>CM018693.1:28364675-29564675 GCA_009363875.1 Mikania micrantha | reverse complement strand
ACCATCTAACTTAGCATCTAATCCACATATTATAACATAATAAGTCTTTTAGCATGCTCAAATAATACAACACGTTGACAAATCGGTTTTTGTAGAAATAAAGTTACTAAATATAGTAACCTTCTAGTTTTTCATGAAAACAACCATTCTAACATTTCTAATCCTATTTTCTCATCAACAATCATCATAATAATCAATCTCGCATCATTCAAGCATGTATATATAACCAAATTTATCATCTAGCAATATGTTGTCTCAAAAAGTTACTAAATATAGTAACTATGTTGTGTAATGACCAAGACATTATCAAAATCACATTCCAAGTATTTCAATCATCATATTATCATCATAAGAGCAATTTCAAATACATGCATGCTCATCATTTACACCAAATGTTCAACTAGTGACTAAAAAGTTACTAAAAATAGTAAGTTTGCTTCCTAATCACATTTTGACCATCATATTCACAATCTAACCTTGCAATAATATTTATACATTATCAAGAATCATCCCCATATCAACAAAATCATCTAACATGTCTTAGATCATACATGCATGGCAATATCTCAACACTTTATGAACAAAACATGAAATCTATACATACACAACATCTTGTATCATCATAAGATGCATTCTAATCATTCTAGATCATCATAAAACACATCTAAATCAACAAACTCAGAAGATAAATTCGTGCATGTGCACTATAGGTGCTTGCATGTGGGTTTTAACACTTGCATGTGAGCTTGTGAGTGCTTTTAAGCTACAAGGAGAGTGAGGCTACCTTCTAGAGTTCCTTGAATACCAAGATGATGTATAATCAGCTCCTGGATCTCCTGAGATTGTTGGTTTCGACAGGAAGAAGAGAGGTGGTGGTGGTTCCAAGCTTCCTTGAGGGTGAGGGACTCCAAATCTTCAAGTCTTGAGCTTCCAAGCTTCACACTTGAGCTTCAATGGTGGTTCTTGAGTGTTGCAGAGGTTAGGGAGGGAAGATGGTCGAGATATGATGGCTAGATATCGGAGAGAGTGTGTAGGGTGGCCAAGAAATGATTGTTCTTGGTTTTATAAAGATTTCTGCGAACTGGGTCTCGTCGCGTAGCGCGATACGTTCAAGGGTTCCCCTCGCGTAACGCGAGAGAGTCCCGCGTTCAAATTTCCCCCGCCACTTGTCGCGTATCGCGACAGTGTCCTTGTGGACCGTCGCGTAGCGCGACAGATCCCCTGGTGAGCCCAATAGGCCCATTTTCATTGGGTTGATCCGTTCGTTGTCGTTTTCACGTTTACGAACTTTCGTTTGGTCTTGTTTGAACTTCCAAGTTCAATGTGTGAGTGTTTCGTGGGGTTTCGAGTGTTGTGTTCCACAATGTGCTTGTCGTTCACCAACGTTCGTGTGTTTTGACACGTGTGTGCTGTTTGCCGATAATTCCACGAATTATCCAGTCATGTGTTAGTGTTCGTACTGTCGTGCCACGTGTCACACTAAATTAATCTAATTCTAGTGCCACGTGTACATAAAACATTTAAATAAACATTTAAATAAATATGTTGCTGACCTGGAATTTACGGGGTGTCACATCCTCCCCTTGTTAGAAAGAATTTTGTCTCGAAATTCAACTTGCGTTGCCTGTGTTTGTCTGTTCCGCGAACAGGTGTGGGTACTTTTGTTTCATCTGGTCTTCACGTTCCCACGTGAATTCCGGTCCTCGTCGCGAATTCCATCGCACCTTCACAATCGGAATCTTGCTGAGTTTGAGCTTCTTGGTTTCCCGGTCCATAATCTCCACCGGTTCCTCCGCAGGTGGCACATTTTTGAAAACATATCCAAACACTGCAGGCCTAGTTTTTCGCAATCAGACTTGTAAAAGTTTGGATATATGTGGTCGGTTGTGATAGAATCTGCAACTCCCGATATCTACGAGTATAATTACAGCCGACTACATGAATGGTTATGGACATCTCATCAGAGTAATGTTCTATTTCTCATTTTTAATTGTTTTTGAGTTGTATGAAACGTATTAATATGTGTTTGTTTTTTAGGGGTTATCGGATATTTGCAAGTAACATGGTTGCAAAGGTACAAGGAAATGTTTGTGTCTGCGTGGATAGATAAAAACCGGAATTTTGGTCAACGAACCACCAACAGAGTTGAAAGTCAACATTCTTTATTAAAGAAAAGTCTCCATGCAACCAACAATACGTTAGACAACATTGTTGGGCATGTCATTCAAATTGTGAAATCGCAAGCAGAAGCTATAAATGAAAGCTTTGAAAGAAGCAAAATATTTCGTATGGCACATCACAACGATGATCAATCTGAATTGTTAAAAGGGAATGTATCTCATGTAGCTTTAGATCTGTTGGTTGGTGAAAAGGCAAAAATTCAGATGTTGATAGCATCAAATTCATCTGCTGGCATGGATGTTCCCGTCTTTCCAGGACCGGGACATCATCAGGATCCGCAGGATCCTGGTGGTCATGCTTAGTTATTTTTTTTGTGTATTTTGTCTTTTCTTTTTTGGATTTTGATGTATGAACACTACTTTAGCATTCGATGTATGTATTTTTATTTTGTATATATGTTGTATATGGCGTGATTGTTTGTTTTATCTTTTATTATATAATTAAAAAATGTGCGTGATTGTGAAATGAATAATAGATAGTTAACAATTTTTCTTAAAACCGTTTAACGTTATTTAGATTCTGATAACTATTGTTTTAAAATCATTAAACACGATTACGTTAAAATAATTTTCAAACAAAACATTTAAATTTACGAAAATCATAACTAATTATGTTAAAAAAAATTGTTATTTATATTTAAACGTCACGATGTTAAAATATTTTTCAAACAAAACAAATAGGCAAAATAATTAAATAATAACGTTAAAATACTTATTATTTTACAACAAAACGATTAAAAATGGTTACGTTTTTTTTTCGAACAATTAAACGATATTATAAGCTACTTAAACACGTACCGTACGTGTTGTATTTAACAAATACCGGATTTCAAAACAAAGTACGATTATACGCTATTATAAACAGATATTATTTATAACTTAAAAATTAAATAACTAGACGATATGATATAACAATTAACGTTAAACGCGTACGTATACCGGAATTCAAACAACGTGCGGATTTTATAACACGTATATATAATAATATATATATCATATATTTAATGTATAACGCGATTAAATATAATTACGTTAATGTTTTAACCATTTAAAACAGTTAGACAATTACAATGTTACAAATAAGTTAAACACGTACGTATATCGGGTGGAAAAACAAAACATATAAATTTTCAGGTTTAAAAACGAGTCGTATAGGCCTTTACGGCTCGTATTCTGTTTTCAGCCGCCAGACCTCTCACTGACATTTTCTGACACACTCTGACGGCTTTACGGCCCGTAAAGCCCTTTACGGCTCGTATAGATGAAGGTAGGTGTTGACTGATCCGTAGGAGGTGTCCAAATAACGCGCCCCTTAAAAAATATGTAAAGGTGAAAGTCATGTAAGTATGATACGATTGATTTGACCTAAGTATGGTGTATGAATATTAGAACTCTTGAAAAAATGATTAACTTTAAAATAATTAAAAAATATATATGTATAATACCATGTGAATTTAAAATTGATATATTTTACACGACATTCGGTACAAGACTGAAGACTCCCACCAATTGTAACCTAGATCTGGCATTTTTAAAACAGAGCACGATAAATGAGTTAGTTTGGATAAATACTTTTTGTATTTTTGGTTGAAATGTATAGTATTATGACATAGAACATGTTATTAATAAAATGTTTAATGAAAAATCACTAAAAAATATTTAAATAAAATATATATTTAGTTACAATTCATTTTGACTTGAAAATAAATTCAAGTTTTTAAAAAACAACCCATTCAGACCTAAACTGATTTACTTAAAACTCATCATGGCCCGCACTCGTTCTGACCCGTTACCCAACCCGCTTATTTTGCTAGGCTTGATTCAAATGAGTAAGAATATAATTAATATATTTAATAATAAAATCACTAAAGATTATTCAAATAAACTATTTATTTAGTTATAACTTAAACTAAATTGATGTTATTAAAAACGACTCGTTTAAACAGAAACCGATTTTTGCGTAGAACTCATCATGACTCCACCTATCCTGACCAGAGCCTGTTACCCGTCCCGGCCATTTTGCTTAGCTTAAAGTGTGAGGTTGATGGTTTGTAACATGAGGTCATAGGCCCAAGCCGTGAAAACATCCTTTTTAACAAATGTGTAGGGTAAGGGTTGCGTACATCAAATCGTAAAGCAATCCAGCCTCGTCCTAGACCCTATGTAAGTCAGAGCCGTCTCTGAGAGATTAGGTTCCATGTGCGAATGCTAAAAATGGGCCCCTATGTGTGTGTGCACGCACGCACACACAAATCGACAATAATTAAAAAACAGTAAAATCAATATAAACAATATTGCTTTAGCAAAATGATGCATTTCAATGTTTCAAATAACTAAATAAAACGTGACGTTCTTCTAGCATTTTTTTGATGCAAATTTGTTGATTAAATCTTCATAATCCACATTATCTAGTATTTCATTCTTAATAGTTATCATTGTCAATTCATTAAGTCTTTCTTGAGACATTATCAATCGTAAGTATGACTTCAACAACTTCAGTTTTGAAAGGCTTCTTTCTGCGGACACTACAATTACCGGAATAGTCAACAAGATTCTATATGCAATTGATGCATTTAGAAAACAATCGACTTGCTTCAAATATTTTAAAACATCAACCGGGTTTAGAATCTTACTAGGTAATAAAGTACCAACAACTTTAACTCCATATTAAGCTCATAACCATCAATATATGATCTTCCATCATACTTCAAAGCATCCTCAATAAGAATACAACATGAACTAATGTCATTGTCGTCCAATTCCTTCCTCTTTTTAGGAAATAAAAATCCAAATAATTTTTCATACTTTTTGTATTGTTCAAATCTTGTTTGAACTAAAGCACTTGCTTGATCAACAATATATAAAAAGCCCACTTTGGTTTTTGGTAATTAGTTTTTAATTAGGTTAAATATATTTAAGAATTGGATTGTAAATTATATGTGTTTATTGTAAAATAAATTAAAATATATATAATATATACAAATTTAAAAAAAAAATTATGCACCCTAAAAAAACGGGTCATGTGCGGTCGCACCTCCTGCACATGCTCTAAGACTCCTTGTATGTAACACATGAACTAAATCATGTATCGGATACACTTTTGATACAATAAATCACCTAAAAAGTGACATACGTCCTAACAAACTCAACAATGATATAAATATAGGAGAGAACGAAAAGAGGGCTGATCTTATAGAATTGACATGAATCAAAGTTTTTTTTTTTTTTTTAATAAGATTACGATGTAACTTAACTTGGCTACTCAAATAGATATCAAAACTTTTTACACAATTATTATTTAGTCAATGAAAATATCATTTTTTTTATGTGAATCTGAATTTACCAAAAGTCAAGGTCTTTACAAGCAAATCCAAATCTTCTACTCTTGTCGTAATCACATCTAATTAGGCAAATCATGACTTATCAATTTTTTAGCATAATTATATTATAAACTAAAAATAAATATTTATTGATAATCATTCATTTAATAATATAATAACCATTCATAGTTAGATTTGTGTTAACTCTATAATATTTTTTAAGACTATTATTTAACAGAGACACATGAAAATAAAAGTAAGAATATATTTTACAGTAACACGTGTTTCCTCGTTTGGTTGTATATAAACATAAAATAAGAGTGATGAGACACTATAAATTAACATGTGTTCTCGAATAGATTATTATTTATTTTTTAAAACTAAAATATGACTCAGTAGCATGTCATTTCAAAGTTCAAATGAATTTCTTATACCCAACAACCTATACGTTACGAACACAATTTGCTAGAAACTCCCTGGTATCGAAAACCCATATGTTGGCAAGCGTCATACCCACACAAATTCACATGCCCTTAGGAGGAAATCGGCTATCCAGTACAAACCTCTATCAGCCACTTTGGTTGGGATAACCCATAATCTCCTTTATCTAAGGGGGTGTGTTTTTTTAAAAAAACATCTTCTAACCTCTTATGTCTGCGCCGCGCAGACGCGGGAAGAGGTTAGACTGTTTGTTTTCTCGAAAACATTTCATTAAAAAAGGTCTGCGCGACCTCTTCTTGGCGCAGACATGGACCAAGCTCTTTTGAGCTCTTCCAACCTCTTCTCCCCATTTACTCCCCCAGCCCCTTTGACCGAACTCCTCCACCGCCCTGCTCCACCGCCATCGCCGTCGCCGCCCTGCTCCACCGCCCTCGCCCTCGCCGCCTGCTCCACCGCCATCCCTTCGACCGTACGCCACCGAGGGTTCCTTCCTTCATTCCTTCGTTCGAACCACCGAGGGTTCCTTCGTTTGAACCACCGAGGGTTCCTTCCTTGATATGCGTTCGAGATTGCAGGTTAGGGTTCGAGATGGTGACGGTGGTGGACGATCGGAGGGTTCAACGGTAGTGGAGGACGGTGGTGGACGATCGGAGGGCTCAACGGTAGTGGAGGACGGTGGTGGCTCAACGGTGGTGGACGATCGAGGTGATGGTGATCGGTGGGGTTGAGCAGATGATCGATCGGAGGTTGGGTTTTCATAAGAAGAGGTTTATTTGTTTGAAGAGGTTTTTGGAAAACAAACATCCTCAAAAACTCTTCTTGCAGGGGTTTGGTCCACCTCTTCTGCAAAAGAGGTTTGCAGATGTGGTCCGCAGACCGCAGACGTTTTACCTCTGAAAAAACAAACACCACCTAAGTCTTAGAAGAATTATGAAGTGTACTTGAGCTAATAGCTATTTGGCTTGAAGTTAGTTATTTATTAATAATATATTCTTATGTAAATAAGAATACACTATTCTATATTAATTACTAGGTTAATATCCCGTGTATCACACGGATATTGTATGAAAAATATTATACAGTAATAAATAAAAAATTTGGTATATAAACAATGTTTTTTGAGATAAATATGATTGAATTTAAGTTATTTTTAAACATTTCATTTTTAAAATTGTATTAAAAACTATTTTTTATATACAAATCTTGTTGTTTAAACTTTTAGGTTTTGTTTTTTTAGAAATAAACGTTTTTATATAATTTTTATTTTCAAAATCTATTTTTAATATAAAGCTTTGATTTATAATTTATTAAAAAATTATTATTAATATAAAAATGTATACTAAAATCATTAGTTATTCTATTTAATTTATTATTTAATGTGGAATAGAATATATAAACATTTAATATGAGAGAGAATTGGATAACACTGTATCTGTTACAATGTGATACATGTCAAAAGTGGTTTAAGAATTTGATAAGTGTCATTAGATGGATTAAAAATTTGACAAGTGTCATTGTAGTTACTTGTCTATTATAGGTAGAAGATTCACGTCATTATTTCAAATGAACTTTTTATAACTCAAATTCGTCATCTTACTCAACGCAAGAGTTTCTTCACCGTACGATACTACGATGTATCATCACCTTCACTAACATAAACAAGATTCTCTATTTCAAAATAGTTTAGGGCGTAATCGGGACCGTTCAAAACTATAACCAACCAACTCCATACATCAATGGATAAGTTTTTATTTGTATCAATTCTGATTGTATATCACATTTCACCAAAATACGTGAATTAATCTTCAAAAGCACTCCAATTACTGTCGTTTTTAAAAAAAAAAAAACAATGTTGTCATTATTTGAATTAATAGAATGACAATTCTTTGACATATTACGATACTATTAAATGTGTTTAATAAAAATATATTGTATAATTTTATACTTTTTATAAAAATAATAAAAATTATGAGAATATAATTCATATTTGTCCTTGATACATAAAACATATAAAAATAAAATATAAAGTTATTAAACGAGAATTACATTAACTTAACTTTTGATGCTTATGAATGACGTAGAACACTCCCAAATCCCAATTGTTAAACATACCTCCTTTTATGTATGGCCACCAATAGCTAGTTTTAATGTTTTGTTACATCATTCTTGAGTTAGGATGAAATGATGGAGTATTTTTTTTTAATTATTAAATGAATTACTGAAAAAATAAAATAAAATAAAATAATTAAATAAATAAATAAAAATTTTCAATTTCTATTCATCCATCCCTCTAAACTACCTCCTCCAATTCAACCCCCCCTCCTATCCCATAGGTACAGAGTTTGAATCAATCCCCCCCTCGTGGACCCATTTGAACCATGCCTCCAACCCACACCCATCCCCACCTCTAAAATTATATTTAATTTCTGGGTTATATAAATAAATTTTAATACGACTAACCCCACCAAAATCCATGTGTAGATTCGAGTGGACACTGGTGGACACCACATAGATGGAGGGTGCAGTTGGATATCATAATCCTTTCATTTGATTGGTCAGAAATCTATCCAATATTGAACTACATGCCACGTGGCTCCATTTACATCTTCCATTTTGATATCACCATCCCATATAATTAATACCCATATTCACCAATCACACATTCAGCAAACCATTACACAAACACCCACATTTTCAGACCAAAAATGGCAGCTGCTTCCTCTACTGCGGTGATTAATGGGCTAGGATCAATCTTCTTGTCTGGAGGAAAGAGGAGCCAGACCCTTCTGTCTGCACCCATTGGTACCTCCGGGTCTAGTCCTAGGCGGTTCGTCATCACGTCCGCTGCAAAGAAGTCTTGGATCCCTGCGGTCAAAGGCGGAGGGAACTTGATCGACCCCGAGTGGCTCGATGGCTCGTAAGTATTCTTTGTTACCATATATCTATCAAACAACTTTTATTTGAAGATACTGACGTCTCTTTACTACAGGCTCCCAGGAGATTACGGGTTTGACCCGCTCGGTTTAGGCAAGGACCCAGCATTTCTAAAATGGTACAGGGAAGCAGAGCTGATTCATGGGCGGTGGGCTATGGCAGCGGTTCTCGGTATCTTTGTAGGCCAGGCATGGAGCGGCATCCCATGGTTTGAAGCTGGGGCCGACCCAGGTGCCATCGCCCCATTTTCATTTGGCAGTCTACTTGGGACTCAGCTTCTTCTGATGGGTTGGGTCGAGAGCAAACGATGGGTTGATTTTTTCAACCCAGAATCCCAGTCGGTTGACTGGGCCACCCCCTGGTCCAAGACCGCTGAGAATTTTGCTAATGCCACTGGAGAGCAAGGTTATCCAGGAGGCAAATTCTTTGACCCGTTAAGCTTTGCGGGTACGATTCAAAACGGGGTTTATATCCCAGATACCGAGAAGCTTGATAGGCTGAAGCTGGCTGAGATCAAGCATGCAAGACTAGCAATGGTGGCAATGCTGATATTCTACTTTGAGGCAGGGCAAGGGAAAACACCACTTGGAGCTCTTGGGTTATAAGGGGAAAGTGAATGTGTTATGTAACATGTAAATTTATTATTTAGATAATAAACAAAGCTTCATTCATTATATTATGTTTTATATATGTTTCTAAGGGGACATTCTAATGATTAAGGTGTCACACATTTATGTTTAAGGTGCAGGATACAACTCCTGAAGACAGGTTATAGTGCAGATTTAGAAGATTATTATTATCGGTACACCAGTGTACAAATAACACCATCTTTTTGTATTTTTTTTAATAATAAAAAATATTTAAAAGATATGCATAAGTAAAAAGTTGTGTATGCGATGTGATTGACTTGATTCAGGCATGAATAGTATGACCATTTAGAAATAGGGTTAGATCATGTGTGTTTGTCGTTCTAAAAAAATTAGTGGTTATGACTCTTAACATGATATTCATCCTCAAAATTCAACTAACCAAACTATTTTGCTTTAAAAAGATCAAGTACTCCCATTCATACATTAAACTAACAATAGCAAAAATACATTTAGTTAATACACATGCTAATTCATGCAAGAAAAATAGTTCAAATGAACAGAAAGTTGAAGATATGCAAAACTTAAATTAGCAAATGTAAGCGCGAAAAAAATCAGCTGATACTATTACCCATGGCCAATATGAACTCACCCTCGCAAACAAGCTCACCTCCCACATACGCCTTCCCGTCCATCTTGGCAATTCCGAATCTTTTTTGAAGTTTTGTGAGTGTCATTCTCATGACCAATGTGTCTCCCGCTACCACTGGTTTTCTGAACCTCACCTTGTCTACCCCAGCGAAGACAAAGTTGTCACGTGACCCGCCCACTTCTGGTTGCAGCATTACCACGCCACCAACTTGTGCCATTGCCTACAAAAAACCATATATATAATCGAATTTTTATATCTATAATATTCTATATCATACACACCATCAATCAACACCATTGGGTCAACAGATATTGAAATCAGACTTTTGTAGTTATGTTTAACACACTAATTTGGAAATTTCTTTTGGGGTCAACAGACACGTTGCAATCTGTAAAATGATGGAATATTTTGATGAGAGCCCGTTTCGACCTATGACCCAGCCCAACCCAAACTGCAATCTTGCTGTGGAAGGAAATATTTCCAATAGTTTTCAATGAAATATGGCAGCCACAAATCTATCGAATCCTTATCGGGTAAACTGTTTGACTTCTAGTCTCTAAGGTACAAGGTAACAATAGAGATACCTTGACAGCCATAACCAATGTTATCTGATGTTTTCTAATGTTTACTAGTGGGCAAAAAGGTGATATTAGATATAAAGAGAAAATTGGGACATATTGCATTAATGCATTTCCTTTGAGACAGCACAAAGTAGGGTATTCATGATTCGGTTTGGCTGGTTTTGATAAAAATAATGGACAAACCACCAACTGCTGTTTTGGATAACGACAAACCAAATCAACCAGAGCAGCCAAGCATCTTCAATTTTGGTGGTTTGATTAGTTTTTTTATTTAACAATGTTAGTTGACTAACTTTTTAAAGATGAAGATGGTTCATTTTTAAAATAATTATTCATAGATGCATGTAGCAAAGAGAAAAAAAATAATAAAGGTTAAACAGAATGTTCCAAGTTTCATGGCACAACCCTTAAACCACGAATACCAAACCGTTAAACTACCAAACAGGCTGATTTGTTTTGGTTTCGGCAGTTCAGTTTGTCTTAACGGTTTATGAACATCCCTAAGGAAGTGTACTTCTTGACCAACTAGTCCTACTTTCTTAAATATACTTATGGTCCGGTTTTAACTCGTTTTCAACTTTTCACATTTTGTTTAGAGATAAATTGAAGTTCAACAAATTCACCACTTGTGTCTATCTATCTATTTGTGTGTGTGTGTGAGAGAGAGAGAGAGAGAGAGCTGTGGTAAGTATGACTAAAAGTACTAATTGCTACAAACTTCATACCAAACAATGACAAAATGCATGTAGGTGAGAGTGGAGAAATAAACTTTTGATAATTTCCATAATTAATGCCCACATTTTGACTTAAAACTTTACATGAGTGAGTAGCTTACCAAACCAAACTTACAAATAATAATAGAATCACACAAAGAGTATCAAAGAAATTATCTTTACAGGCCACTCATGCATTCATCCATTTGTTATAAACATTCATATTAATTATTGAATAATTGAGTTCAAAATTCAAATGCGCAATAAATTCATAGATAATGGCAAATAATCATATATCTAAACCAAACACCCAAAATTACAGGCATCTGTTACACATAAAACTGTAAGTTTGAACAAGATTTATGCAAGTACCTCAACCATAAGAACACCAGGCATAATCGGTCTGTCAGGAAAATGACCGGGAAAGAAGTTATCATTGATGGTCACGTTCTTGATCCCAACTGCTGAAACTCCTGGATTGTACTCGATCACTCTGTCCACCAAAAGAAATGGAAATCTGGAACCAAAAAAATAAAACAAACCCTAAATCAGAAATCAAACAATGCATCAAAAGGATTCAGTTTCTAAGGAACAAAAAAAACAATCAAACAAGCAAAACCCAAATCAGAAATCAGGCGAAGAGCAAAACTACAAACCGGTGTGGTAAAATTTCACGAATTTGATTGATATCAACAACCGTAGGAAATGCAGGAAACTCTGAAAAGGCACACAATCAACCAAATAAAAAAAACATGGGTATTGAAATTTGAAACTTCAAATGCTGAATGGAATTAAACGGGCGTACTGAGTTCAATTGGGGTGTCGTCGTTTGAGCTGCTATCAATGGCGTTTGAAGCACAATTAGCGACGAAGCTGATCTGGGTGTTCTTCAATTGGGTTGATAAGAGTGAGGATTTGGAGATTCTTGGAAGAGAAACCAGATTGAATGAGGGGTTTTCAGGGGTTCGATTTAAAACTAGGGATTGAGGATTGAAAAGAGATTGAGCGAGAGCTGAGGAAGCCATTGATGAGTGAGATGAATTGGGTTTAAGGTTTGGTGGTATTTGAGGTGAAAGAGGGCGGAGATTGGGGGGTGAAGATGGCGGAGATATCAAGAGTGTGGGTGTTTGGGAGTGTCGCTTACGTGTAGAAATTGGGCGGGACTTTGGGTTGATATGACTCGGGTTGAGGTTACGATGTTCAGAAAAACCGAAAATCGTTTAAAACCGATAAACGAATCGTATTTGTAACCGAAAAAAACCGAACCAAATTCTGAATTCGATTTTCGGTTCGGTTAACGGTTTTAGATTTTTTTTGAATTCGGTTTGTTCGGTTTATTCAGTTAACAATTAAACTAAATTCATAATGAAATTTATTATTTTTATAAATAATATAAGGTTGAATTCGGTTTATTCGGTTCGGTTGAATTTGGTTTTTAACCGATTTATTTGGTTTTTAATTGGTTTGTTCGGTTGAATTCGGTTTGTTCGGTTATAACCGAAACCGAGCCGAATTGAATTTGGTTGACTTCAGTTCGGATAACCATTTCCCAAATTCGGTTCGGTTATCGGTTATGATTGGAAAATTTTGAAAATCGAATAAACTGTTAACCGAACCGATGAACACCCCTAGTTTTATTCAGTGGACGTGGTTATTGGCAAGAACTTATTGAATCCATCGTTTGGGCTCATAATAAATTAAAAGTTGCTCCTGCTACCCAGCCGAGAGCCTTAAGCATTTTACAAGGACGTGATGTAGAAGTAACCCATTACCTTCTGGGTGGAATTGCCACAATATGGGTGTTCTTCTTAGCAAGAATTATTGCACTAGGATAATGGCTAGGAGGATTTGAAAGACGCAACGGCTTAAAAGTTACAAAAAGGCCCTATCTTTTTAATTTTCTCTTACGCCAATTCTTTTGAGATGAATAAGATGTTTTTTTTTTATCATGGCATAAGAAGTGATTTTCTTAAGTTGTAAAAGATCAGGATGTCCTAATAAGACCAACTACGATGTGGGAGGGGTCACTGCCGCACCAGTTAAGGCCACCACAACATACTTGAAAGTTGAAACTAGAAGTGTGCAAAAAAAACCGGAACCGGCAACCCGAACTGGAACCGGACCGGGTCATAAAGTTATTAATTTAACAAAATATTACTTTTATATAAAAAATGTTTCTTTAGATTTTTGTCAAAACTGATAAATTGTATAAAACTGTTAGAAAATTATATTGTTTAAAGTGTTTATAAATTTTTATTATGTCTCTTGTAATACTTATACTATAGACATAGATGTTTTGGGACGTTAAAATAACCAATTTGGGTAACGTGTCATTGCACATGTGATACGTATACATCAATGGATGTTGAAATAAAATTACTAGGTGTCTAATTATTGTGATCCTTGTTCTGCTTCTGCTATTGACTTTTCTTTGCATAATTTTTTGGTTTTCATGTTTTTTAAATTTCAAAATTATATTACTCTTACTTATAAATCACTTTAATTGTTACCCTAGTGTTTTTTTATCATGAGGTAATGTGGTCAAAACCCATCAAACTGAATTTGATATACTTTATGTTTTAAAAAATACTTAAAATAGATAAAATAAAAAAGAAACTCATGTCAAATACATAAACAAATAAAATCAGTCATATGTTATCATGTAATCAGATCAAACAAACAAATATAGCATCTAATCACATTAAATAACATAATATAAAATCAAAAGTTATCACATATTCGGCTTTTTACGCAATTCTATAAAGTTTTCCCTATTCGGATTTTCAGTTGCATCTATGATATTAATTGAATTATCTTGGATGCTTATGTCCTCATGGACCATTAAAAGTTTATTGATACGATTATTTACACATGGACCATAAAAAGTTTATTGATTACGATTATTAGTTTATTACTGTTTGCGGTGCATAATTTACATGTATGGATGAACAATTCAAAGGTCTTCGAAAAATTCGTATGCAAAGAAAAAAACCCATATGAAAAATCCCTACTTTTTTGTTTCTATTTTATGATTTATGATCCGTTCAAACATTGGGTACCGTAAATTTGATTTTTATGGTTTTTCTGCTCAACATTTTGTATTTCTTTCACACAATATCACTGTGAGTGTGTGTGTGTGTGTTTGTTCCTCTCTCCAGCTTTCATGGCGTGAGGAAAAACAAATAGTTCATACATACTCGATGTGTATTAATCTACAAAACATTTCTTCATCTTTGCATGCTTCACCAAACTCACATAATTTTCCCAAATTTTAGAAAAAATGGTATGATTCCGATGATAAAATGCGATTTGTTTCTTCAACTGGATAGTTGATTGTTTCAAGAAGTACCCAGATGAAGAAAACTGGTAATTTGATGTGGGTATCTGATTTAATGTACATTGATTGATTTCTTGAGCTTCATGTCTGTTCTGTTTTTGTTTTGTTGAAGATGGTTGAGCGAATTGGGATTTGTAATGAGAATTTGAAAGAGGATGATGAACTTGAAATGTTGTTGGGTGAGATCCCTCATGCAACATCATCATCATCACATACGCATCTTCGTAATAATCATCAATCTCATATCAATGATAATGGTTATTCTTCAGTTGTATCTCCAACCATGAATGGGTTGATGTATGGTATGTATCATGAAAACTCATCATGTAGTTACAAGCAGAATTCAGTTTTGCCCAATTTGTGTTTGAGGATGAAAACTGATGAGAATTTGGGAAATAATCTTGTCAATTACAGCAAACCCTTGTCTGATTATGCTGTAGTTGAGTCTCATTCTTCAAGAAATCCCAATTTTGAAGGTGAAATGAGTCCAATTTTCGGTTTACAGCATAGAAATGGCTTCTCAGGACTGCAAATTCCTAAAAATGTGTGTCCTCAATCAAATTTCAAGAGAAATTTGTCTAATATTCGGTACCCTATTAGATACCAGAGTCAAATTCCAGTTTTAGATTTAGCTGTTTCTGATCATTTATATCATGCACAACAATATGGGATGTTAGAAACTAATGTGGATAGGCTGATCATTCAAGGTGAAAGTGTTAATCATGTGAGAAATGAAGGTTTTAGAGGACAAAACATGAAGTGTAACCATTCCCGATTCACGGGTGCTTGTGAAAATGGTAGAATTTTGATAAAAAATAAGTCTTTTTGGACACCCGTAAGATGTAAAACTTTAGCTGATGTTAAAGGGTACATATACATTTTTGCTAAGGAACAAAACGGGTGTCGTTTTATACAGTCTGTTTTTGATGAGAAAAATCAAAAACATGTAGAGATAGTATTCAATGAGACAATCCGGCATGTGAACGAGCTTATGGTTAACCCGTTTGGGAATTATCTCATGCAAAAACTGTTTGAGGTTTGTACTGAAGAACAAAGAATGTGTGTTCTAATGGAGGTCACTCGTGAACCAAGGAATCTTGTTCATATTTCTTTGAACACTCATGGGTAACTTTCTTTTTCTTATGTGCATTTGTCAATAAACTTCAATTAAGCGCATATTTGACACATAGAATATTGAATTTGTTAAAGGACACGCGCGGTGCAGAAGCTTATAGAGACTCTCAAGATAAGAAAACAAGTTAAGATGGTTATATCTGCTCTTGAACCAGGATTTCTTGCTCTTATAAAAGACCTGAACGGGAATCATGTTATTCAACGATGTTTGCAGTGTCTAAGTAATGAAGACAATAAGGTGCCTACTTCTCTTAAATCTTTAACCATATGTTTGACTCGTTGGTTCGATCCACATGGATATAACGGGCCAAATGTCATACAAAACGAATACTTTACGAACAAAACTCAGTCATAATGAAACTAGTGACACAAGTTTAAATATGTGATAGATCATTTGATTGTTAAATTGAGCATCTGTAAATTCTTTTTTATGTTTCTTTTTTTGGGTGGCAGTTCATTTTTGAAGCTGCTGCTAAATACTGTGTGGATATTGCTACCCATCAACACGGGTGTTGTGTATTGCAAAGATGCATCAATCACTCGACTGGCGAGCACCAAGAACGCCTAATTTTAGAACTTTCTTCAAATGGGCTTCTTCTTGCACAAGATGCATTTGGGTATACTAATAATCATTATAATTGTTAAGGAAGCATATTACTTTCAGTCTTTAAACAACAAATTTTGAATTTTCCGCAATCTTTTAATATATGTGTATTATCTGCAGAAACTATGTTGTACAATCTATATTGGAGTTGCAAAACCCATCTGCAGTATCGATTTTGACTTCTCAATTTGAGGGCAACTATGTCCAGCTCGCGACACAAAAGTTTAGCAGCCATGTTGTTGAAAAATGCTTATTGGTGTTAGATGACCATTTGAGGACTGGGATCATTCGTGAACTGCTTTCGTCTACTCATTTTGAACAGTTGCTTCAAGACCCGCATGCCAATTATGTTGTCCAGACTGCTCTTCGTGTTTCCGAGGTTTGATCTCATATTCTAGGCCGGGTTATCGGTTAAAACAGACACTTTTTTGTTCGGATCAAAATGGGTCAAGAAAAATTGGCTGGCCTGAAGCATTTTGCTCCAAAAAATCAATCATTTATATACAATTCATGTGTCAAAAATGATTTAACTTTAGTCATAATCTGATTCTGAATTAAATGACTTGGGAGTTTATATCACCTTATGCATTAAGTTGCATTATTAGTGACTTTTGACCCGTTTGACACATTTTCTTTCAGCAATTTTGTTTACTTGACCCGTTTGGCTCATTATAAATATAGAATTAACATGAATCAAACTGTTCATAAGTAAATGGGTTGAACTCAGTTGAAGACAGTATCAAACAATTTGATCTAGTTTTCTTGCAGGACTCTGTTCATAACTTGTTGGTGAAAGCAATAGAATCACACAAGGCGATTTCAAGAAACAGCCCGTATTCAAAGCGAATTTTCTCACACAAGCTCTTGAAGAAGTGACTATATTTGTCATAATGTTGTTTCCTTTGTTCACTAGCTATTTATCATTCAAATTCCCCATGAATTATCTTTATGGACCAGATAGTTTGACAATGTTTGTGTTGAATAACCAAATCGGCCAATCGTATTGTCGTTTTAGACTTGTAGCGCCTATGATCGGCATCATCACTGGTTTTTGTTGATTGCAAATTCCAATTGCTTAAAGTGGTATTATTCTGTGTCACCTGTTATGTTTACCATGATGTTTGCTTGTTAGCTGCCTCTACATTTGGGTTTTTTTATGGGTATTTTAGTTATTTTATTGTTATGGATTTTTAAGGTATTTTAGTTATAATATTGTTTTGAATGTAACAAATTACAGAATAAAGATGATCTTTTTCCCCTCCAGACACCTCATTTAATTTATATAATTTATAATTTTTTGATTTTTTTTATGTGTGGGCTCTTAAGGGGCAATGACGTTAAAATCATTTGGATGATCAACTTCTAACGATAACTTTGAGCCGGGGACTCTTTCGGAGCAGCCTCTCTATCCCGATTGGGATAGGGGTAAGGTTTGTATCTATCTTTTCCTCCAGACCCTACTGAAAAGTGGGAATATACTGGGTAAAGTTGTTGTTGTTGTTAGAATTTTCTGCATTTGAATTTGGTTTAAAGATTATGAATTTTCACATACAAATTAATATTTGTTTTCCATTTAATGATTCATCATTCATATGTGAGCTTTCATAATAGATTAACATTAGTTCACATGTGAAATAATTTTGGTTAGACATGTGAATCAACGTTTGTTGATCGGTTCAATGTAGGTTCACATGGTGTAGGAATCCAAGAAAAGCTGCACACGTTGACTTTGAATGTCTAATGGGCACTTCTAACTTCTAAACAAAAGCATATAAATTTTGTTTACATGAATTTGCCTTCAATGGCATTGTAAATTAGGGATAATATGGTTAGGGTAAATTCATAGGTTTTAAACATATTTATAAGCATAGAATTTTTGTTTACATGTATTCCTTACCCTACTTTAAAACCAAAGTCGGCGCGCTCTTCTCCCCACGTCCCCGTGTGACTTGCAGGCGCTCTCAACTCGCTCATGGCTGTCCTTTATTTACGTTACAACTGCCCGCCACGTGTCTTCTCTCATTTGTTTCTTCCTGTATTTGGGTTTTCGAAGATGTTCTTTCAGATTTCGTGCTACATCAGTTTAGGTATTTTGCCTTGGGGTTTCCGTGGTTTTCTTTCATCTGTCATCTTTGATCTCTAATTCGCCCATGGTCATCGTTCTATCTTCAAGGTAAGGTCTTTCTTAATGCACAGTTGATTAGGTTTGAATGTGTTGTCAAACCATGATTTCTTTCTTTTACATCATCCACACATAACATATTTTTTCTTTAAAGACAGATAAATTGAGAATAATGATAACTCATGTCAAATTCATATAATTAAAACAATATGTGTATCGATACAAAACCGTATAATTATTTAAAATATGATCTCCAGAACATGTTATTTCCTTTATGTTTGGTTGAATCTCTGTCTCACCATCTTAAAGATTGGCTAATGCTAATACTCATCTCTTTATATGGGTTCCCTAAACATGACATCACATAACATTCTCCAATTTTTTAATTAATTTTTGCCAAAAAAAAATTATTCAACTAATTCATATAAATGCAACACATCGAACAAAAATCTTGATTCCTGCTGAAAAAAATTGATATACTCAACAATCAAAACCTAAAAACTTATCAAAACAAGAAACACGTTATGTGAATTTGAAAACAAAGGATACTTAATATTTAAAATCTGACATTAAATGAAGAAAAAGTGTCATAATAATTTCAATATTTGGAATTAAACCTTTTCATAATTTATTAGATAGGAAAATTAATATTTTTTTTTGAACGGCGAATGTCTCAATCATGTAAGCCCATTGTTTATAGACCATGTCACTAATAAGATTAATAAATTATGGGTGGTTTTTAATGTTTTATGTAATAATTAATGATAATATAGATCATGTGGTGGTTAGAGAAACACCCTTCCAACAAACATTATTTCACCACCATGTCGACCATTTGGACCGGTGATTGACAAAACTTAATAGCTCATTTATCTCAAAAAAGTGAAATAAATAAATAAATAAGCTAAAGGAAAGAAACACCATATGAACATACATGTATGAACTCTAGGTCAAAATTGGGCCACCACAAGAACTACATACAATAGATTCAGGACTAGACGATCAAAAGAAGAAGATACACAAGGATGGACACCAATAAACACTTAATCCACCCAAGCTTACGAGCCCACATCGGACTCTCTTAGATGAGTTGTAGATTGTATTTGCAAATGACAAAAAGCAAGTCATTTTGAAACCTAACATACCGCCTATTTAACAAGACTTTAGTTTTTTCCTGTGCTTGAAATTTTGTCATCTGATTCATTTTCCACTTGCTGACAAGATGGTTTCTTGGATGGACCCGTTGTAGATCCCTGAACCTGGTAGATTGCACACAAGATGATTTTCATGTTACCCATGTTTATGCCTGGCAAAATGGGCGGGTTCGGGTCATGATAGGTGCGGGTCAGAACGAGTTTTAAGCAAAATGAGTTCGGGTCTAAATGGATTGTTCTTAAAAAACATCAATTTAACTTAAGATGTGTTATAAGTAAACAAATAGTCCATTTGGATAGTTTTTAGCAATTTTCTCATCAAATATGTTATTAATCATTCTTAAATGTTTGAATCCATTGCATTTACATACTTATTTGATTACCCGTCTTGACCCGCATTGTGTTTAAGTGCTACCCATCTCAACCCATTCAATATTATGATGTTACCCATTTCAACCCATTATACTACAATTGTTTACCCAAACCAACCCATTTCCTTTGACATGGGTAAAAATTGCCACCTCTACCCAGGTTTATAGAATACAATTGAACCAGACTAGAGTTTGCAAGACGGGCTGATCAGTTAACAGATCCTGATCGAAATAATAAACTTTTTAACGTAGAGTTTGTATGGGTAACCAATCTTGTTTCAATTTCTCTTGTGGGTAACCAAGAGAATACTCAAAATTTTCTGCTACATGCAATTTGCATGCTTTCAGTTTAAAATTACCAAAACTAGGAAAAGTTAATTCGTCGTCTTCCATTTTTAGTTTAAAGTAAGTTGCCTAAAAAGAGAACTTGGAACTAAATTTGTTACATTTTATGCAAAAAGGAATTACAACAAATAATTTAAAATTTTGCAAATAATAAGGCTTGCAAAGTTCTATGCAATAAAAATAGAAACTGTGACATTTTCATTGGTTTTAGCTAATTTGTTTAATCTGACCCATTAAAAAAAAGTTTACTGCATCTTACCTTTACATTTGATTTGAGAGGTATAGAAGCAGGCATGTTAGACGAGTCTGAAGGCCTATGAAACAATAAATGCGCTACTGTTCGATCTATGGGGTTTGTATCAGTTTCCATATCCATTAGGCCAGTGTACCTAAAACACATCACAAATATTCGTAAAACATAACTGAATGCAGTTTTATCAGGCTTACAATGAATGAGGGTATAATTCAACAAATTAAAGGGAATAAAAAAAACAATTAATTGTGCCAATTCTACAAATTTACCAGGGTAAGATGTGCCTATATTTCACCCTCCCCGGACCCTGCCAATAGCTTTGCTATGTGTCGGATATATTGGATACGATTGTTGTTGTATACAACACAATATTATTAGAGGGATAAGAAATCATACTTGTTAGCCCCCTCAGTCACTAAGGGCCCGCCAGTACCTCTACGATTTGCAGTGCTGTTGTTTACACCAGCAAAGTTATGTCGTTGTTCTGCACTTCTAGCCAAACGGTACAGACTATCCCTTATGCATAACTTAGTCCTCAAATCCAACTGAGAAGTGCACAGATGCAAACCACACAACTTAAAAAGTTAGTAACAAAATCAGGGAAAATAAAATAAATAAATAATTGTCTTTTCTTTTAATGTCTGATATCAAAGTGTTTGACATTAACCATGAATATCATGTCTGGTATCACAGTGATGATGCAAAGTCATATTACCTGAAGCATAACCTGTTGCAGCTGGCGAAAAGCAGTAGCTTCTAGTGAGATTTCATCCAACTCAGTGCTAAGTGACGAGCCACCTGGCATGTCTAATGAATCTAATTCTGCTGATGCTTTAATTTCAGATTTGATCCCAGTCATCATCAAGGCACTTGTAGATTGAATTGGAGCATGAAGATCACTTTGATGCAGATAACCGCTGCTTTGCATGTAGTCAACAGAATCATGTCCTAGGTGTTCAATTTGATGACAGTTGTCTATGGTGGCGAATTTTTTCTCAGATTTATCGCTTGAAGAAATCCAGCTGTCATTGTGTTTCAATCCTTCTGCCAGATTCTGTCGTCTTGACAGCTCTTTCTGCATTGACATGCCAATGAACTCAGATTTTCAATTAAAGAAACACAACTAATGATAATTTTGCAAATTTTCTTTTACAAAATACAACAAAACAACCTGATTATTATTCTCAAGCTCGTCTTTGCTTTCAGACACAAAACTAGATGTTTTATTAGCTGATTCTTGATGTTCATGATCCTGTGATATGTTTGTTAAAGCACTTGGCTCTGAGCATGGAAGCTTAAGATCCATCTTCATTGTTTCTTCAAATCCTCTGGCTGGATTTTCTGATGTAAACCATGCCAATTCATCGTCATGGCCTAGAGAGCCTAGTCCAAATGACAAATCATAATTGCTGCACATGTAATTAATATGTATATAAATATGTATTTTTTAACTAAAAAAAGAAAATTGCAAATTCTGAAATAACAAGGTGAGCATCCTTCAGTCTTTAAAGTGAATATTACCTTAACATCCTGTCCACGTCCTCAAAATATCCAGAATCAGGCCAATTGTATGATAAATGACCACTTGATTCTTTATAATCCCCATCACTGGAAAATAAGTTAAGATCATTGTAAGAGTCTCTATCAACTGCACCAGAAGAATCTTTAAGCGTTTCCTCATCTGTGCATGGTTTAGTACCAGAGCCTACAGTATGTGCGTCTTTTGCTGAGTCAGCATCACCAGAAGCAGAAAATACATCATCAAGCATATTAGACCATGAATCTTTTTCCATCATGTTTGTTTCTTTATTTAATGTCTTAGAGCCTCTTTCTTCACTGCTTTGAATAGGCGTTACATCAAGCCGAGGCTTCTTACATGCGTCAGCCTCACATTTATCTTCACAGCCTTGATTGTCAGTACGGTGGGGCACTATATGATCACCACTATGTTCAAACTCATCCCAGATAATATCTTCAAGCTGTAACATCATTCAAAAATCTTGGCTGTAAATTTAGAACTTTAAGTATATAGTATGTGTACAGAAGAAATGCAATATAAATTAATGTTGGTGACACAGATGATAATACTCATCCAACTCACAAAAGAAGTGTGATTCATTGGTCATTCAGCAAATGAAAATTTCATAGCTGCTATAATTACTTTCCATGTGTGGTTGATATTTTTTTAAAACGTTCTTGCGCATATTAAACTTTTATCGTTTCTTATTCTACAAACATCCAAACCAGGGTACAAAATCCGTACAGGTTTATGTTTTAGAAGCTAATGTGAACAAACAATCACCTTGCTGGGGTTCATAGGTCTTAGTTGGGCCAGGGTAGATCACAGGGAACAAGGAGAAGGACAGCCAGTCCTAACCCTATTTTTGTTAACCTTGATTATTATTCTCTATATATTGATCTTGTACTTATAATGTTTTTTATTACCTCGTAATAAGAATATCCTAGCTACCACCTGTGGACGTATGTTAGTTTAGACTGAACCACGTTAAACCCTTGTACTATCTATTGCTTTTGTGTGCACGTGTTTGAATTCGTGTGTGTGATTACCCAAGCCTGCTTTGATAACTCCAAATGTAATTTTACGGTTTGGTTTGGCCGGTTTCAACAAAAAAATTAGGCCAAACCGCTTACTATGGTTTCAGGAAACAACAGACCAAGCCGGCCAGGTAGGGTGGGTCCGCTGAGTTGGCTGGTTTTAGCAATTTGGTTATGGTGGTTTGATTTAGCTCTTTTATTTTCAAAATCATTAGTTAAAAAATGAAAAATGATAACAGTTCATACTTATTATCCATACAATAACTACATATTTGAAAAATGAAAACAATATATAACAAAATTTAAACAACCACCAGCTCAAGTTTGAAACCATACCAAGTCATCAAACTGTCAAACTGTAAAAACTAAACCATTTGGATCTCAAACCGTCCGAATTGCTTGGGTTTGAATGGTTTTATCAGTTTCAACGTCTAGATTGTACTTATATGGATAATGAAATCCTTTCAATAGCTTAAGTGCTACACACATTACAACTAACTCATCAGACAAATTTGTGAACAGAACTCGTACAAGTACACTATCATACACCTGGATCAAAACGAAGCTCCTACCTCGTAAATTGACAAGTCAGACATTCCTTCAAATTCTATCCAGCACTGATATCACACCCCACAAACTGATCGGTGGTCATACTTGACCAAAATAGCAGTAGTAACAAACCCTTTACCTCTGTTCAAGAAATCAAATCAACAATCCAACTAGGCAGAATAACACACCTGAAAATAAAAAATATGCTCATTTAGCAAACTCCACAACAGGGCAAATCATAAACTTATCAATATTTAACCTTTAATGTTTCAATCAAATGAAATCAAACCAAAGGAACAGTGCAAATTAACGATTACAAAAGTTCAAAACGAAACAGTAACAAAACAGCAACTAATCATTAATTTTGATGGTTTCTTTCCATCAATTAGTAGATGGAAACAAACAAACATACATACACCCTATCAATCAATAGCTTAGCTACGCTTGAGATTATTATAGTGTTTATTTATTCCATCAACTAGAAGAACACATACTGTTTAGTAACAACATGAAATTATAGCTCATAAACAAATTCAAACAATAACAATTGAAGAAAACAAACACCAGTTCTGATAGATCTACCGGAAAGTCAACTCCGATTAAAAATTCCGACAAATTCTACCGTGAAATTCAACGATTGATATCTGCAAACCCTAGTTCTGAATCAGCAAAGCAAATTGGACAAAACTCGTAGGTTCTAGAGAGAGATTGGGGACCAAGGCAAGCGGGCGAGATGAGAAAAAATAAAAATAAAATAAAAATAAAGTAAAATAAAATTATGGAGCGTAGATTGGGTGACACGTGGCAGAGAGATCAAAAGAAGGGCGTACGATGAGATCTAGGAACTGGTGGACGAGATAGACGGACGGTACACGATCTGTTCCCATCGTATTATTGTGCCACGTGTGCATTAATGTTTGCCACGTGGTCCCTGTGAGGCCCACAGGTTGCAAGTAGTGGTTCTTGCGGACGCTAGTGCTTTTGTAGGGTCAAAGTTTCCGGTTTCTAGTTTTGTTATTAATTATGCGGTGGTTAACGTAAACTTGTATTTTCGTGATATAACAAATGCTGGGCAATAAAATACGAAAAATAAATTCTTTTCATATTTTTAATAGAGTAAATTACGATTTTATCCCTTTTGGTTTGAGTGTTTTAACTATTTTGGCTCAAAAAATATTTTTTTTATCAATTCAGCCAATGTGTTTTACACAAATATCGATTTTGACCCCTCAAACTTTACTATTATAACGGTTTGGTCTAAAATCTAACTATAATTAGGGGTAAAAAACGTTAATTGTCTAAACCACAGGGGCTGAATTGATAGAAGATTCTATTTTGGATCGAAATGGTTAAAACACTTAAACCACAGGAGCCAAAACTGTAATTTACTCTTTTTAATATTATACAAAACAATTAGTAAATAAAAATGTTAATGTAACCATGACATAAATTGTTAAAGTTTTTATAAAACTAAACTAAGCAATAAAATACCTCATATTTTTCTTTCTATCTCGGGTTGTTTCATGATACATTTTACAACTTGACTCAAAGAAGTACCTTGACCAACTCTAGGTCCAATAGAAGCAAGTTGGTTACAAAAAATCCAACAACAATAACAAAAGTGGCAGAAAAGTTAAAAAATCTTGAAAAATATGATGACACCGATCTTACCTTTTAAGTTTTAACTATAAAACTTACCGCGCGTTTTGACGGAGTATTACGGTTAAAATCAAAGTATTGTGGTATCGAAAGGGAAAAAATTGTGGTATGACCCACTTAAAACCACGTAGTAACCAACTATGTAAGACCCAACTTTGTATTCAATCAACAATAAGAATAATTAAATTTATACGTCCAAAGATAGATGGATTCGAACCATCGAATCAAAACGTACTATATTTGACCTAACTTGTTTCATAAAAAAATTATGTCAAAATATATAGTAATTCGAAACTTCTGCAAAAAGTAACAATGAAAGCATGTTATATCTGACCTTACATGTTTGTGAACAAAGCTTACGTCAAAACGTATGCAAACTCAAAACAAAAATTAAGAGGCTTAAAGTAACATTTTACAAAATTGAAAGAAAGGGATTAAAAATAACATGTTAAAAACTTGAGGTATGTGAGATGCGTGTATAAACTATAAAGGAGTGTACGAAAAAAAATGTCTCGGAAGTGATAAGCTTTAACCACCAAAGCACATTCTCATATGTTAGGCAATTGTATATAAAATTATTAATAGAAACATAAAATACGCTCATCTGCCAAATGAGAATATATATTGGGGCATCTTGAGATTGCTTATTAAGTTTAAAAGGAAGTGTTTATTAACTTATGACTTTTTAAAAGAAAGTTTTTAAAAATATGTTTGGATTAGCTTTTGTGTATGAAAAGTCAATAAGTTGTTTTGATATGTAAGTTCCCACAAAAATTAACAAAGTATAACCATTAAAAGTAAAAAAAAAACACTTCTAAAAGCCACAAAATGTAACTTCTTAAAAATGATTTTTTAACAACACTCAAAAAGTTAGTACCAAAAGTGCTTTTTAGATTACCAAACATTTTTTTTAACTTATCAGTTTATTCATCAAGTCAATAAATGAAAAAGTTGACAAAGCGAGTCCGCCCCGGTTGGGATTGGGCTTGTTGACTGAGAGGTCGCAAGTTCGAATCCCATCCATGGCATGGCTTTCAAAGGACATAGGGCAATGACCTTTGTGTTGGCAAAGCGAGTCCGCCCTGGTTTTACCCATGGACCAAGGCTGTGTGCCGCAAACCTAATTGTGGGTCGGTCCTGTGGGGTTTTCCCGGTTGAACGCCATGCCAAACTCTGATGCCTAGTGGGCCCGGTTAAGACAACACATTGGCCGGAGTTGGGTGTGGACCTCTCCGTTGGGCAGGGGTGCGATACCTACCAAAAAGAAAGTCGCCGTTCAAAAAAAAAAAAAAAGCCACAAAATGTAACTTCTTAAAAATGATTTTTTAACAAACACTCAAAAAGTTAGTACCAAAAGTGCTTTTTAGATTACCAAACATTTTTTTTAACTTATCAGTTTATTCATCAAATCAATAAATGAAAAAGTTGATTTCAAATATAATCCCAAACGTACATATAATAGTTTTAAACTTTAAAATTCAAACTACGTATCTGCTTGGTTAGTTTTACATCTATATTCATTCTAAGCTTTATAATCCGAACTTATGAACTATTCTTTGTTTTACGGATAACCTATATGCTTCCTAAGCCATAACAATATTTACGTTGTCACACAACTTTTATATAATACTCGTACAATTGTATTCAAATGATAACCAACCGTTTGTCAAGAGACAAGATAAATATTTATATTCGTATGATTTAAGTGACATTAATATAAATTGCTTTTATTTAATAAAAATGTTTTTTTTTTGTTTTTTAAACCATGTATTTATAAATAGTTATTTTAATTTTCAAATAATATTGATTCTTAATTAAATATACCTCTCTATTCGTAAATACAATTAGGGCTATAAACGAATCGAACGAGCCATTGTTCGTGTTTGTTCGTTTAACTTCAAACTTGTTCACGAACGATAACCGAACGAAAATTCTTGTTCGTGTTCGTTCATTAAGGAATTTAGCTTGTTCACGAACAGTTCACGAACGCTAACGAACAAATATTATTTAAACAATAAAAATCAGCATTTTTAATCTCAAGCAATAGAGAAAATCATTTATAAATATATAAATATATAAATTAATATATTATAGTATTTAAACTAAAAATGGTATTAAACTAAAAACTAAAAATTAATATAAACAACACATTTAATGAATAAATATAATAAATGAACTTAATCGAGCATAATCGAACGTAAACGAGTATGTTACCGAACGTTCACCAACGCAAATGAACGAACACAACCTCTGTTCATGTTCGTTCGTTTATTATACAAACGAACATAAACGAACTTCCCGCCGAACGGTTCGCTGAACGTTCGGTTCGTTTACAGCCCTAAATACAATGTTACAGTTTGAGCTAAATTACAACTAAAAGTTATTTAATAACAAATTAAACAATCAACCAAAGGGTTTTCTAGACTATTGATTACCTCTTCAAATAAGTCAAGAAATATTTGTTGATATAATGTCATACGGTTTACTAAATTTTAGCGTTTATTATGTGGTAGGCTCAGGTGTATGCTTTATAATGTCAAATACGAGGAAGTTGTTAAAATCTTATATTTATTTTTATGTTTCTCAGTCGTTCAAAAAGAATAAGGGGCTGTTTGGTGGCATCTGAATAGATCTGAATCTGAACCTACGGGTGTGCTCGGTTTGGTTCGGTTTTTGGCTAAAACCGAAACCGAAACCGACATAGTTGGTTTTTTGTTATTAGGAACCACCTGGTTTTCGATTTTTTTTGTCGGTTTCGGTTCGGTTTTCGGTTTTTTCGGTTTTTTTATTTTTGTTTTTGTTTTTTTGTTCTATTTCACACACAATATTGAAAGCGTAAAGATGTTCAACAATAGCTAATTCATAAATTAATTGATCAAACACCAACTAATCAAAATAAAACTAAATAATTGTCATCAAATTCTTACATTTAAAAAAAATTAAAAATAAATAATTAAATATGCAATAATTTCGGTCTTCATCTTTTAAAATGATAGTATTCATCTAATCCAAATCTTTATCTTCTTTAACGGTAGATTATTTGTGTGTTTTATCCCGTTAAATAAGTATAAAAATAACAACATATATATATATATATATTAATTTTTTAAAAAAGATTAAATATCGGTTCGGTTTTTTCGGTTTTTAGAATATGAAAAACCGAAACCGAACCGAATAATTCGGTTTCGGTTTTTTCGGTTCGGTTTTCTTCGATTATTCGTTCGGTTCGGTTTTTTAGGTTCGGTTTTTTCGGTTAATTCGGTTCCAGTTCGGTTATTTCGGTATTTTGCTCACCCCTATCTGAACCATTCAGATTCAGACCGTTGGTTTGGGACGTCTGAACGAAAAAAAAAATATGAATGGAGGTCTGAATGGTTCAAACCTTGAACCAAATCAGAATGGAGAAAAACTGGAAAAGAGAGGCATGCTTTCCTGTCTTCCTTCCTGTCGGCTTCCTCCTCCCCCACAGTGGTGCCGCTCGACCCCACCGCTACTGCACCGCCGCTTGACACCACTATCAGCCGCATCACATCCCATCGTCGACCGACGCCCGATGGTTCGATTGCGACGGTTCAGATGCTCGACGGAGGTTCAGATGGTTCTATGCTCGATCGACCGATGCTCGACGGAGGGTGCGGCAACCGACCGATGGTTGAAGGAGGTCGATGGCTATGGGGATGAGCTGTTGAGGTCGACGACCGGAGGCGGGGGCGGCGAGGGAAGAATCGGCGACGGCAACAAGAGGTCCATCGAGTGCTTTGATTTTTTTTTAGGGTCCTTCAATTAAAAGGGTATTTTTTTTCATTTAAATGCTAAAACAAACAACACCACTTAATGGTTCAGACTCTTTTAACTATTCAGATATTTTAACCATTCAACATTTAAAGATTCAGACAAAATAAACGGCCATCATACCGTTTGAAAAGGCCAAATTTTTTTTTCAACTTTATTGACTTTTGTTTTGAGCATTGCCTTTAAACATAAAATCCATTCGATGTCATTAAAACTCGCAGTTGACCCCAAAAACCCGCAATTAAAACTAAAACAAAACTCAAAAAATGGCGGAGAATCATCCACCGAATTCAAAACAACCGGAAAACCACACCGGAGATCGTACAAAATTGCTCTGCAACATTTCCGGCGTCTGCCATCCTTTGCTTCGTCTTTCATTTTGAACAAATCAAGCATTTAGATTATAAGAACAAACAGACGCATGCATGTATCTACAGATAAATGAGAATCGAGGATGAATTTTGAGATCTGAAATTGAACGGAGATAGTTGTCGGTTTGGCATTTTGGGATGGGCGTTATGAACAGAGTTTTCAGTAGGGTACGGAATCTGGATGTATATCCTAAAGTCAATGAGGATTTCTACAGCCGTACGCTGTCCGGTGGTGTGATTACCCTCGCTTCCTCCGTCGCAATGCTCTTCCTAGTTTTCTCCGAGCTCGGTACTATTATCTGTGTTCAACCGATTGATTTGCTGTTTGATAATTTGGAATTGATTATTTTCAATGATTCTCTATGTGATACCGATCATTCTCGTCTCGAATTTTGACTTAATTTGAAGTTGCAACATGTTATTGGGTCGATTTTAGGATTTGAAAATATAAGTTATGCAAAACGCATTAGAATTCGAAAATTCAAAACCTGGTTGATTTGATAACCTGGATTTTGAGACGAAATTATAATAATCGGGTTGGTTCGGTTCAAAAGTCATGGATTAAAATGCGTTTCGTTTCGAGTTGAATTTCATGTCTGTCAAGTTCGATTCAATAACACCGATAAATTTCATGCTTTGCTTTTCATCGTAGAAGCCCTCCATTTTTGCAAAAATGCAAATGCATGCTATAAACTTGCAATTTTGAAAAGTTTTGATGTTTTCTATTTGGTAAAATTATGAAATAATAACCAGTTTCAAGATTGTTCCAATAATGTCGTTTTTAGTTTAACTACAAAACCACTCGGGTTTATTTATTGTTTCATTGTTATGTAATTTTTTTTTTTTTTTTGTAAATGTTCAAATTTTTTATAATTAGCTGAAAGAATATATGTGAAACTTGATTAATATTTAGTGATTATTATCATCATTATTATTATTTAAATAAAACATTTACTGATTTACAGAACTTTGTTATTATTTAGTAAAACAATTATATTGTTAAACTTGAAATAAATAAAAACTTTGTTATTATTTAGTAAAACAATTATATTGTTAAACTTGAAATAAATAAACACTAAACAGCAACCAAGTTTCATATATGTTTTATTCAAGTCACTTAACTTTAGAAAAAAATAACATTTATAAATAATTTCACTATGGAACGATGTTGAAACTTGAGTGGTTTTTGTTGTTTAGAAAACGTAGGAGTGAACATTGAAGAAACTTGGTTACTATCAGGTGGAATGTTCCCTTTTGTGTTTATTTACTTGTGTTTTATAAATGAGAGAATATTTCTAAGTAAAGCCAAATATTAATTGTTATTGTTGGTGTCTTGTCCATTGCAGAACTATATCTCCAAACAGTTACAGAAACAAAGCTTGTAGTTGATACATCAAGAGGCGCAAAACTCAAAATAAATGTAAAGATTCTTGGTGCTTTTTTAGGTTTTAGATCTACTTATGGGCTCAAAACTCAGTTTATGTCTGTCGCACATAAATGCAGTTTGATATCACATTCCCTGCTGTTTCATGTACCCTACTTAGTCTTGATGCTATCGATATCAGTGGGGAGCAACATCTTGATATTGTATGTCTGCTTAAAAGATTCTGCAGTTATTTCATGGACACCATTTTGACTACAATCTATGCTTGCAGAAACATACTGTCATGAAGAACAGAATTGATGCTAATGGTAATCTAATACAAATGAGATATGATCGGATTGGTACCCCTAAAATTGGAAAGCCAATACAGAAACATGGTGGAGAGGTTGAGCATAATGAAGCATATTGTGGTTCATGCTATGGTGCAGAACTGGTACGTCTTCATTGATGCTTCACTAGATGCCCCTTAAGATTGATCAAATCATTGATTCTTGTGGCTGTTTGATATAACAGTCGGCACTTGAATGTTGTAATTCATGTGATGAGGTTCGTGATGCATATCGAAGGAGAGGCTGGGGATTGATGAATCCTGATCTGATTGACCAGGTTGGTGTTTTCTAGGTAGTCTAAGGTGTTAGGCGCACTCAAAGCGCAAAGGAAGAACCTTGTTCCAATGTACAAGGAGCTTAAAATTCAAGGGCCCTTTTAAACAAGATGCAAAGTATAAACAGTCCATTTTTAAGGTTTTAGACATGTTTTAGGTTGGTTTCATGTCATTTTTGTATGTTTCAGACCAGTTTTATTTGTTTCATACTGTTTTTGCAAAATTTGGACGAGATCCTTGCCTGGACACCTTGATGGACGCAATGCACATTATTGCTGCACCTCACTTTGGTGCTTACGCGAGCACCTTTGACTACATAGGGTGTTTTGGCTTTTTTATTTGAGATTATAAATTAAACTTCCTAAAGAAAGCTAAAACCTACATTATTGAGATGTTAGTGTAAAAGAGAAGGTTTTGTTGAGAGGATTAAGGCTGAAGAAGGTGAAGGATGTACTATGTATGGATCTTTAGAGGTTAACAAAGTGGCTGGAAATTTTCATTTTGTCAAAAGCTTTCATTTGGAAAATGTACATGCTCCCAATGATCCTAAGGCTTTTGGAGAGGATAGTTATAATGTAGGCTACCATCTTATACACTTATTTCAATTTAAATTATTTTTTTGTATCTCTTTATTCCTTTTTAAGTCCTTATATTTGTGCAGATAAGTCACAAGATAAATAAACTCTCTTTTGGAGATCATTATCCTGGTATTGTAAATCCACTTGATGGGTAAGAATTTTTCTTAACTTGTAGATAGGACTGTAAACTAATCGAACGAACCCTTGTCATGTTTGTTCGTTTACCGTTGAAGACAATTTGAACGAAAATTCTTGTTCGTGTTTGTTCATTAAGGAATTGAACTTGTTCACGAACGTAAACGAACATATATCATTTAAATATAAAAATCAATACTTTCAATCTCAAAAATTAGATATAATGATTTTACATAAATATAGAGTTAAACACTTATATAAAACTCAAAAAATAATCATCATAAAACAAGACAAAAGTTCTAGATATAATTTTAATCGAAAATCGAAATTACCCTAAACTAATGTTTCAAAGATCTTAGTTTCAAATTACTATGTTTTCAGCAAGATATAAATTCTAAATGACTAGATTTCTAGTTTAAATATTATAGTATTAAACTAAAATTAAAAAAATAAGAATATAAAACACATTTAATGAATAAACATAATAAATGAATGCAAACGAACACATTACTGAACGTTCACGAACACAAATAAACGAACATGACCTCTGTTCATGTAATTTTATATAACTAAACGAATGGAATTTTTTGTTTGTGTTGTTCATTTACTAAACGAATGAACATAAAAGAACGAACCGCCGGACGGTTCACAAACTGTTTGTTAAAGCTTGGTTCGTTTACAACCCCACTTGTAGTTTCAATACAATCTCTTTCTTGTACTTGAGGATCTGATAACAATTGTTTGACTTTGTGCCTTTTGTTATTACTGTTTTCTTCAATTGTTCAGGGTGCACTGGTTTCAGAATACTCCAAATGGAATGTATCAGTATTTCATCAAGGTTAGTTTTCGACAGCGAGTCACAAATATCTCTATATACATACCAATCTATCAGAACTCGTAAAATTTTCGTAAATGTGAGAATGCGATCAACCACACATTTTTATATGTTAAACAAAGAAAATCAAGTAAAAACATTATTTACTCGCCTCCATGAAATTTTAAAAAATAATGAACTCGTTTATGTATATAATCTATATGTATGTACACATGTGTCACTCATATACAAGTTATCTTACCTACAATCGTGTAGCTATATAAACAGAACTTTTAAAACATAGCACTTTGTTGGTTTTTAATGTACAAATCGTAAGCAGTAGCTGTATATCAAAAAGATATGTGATTCGTAGGAGTTCTTGCAAGTCTGAAAATATTTATGAGTTCTGAAATGGTCTTAACCCTAGATACATACACACATAAAAACATACATACATACATACATACATACATACATACATACATACATACATACATACATACATACATACATACATACATACATGCATATACACAACTTAAATCTTGTAAAATTTGCAGGTAGTGCCAACTGTGTACACTCCTCTTAGAGGCATGATTATACGGTCAAATCAGGTAGTTCATTAACTATCAAAGAGAAATTCTTTAATATACTTTGTATGTTATAAAACACATGGAATTTGTATGCTGCAGTTCTCTGTGACAGAACATTATAAGGTTCCAGAAAGCGGTCAACGTACGCCACCTGGAGTCTTCTTTTTCTATGACCTTTCTGGGATTGAGGTGTTTTTCATTTCACTGGCCATATCTATTGATTATGATTAGAAAATTAACACTTGGTTTTATTTAGACGATTAACATTTTCATTTTCACTGTCCCATTCTTATGCTACTAAAGTTAAGAAATTTCGTCTACTTTTTAAAAAAATTGTTCTTTTTTTGGTGTAAAAAAATTGTTTTTTTTTTTTGGTGGTTTCTGTAGGTGAATTTCAAAGAAACGCATACCTCCTTCTTACACTTCTTGACCAATATTTGTGCCATAGTTGGAGGTACACGTTCTATATATGTTCACAATCCCTACCCATGCAAATTTAGATGTGGTCTGACCCATTTACTTATGAACGGGTTATTTTTTTATTTTATTTTATTTTTTAACTCCTAATAGGTCATATGGGTATAACACAAAAAACAATAATAGTTACAAGGGAAACAAGTCAATGACATCACATAGTTTGAAAGTCACCAAAATTTATTTATAATGCAACTCTTCCTTGATCATTTTATATAATATGTTGGAATATTATTTTTGGGAAGGTTCCCCTAAAAAATTTTTTCTGCCTAAGAAGGCTAAGAAAGATTTTTAAAAACTCGAAAATCGACTCAAACAAACTCTGATTGAATTCATTTATACGTCATTGGAACCAACTTTTAATTCCCTAAAACGTAAACCTTAAATCATAAACAATAAACCATAAAAATTAAACCAAAATTACAAAAATAAACCATAAACCTAAAAGATAAAACCTAAAAGCTAAAAAAACATGCCCTAAAATCCAAACTCTAAAACTAATAGTTAAAGCTAAAACCAAAAAGCAAATATTGTAGAGTTCGATGAGACGGTTCTAATGCCATCGAAATGAGTTCAATCGGAGTTCGTTTGGGTTGGTTTTAGAGATTTTTAAAATCCTTTTTAGGCTTCTTAGGCAAAATAACTTTTTATTTAATCCTTACCCTATTATTTAATAATAATGCAGTTTTTCTAATTATGTGTAACCCATTGATTGTTTATAAATTCATTTTTGTAAAAGCGAACCAAAAAGTTTCTGTAACTCGATCCACAACCCATTTTGACCCGTCCTTTTTCCACATGAATCCTAGCCTATACAATTGATATTTCATGAATTCTATGATATTTTTCTTCTTTTATGCAGGTATCTTCACAGTTGCAGGCATTGTAGATTCTTTCATTTACCATGGTCATAAGGTTTTGAAGAAAAAAAGAGAACTTGGAAAATTAGGGTGAATTTACAATAGTAATTATTGCCACATAATCCAGGTTCAATTTCCTTGGATGTTGTCATTGTAATTATCTTTTCTCTAAGTGTATAGTTAAGTGATATAGGGACAATTTTAACAACAATTTTTATTCTTTATAAAGAATATACAAAATTTTTGTTCTCAATATAAAAAGAAATATTGCATTACATGTTTTTTGGGGTGAGCCTAGGTCAGTTTTTTTTTTAATAACCGTAGGAAGCCACTTACATGGTAAACTCCCGAGCCTCGACTAATCGGGAGGAACATGTCAGTTTTTTTTAATTCCTTTTATAACTTGAAAATTATACAAATACGTGAACCTTTTATAAATTGAAAATAACAAAGATTTGAACTTCCTATGTGTGTATACCATGAAAAAAATAAAATGAAGTCGGTTAGTGTTAAAAAACTAAGATTATATCGAAACATAACAATTCTTGAAATAATAAGATTAAATATTAACATAACCAATGATGCCTTGCCCTAATGGTAAAATAAATGTATTGAGGAAGTGATAGGAGACCCAGGTCCTTGTTTTGATCCTTGGTCCCGCTCAGTTTTACCGGCCTTCCACCGTCGTGCCTTTGGGATGGTTTTGTATCTGGTTTTTCCCCGGGAATTTGTAGCTGGTGGGCCAGTGGCTTCGTCCATCTGGACTAGTGACCAGCTCGAGCATCTTTTAGCCATTGGGAGCCGCGTACGAATTACCTAGCACTTGATTAGTTGGCCGTTTAAATAAATATATTAATATGACGCTTTTCAAAGAAATAAATAACTGCATTTACATGTAATAATATATTTTGTTTTCGTACAATTGTAATTTGCAACCGGATTAAATTCGGATTAACATGGTATACGTATTTTTCCTCATTTAAGAGTGCTTTACTTTGTGACATGCGTAATTAAGTATATTATATTATCATTGTTGAGGGAGCTTGAAAAAAAACTCCGAGAAGGCCGAAGGATTTTAGGAAGAAAATGGAGAAGGCCGGACTCAATACCTGTAAAATTTTCTAACAAAATACTACAAAATCGACCATTCTGAGTGGAAAAACGTAAATTTTCCGATGAAATACTACTAAATCGACCTTCTGACCGGAAAAACAGTGGGGTCGGGGCACTTTGGGCCCTTCAAAAGTATGTCCATGATTATTATGTCGTTTGTCATTTAAAGCTTCTTGCCCGGTTTTTCCCTGGATCGGTTGGTTGACTGGTCTTCGACTCCAACCAACTTGGCCCGTCAGGAGGGTTGGGTGGAGCTTTCGCTGCCATCGCAACATGGGGAGCCTCTCTAATACCACTGAAAAATGCATCGCTGTAATTGTAGCATGAGTTTAAGGCTGATGTTTCGATACTCAGTCACTGCACTCTGAGGCAACAGTCTTATTGTTGTACCAACCGTCGTTATAAAAAAATATGGTTGTGTACAGACTTCCTTACACGGTATTAGATGATGTTAAAGACCGTTCCTATTACCAATTTAACTTCAATTTGTTGGGAAAATTAATTAAAAAAAAGTCATTAAGGTTTATGATTTTTTTAATACTCTAGTACACATGGCAATAATTGGTTGGATTATTCAACTAAGCTACATCCTCAAGTTGCATCATGAGGAATGAGTAGCTTGGGTACCCTCTCCTCACAGGCCTCAAGTTAACTAGTAGACATGATGGGACACATCTTAAAGGATGTTATGATAAGTTGATAACAAAACAAATGTATCTAGAATAACTCTTCAAATAATTAGCAATAACAAAAAAGAATACTCAAATCTCAGTTAGAATGACCAACTTCTTATGTCTTTAGTTCAATTCACTTAGGTCAATTTTCTTGCACTAAGGCCGATTTTTCTTAGAGGCCACAAATCTAGTTGTTTGCAGTAGAATTTTACATATTCATCTGACTAGTAAGGTATTGAAGGGACCCGAGAATTTTCCACTTTACCATGTAAGTGAGTTAGAAAAAAGAAAAAAGAAAAAGAACTTGGTTTATATATAAGCACCCTTACCACACAAGACATCTGGAAAGTTTTTTATTACATTATGATTACAGATTACTATTAGCTAGCAATACTCAATTTCTTTGGGCTCTAAGGTGGTTTCTTTTGTAAATGCCTTATAATGTGTTTTACGACATTATAGCTACTTTCACTGAATCCACTTAGAGCACAATTGATCGGTGTCGAAGTATCAATCAAAAATACGAGTTTACACTCAAGTCCTACGACCCAATTTAGTTAGGAAAGTCGGGTATCGATCCACGAGAAGTCAAGTGGCAAATCACTTTCAACACAAACTAATTAACTACTTGCAATGAAAAAATAAACTTTGAATTGTTGGGTTTTGAGTTGCAAACAAAACAAACTTATAAAACATAAATCACTTAATTAAAAGATTTGTAAACAATAATTGAAAAGGTGATCGCTCCGGATTTCAAGTTAGTAAAACAACGAGGTATATCTTGATTTGTTAATTGGAAATCACATAGACATGATTTATGCTTATATTATTAGACAATTATGATTTGGAACTGTGACACCCGGCAATTTCAGGTAAATTGCAACTCTTACATTCTTTACATTTCACATTCATACTTGTTGCATTTCATTTAATTATGTTAATTAGATGAGCGAACACAAACAACTACGAAACGATAGTTTGAGGAACTGTCGAATCGTACATTGCACATTGGTTTTGTAAACCAAGTGTGGCAAACACAACACTAACACAAGACAATAATTCGAGAAGTTATTGAATTGTGCATTACACGTTGATTAGGATTAATCAAGCGTGCAAACACTTCGTAAGACACGAACACAAACCACCGAAGATAATTCGAGAAATTATCGAAACACACACACGAATCTCACGAACGTTGGTGATCAATCAAACTTATGTGCTAGATGTATTTATGTGCTTAAACGAGCATTAGATGCTTAAGATAAGTGTTAGAAATCGAATACGAGCGAAATCGAATCGTCGAAATCGAAAAACAAGGAAGTGGACTCATCGCGGTACGCGATGGTCCCTCGAAGTTATTGAATTGTGCATTACACGTTGATTAGGATTAATCAAGCGTGCAAACACTTCGTAAGACACGAACACAAACCACCGAAGATAATTCGATAAATTATCGAAACACACACACGAATCTCACGAACGTTGGTGATCAATCAAACTTATGTGCTAGATGTATTTATGTGCTTAAACGAGCATTAGATGCTTAAGATAAGTGTTAGAAATCGAATACGAGCGAAATCGAATCGTCGAAATCGAAAAACAAGGAAGTGGACTCATCGCGGTACGCGATGGTCCCTCGGCGAAAGGCTTCGCGGTACGCGAAGCAAACCGGAGTCGAGACTCCCGAATCCTATCGCGGTACGCGGCAAACAATTTTGATCGGCCTCCGCGGTACGCGAAGGCCATGCAGATCGAAAATTTTATAAAATCAACCCCAAGCTCATTTCATTCGGTTTGCTTTTGATTTCACCAAGCTTCTTCACTTAATCCCGACCCAAACTCACTGAAACCAGCATCCAAACCCTCTGGAATCACCATTGAAGCCATTCTTGGTGATTTGGAGCCATAGGAACATCGAGGAAGAATCGAGGAGCTCTCAATCGACAAGAAGGTCGAAATCCAGCCATTTGAAGGACCTCCAGAAGCTATTCTAGCACGAGTTTTGCATCTAAGGTAGTTTTAAACGCTTTCCTAGTGTTAGATCGTACATGCATGGGCTAAAAACCCACATGCAACTCCGTTTAGTTATTGTGCTTGAATGTGTTGGTGATTCGTTGTTTAGATGTCATGGATTTACTGATTTGATAGTTTAGTAACGTTAGGTTTGAGTTTTGTTGAGTTATTGTTTGATTTGATAATGATTTTTATACACTTGCCATAAAAGGAAACTTTTATGTGCAAAGTCTTGGATTGTGATGATCTAGACATGTTAGACATGTCTAGATGTTGTTAAATGAGTATTGGAGTGTTTAGAAACACATCTTGATATTTGATTTTGTCAAAATCATGGTTTTATAGAAACTTACTAAAAATGAAAACTTTTAAAAATCAAAAGAGGGCTTTTGATGTTTTAAAGGGTTTTGATGAACTTTGATTATTGAAATATGTTTAGAAACGATTTCTAAGCATATTGGAAACCTTGATTTGTGAAAACGAGTTTTTAAACGGATACTTTCCATATAAGGAAACTTTATTTGAGCAAAACGGCATAAATAGTGATTTATGCGCAAACGACATGTTTTAAGAGTTTAAACGTGTTTTATAAACATATTGGAAGTTATTAGTTTTATGAAATGGGATTTTATAACCACACTTTCCTAAATTGGAAACTTTCTAAAAAGGGTAACTTATGTGATTAGAGTCATAGGATGCATTTTGGTGTCTTATGTGCATCAAGGTACATAAACACAACAATCGTGTCACCAATGATTCGTCGAGTCAACACAAGTCAACACACACACACTCGGTTGAGCACACCGACACTTGGAGTTGTATGGATTACAACACAGCACAAAACACATACTCACACCTATATGGATATAGGTGCATACTAGCAGGTGCTAGCTCTCGCAGACGCGAACATTCACATACCGGAACTACTATCAGGTGAGTTCACGGCCCCTTTTTATCTTTTCTATCTTTGGGGGAGAAAACATTGCATTACAACTGTTTTGAACAACAACTCATTTTATTTACGTATGGACATGCTTTATCATTATATGTATATGTGTGGGCCCTATCACAACTAAAAGTCCTCGCGATACTCCTCGGACCGTTAATAGCATAACGCCTAGCATGGTAATCTTGAATAGTACTATTTGGGCCCGACAAGCCCCACCCATCGTGTCTTGGAGGCCACCCGACTGGAGGTCGGAATGGGTGCAATATTGACCAATACTTTGCCATTGTCCTGTGATAACATGGCGGGAGGCACAAACTGTCAGCTTCTGTACCATCCACAATATAATATAACTGTATTGACTAGCTATCAATCGATACAACATTGTCGTGATATGTAAATCTACTGAACTCTTACTTTAAACATTTGATGTTTACTGCTTATGAAAAACCTGTGCTCTCACCAACCTTTGTGTTGACCTTTTACTCGCATGTTTTCTCAGGTAACTAAGGCACGTGCACAAGGAATAGGATGCTAGGCTGGAGTCGCATGCATCTGTTTATGTGTCTTATTTTACTAGACTCTGATTATCATTTGATTATGTTGTGTAATGTTAATCAACTTTATTCGCTTCCGCAACTATTGTCATTTATCGTTTTAAGAACCTTTTTGAATCAACACTTCCGCAAACTATGAATGATTAAAATGTTTGGTTAACTCATACTATACTTCCGCAACTCTGATCTTACTAAACTGTTTTATCCAAATTATTGGATGTACGTACGAAATCAGACATATAGGTCTCGCATGTTGTGTGACCGGAGACTGCGATCCTGACAATCTGCCGCCGCTCGCGCCCCGGAAGGGACGGGATTTCTCGGGGTGCGACAGATTGGTATCAGAGACTCCGGTTATTGCGAATTAGGTTTGCATTTAGTGAACTTAGTCTATAACCACTAGTCTCCACACAACACTTAGTGCTTATTATTGTAGTACCTGCACACACGTTACATCTTTTATGCATTACGTTCATCACCGCACGTGACTATTCATGACGGGGAAGAGCCGATGGCTCTACATGTTTTTCTTCAGTACCTACCGCACACACACTACGTTGGTCACTGGACAAACACTAACACTCATTCTTGCTATGAAGATCATGGCTGGAAGACGTGGAGGACGTAGGAATGCAGGAGGACGTGGAAACATCAACCTAACACCAGCTGAGTTGAACGCACTCATCAACGAGCGGGTTGAGGAGGTGCTTGCTACACGGGAAGCTGCCCGTAACCAAAACCTACTGAACCAAGGTGATGAATCTGTTCATACTCACCTTGCACCACAATCACTCATTTCAAATTCAACACGTTTACCCGATACTTAACCCAATTCTACTCTTTGCAAATCTCAGGAGCAAATCCTAACCCACCTCTCTGCACGTTCAAGATGTTCCTGGATTGTAAACCCCATTCATTCAGCGGCACTGAGGGAGCTGTTGGACTGTTACGTTGGATTGAGAAGGCGGAATCAGCTTTCGCTATGAGCAACTGCAGGAACGATGACAGGGTCAAGTTCGCTGCAGGAACATTTGAGGGAGCTGCCCTCACTTGGTGGAACGCCAATGTCCAAAACCTGGGGCTAGATGCAGCCAACGCTCTACCTTGGGACGACTTTAAGAGGATGCTGAACCGCGAATACTGTCCTCGCGGTGAAGTACAAAAACTTGAAACGGAATTCTGGAACCATAAGATGGTTGGTTCCGAAGTTGAGGCATACACTGCCCGGTCTTATGAGCTGGCACACCTGTGCCCGGAAATGGCAACCCCTCCATTCAAACACATAGAGAAGTATATTGATGGATTGCCACCTCAGATTCAAGGCATGGTACTCTCTGCTGACCCCATCACCATGCAACAAGCCGTACGGTTAACCCACAAGCTAACTGACTCAGCTGTTGCTCAAGGACTCTTACCACCTCGTGGTGCTGTAACCACAACCACTGACAAGGGCAAACGCAAATGGGATGACACCCAGAACAAGACTTCCAATCTCCAACCCCCTCCACAACAACGTAAGTTTGGGTCGTCTCAAGCTTACGCACCACATGTTCCATCCAACCAAACCCGAGGAGCCTATGCAGGCAAACACCCCAAGTGCAGCAAATGCAACTTACATCATGCCTTGGGACAGTGCGAATCTATCCGATGCCAACGCTGTGGCAAAGGAGGACACCTCGCCAAAGACTGCAGGGGTGAACTGCGAATGAAGACCCAACCACAGCAGCAACAACAACTTGAATTACCAAAGGGTTGCTTCGAATGTGGGAAACCAGGGCACTTCAAGAGGGACTGCCCACATTTGAAAAACAACAATGATAACGGAAACAACAACGGTCCGAAGGGGCGAGCCTTCGTGATCGGGGCTAAGGAGGCCAGAAGGGATCCCCACCTTGCAACCTGTACGTATCTCTTAAATGATAATTATGCATCTGTGTTGTTTGATACTGGAGCTGAGAAAAGCTTTATATCTAAGGAATTTAGTGAGATCCTTGCCATTACCCCAACACCCCTAGATGTCGAATATACAGTAGAGCTAGCTGATGGTAAATTGATTATGACTAAAAACATTCTGAAAGAATGCACTTTAGAGCTAGCAGGCCATAAATTTAAGATTGACCTCATGCCGGTTACACTAGGCAGTTTTGATGTCGTAGTGGGCATGGATTGGTTGTCTGAAAACCAAGTTGAAATCATCTGCCACGACAAGGTTGTGCGCCTACCTCTCCCTGGCGGAGAAACTCTAGATATCAAGGGCGAAAGAAGTGACACTCCTCTAAACATCATCTCGTGCATGAAAGCTCACAAATGCTTACGAAAGGGATACACAGCCATTCTGGCACTTATCACCGACAAGACTGAAGAGGAAAAGAGAATAGAAGATATCCCAGTCGTATGCGACTATCCCGATGTATTTCCTGAGGATCTACCAGGACTACCACCACCTCGACAAGTGGAGTTCCGCGTAGACCTTGTGCCGGGAGCAGCACCTATCGCACGAGCACCATATCGACTTGCACCTTCGGAGATGCAGGAACTGTCCAACCAACTGCAAGAGCTGTTGGACAAGGGTTTCATTAGACCAAGCTTCTCACCCTGGGGAGCTCCGGTCCTGTTTGTAAAGAAGAAGGATGTCACTTTCCGTATGTGCATTGACTATCGGGAATTGAACAAAGTGACGATCAAAAACCGTTACCCCTTACCCCGCATTGACGATTTGTTCGATCAACTTCAAGGATCGAGTTACTACTCTAAGATCGATCTGCGATCTGGGTACCATCAGTTGAGGATTCAGGAGGAAGATATCCCCAAAACTGCATTTCGCACTCGGTATGGCCATTACGAGTTTTTGGTTATGCCGTTTGGACTGACAAACGCACCCGCAGTATTCATGGATCTCATGAATAGAGTGTGCAAACCGTACCTCGACAAGTTTATCATTGTCTTTATAGATTACATTCTCATCTACTCCAAAACCCAGGAAGAACACAAAGAGCATATTCAATTGGCTCTTGAATTGCTACGACAAGAGAAGCTGTACGCTAAACTCTCCAAATGCGACTTCTGGATCCGAGAAGTCCAATTCTTAGGTCGTGTTGTGAATGAACAAGGAATACATGTGGATAAATCTAAGATAGAGGCAATCAAGAACTGGGAAGCACCAAAGACCCCAACTGAGGTGCGACAATTCCTAGGCTTGGCAGGCTATTATCGACGATTTATCGAAGGATTTTCGAAGATAGCCCAACCACTCACAGCTTTAACCCAAGATATACAAAATAAATTATATCAGTTTAGTTCATAATTTAACAATGTAAATCTACTATCAACATCATAATTCTTCTATCTTGTATCTGCACAAGATATACAAAATAAATCTGTAAATGATGCTTCAAAAATATGCAGGTCCAAAAAGCTAGGTCCTCTAACTGGTATCCTAGTCCAAAAGAAATAACTCCTTAGTTGACCTGTTCGTCACCTGAGAAGTAATGCAAAAAGATCAAGTCAACACATGGTTGGTGAGTTCATGTAGTTTTATAAAAACGAATTTGAATAACCTCTTGAATGACAACCTTAACCTCACCATTAACTACCTATACCATCCAGTTCAATATGCTTATATATAGGGTATATGTAGGGTCGAACTTACCGCCCGCCCAGCCACCGTCTCACCACATACTAAACCACATGATATATTGTTCCTGGTGATAATTAAGCGTTTCATCCCACATCTTTGATTTCATAACATCTGATTCATTGAATTTGATTACCCTGAAAATGGTTACCTTGATCCCCCGAAATGATAACCTTAACCTCATCAACGACCACCTATGCTATCCAATCAAGTATGCTTATATATAGGGCATATGTAGCAAGCCCCAGCCACCGTCCCACCACATACCGGACTGCTTGGCATATTGTTGTTAATGATAATTAAGCGTTTCACTCCATTCACCTTCAATTTAGACTTTGATTTCCACAAATAGATTTACCTCTGATCTCTTGAGTTCACCATGTATTCATGGTTACCCCTAAAGCATTTGTAGAAATATAATATTAAATGTTTAATTAAATTAATAACTAAGCATTTAAATACAACTAAGACATGATGATTGGGCCTTATTTGACTCAATCAATTAGACTTAATTGTTGATTGTTGTCCAAGTTGTACCCTCTCACACGTGGCCCATATCAGGCATGACCCACAAGGAGTCTACCTGTATGTGTCGGGACTTTCATGATGCCCATATTAGCTTGACCCATTGGTCTACTGTACATGCCGGGACTTTAAGGATATCCTTTGATTCTTGATCTTCTTTGATTCTCTTGATTTCGTTTGATAGTTTAAGTTATGCCCATATAGCTTGACTACAAGAGTCTACTATTTATGCCGGGACTTTCCGTGTGTTACACGTGGTCTTGATTTACATACAACTGACATCCACCTTAATTAAAGCAATTAATGATTTCATTAGATCTTAATGATTTCATTAGTTCATGATTCACACATGGTTATTACCTCCTTGATTCTCTTGATTCTGATATTTTGATTTCCATGATTCCACAATGATTATAGATTCTTGATTAGGATCCTTAGTTTACTGATCACATAATAGATTAGATTCCATTGCATCTGATCTTTAGCTTTAGTTCTTTGAATCACTTTGAGTTTAGATTCTTGAATTTGAATTCGATGGACTAAGGGTTTGTTTAGTGTTTTCGAATTAAGGTATTACTCATAAGAGTAATTAATTAACTTATTAGTTACTTCTGCATAGAAATTTCCTAAACAGGAGTCTAGGAGCAAAATCAAGCATATATAAAGCAAATAATAAGTAAAAGCATTTACGTAAAACAATTTAAATAAAAAGGTTTACGCATGCTTCTCAGCCCTGCGTTTGAAAACAAAAATGTTTAGAAAAGGGCCAATGAACTCACATGTGTTGCTCTGTATTGAATTACCACATAATGGGCGCTCGTTGTTGTAGACTATGTTTCTTCGGTTCCTGAGTTGTTTTAAGAGAATTCGAATTCGATAAGTATTTATAATAGTCGTCGTATCTAGAGTTTGATCTCGGTGTGCGACTAAGTGTCCTATGTTACTAATGTGCTTCTAAGACTCTACCTATAAGTCTAATTAACCCAAATCCCATGATTCATCAGTACAAGTTCTTAATTAACATGTTTTTAAATTTGCACATTTTAAGCTAAGCATTAATTTAGGAAATCATTTATTTTAATTAATTAAAGTTTATAAATCATTTTCTTTTATTAAAACATAATTAACTTTAAATGAAATGACATTTAACATATGATGGGCTTAGGTTAAGACCATTGGGCCAACATCGAGCCCATTACTAGAATTTGCTTAACAATCGATTTCTTGTTTGATTCTTATAATCCATTTTAGATAGTTCATATAACTATCGAATGTAATTATATTGCGTATAAAAAAAATTCTAAGTATTGGATGTTAATAACGAGTCAACATCCGTATACTTAGGCTAAGGTTTTCATTTCTCTACGAATTTCCCCTTGTTTTGAACCCCAAAAGATGTTAGTATATTTAAAGAATCCTTTGTCTTTAGAAACTATAATCCATGCTTTCATGTTACTCAATGTTTGGTCCTTAGATAACACTCATGGGTGTGCATGCCATGAAACCTTACTAACTCCCCATGCACACACATACATACAACCCCCATACTCAAGATCCCGAACCTATATCGACCCCTGGCGTAAGTTACGCCCCCTAGGCGTAACTTACGCCTACATGCATATTAGAGCTGCATCTTACTCCTTGAACTCTCTGGTTTACGGTTTCTAGCTACGGTTCAGCATCCCGGCGTAAGTTATGCCTCCCTAGACATAAGTTACGGCTAATCTGATATCATATTTAGCTCCGTCTCGTCGAGAAACACGATTTTCATATATTATACGTCGCGTAACTCCTCTCCTATCCCAAGATATGCCTCTTCAAAGTTCATGGCTTCCATTTCGCATACTCGGATGTTCGGATGTGCTCGTCCTTGCTCTCCGTTGTTCGTTTTCCATCTAAAAACACTCTCTTGCCTCCTTCAACCTACAAACACACAAGAACATAAGGTAGCTTCTATTTCGAATAAATAATCATATCAAAACACATAAAAACACATAAAAACATCCATTTAAGCATTTTAGAATTATTACCAAACCCCTCGCATCACATCCCACACTTATCTTTTTGCTTGTCCTCAAGCAAACTTTCTGAACATTACTAACCTTTTCTACAACACACACTTGCAATCTCTACCAAGTTATAGGTTAAGGTTCTCAAAACATACTCATCCCATAGACTGACACAATCGAGGTTGACATGCTGACAAACATATGATGCCATTTTAACCAAAAACAATAATTTCATAACTAAAAATACATGCTTTAAAACTCTTACACATGTTGCACACCCCTCACAATGAATCACTCCTCTCGATTTCTGAATACTAGCAAAGAATATGCTAGGAACTCTATCACTCACAACCAGATATTGATTCTTGTGAACATAGGCTTGTATGTCAATCATACCTCTACCACCAAGTTAAATAATGCACCAATCAAAGGTCTTTTCGGCTTTTTGGCTTTGGCTAGGGGAAGGGTATAGGCTACTTAGTGGGTAATAAGATGAAGAATCCAACTCATGCACTTAAACCAATGACATTCGTATTACCACGATACATTGTCTTTATTTTCAACATGACTTCTATTTTTTTTTCTTTTTTTTAACTAGTTGGATTCTCATCACATTTTTCATAAGATTTGCTTTCATGCTTGGCTATTGGGTTGAAAAATTAAAAGAGGACTTTTTGTACACAACACGGGCTCAAAAATGGCAAACTAGGGGTTGAACACGTTTATAACGGGCTAACAAGGAAAGATTGGTGTAGTCCTAATGCCTTCTCATTTTAGTGCATTTATTCACTTAAGGTTTCAGCATGTATCAAAACACACAAGTTCTATCACAATCCTCAACTACCGGTCACTCTCAACAAATGAAATTTAACTCACAGTTATTACATTCTACCGCTCAAAATCTCACACATATATGGAGGAATAAGGTTACCGACATGCAACATATGCAATTACCTCATAACATAATATCCTTAATTAGGCAATTTTTTAAATTTTCCCAAAAATTATTTGTCAGCAAAACTCTCATGAAACTTAAAGGAACAACCATGTTTGAAAACCTTTATCCTTTCCTTAATAGATATCCATTAGTGCCTTGCAAATCGAGTTTTTATGTTCAATCCAGTTCACCTCAAGACAATATTTTTGAAAATTTGAAAATTTTCCTTTTTAATCCCCCATCCCCACACTTGAGATACATTGTCCCCAATGTATGGTGCATTTTAAAATTTAATCCCAATCATGAAATCGTCTCTTCAAAACTATCAACCTAGACTTGGATTAAAACAATAAACAAAAACACAATTAGTGATGAAGGAAAAGAAACATGAACCTGGTCTTGTTGCCCTCGTGACGTAGATAGTTATAGATGTCATCGCGACCTTGAATGTAACATCACTGTACTTCCGGTCGTCCGTACATCCGTACATCCGTACGATTGTACTGTTACGATCTGAGATTTATTATTATTAATGATAATGGATTATTTGCTGATATTATTAATGATTATCACTGTTACTGGTATACATGTTTAGAACATATTATACGCGTAAACCATGGGAAGTTTAGTTGTAACTCAACTAAACAGAACCAGAGAGTTTATCGCAGTTACATTGTTAATGATTATGGATTTGGTTTGGAAATGGAAAGGGATTTAAATTGGTTGTTGTTTGGTTACTAAACATAGTCAAGGACACATGGACATGGTTTATCGAAATAGCGGTGGGACGGTGGCTAGGGCAGTTGCGACTGACCCTTACATATGCCTTATACTTATGCATATTTCGGTCTATCATGGATGTGTCAGTGACTAGGGTTTAGTTGGTTTTGGTTTGGGAATGATAATATTAAAGTTAATAAATAATGAGAATTAATTACGCGAAGTGAGGTTACGAACATTACTTAAACGCGAATGTTGATTCAGAAATATTAACTTAATAGCTATATTCGCGTGGGTGACGATTCACACGAATATAATTACTAAGAATGATATTCTGAAACAATATTCCATAAATCGTAAATCGAATCGAAATACGGTACGAGCGTTGGATTCGCAAAGGTGACGATCTTTACGAATACGTACGTAAGTAACGTGTTTCGACGAGATAATTTAATAATATCGAACGATATTAAATTAATAAATGAAAACGTAAAACGTTTATTAGGAATTACAACCTAAAACGAAAACCGAATAAATTAAATCATTTAAATAATTGATTTAACAAAAAAATAAAAATAAATGGAGACCTCTTATTTAAACGATTTTCATTGAAAACTATTTTAGTAATAATGAAATTTATTTATTTAAATGTCTTACGTTTTAAATATGTTTAACGAGGAAAAACCGAACATTTATTATATATTATCGCGATAGAAACGAGACCGGGCACGGGGAAATAATACGCGATATAAGGAAGAATCCTTCCTTCTTCTTCCTCATAACACACAAACCCTTTCTCTCTCTAGTTCACCCAAAAACACACACACACTTTCTCTCTACCTTCTCTCTAGCTTTTCTTCTTCAATTCTTGACGGATTTTCGAGATCTTGGAGCCTAAACGACCGGGGAATCGAGGAGAACAAGGAAGTACAAGAAAATCTTACGTTTGGCCAACAATCGAGGTAAATCCCGAGCTTTTATTTTCGGTATTGGTTAAAAACCCTATTTCGAAAATGGCTAGTATCTTTTACATCATACATGGGTTTTGTATGTTATAATCGGGATAGTGGTGACCCATGGAAGCTGTGAACACGACTGAAACTAACCCAAATCGAATAGCAAGACGATGGGAAGGGCTGGACCTCGACACTGCCATGGCCGAACCTTTTTCAGGTTGGCCGAACCCTGGCGTGGAGCTCCCGAACCTTCAAGGGGCGAGGGAAAAACTGGGCCGAACCCTGCATGGGGGTGGACGAACCCTACATCCTAGCAGCGAACCATATGAGGGCCAGACGAACCCTCTGGTTGGTCACGAACCTTGTTGGGCGGGAAAACCTTTTAGCCGAACCTTGTACCAGGGACGAACCTTGGGCAGCAAGTTATTAACCAGCCGAACCATGGAACCCACGAACCTCCTAATGGCCGAACCTTGTTCTGCTACATGAACCTAACACTCAGCCGAACCACTTGACCCAGAAGAACCTAGCCACGAACCCTTGTGGCCGAACCTATGAGTCACGAACCATAAGGTTCGCCTAAATGGAAGTGTTAGCCGAACCTTGGACTGCTGAACCAAAAGGTTCGCTGGTCCAAGGGCTGCCCCCACCCATTTTCGAGTTGTCGGACGCTAAGTGATGAACCAAAGATTATGAGAGATCGTGTAGAATCATACATGCATGAATGATGATACAAGCCACCACCTTTTCTCTTCCTAACTTAATTCTTCTTTAAAATCATGAAGTTATATAAGTATATGTGGAATTTGTTGGGTAACACTTAACTTCTCATGAGTATAAATTAATTGCAACTTTCTTAAACATAAAAATTTAATTTAATAACTTCGATTGTGGTGGTTAATTGAATGAAATCATGCATGCAAGCATATGTATGTGTATACTTAGGATTACCCCTTTTCTTATACATACCTATGAATATGTGCATGGCATCTTAAGAATGGTCCATTAATAGGGGATGATAGAAAGAACCAATGAGTCTCAAATATAAACTAATAGTGACTAATTACGAAATGTTGGTTGAAACACTTTAGCCTAGGATAAATAAACTAAGTTAAGTTAATACTTAGTGATTAAAAGTTAACACTTATGGATAATTGACTAGAATAAAACACATATACTTATGAACACAAAACACGGTAATTACAGGTTGTTGAGTGATTGATTGAGTTACATACGCGAGCGCGCATAACACGAGAACACATATACTAAGGACTTCAGGTGAGTTCTCATAACCTCCTTTTTTTTTAAACTGTTTTGTTTTAGAACTCGGAGGTGAAGCATGTATACCGGTTTAAATATTATTTTGATAACACAAGGATAATACCTGTTTATCATTATGATATTTATATTATGGATTATTACTAATTATTATACATCCGTGTAAACATTGTTATTGACTCCGGTCAATAACAAAGATTACATGTATTGTCACATACTCCGTGAATCATTACTTTTAACTTCGGTTATTTGTTTTGACTTCATGTATTGTCACGTGGATGGTTTCCACATCCGTGAATCATTACTTTTAACTTCGGTTATTTGTTTTGACTTCATGTATTGTCACGTGGATGGTTTCCACATCCGTGAATCATCGCCTTTAACTCCGGTTAATTGCTTTGACTTCATGTATAGCCACGTGGTTAGCTACCACTCCATGGATCTTGTTTTTAACTTATGTTAATTACATAATGTCCATGTATAGTCACAGATATTATTTGAGAATGTTGATATTGAGATTGATTGATTGGTTATGTGGGTTGATTATCTCTTTCTGACTATGATTATCTGTGATTGATTATGACTGATTGGTTATGTGATTATGTGTTTGTGTATGTGCTTGGTGGTTAAGTTGGGGATTGGTTGGATTATCTCATACAGGTATTATTGTGGATTTTCTCAGGAAATCATAAGCCTCTATACTCATTTTATCTAAATCTTTTATAAAACCATTTTTAAACTTAAACTCTTAAATCCATTTTATAAAAAACTTTTAAGTATAAAAACTTATGATTACTCACCAACTACTTTGTAGTTGACACTTGATTTCTTACATGTTTCAGGTGATGGAGACAAGTAGGATGAAGAGGGTGATCTCTTCTATTTTGGACATCATCATATAGGGTCTTGGACTTAGCTAAATAACTAAATATCTGGCGACTAGAATTTAGTTAGATAGCTAAATCTCTTTTGTATTTGTTGCAACTATTTCATGATGAACATGATTTTTGTGTAATTATTTTGGTTGATTGATTGATATATGATGATTGGATTTAGATGCCCACGAGCTTTTGAACAATCTACACATCCCTCGTGACATCCCGACGTTTCCGCCATCGGTCGGGGTGTTACAGATTGGTATCAGAGACTGGGTTATAGGGAATTAGGTTACTAGAAATGGTTGACCTAGTCTATAACCGTAGGATACCCTAGTATGAAGCTACTTCATACATTAGTTAGTATATTCAGGATTTCATGCTTATGTGTTTATTACATGTTAACTGAACTCCTGTTATACATCTGTTATGCATATACTACTTATTAATTTCTTGCTTATGTGTGCCCTAATGATTCAATAAGGACATGCACGTGGTGTATCGTAAAGGTGGTGGGACGTTGGCTAGGGCAGTTGCGACTGACCCTTACATATGTCCTATATATACACCATTTACGGTGCATTAGGTGGATGTCAGTATTGAAGAATGTGGGAACTACCCGTTTGGGAAATTATCTGTTTAGGAAATTAACTGCTTAGGAATTATTTGCTTTAGAGAATTATTTGTATGATTTATAAACTCCGGACAAGGACACACTCGTGGTATACTACAAAGGTGGTGGGACGGTGGCTAGGGCAGTTGCGACTGACCCTTACATATGCCCTATACATATACCATTTGTAGTATATTGGGGGTTTGTCAGTGTCAGGAACTTAGGATATTATTAGGGATTGCTTTAAGGTTATGGTTGATGGATGTTGATGGTATGTTGGTTAAGGTTGGTTTGGATTGACTCATGGATGATCATACTTGATAAACACTTATAAATTCACTTATGTAACACACGGATTGGACACGTAGGGTGCATAGGATCAACGAACAATATGAGTGATTAGTGATGGAATATGGACTTGGGAGATGATATAGACACTTGATAATCATATAAACGCATAGTGATGATACTAACACCTAGTGATGGTATGAACACTTGATGAAAATAAATTATAGGGAAGATATGAACACCTAGTGACAATAAGAGCACTTGGTGATGATATGAACCCTCCTTGATAAGTATGGACATTGGGATTAACATAGAATTTAGTGAACTTAGACAATTAGGGGAACTCTAATGTCAGGTGAACTTAGACAATAGGTGAACTTAGATATAGGTAAACCTACATGTCAGGTGAACTTAGACATTAGGCAAACCTAATTGTCCAAGGGAACTAGAGATCACTTCACTCAAAATTATCCTACCTAGGATAAGGTTTGTGAAGTAAGATTATGGTACGATACATGATATACCCTAAACGCTAACAAGGGCATAATCGTGGTGCAATGGAACGGTGGTGGGACGGTGTAGGGGAGATTGCGATCTACCTCTGCATATGCCCTATATATAAGCTTGTTGCATTGCATCGGGAGGTTGTCAGTGTTGGTATAGGGTGGGAGAATGTATAGGACTTAGGAATAGTTAGTTAATATTAGTTATGACCAACTAGGACACTTAGAAAAATATTAGGAAATTTATAAATATTATGAGTTTAATGACAGATAGGGGAGAAATATAGTTCCTATATGTAATCCTAACTGTTTAAAATGAACTCATTTGACCATTGTTTGTATGATTTGCGTTGTAAACGGTAGTAACGTTTCTAATTCTTCAGAAACATGCCGCCGCGCCGTCACAACGAATATGACTCGAACAGTGGGGATGCTAACAACGGTAATGCCAACTCCGGCATCCAAGAGTTAGCAACGCTGATCACTGGTTTGGTGAATCAACTGACACAAGCCAACCAGAACATCAATCAAAACAGAGGTGGTGCAAATCCGCCAACTTGCACCTTCAAGCATTTCAACTCCTGTAATCCTCTGAAGTTCACGGGTGCCGAATCAGCCATTGGTCTACTGCAGTGGTTTGAGAGCATGGAGAATACCTTCATCAACAGTGATTGCCCCGATAACCTGAAAGTTCGCTATGCCACCAGTGTTTTCCAGAAGAGAGCACTAACTTGGTGGAATGGGGAGAAGCGAACTAGGGGAGTTGATGCTGCCCTTGCACTGACATGGACAGAGGTCAAGAACCTAATGACCACTGAATTCTGTCCGCGAAGTGAGATGAGGAAGCTTGAGACTGAGTTCTGGGAACTCAAGCAGGACAGCGGGGATAATGTAATCTACAATACTCAGTTCCATGAGTATAGCCTGCTGGTGCCTCATTTGGTGACACCTTTGGAGAGAGCAATCGAGAAATATATCGGCGGGCTGCCGATGCAGATTCAGGATACCGTCTATGGGAGCAATCCCAAAACACTGGAAGCTGCTATCCGTTTATCTGCTACACTCACCGACAACCATGTGAAGGCTGGAACACTCACTCGAAAAGGATTCAAGAAGACCGACACCAAAGCAGCTGCAAAAGAGGCTTCAACTGAAGTCAAGACTGAACAAGGCAGCTCATCCAAAAACAGCAACAAAAAGAGGAAGACCAGAAACTTCATGGTCATTGCTCCTGCTGCAAAGTCTGCGCAGCAATCATCTAACAACAACACCACTGCCAGAAATTACACTGGGAATACTCCCTAGTGTAATACTTGCAGATATCATCACATGCCAAACTTGCCTTGTCGCATCTGCAACAACTATGACAAGTATGGCCATTTTGCTAACGTTTGTCAGAGTGCACAGCAAGCACAAAGGATGCAACATGCACCGCTTGCACTGCCAGCTCCACAAGCTCAACCTATGCTAGCGGTACCCGTTCGCCAGGTACCTCAAGCACAGGCAAGGGCCTGTTATGAGTGTGGTGAAGTGGGTCACTTCAGAAATCAGTGCCCAAAGTTGACCGGGAATAATCAGAGGGTGGCAAGAGGCCGGGCGTTTCAACTGAATGCTCCAGCTTCTCAAGCCAACCAGGATGTGGTCAACGGTACATTTCTGATCAACAACTCTTATGCATCTGTCTTATTTGATTCTGGTGCCGATAGGAGTTTCGTTTCATATGATTTTGAATGCTTGATTGGTAGAACACGTACATATTTAGATAAACCGTTTAACGTGGAAGTGGATGACGGAAACACTATTGATATTGACACTGTTATTATCGGATGTACTGTGAACTTAGATGATCACGTTTTTCCGATTGATCTTATACCTATGCATCTTGGTAGCTTTGATGTTATCATAGGCATGGATTGGTTAGCCACCCACAAAGCGGAGATAGTTTGCCATGAGAAATACATTCGTATGCCATTACCTTCGGGTGAAACCTTAAGAGTCTTTGGAGAAACTGCTAGTATGGGTCTTAAGCTGATGTCTTGCACTAAAGCACACAAGTACCTTAGGAAGAAATGTATTGCATTCTTAGCTCACATTGTGGAAAAGAAAGAGAAAGGAAAGAAAATTGAAGACGTGCCTGTAATCAGAGATTTTCCAGATGTATTTCCAGATGATCTGCCGGGTCTTCCACTAGAACGCCAAGTAGAGTTCCGAATCGACTTAGTACCTGGTGCGAACCCAGTTGCTAAAGCTCCCTACAGACTTGCACCTTCAGAGTTGCAAGAACTGGCGAGCCAGCTGCAAGAGCTTACTGATAAAGGATTCATTCGCCCGAGCCATTCACCATGGGGTGCACCGGTCCTGTTTGTCAAGAAGAAGGATGGGTCATTCCGGATGTGCATCGACTACCGCGAATTGAACAAACTTACAATCAAGAATCGATATCCACTGCCGCGTATCGATGATCTCTTCGATCAGCTTCAGGGCTCGGCATGGTTTTCAAAGATCGATCTTAGGTCTGGGTATCATCAGCTTCACGTACATGAAGATGATATTCCCAAGACTGCTTTCAGAACAAGATATGGTCATTATGAGTTTTTGGTGATGCCTTTCGGCCTTACCAATGCACCTGCGGTTTTCATGGACCTCATGAACCGTGTTTGCAGGCCATACTTGGATAAATTCGTGATTGTATTCATTGATGATATTCTGATCTACTCAAAGACCAAGGAAGAACACGAGAAACATCTTAAGTTGGTCTTGGAGATCCTAAGAGAAGAACGACTGTATGCCAAATTCTCTAAATGTGAATTCTGGCTTAAGGAAGTTCAATTCTTGGGACACATAGTCAACGAATATGGTGTTCATGTAGATCCTGCAAAGATTGATGCGGTGAAGAATTGGAATACACCGAAGACACCGACGGAGATTCGATCGTTTCTCGGACTTGCCGGTTACTATCGGCGGTTCATCTCGAATTTCTCCAGGATTGCTGTTCCGCTTACTTCTTTGACTCAAAAGAATAAGCCATATGAGTGGGGACCAAAGCAGGAAGAAGCGTTCCAGACTTTGAAGCAGAAACTTTGTGATGCTCATGTCTTGACACTACCTGATGGGAATGATGATTTTGTGGTTTACTGTGATGCATCCAACCTAGGTCTCGGTTGTGTTCTCATGCAACGGGGAAAGGTTGTGGCTTATGCATCAAGACAACTGAAGATTCACGAGAAGAACTACACTACACACGACTTGGAACTTGGCGCAGTCGTGTTTGCCTTGAAGATATGGAGACATTATCTTTATGGCACTAAGTGTGTAGTGTATACTGATCATAAAAGTTTGCAACATATTCTCAATCAAAAGGAGCTTAATATGAGACAACGGAGATGGGTTGAACTGTTGAACGATTATGACTGTGAAATTCACTACCACCCTGGTAAAGCGAATGTAGTAGCAGATGCGCTTAGTCGTAAGAGTCAAGTTCAGTTCCATAGTGTCCGAGTGCACTCTAGTCTCCGTAATGATGTTCTCACGACCCAACAACACTCATTAGCTCAAGATGACTTGAAAAATGAGATGTCTTGCGGGGCTGAAATTTTATTGGAAACTAAAGACGTTGGATTAATGTATTATTTGAATCGGTTGTGGATACCGAACAGGGGTGATCTTAGGATGGTGATTATGGATGAAGCTCATAAGTCTCGTTACTCAATCCAAGATGTATCAAGACCTTAGGGGCTTGTACTGGTGGCCTGGAATGAAGAAGGACGTTACTGAATATGTGTCTAAGTGCCTTAACTGTGCAAAAGTCAAGGCAGAACATCAGCGACCTTCGGGTTGTTATTACAACCAGAAATACCCATGTGGAAGTGGGAGAATATCTCCATGGATTTCATTACTAAACTCCCACGAACCGCAAACGGTAAAGATAGTATCTGGGTGATAGTTGACAGATTGACCAAGTCGGCTCATTTCTTACCGATACGCGAAACGTACCCTGTACGGAAGTTAGCTCGTATCTACATTGATGAGATCGTAAGCCCACATGGAATTCCCTTAAGCATAATATCGGATCGTGATGCTCGCTTCACGGCACGATTTTGGGAATCACTTCATGAAGCCTTTGGAACAAGATTGGATCTTAGCACTGCTTATCATCCTCAAACGGATGGTCAGACAGAGCGAACGATTCAGACATTGGAAGACATGTTGAGAGCTTGTGTCATCGATTTCGGTGGCAATTGGGATAGCCATTTACCATTGGTTGAATTCTCGTATAACAACAGTTATCACGCGAGCATTGGTATGGCACCGTTTGAAGCTCTTTATGGCAGGAAATGTCGGTCACCTATTTGTTGGACCGAAGTCGGCGATTCGCAGATTACTGGTCCCGAGATTATTCAGGAAACGACTGACAAGATCCGCCAGATCCGCGACAATCTGTTAGCTGCTCGCAGTCGACAGAAGAGCTACGCGGATAAACGAAGGAAACCTTTAGAGTTTGAAGTTGGGGATATGGTATTACTTAAGGTGTCGCCTTGGAAAGGCGTTGTCCGATTCGGGAAGAAAGGTAAACTTGCTCCACGTTATGTAGGCCCTTTTAAGATCCTTGAACGGATCGGGAAGGTTGCTTACAAGTTGGAACTTCCAACTGAACTTAGTAACGTGCACCCAACGTTTCACGTGTTCAATCTAAGAAAGTGCTTAGCTGATCAGGATCTTCAGGTACCACTCGATGACATTCGCGTCGATGATACCATGCATTTTGTTGAAAAACCAGTGGAGATAATGGATCGTGAGGTTAAAAAGCTCAAACGCAGTAGAATTCCAATTGTCAAAGTACGTTGGGAATCGAAGCGGGGTCCAGAATTCACCTGGGAGCGGGAAGATCAGATGAAGCTTAAGTATCCACACTTATTTACTACGGTCACTCCAAGTTGAATTTCGGGACGAAATTCCCTTAACTAGGGGAGACTGTAACATCACTGTACTTCCGGTCGTCCGTACATCCGTACATCCGTACGATTGTACTGTTACGATCTGAGATTTATTATTATTAATGATAATGGATTATTTGCTGATATTATTAATGATTATCACTGTTACTGGTATACATGTTTAGAACATATTATACGCGTAAACCATGGGAAGTTTAGTTGTAACTCAACTAAACAGAACCAGAGAGTTTATCGCAGTTACATTGTTAATGATTATGGATTTGGTTTGGAAATGGAAAGGGATTTAAATTGGTTGTTGTTTGGTTACTAAACATAGTCAAGGACACATGGACATGGTTTATCGAAATAGCGGTGGGACGGTGGCTAGGGCAGTTGCGACTGACCCTTACATATGCCCTATACATATGCATATTTCGGTCTATCATGGATGTGTCAGTGACTAGGGTTTAGTTGGTTTTGGTTTGGGAATGATAATATTAAAGTTAATAAATAATGGGAATTAATTACGCGAAGTGAGGTTACGAACATTACTTAAACGCGAATGTTGATTCAGAAATATTAACTTAATAGCTATATTCGCGTGGGTGACGATTCACACGAATATAATTACTAAGAATGATATTCTGAAACAATATTCCATAAATTGTAAATCGAATCGAAATACGGTACGAGCGTTGGATTCGCAAAGGTGACGATCTTTACGAATACGTACGTAAGTAACGTGTTTCGACGAGATAATTTAATAATATCGAACGATATTAAATTAATAAATGAAAACGTAAAACGTTTGTTAGGAATTACAACCTAAAACGAAAACCGAATAAATTAAATCATTTAAATAATTGATTTAACAAAAAAATAAAAATAAATGGAGACCTCTTATTTAAACGATTTTCATTGAAAACTATTTCAGTAATAATGAAATTTATTTATTTAAATGTCTTACGTTTTAAATATGTTTAACGAGGAAAAACCGAACATTTATTATATATTATCGCGATAGAAACGAGACCGGGCACGGGGAAATAATACGCGATATAAGGAAGAATCCTTCCTTCTTCTTCCTCATAACACACAAACCCTTTCTCTCTCTAGTTGTCACACCCCGACCGACGGCGGAATACGTCGGGGCGCGAGTTTGACTGTTCATTAGCTCATGGTGCTATTAAGATGTTTCAATATTTAATGCATCATTATTACAAAACAGTCATAACATTCATTGAATCACATACAAACATTTCATTAATTTGAATATACAACAATTACATTTGAAATGCAAAACATTGTTTACAAATTAACTAGGTCTACTAATTCTTATCCTATGTCTTCATCATGTCTTCTTTAGCCTGTTACACATGTAAAATAAGAGTTTATCAACTATTTGCATAGTTGGTGAGTTCACACACTAAGTTTAAATAATAAGTATAAAAAGGATGCAAACTAAAACTTAATTAGAATATGTATCAAAGGCATAGCATAATACAAGTTTGAATAATTGAATGAATACATGAATAACAAATGCTTGTGTCCAAACAAGTATCCTTACATAATAATTCAAGTATAACAATACAAGAATTATCATTTGTAATTCAACTAGTTTGCTAATGTACTTTTCACCTTTTTCACACAAAGGCCAAAGCCATTGCGAAGATAGTATCTAACCACCCTAGGCTACTAAGTACTAAATTGCTTGACTGGCAACACACATAGAATCAACACATTGTATAAACTTAGCATCTAACACATAAAAACTAACTAAGTCTAAGGCTTGCATCATAAGTTTGAATTGAAAAATAGAATGAATAATAGTTTTAATATGACATGTGTAACATCCCAAAAACAAGAAGTAAAAGGGAGTGTGAAGAAACTCACTTGTTTGATTGCTTAGTTAGTTCCAAAGTCCTTGAATAGTGAATGTCGAAGCAAAGCTATCTACTCACCCTAGAGTTTGAGTAACAAGTCTTAGCATTCTAGTATTCAAAGTTCAAGTTTCTAGAACTATGGCATTCTAATGGAAGTTCTATTTGAGTGAATCTAAGTTTGAATGGTTTCATTTGAACATCTATTTAATTATTTAATTATATAAATATTCAAGTTTGAATTTGAATAATGTGTCGTATTTTGAACCTCACATTCAACCCATTTGTTTATGATTCGCAAGGTCAATTGTTTAAAATAAAGTTTAACTTTTATGTGTGCAGGTAGTTGTTTTAAAAATTCATGAAACACTATTTATATAGAAATATATATATATATATATATTAGTAATAATATTTGTAAAAGTATAGATAAGTTTATTGAATTATTAATTATAAAGCTTTTGGTTAATTAAAGATCTGAGAAAAAGTCTTTCCAAAAGTTTTAATTTCAAAGATTGATTTTTTTTTTAAACACATATTATAAAATTTATACAGTTTTAAAGATTATCAAATTAAAACAATAATTATTGTAAAAATAAAATTTTACAAAACTTCATTGTCATTCGTTTAAAACCATTTTTATTATATATGTAAATACGTATATACTTTGAATTATGAAAAGAAATTTTGTTTAATGACAAACTAATATTATTCTTTTAATAATAATGATAGTATTAGTTTAAAACAATCATTCAGAATTGTTCCAAGATTAACCTTTAGTGTTTATTAAAAATTTTAAAAATGAAATTTACAAAAAAATAATAATTAACAGAAAGCCCCATGGGGACAAAACGGGCCTGTGTTGTGAATCTATTGCTTGGTTTTCTTTTCGTTTAATGTTATACAGAAATCAAAATCGGTTCCCAATTTCCTCAAGAACCCTAATACTAAACCGATTAAATTCGTTTGATTTGGAGATTTCTAGCCATAGTAATGATAGGGCTTTCAATCCCCAATGAAAATCGAGTAGATTGATCTAAGAAATACCTGGTTTGGTATACGATCGAGCATGGTTCGAGTGATGCAGGTGTTTGGTCGTTTCTTGAGGCCTAATCGCGATATAGACCAGTTTTGGGTGCTTGTTTCCGGCTCAGAAAGGTCCGTCGAGGTCGAAGGAACGAAATGATGTATTTTAATTCAAGTTTTATACTTGATCTTGTAGAATTGGAATCCCGTTAATGGCTCGTTTAATATGGTAAATGATTCACGCGTTTTCGAGTTTAATTGTTATAATTGTTGATTGAGGACGAATCTTGTGTTCGAATAGTTTCCTAAAGTACCAACAATCAAGCTGGAACCCTTCTGGATCGAGCTATAAATCGAACGGGTCGGATCTCGGGTCATTAGGTGGTGAACGGGCAGAGAAGGAGAGAAAAAAGAAACTTGTTTTCTTTTTAGCACTTAAGTCCCTCAACTTCTTGACTTCTACAGTTTTTGCTTATGAAGTTCTTCTGTCCAATATTAAGTTCAACTAATATTCAAGTTTAACCCTTCCACCTTTAATTCTTTGTTTTATGTGTGAGATTAATAATCAAATAAATAAACATGTTTATAAAGTTATCACTAAATATATGTTAAAGAATCTTAATAAGTTTTTCCTCTTCTTATTTTTAAACATTTATAGGATTATATATCCTTCTTTTTTTTATCAATCGTTATATATATATATATATATATATATTATAAATAATTATAGTTCTAATAGCTTTTATATCGCATTCATACATACATGCAAAACACACATTTAAATAAATATTATAAAACATTTTACTAAAATGTTTTATCTCATTAAATTAAATTTGTTTACTAACTTTACTAAATTTTGTTGTGTTTGTGTATATATAAACATGTATTTGAATGTTTTTAAGACGTCATAACTTTTATTATTATTATTATTCATAATTGATAAGCATTGAAATTTGAATTCGTAACGGTAAACCTCAGGGATTACACTAGTTCACCCAAAAACACACACACACTTTCTCTCTACCTTCTCTCTAGCTTTTCTTCTTCAATTCTTGACGGATTTTCGAGATCTTGGAGCCTAAACGACCGGGGAATCGAGGAGAACAAGGAAGTACAAGAAAATCTTACGTTTGGCCAACAATCGAGGTAAATCCCGAGCTTTTATTTTCGGTATTGGTTAAAAACCCTATTTCGAAAATGGCTAGTATCTTTTACATCATACATGGGTTTTGTATGTTATAATCGGGATAGTGGTGACCCATGGAAGCTGTGAACACGACTGAAACTAACCCAGATCGAATAGCAAGACGATGGGAAGGGCTGGACCTCGACACTGCCATGGCCGAACCTTTTTCAGGTTGGCCGAACCCTGGCGTGGAGCTCCCGAACCTTCAAGGGGCGAGGGAAAAACTGGGCCGAACCCTGCATGGGGGTGGACGAACCCTACATCCTAGCAGCGAACCATATGAGGGCCAGACGAACCCTCTGGTTGGTCACGAACCTTGTTGGGCGGGAAAACCTTTTAGCCGAACCTTGTACCAGGGACGAACCTTGGGCAGCAAGTTATTAACCAGCCGAACCATGGAACCCACGAACCTCCTAATGGCCGGACCTTGTTCTGCTACATGAACCTAACACTTAGCCGAACCACTTGACCCAGAAGAACCTAGCCACGAACCCTTGTGGCCGAACCTATGAGTCACGAACCATAAGGTTCGCCTAAATGGAAGTGTTAGCCGAACCTTGGACTGCTGAACCAAAAGGTTCGCTGGTCCAAGGGCTGCCCCCACCCATTTTCGAGTTGTCGGACGCTAAGTGATGAACCAAAGATTATGAGAGATCGTGTAGAATCATACATGCATGAATGATGATACAAGCCACCACCTTTTCTCTCCCTAACTTAATTCTTCTTTAAAATCATGAAGTTATATAAGTATATGTGGAATTTGTTGTGTAACACTTAACTTCTCATGAGGATAAATTAATTGCAACTTTCTTAAACATAAAAATTTAATTTAATAACTTCGATTGTGGTGGTTAATTGAATGAAATCATGCATGCAAGCATAGGTATGTGTATACTTAGGATTACCCCTTTTCTTATACATACCTATGAATATGTGCATGGCATCTCAAGAATGGTCCATTAATAGGGGATGATAGAAAGAACCAATGTGTCTCAAATATAAACTAATAGTGACTAATTACGAAATGTTGGTTGAAACACTTTAGCCTAGGATAAATAAACTAAGTTAAGTTAATACTTAGTGATTAAAAGTTAACACTTATGGATAATTGACTAGAATAAAACACATATACTTATGAACACAAAACACGGTAATTACAGGTTGTTGAGTGATTGATTGAGTTACATACGCGAGCGCGCATAACACGAGAACACATATACTAAGGACTTCAGGTGAGTTCTCATAACCTCCTTTTTTTTTAAACTGTTTTGTTTTAGAACTCGGAGGTGAAGCATGTATACCGGTTTAAATATTATTTTGATAACACAAGGATAATACCTGTTTATCATTATGATATTTATATTATGGATTATTACTAATTATTATACATCCGTGTAAACATTGTTATTGACTCCGGTCAATAACAAAGATTACATGTATTGTCACATACTCCGTGAATCATTACTTTTAACTTCGGTTATTTGTTTTGACTTCGTGTATTGTCACGTGGATGGTTTCCACATCCGTGAATCATTACTTTTAACTTCGGTTATTTGTTTTGACTTCATGTATTGTCACGTGGATGGTTTCCACATCCGTGAATCATCGCCTTTAACTCCGGTTAATTGCTTTGACTTCATGTATAGCCACGTGGTTAGCTACCACTCCATGGATCTTGTTTTTAACTTATGTTAATTACATAATGTCCATGTATAGTCACAGATATTATTTGAGAATGTTGATATTGAGATTGATTGATTGGTTATGTGGGTTGATTATCTCTTTCTGACTATGATTATCTGTGATTGATTATGACTGATTGGTTATGTGATTATGTGTTTGTGTATGTGCTTGGTGGTTAAGTTGGGGATTGGTTGGATTATCTCATATAGGTATTATTGTGGATTTTCTCAGGAAATCATAAGCCTCTATACTCATTTTATCTAAATCTTTTATAAAACCATTTTTAAACTTAAACTCTTAAATCCATTTTATAAAAACCTTTTAAGTATAAAAACTTATGATTACTCACCAACTACTTTGTAGTTGACACTTGATTTCTTACATGTTTCAGGTGATGGAGACAAGTAGGATGAAGAGGGTGATCTCTTCTATTTTGGACATCATCATATAGGGTCTTGGACTTAGCTAAATAACTAAATATCTGGCGACTAGAATTTAGTTAGATAGCTAAATCTCTTTTGTATTTGTTGCAACTATTTCATGATGAACATGATTTTTGTGTAATTATTTTGGTTGATTGATTGATATATGATGATTGGATTTAGATGCCCACGAGCTTTTGAACAATCTACACATCCTTCGTGGCATCCCGACGTTTCCGCCATCGGTCGGGGTGTTACATTGAATCTCCAGGGTCTTCCCCACACTTATTTCCAGCAAGGATTGTGGTAGAAACTCAACAGAACAAGAAAATGAAATGTGAAAAGACTTAAAAATAAACAAACATACTAAATAAAATCAATACAAAAACATAGGTTGCCTCCTATGCATCGCTAAGTTTTGTTTGCGGTCTTCAGCCAGACCATACCCACTACCACTCAAGGTGACTTGAAAAGGCTATCGCCTGCCGCTAGGCCTGTAAACGAACCGAACAGTTCATGAACTGTTCGGTAAGAAGTTCGTTTGTGTTCGTTTATTTAATAAATGAGCGAACACGATCATAAAATTTGTGTTCGTTTAATTAAATGAACGAACATGAACACACCTTGTGTTCTTTTATTTTTGTTCATGAACAGTTCGGTTATGTTCGTTTATTTACGTTCGTTTATTTGTGTTCATTAATGTTCATTTATGTTTGTTAACAATGTAATGTTAGTTTTTGTTCTATTAACTGACTAATTTACGAATGATATGTATTTACATTTAAGAGACTTGTCGTTTGTGATTGTTTATACTTGTTCAATTGTGTTCGTTTATGTTTGTTCAATAGTGTTCATGTTCGTTTATGATTGTTCAATGGGGTTAAAAAAATGTCCATTTAAGTTTGCTCGTTTATTTTAGTTTGTTTGTGTTCATTTATGTTCATGAACAGTTCGTTTAATTTATTAATGAACGAACACGAACATATTCATTTTCTTAATAAACGAACACGGACACAAAATTCATGTTCGTTAATGTGTTCGTGTTCGTGTTCGGTTAAGTTTAAATGAACGAACACGAACATGCATGTGTTCTTGTTCGTTCGGTTTGTTTACAGGCCTACCTGCTGCATAGCCCACAAAGTCAAGCTTTCGTGACTTAAGTAAATCTTCCAGGTTTCCCAGTTGGGTCCAAAGATCTTTAACCTTACTTGCTCTTCATCAAACTCCAGGGATTTAGCTTTCTTCTCATTCTTCACCCTTCTCCATTTCGGTATCCACCCATTATCTTTTGATGCCCCTTTCTTCTCAACATCTTTATCTTCCTTGGGTTGTTCTTCTTTTGTTGCTTCAGACCTGTGCAACAAAAAACACTCCTCTTTGGTGTTATCTTCCTTAGAAAGGAAGTCACACCTGTCAACAATGTTTACTTTTAAGCATTCATCCTTGACAAGAGGGTTAGTAGCAATCTCAAACATGTTAATCTGTTTTTCTCGGCCACCAAACCTTAATCCCACAGTCCCGTTGGCACAATCAATCATAGCATGTGCCGTGGCCAGAAAAGGTCTACCCAGAATGACTGTAGGATGCGTGTCTTTGGCATTTTCAGCACAGTCTAAAACCAAAAAATCAACTGGGTAGTAAAAATTGTCCACCTTCACAATCACATCAGATAACATTCCCCTAGGAAGTGTAGATGTCTGATTAGCTAACACCACAATAGTGTCAACTTTCTGTAGAGGACCAAAATCATATTGGTCGTACACACTCCCCGGAAGAATGCTAACACATGCTCCCAAATCCAACAATGCCCGATTAATTTGAAAATTCCCAATTTGTAATGCTATAAGAGGCATTCCTGGATCTGAAAGTTTAGGTGGTAATTCACCTGACAAAACGACATCTGTATTCATTGTTAACTCAACTTGATTTGGTATCTTATGATGCCGTTTTTTAGTGCACAACCGTTTCAAAAACTTAACATGGGCAGGCACTTTCTTTATATCATCAAGCAACTGTAAATTAATTTTAACTTGTTCAAAAATTTCCCACCTCTTATCGCGAGATGGGTCCTGTTTTTTCAAATTAAGTCCATTCACACCATCCGTTGAAAGAGTATTTAGAGCATTAACATGCAGGTTCTTAAAGTCTGAGCCTGGATGTGATGGATTCAACTGTGTGTTACTTGGAAGTGTTTCATGATTTCTTCTGGCCAGCTCCCCTGCCATCTGTCCAACCTGCTTGTTCAAAGCATTGAACGCCTTATCTCGAATCTCATTTTCTTTCTTCATCTCTTTCAACATCTCAAATATGCCATCTAGCTTTGAAGCTTCAGAATTAGATGTTGGTCCATCTTGATGTGGAGGTTGGTGCCTATAGTTGTTTTGAAACCCTTGTTGTTGATTTCCTTGATATGGTTTCTAGTAACCTCCTTGATTATTGGGAACTTGGAAGTTTGGATTCATTTGATTTGCAGTGTTACCATACCTGAAGTTAGGATGGTTGAGCAGCCCTGGATGGTAAGTGTTGGAATTCATGTCTCCATACACTTGATTCACTTCCTTAGTTGGACCAAATTGAACTGAGCATTGACTTGCTTTGTGTACAATCTCTCCACATCCACTACACACACTAAAAACATTTTCTGATGTAGTGTTTCCCTTCCCCAATCCAGCTATTTTGGCCACCTTTTGCGCCATGACTTCTAATTTTTCCTCACTTAACTGTGCAGATGCACCATTAACTGACTCATGCTTTAATCTTTTGTTAGATTGCTCTAACCTTTTTGAAGTGGCACTCATTCGTTCGAGCATGTCCCAATCCACTTGTACATGGTTGTACAAGAATGTCCCATTACTTTGGGAGTTGATATCCCGAATGTCCTCCGATGACATCCCATCATAAAAAAGCAACCAATAGCCCCCACATGTTGATCCCATGATGTGGGCATTTCCTCAACATGTCTTTGAATCGGGTGAAGACCTCATGGAATAATTCTCCTCCCTTATGTTTGAAATTTCTAATAGCAGCTCGAGCTTCAGTTGTCTTCTTCATTGTATAGAAGTCAATTAAAAATTGTTGTTGCATTTCTTCCCAAGTAAAAATACTTGCTGCTGGTAATGTAGAAAATCACTCCTTAGCTCTATCTTTTAAAGTAAACGGGAAGAGAATTAACTTAACTTCATCCGCTGAAAATCCTTGGCCACCCATGACTTGACAGAATTGCTTGAATTCTTACAAGTGTTGATATGGTTTGTGACACCTCGTAAATTCCAGGTCAGCATTTCTTTATTTTAAATAACAATGTGTATTATTATTACTTACGTGACACTAGAATTATGAATATTTAGTGTGACACGTGGCGCAACAGTCCAAACACACCGATAATTCGAGGAATTATTGTAAAACGCTCGCACGTGTTTTGAATAACGAACGTTGGTGAATTAAACGAACCACAGTACACTTTCACTGCACTTAGGTTCTAGGGAACCTAAATTAGTTGGAACAATGCTTATATGTCGAGAAACGATGATCGTAATTGAGAAAAACGCGACTACCGGTTCGAAACAGCAAAATTGGGTTTATTGGGCTCTTCAGGGACCCGTCGCGGTACACGATGAACCCCTAGGAACCCCATGGCGGTACGCGAAGGAAAGCGAGGGAATTTGAATCCCGAAATCCATCGCGGTACGCTGAGAGAATTTGGAGCCCTCTCGGCGGTAAGCGACGATGCCAACACGCAAAATCTTTATAAAACCAAGATGTAATCATTCCTAGCCACTCTACTTTTCAATTCTCGAGTTCCAGGCCACTCAAGTTCGTCTTTTTAATCTGGAAACCTCCTGGAAGCCATTAGAGGCCATTTGGAAGCTCAAGGTTTGAAGATTGAAGCTTGGAGTCCACATAGAAGCTCGAACACCATCACCTTCTTCTTTTCTTGTCCAAACCAACGAACCAGGAGACCAAGGAGTTGAGTGAGCATCATCTCAGTGATCCTAGAAGCTTTAGAAGGTAGTCTCATGGCCCTTGTAGCTTAAAATCACCATTAATCGCACATACACACACTAGAACACACATGCAAGCACTCATCCATCACATGCACGAATTTTCTGTGTTTGAATCTGGGTTTGATGTTATTCCTACTGTTATTGCTGATATTCTAAGAAATTATGGCAATCCATGATGTTGGGCATGTGGGAATTTCATGATTTGGTCATAACTAGATGAAATAGTAACATGCATGGATGATCTAGCGTATTGTAGATGATTTTGGATATTCAAATGTTTTATGGATGATGTTAGAAGGTTATTGCATGATTAGATCTTGTTGAAGTGGTTAAAAATGTGAATTTTGATGAACCTTCTATATATAGTAACTTTTTAGTTACAAAGTGATGATATGAATGAGATTATGAGCATGCATGAGTGTGGATTTGTTATTAGAATGATATTATGATGATATTGATGCTTAGAAAGTGATTTAGACTTTATTATGGTCATATTTGGCCTAGTTACTATTTTTAGTAACTTTTCTAGTCGAATTGTTGATGGTTGATGATTTGCACTAGCTTAACATGTTTAGGATGATGTTAAATGGCATACCATGATGTTATGTGATATGAAAATGGCTTAGAAATGTTTAGGAAGAGCATTAAGATGAAAATAGTCATAGTTACTATTTATAGTAACTTTATTTTAGGAATAATCAATTCGGGAACGCTTTGTATGTTTTGAGCATGCTAAGTGACTTAATATGACTTAAAACGTGTATTGCATGCTAAGTTAGATGGTTTTCGATGATTATCTTGCTAAATATAGAAACTTTCCTTTTTAGGAAACTTTTATATGCGAATGTGACTTGTATGCTAAATTGACCGTTTATAACAACTTGCTATGTGTTAACATGATAATGTAGGGCGTCATTATTCATTAGAATGATGAAAATATGTACATTTTTCACAAGTTTCCATAAATGGAAACTTTGTTCGTGTGACTTGTTCATAATATCTCGTTTTGGTTAAGTTAAGTTGCCTTGATAATGTCAAGAGTCGTAGAAGCATGATAGAAAAGATTATTGATGATTAGAATAAGGGATTATGTGAACTTTCTATATTTAGTAACTTTTAAACGCGAAACTTGTTTAACCGGATATGTGTGACAATGTTCTACATGATAACATGCTCATTTAGGTTAACTATGCATGATAGAATAATCGGAAAAGTGATTTCTTGCATGACGTGCTTAATTTGGGAATTTCCTGAAATAGGAACTTACTATATATAGTAACTTACCTCATGGATGTGACTTTGGTATCTGCACACATCACACGACACCAAATCGCACGTTACACGATCACATGAACTAAACACGTCACCAACGGGTCGTTAGGTCAAACACGGTCAACACAACAACTCAGAGTTGTTTAGACACGAAAACGGTCTGTGAGACCTACACGAATGTGAACACAAACTTATAACACCTATGTGATATAGGTAACTGCTAGCCGGTGAGCTACTCCCTTCTCGTAAGAACGCACTCAATCAGACTCAGGTGAGTTTACAGCCCCACTTTTACTCTTTAACTGTTTTTGTTAAACTCTTGGGGTGAGAATACTATGCAACTGTTTTAGATATATATGACTGGTATGCTGTAAAAAAACTTTTCATGTGCAACTATTATCGCCACAAGTCCTCATTATTCTTACCGTTAGTTGTGTAATAAATGAGTCGTTATTACATAATACTACTGGGTTTGACTAGCCCCACTCGGAACCAATGTTGACTGGAGGTCATAACGAGTGTAATATCGATGTTGATTTGGGTTCCGCGATGACCCATGGAGGCAAAGGAAACAGTCGAGTTTCGGTAAGATAAACTGACACACCACGGATCGTATATCCAACAAAACATTTTAACATACCCAGTACATATCTGTTTTACTGCTTTCAAATACTTAAACTTGTGAACTCACCAACTTTATGTTGACACATTTTAGCATGTATTCTCAGGTAACTGAACAGCTCCAGCTAGGACACACAGGAGGAAACACAAGGAGAGTCTCATGCATTTAGACTCTAGTCCTAGGCTTATATTTTGAATTCATGTCTTTTAAAACAATATTAATTATGTAGTGTCTGATACAATTTTACTTTCTGCTGCAAAACTTGTAACTTATTCCGCTGCATTTTAAAATAATATTGAACTTTTATGATAAACTGTGTGCATGTACAACTCATATAGAGTCGTTTTGTAACAACCTGTTTTTAATAAATGAATGTACTTGAAATAATCGTTAATTGAACGATTGTAATTGTTTAATTTGAAAACATGTGAGAATTACGTCATCAATGGCAAGAGCACATGTGATCATTTTATAAATCCATGTTGATTTGATGTTTGTAATTATTATAGGTTGATAGTATGTGAGAAATGGTGAACGTGGGAGAAAACCGTGCGCGAAACGGAGTTACGGATTGTCCGGAATCGCGAAAAAAAGAAAATTACAAAGAGACTCTTCGCGGTACGCGAAGATGTTTCTGAGGCTCCTTCGCGGTACGCGAAGCACCCAAAATATCTGATTTCTCCGGATTTCTTCGCGGTACGCGAAGCATTCTTTTGCCCCGCTTCGCGGTACGCGACGGGTGAGGCGGTTTGGTGAATCAAGTTTTAATCAGAAAACTTGCAGAAGAGTTTTCAAAAACTCTTTCTCTCTACTTTAACACACCCAGGGACGATCTGATCGAATTTTGATTATCAAAATGAAGTTCTGAAGCCATCCAAACATTCAGATCGAGCTAGGGTTCGATTCTACAACATCTGATCGTTGTTTTGCGATTGAACATCCGTTCGATTGGGTAACGATTCGTTTTATTCTACTAGTTTAATATTTTGTGGATTAAATCTAGTTTTGAATATATTACTATGATTATGGGTATTGATTATTGCCTAGTTGATAACTAGGGATTGTTAGAAACGAAGAATTTGATATTTGATTGGTGAAATCTTCGTTTTAAAGCCGGGATAATGTCCGGTTGTTATGAAACCCATATCATGGTGGGATAACTAGTAGGATGGGTAAATTGTTGTTTTGAAATATATATGGATTATGATCCATGGGTTAAATGATGATTTTGATGAATTGATGTTAAAGATTTTTAACAGTTATGATCATAAATGAATTTTGATTAAAAGAAGTAAATGAGATCATAACTAATATAATAAACATCAATTATTTGATGAAATGCCTAAGGAAGGCATGGGATATGAGTAGTTGACTAATACTTACTAAATATAGTAAGATAGAGTCAATTATGTGATAAGTTGACTTTGAGAAAGTCAAACCAGTCAAGTGAGTTGAACTTGATTGTATGTGTTATATGTATTGAATATAGTTGTATATGTGTGAATATGCAACTAGGTGTTGGTGGTGAAAGTCAAGTGACAATTCACAGAAGTGGAAAAGAGTTGTAGGAAGTGAACAACCGTATGAACCAGGTAAGTTACCCAACTTACTGTAACATTACATATAAGTAGTAGAAAGAGTCTACTTGCGTATTTGATATATGTGAATAATGTTAAATATGTGATTGAAACTATGGGATGAGAAATCCTTTAGTTTGTGTTTGTTAAGTTTCAATGGGAAACGTATATGCAATATATTTGCATTAGAATAACCGGATGACCCGGTGATTGATTAATATGATTTGGTGTTTATAAAATAATGGGGCATAACTTGATTAATGAATCTAATGGAATTATAAGACCTTTGAGAAGGCATTATTAGTTTCAAAACGAATGTTATGCTTGTGTGGTGTGCATAATATAAATGCATTAAAGTTTAGCCGGATGAGCCGGTGAAATTGATTTAATTGTTGAACCACAAATGTGTGGCTAACCGGTTAATCCGGGAACCAAATTGTTGAACCACAAATGTGTGGCTAACCGGTTAATCCGGGAACTGAATCAAATATGACTCCACAATGGTGGATAGCCAGAGGTGCTGGCAATTGTCTAGATGGAAGTACCGGTGGGTGAACATCTTAGACTTGATAAATATGACTCCACAATGGTGGATAGCCAGAGGTGCTGGCAATTGTCTAGATGGAAGTACCGGTGGGTGAACATCTTAGACTTGATAAATATGACTCCACAATGGTGGATAGCCAGAGGTGCTGGCAATTGTCTAGATGGAAGTACCGGTGGGTGAACATCTTAGACTTGATAAATATGACTCCACAATGGTGGATAGCCAGAGGTGCTGGCAATTGTCTAGATGGAAGTACCGGTGGGTGAACATCTTAGACTTGATTAATATGACTCCACAATGGTGGATAGCCAGAGGTGCTGGCAATTGTCTTAGATGGAAGTACCGGTGGGTGAACATCTTAAGACTTGAATTAATTATGATATCACAAATGTGTGAATAGTCAGATGTGCTGATAAATAGCTATGGTGGAAGTACAGAAATGTGAACACCATAGTGTAATTTTGATTAAATTATTGTGAACAATAGTTGACGATTGGTAATGTGATATTATTACCTGGTGAGAGTCAATTCGAATAGAAATGACTCAGTTTGAATATTGATTGTGAAAAATGTATTTATACATTTTGTTGTTGAGACACCATTGGGGTTACTTACTTAGTTCATATGAACTAATTGTGACTTATATGTGATGTTACAGGTCAAAGATAGATATGCATTGGGCCATCAGATCGGGCATGTTGTGAAGCAGAACCAAACGTTATGTAAATCCTTGGTGAGATCAAATTTAAACACACCAGTTTTTATTAATCATAAATGTAAATGATTGAAATTAAGTGTGTTTAACTTATAAAAATGAAATTTCACGCTTCCGAACATTATTTTTACGATAAAGTTTAAACTGGGACCAAGATTGGACACGTGTAATCGTGTGCAAGGTTTGGGTGTTACAGAGTTGGTATCAGAGCAATGGTTTGAGTGAATCAAGTGAGTCATGAACACTTGATCTCAAACTTTTATGCTTTTGATATGAAAACATAACGTTTGATTCGAAGACCCGATCATGATGCCGAATGTATGAGGTTAGCATATCTATGTCCTGTAATATAATTGTTAAATGTAATGTGAATCATTACATGTTAAATGTGATTTGATTGATCATGTGAAACCGAAATCAATGTCTTGAGTATGTAATGAAGGAAGTAAGGAATTGGGCATATAATGAATGAACTAGTACGTCTGGCCAACTTACTAGTGCAAACATGATATGAACAAGCACTTATGGGGATCATTTTATACTTAGGCTATTGAGATTAGGTAAGATGTTATGAGTTTAATGTATCTATTACTCGTATGTAATAGTGTTACCAATTCAGGAGAAATGAATTGGAAGATTAATGTGTAAAGATCTACATGAGTGTAGGCAATAACACTTGATGTGTTGGAAAAATTAATCCATTTGAACATTGAAAATGTCTTGGTGTGTATACATGAATTAAAAATGTATAATTTGACCGTTTAAGGCAAGATAGGGGAGAAAGACACATAATTATGTTTATGTGTTCATACATGTTTAAGTTTGGGATGTAATGATTTAAACATGTTAATAATTGATATAATGTGCATATAATCTATATGCGTGATATATAGAGTTGTAAGTATACAATGTGTATACGTATGGTGACTGTTATGATATGATTTCATAACTAGTGATAGTGTCATTACATGTTGATAGTAATTGACACATTGAATTGGAAACTATTTATAATAGTGTTAAAGCAAATTTAAGACCATAACGTATGGCATTTTGTGTGTATTTAACATGTAAGACCACTGGTGGGTGGCATTGGATTTAACATGTAAGACCACTAGTGGGTGGCATTGGGTTTAACAAGTAAGACCATTGGTGAATGGCATTGGATTTATCATATAAGACCACTTATGAGTTGTCTTGTGTTAAATGTGTAAAAGCATCTTGGAATGACATTGAATTTGTCATACAAATCCTCCTTAGAGAGGTATTGGGAAAATCCACATGCGTGTGGATTGGTCAATATATGAGAATGTGTCGAACAATGTTAACTTGAAAAAGTCAAAGTTATGGGTAATATGAATAGGTGAGTTACTTACTCACCAATATGCAACCATAAGACATATTAGTGCTTATGGTTAATGTGATTATGTTTGTTGTTACTACTTGTAATCGACTTGCAGTAATTGTGATAAATTGAATGGTAAATTGACCATATGTGTCATGAAATGTTGAAGATATGAAACCACATGGTGGTGATATTTAACTACTTGATAGATGTCTTGTAGTATTGGATGAATGTTATGTGCTAATTGCATAAATTGAAAAGTGTTATTAAATAATAAATTATAGTTGACACTATAAATTGATAATAATCCACATTGTGTGGAAATATATGAATATGAAACCACATGGGGTGGTATTCGGATTGTTGAAATTGATTAATGTTATGATAAATTGCATAACTAATGAACGTGTCGTTATATGTTTACAATAACTGACACGGATAATTGGAGATGATTCACATTCGTGTGAAACTGATGTAAGACCACTGGTGCGTGGCATTAATATTTGTCATGTAAGTCCACATTTTTGTGGCATTGGGGGTAAACCATGTACATGTACATGATAATAAGTTACCCGTTTTGTTGAATTTGTAGTTATAGGACTGGGTGAGTCCACACTACAATTGTTTGTGCAATTAGCATATATGTGATTTGTTGTTTTAATTGAATTTGATGTAAATAGTTATGGTTGGTGTGGTTATTGTAATTGAATGATTTACAAGGTGTGAAAACATTCAACTAATGATAATGATTGAGTTGATTTACAAGAGTGTAAACAACCATCATACTGTGGATGTGGTGATCTACAAATGTGTAGACATTAAATTGGTAATGTGCAGGCTTTGATTCACAAGGAGTGTGAAGAAAAGATAACCTACAAAAGTGTAGACATCAAATTTCAAGAGTCAAATTGTTTAAGTTGACTTTTGAGAAATATGATGCACAATTGGAGTTTTGTGTACACACATGTATTGTGTTAATTGATAAGGGTTGTACATGAATGATAGATAAGAATATCTATCTATGCAAATGAATAACACGAATGTTAAATCATTCGGTTGTTATGTGTTGAGTACATTATACATGATGTTTGACTTTAAAAAGTCAAGGTTAAGCCTATTTGTAAAGAAATAGGATATTTATAATATGTATAAATTGTATTTATACATATGATGGGATGAATATTTATGGGTATATTCAAAATAGAGATAAGATGTATGTAGAATACAATTGAATGTATGGTTTGGTTTGAATGAAGAAAGTCAAACCAAATAATCAATTGTAGATTGATTATGTAGAATCATGTGTAATGATCATGTTTATCTTAGGATAAATGTTCAATTATACTTGAAATATATGTTAGAGAAGTGGTGTCTAGGCATGGTGTGCCAGTGACGATTATTTTTGATCGAGACACTTGATTTACTTCTCATTTCTGGAGAAATTTCCAGGAAGAATTAGGATTGTGGATAAGCACGGCGTATCATTCTCAGATTGATGGTCAGGTGAAAGGACTATTCAAACACTGGAGGTATGTTACGAGCGTGCATAATTGATTTTGGAGATAGTTGGAATGATTATCTACCTTTAGCTGAATTCTCATACGATAACAGTTATCATTCCAGTATTGGGATGCCTCCATATGAAATATTGTATGGGAGAAAATGTCGTACTCCTGTGTTGAGGAGAAGTTGGGCAATGAGAATTGGCAAATAAAAAGGTAGTTAAAGTAACAAATGAACGTATAGATTATATTCTAGTTCATTTGAAGGCGGTATAGGACCGTCAGAATTCCTATGTTGATAAGCATAGGACGATTATTGAGTTACAGGTGAGAGATTTTGTGTTGTTAAAAGTCTTACCGTGGAAAGGTGTGATACGTTTTAGAAAACAAGGGAAGTTAAGCCACGTTTTATCGAACCATTCAGAATTATAGCTCGGATAGGTAATGTTGTTTATCGTCTTGAGCTACCGGAGGAATTAAATGGCATACATGACACTTTTCATGTGTCATATCTGAGAAAATGTTTGACGGATGAATCGGCTTATGTGCCACTAGAAGACTTGGAAATTGATGACAAGTTAAACTATGTGGAAAAAAAAAACCGGTAATTATATTAGACCGAAATGTGTAACAATTGAGAAACAAGTTCTTGAACCAGGTAAAGGTTCAAGCGAAGGGAATCTGATGCCACGTGGGACTCAGAAGATGACAGGAAGGAAATTTTATTCTTTCTTTTAAGATATAAGCGGTTTCAAGGACAAAACCTTTGTAAGGAGGAGAGATTTGTAACAACCTGTTTTTAATAAATGAATGTACTTGAAATAATCGTTAATTGAACGATTGTAATTGTTTAATTTGAAAACATGTGAGAATTACGTCATCAATGGCAAGAGCACATGTGATCGTTTTATAAATCCATGTTGATTTGATGTTTGTAATTATTATAGGTTGATAGTATGTGAGAAATGGTGAACGTGGGAGAAAACCGTGCGCGAAACGGAGTTACGGATTGTCCGGAATCGCGAAAAGAAGAAAATTACAAAGAGACTCTTCGCGGTACGCGAAGATGTTTCTGAGGCTCCTTCGCGGTACACGAAGCACCCAAAATATCTGATTTCTCCGGATTTCTTCGCGGTACGCGAAGCATTCTTTTGCCCCGCTTCGCGGTACGCGACGGGTGAGGCGGTTTGGTGAATCAAGTTTTAATCAGAAAACTTGCAGAAGAGTTTTCAAAAACTCTTTCTCTCGACTTTAACACACCCAGGGACGATCTGATCGAATTTTGATTATCAAAATGAAGTTCTGAAGCCATCCAAACATTCAGATCGAGCTAGGGTTCGATTCTACAACATCTGATCGTTGTTTTGCGATTGAACATCCGTTCGATTGGGTAACGATTCGTTTTATTCTACTAGTTTAATATTTTGTGGATTAAATATAGTTTTGAATATATTACTATGATTATGGGTATTGATTATTGCCTAGTTGATAACTAGGGATTGTTAGAAACGAAGAATTTGATATTTGATTGGTGAAATCTTCGTTTTAAAGCCGGGATAATGTCCGGTTGTTATGAAACCCATATCATGGTGGGATAACTAGTAGGATGGGTAAATTGTTGTTTTGAAATATATATGGATTATGATCCATGGGTTAAATGATGATTTTGATGAATTGATGTTAAAGATTATTAACAGTTATGATCATAAATGAATTTTGATTAAAAGAAGTAAATGAGATCATAACTAATATAATAAACATCAATTATTTGATGAAATGCCTAAGGAAGGCATGGGATATGAGTAGTTGACTAATACTTACTAAATATAGTAAGATAGAGTCAATTATGTGATAAGTTGACTTTGAGAAAGTCAAACCAGTCAAGTGAGTTGAACTTGATTGTATGTGTTATATGTATTGAATATAGTTGTATATGTGTGAATATGCAACTAGGTGGAAAGTCAAGTGACAATTCACAGAAGTGGAAAAGAGGTTGTAGGAAGTGAACAACCGTATGAACCAGGTAAGTTACCCAACTTACTGTAACATTACATATAAGTAGTAGAAAGAGTCTACTTGCGTATTTGATATATGTGAATAATGTTAAATATGTGATTGAAACTATGGGATGAGAAATCCTTTAGTTTGTGTTTGTTAAGTTTCAATGGGAAACGTATATGCAATATATTTGCATTAGAATAACCGGATGACCCGGTGATTGATTAATATGATTTGGTGTTTATAAAATAATGGGGCATAACTTGATTAATGAATCTAATGGAATTATAAGACCTTTGAGAAGGCATTATTAGTTTCAAAACGAATGTTATGCTTGTGTGGTGTGCATAATATAAATGCATTAAAGTTTAGCCGGATGAGCCGGTGAAATTGATTTAATTGTTGAACCACAAATGTGTGGCTAACCGGTTAATCCGGGAACCAAATTGTTGAACCACAAATGTGTGGCTAACCGGTTAATCCGGGAACTGAATCAAATATGACTCCACAATGGTGGATAGCCAGAGGTGCTGGCAATTGTCTAGATGGAAGTACCGGTGGGTGAACATCTTAGACTTGATAAATATGACTCCACAATGGTGGATAGCCAGAGGTGCTGGCAATTGTCTAGATGGAAGTACCGGTGGGTGAACATCTTAGACTTGATAAATATGACTCCACAATGGTGGATAGCCAGAGGTGCTGGCAATTGTCTAGATGGAAGTACCGGTGGGTGAACATCTTAGACTTGATAAATATGACTCCACAATGGTGGATAGCCAGAGGTGCTGGCAATTGTCTAGATGGAAGTACCGGTGGGTGAACATCTTAGACTTAATTAATATGACTCCACAATGGTGGATAGCCAGAGGTGCTGGCAATTGTCTTAGATGGAAGTACCGGTGGGTGAACATCTTAAGACTTGAATTAATTATGATATCACAAATGTGTGAATAGTCAGATGTGCTGATAAATAGCTATGGTGGAAGTACAGAAATGTGAACACCATAGTGTAATTTTGATTAAATTATTGTGAACAATAGTTGACGATTGGTAATGTGATATTATTACCTGGTGAGAGTCAATTCGAATAGAAATGACTCAGTTTGAATATTGATTGTACAAAATGTATTTATACATTTTGTTGTTGAGACACCATTGGGGTTACTTACTTAGTTCATATGAACTAATTGTGACTTATATGTGATGTTACAGGTCAAAGATAGATATGCATTGGGCCATCAGATCGGGCACGTTGTGAAGCAGAACCAAACGTTATGTAAATCCTTGGTGAGATCAAATTTAAACACACCAGTTTTTATTAATCATAAATGTAAATGATTGAAATTAAGTGTGTTTAACTTATAAAAATGAAATTTCACGCTTCCGAACATTATTTTTACGATAAAGTTTAAACTGGGATCAAGATTGGACACGTGTAATCGTGTGCAAGGTTTGGGTGTTACACGTTTGACATGACTGAGAGCTTTGATCCTGGCCACGTCACACCCAACGGTCTGACACCGCACGTGGGAATTTGGGGTGTGACATGGTTCCTCAGTGGGTCTTCCATGGAATGTGGGCACGGATGTCAATACCGCTGGTCTTACCTCAAATGATCTACCATGCCTAACAGGTGTGACTACCGGTGAGGAATTTGTAGTCAAAGCAGGTTGGAAGTGAGTAGTGGTACCTTGTGCATGTGCCATGCCTTGATTGTAGTTCATGGGCACTCCCATGTTTGGAGGAGGCATAGGAATGCCAGGCCCATAGTTCTGATTTTGTGGCCTGGGTGGCCTGTTGAAACCTGGTTGTGGCGGGTAGCCGTACTGTGGTTGTTGATGGAGGCCATAACCCCCTTGATTCAGTGGTTGTGGATTGGGTAGGTAAGGTGTAATCCCTGGGGTTTGTTTCGAAAATTTAATAAATGTAATGGTAATTAAATTCTAATAAAGCAAAGTTTGAGGTATTTATTTATTTTTATACACAAAGTTATATGATAATTATAAAAACCACGACATAAATATATATATATATATATATATATACATATTGATGAAAAAGTTATGACAAACATTATTTAAATATTTAGTTATGAAAATAATATAAACAACCATAAATAAATGTAGAGACTATAAATTTATTAATTTGTAACAAAAATTTAAGACTTTATACAAGAAATAATAATCTGTAAACTATAAGGGCTGGAAATGAAAACATCTAAAACATTTTTCTGAGTTAAAAACCTTTAAACAAAAATTAGAACATTTCTAAACTCGAGGGGCCAAGCTGCAATTCCTCAAATATGATTTCCCCTCTACCCGTTCTCTTATCCGGATACCCAAACCCACCCAATTCCAAGCCGGATCAAATACCACTCGAATTACAGCTCAATGACAGCTCCATATTGATCATTATGGAAAGGATTGCATGTGCTAACTGTCGCAATCATCATCCATTTGAATCAATATAATTAAACCCACAATCATTTCCTAAAATTTGTCATGATTGACTGTAAATTCAAATTAGCATAAGACCACTATAAAACATGAATTAAGATAAATCATTTGAACCTTTTACACCACACAAAGAAGTCTGAACGAGCGAAACCTACACACAAACACTCCATAGCGCGATTCAAACTCAAGAACACACGAACCGCGGCTTAACTCGATCTTTACTGAAACGAACACCAAACCAGGTAATTTTATACCCTTAGATTCGTACAGACGTGAGGATCAAAAGCCCTATGCTTTTGATCTCTCACGATCCCTGCATTGAACGAATTAGATCAAGACCGTGAATTAGGGTTCTTAGGAATTGGGAACTGATTTTCAGAACATGATAACAGTCAATCGAATTCAGTTGTTTCCAAAAATAGGACCCATAGCCCATTAGTTTGTGGCGTCCCATGTTCGAGAAGAGGTCGGGGGTTCGAACCTCACTCGTAATCCTATAACCGGTTTTAATGCATTTTTAAGGTATTTTAGTTATATTTTTTTAATACATTCTGAATAAATTTTATAAAGTTAAAAATTTATTTCTAACAGTTTATAACTTAATTAAAAACTGTTTTTAATTATTTAAAACAATAATAAAAACATTTACATCAAGATTTATTATTTTAAACAATGCATCAATTTTTGAGATCATTTTTTTTAAAACGACGTACCTCATTTTTTTAATAATTGTTACAAAACTTTAAGTAATTAACATTTTAAATTTACATTTATAATATTAAATCATAAGAAACTTTTAAATTAATTTATTTTATAATAAGATTTGTTTACACAAACTCATTTAAACAAATCTAAGTTTTAACAGTTTATACAATTTAAAACATAAACGATAAACATTTTAAAAATCAATATAGGTTTTATGACTTATGAATTATTTAGTTCTTTACAGAACATAGAAAATAAAACTTTTAAATTTTGTGTTAATTATATATACTAAGTAAAGGATTTCTAATAAAGTAATTATTTTTAAACCTTATAATCAATAACTAGTTGTACAAAATAAATTTTTCTAAAACATAAATCCTTAAATTTATAACTAGTAATTTTATAAAATGATTAGAAATAATTTTATAAAATTACAAGACATTCATAAAGAATACTATTGGGTTAAAAACTTTTATTCAATAAATTAATTTTAAATTTTAAAACCTTTTTAAACAAAAAGTATTACATAGAATAATTTAATTATTCTATATAAATAAATGGGGCACAAATTTATATTCCTAGACACACATAATAAATAAATGCAATATTAAAATATTCCAATATATTCATTTTAAACAAATAAGAATAATTAATGTTAATTAAATATTCCAAAACAATTACTCTTAGACTTTTATAATAAATACATGGAATACTAAATGTATTCCAATTTATTGTATATGCAATGGAGTATATTTAATTGTAATAGATAATTAAATATTCCTAAAAGCATTATTTTAAGTACACATTATCAATGTAACACATTAGGGATTCTATAGAAGCCATAGATTGAATACAAAACACTTGAACTTTAGGCAAACACTTGAACTTAGACTAAGACTTGTGTTTTACATAAACATTAGGGAAATGTTGCTAGCTTTTTCTCCTTCAAACACAAGAACATTGGTCCAAGGATTAGACTTAATACAAGTGAGTTAATTCTTACTCCCTTTTACTTTTGTAAACTTTTTGGGATATTACATGTAACATATGTGCCGGAATCGTTACCGGAACAGTAAGTTGCATAGTAACTCGCACAGTAACTCAGTTACAAACTAGGAGGAATACTTAGAAGCTACTAACATTCGATGCTAAACACAAACTATTATACTATTATTCTGAAATCCTGATTTAAACATCATGGTTTAAACAGTCAGAAACACATCAGACAACGATGAACAGGTACACACATGCTTGATTTGATACTATTAGGTTTAAACGTATGTGAGGATAAACAGAACAAAACCATAACGGTTGTTGCTAAAGAATGTTAAACCGACGAATTATTTGTATAGGTGACGATCTGTACGGATAAATATGATAGTCTAACGATCTGAAATGATGACTGAAAAGTAGAAAACAAAATCAGAAAGTGAAACGTACGATCGTGTTCGTACAGTTAGCGCTCTGTACGAAAACGCGCGTAAGTGACGTTTTCTGACGAAACGAAACGAAGACGATTCGAACGATAATAAAATTAAGGAAATATAATATTTCCTGTTTTACAATTTTGAAACTCATCAGAACTAAATTTAAAAGAAACTATTTTAACTATTACGCGAACAAAATTACGAAACGCTTAAAAATAACAAATTCGATAAATGAATCAAGAAAAATGAGATTTATAATAATTATTAGAAATAACTAACTTACAAACATCTAAAACAAACTCTTTTATTTAATTACAAAAAGACGCGCGTAATAATCAAGAAACGCGAGGAAAACGCGAACCGAGCAACCGAAACGAACCCGAATACCCTCGGGGTATTTAAACACCAAATGATGGCAATTAATTCATTTCTTACAATCTCACTCTCTCTCTAAAAGAAGAACCCGTCACTTTCTCTCTCTAAAGAGAACCATCCTTCAAACGATCATAACTCACTTGTTTCTTGACGAAATCACGCGTTCTTGGTGTCCAAACGAAGCCCTCGACTCCCTCTACACGGAAGTACAACTGATCTGGAGTGTTACCCAGCCGATTTTGAGGTATGGAAGCTTTAATGTTTGTGAAAATAGGGTTTTCTAGTTGTTGACATACACAAACCCTCAACCGGTTAGAATGGCCATTTCACGAGATGGTTCCACACGTCCTAAGCCTAAAACGAACCAGTAGTGAAGGGGTAAGCCAAGGTCAAGCTCGCATAAAGCAGAAAATCGAAGAAGATGAACCCATACAGGTTCGTCTATCACCATGGCCGAACCTGCTCATAGGGTAGCCGAACCTTTCCCCTTGTGAGAACCTGTCACCCACCTAACCTGCATCATCACCGAACCTATTGAAGAACAATGAAACCAGGACCTGCTGATCTCATCGGCGAACCTTACCATGCACGAACCATGCATGAAAGAGGCGAACCCCCAGCGAACCTACATGCCACGAACCATCCCCACCAGCCGAACCTTGCATGCACAACCAGCTACTGGTTTTAAAATGTGGCCGAACCTTCTCCTTACCACGAACCTCCCATGCCGAATCAGACATCCTAGCCGAACCAATGGAACACAAGGGCGACGAACCTGGTCTCAATAAAAACCACGACTGAACCTAAGAAACACTAGGTTCGTGGGGTCTTCATTGTGGCGAACCTATGGGAATGGGTAATAGGTTCGCTGGTCTTGGAGACTTGGTTCATTGGGGCCGCTCATCACATGGGTTCGGACAACCTCTTGGATTAGACTTAATATATTCGGCCCATGTATCTTTAGCAAACCCATAATCGGCCCATACATGTTTCAATTGGGCCATAGTCATTTGATCCAACCTAAGGCCCAATCAATTGGCCCAAACTCTTAACATAAGGCCCACGTAACTTATAAAGCCCAACTCCCTTTTCGGCCCATAACAAATAAATGCATGAACTAATATCTTAATTAAACGAATTGGAATAACATGCATGGGATTTGAATAAGCTATTACAGGGATGGTTCATGAATACCTAGTAATCATGTAAGTCCAACCTAAGTCTTATGAGATCGAAGTAAAAAGTTTAAACTATGGGTTAAGAGCTTAATTAGAATAAAATAATAGATTGCAATTTAACCTAACATAACAGGGTCCAATAATTGCTAAGGGATATTAGTGTATGACTTATGGCTGCTGGGCCTAACGCGTTTCATAAACTCAACACATTAAGGGCCGAATGAAAACCGTGACTTACAAGTGTTAGCCAACTTTAGGGCTAACACTAAACTTTACACACACATGAATCGCTACAACTTATACTTATAATATGCAAACAACATGAAATCAATACAGGATTGTGAATACAACACTGAACACAACAACGAGAGCGTGTATTCTTGTTTTGATTAGTCAACCACTTCAAACACAAGGTGAGTTCATTTGTCCCTTTTCAAACTATTTTGTTTTTACTTCGGGACTGAGAAACATGTCAAATGTTTTGTATAAATGAATGATATAATTATTTCCATGTTTTATAAAATACTTATTAACTTCTGTTTATAAAATTATTTATAAACAGTTAATTGTTGAGTTGTTCATTCATTTTGTTTGTGCTAAATCTTTATGATTTCAGTTATAAACTATCATGATTAATAGTCATGATTGTATCTTTACACAAACATATACCTATTCAAATCATTATTCATACAGTCTCTCAAAAGCATATTCCTTAAACATATACTTTGTTATGCTTGATGCTTTTAAATCAATATTTAATTCTTACTTACTTAATGCTCAGTTATTTTACACTCGAATACTCTATGATCAAATACTTTAAACTCAGATAATTTGGATGGGAATACTTTCAGTTAAATTCTTTTGTTCAAATACTCAATACTCTTATTTAGTGTCAATGCTTGTGATAAGTGTTAATAGTCAAATACTCAATACTCAATACTCAATACTCAATACTCAATACTCAATACTCAATAAACTCAGAAACTCAAACACGTTAACAAAGGGGATTCAAATGGGTAAACAGGTACATGTGCACATGGTATCGGAAAGGTGAAACATTGAACAATCAGCAAGGATTTCGTAAGACAGACTGATTGGCCGCCGCGTCTTGACATTTGTCAAGCCCTACTAGTCATTCAGTGTTCTTCGTTGTCAGGGCTTTGTAAGACAGACTGATTGACCATCGCGTGTTGACCTGCGGAGTCAACCCCTAATAGTCATTCAGTGCTCTTCATTGTCCATCCATGTTTTGTAACGGTGGCTAGGATGATTATGATATCAACTAGTAGGACTAGTGCCTACTAATGGATATCCTCTAATTGCGCACCGATGCAGACCGTTACACCCTAGTTGCTTCTGTGGATTGATACTGAATACCATTGGGTGTATCCTTTGGTGATGTACTGTAACATCTGTGCCGGAAACGTCGCCGGAACAGTGAACTGAACAGTAAATGCACAGTAATTCAGGTACAAACTACTACGTAAACTATTGTTATGCGATTAATATCATGATGCTTAATATTAAACTATTATGCTATTGTTTATGTAATCTGAGTAAACTTAATAGTTTAACAGTCAGAAACACGTCAGATAATACTGAACATACACACGGATGCTCGTTAATGTGCTATTATATATAAACGTATGCGAGGTTAAACAAAACAAAACTATAGCAGTTATTGTTACAGAATGCTAAATCGACGAATTATTCGTATAGGTGACGATCTGTACGAATAAATCTGAGAGCCTAACGTTCTGAAATAATGACTGAAAAGTAGAAAACAAAAGTCGGAAAGCAAAACCATCGTCGTACTCGTTCGAATGACGATTCGAACGAATACGCGCGATGGTGACGCATTCTTACGAAACAAAAACGAAACGAACGATAATAATTTTAAGGAAATAAAATATTTCCTATTTTACAATTTTGAAACTCATCATAAAAAACTAAACAGAACTATTTTAAGAAATCGCGAACAAATTAACTAAACGCGTAAAAATGATATAATTCGAGAAATAAATTAATGCAACGATATTTAAAATAATTTCTAACAATAATTGTATTTTAAACATTCTAAAATAATCCATTTTATTTAAATTTGTAAAACACGCGTGAAACGTTCCGGAAACGCAATGAAAACGCAAACCTAGCAACAAAAACGAACCCGAACCCTTTCGGGGTATAAATACCCTAAATGAGGGTATTTCCCTCATTCTCTCACCTTCTTCTTTCTCCAAAAACCCTAAATCCGGATTCAAGCCCCCACCACCATTTTTGAAGCTTAAAACCTTCATATCTTGGTCATTACTCCACCAAATCGTCTCATTTTTGAACCCAATCAAAGCCCTTAGTCTCCTCTACACGAAAGTACAACCGATCTAGAGAGATAACCACTGGATTACGAGGTAATAAGCTGCAAAGAATCACGAAATTAGGGTTTTCTACCTTTCTACTTCACACCTTGTTCAAAACCGGTTTTAAGACCCACTCTTCGACCCTTTACACTTTGCAAACACATCCTAACCTATGACCATCGTGGAATCCCATTTCTAACCTCGATTACCCACTGGTTCGAACCCTAGCCGCACACAGCTTGGCGAATGAACCACGGGCGAAGGAGACTCAGTCGGCCGAATGGCCTATGGATGGGCTGCCACCCTCCTTCGGCACCCATTCGCGGGGTCACTAGCGTAGGAACCCTCTTCGGTCGGGCATGGGCCATTCGCCCCTACTCATTCGACCATGCCTCATACGACAGCCACCCTCATTCGCTGACCATCCCCATTCGACTGAGTTGTGGTTCGAACCATCTCATTTGGAAGAGAACAGTCATTCAGCCAGGGGGTGACCAACTCATTCAGCCATGCACCTTCTGACCATCACCACTCCTTCGTTCATGATGATGCTATTCGACCATTAGATGGGCCTAGAACATAATTGATTCAATCCAATCAGTTTAAGTCCACATGACTGTTTGGCCCAATAACATTCAGCAGGCCCAATAGCACTTTCTGGCCCAGTAACAAACTTGTGGCCCAACCGTGGCCTGCCCAGTTCCTATAGCCCACTAACCTTGTTTCGGTTTCAACAAAATTCTTGAGCCCAACAGTGAACCAACCGTAACAGCTTGGCCCGGAGTTATCAACTGGGCCCAGATCGTTAGTTGGTCACATACACCCATTGGCTCAATTGATTTCGGTCCAATAACCTCACTCGGCCCGTGACCATCTAGATGACCCAAGTTTTACAACCCATAAAACCCTAAGTTTTACAAAGTTGTCACATAATTATCTTGTAATAAGGTGGAAATTGTTTCAAGGTTAACAATGGCATCATATATGATCTTAAATTATAAACCTAAGTTTATACTTAGGTTAAATTGCAAGATTCCTAACAACACAACTAACCATCATATTATAACAATATGTTGGGTTCTCAATAATGATCATAAGTTAAATTAAAGTGATAAATACTAAGTTATTTATCACAACTAAAATGATATGCTAAACTCAACCTAAATGAATTAAGGGTTGTAAAACCAATGACAATTGCACAAGGGCCGAGTAATGACCGAGACACACAAGTGTTAGCCAATTTTAGGACTAACACCTACATGTATACATACACAACTTTTTACAATACATACTTACAAGTTGCAAACAATGTGAAATCAATATAGGATCGTGAATTCAACAACAATTACAATAAAGAGTGCGTGCAGTCTTGTTTTAGGCTAAGTCAACTACAACAACTACAAGGTGAGTTCATTGTCCCTTTTCAAACTATTTTAAGTTTTTACTGCGGGACTGAGAAGCATGTTAAACTTTTCAAACAAATGTTTAACTACTGCAATTATACTTTTAAACTTATTCAAACTACTAATGCTAAATGCTATTGCTACGGGATTATGCTAAATGCTAATGCTACAGATGAATGCTAAATGCTAAACACTAATGTTATGGGTTAATGCTAAATGCTATTGCTACGGGATTATGCTAAATGCTGATGCTACAGATGAATGCTAAATGCTAAACACTAATGCTATGGGTTAATGCTACATGCTAATGCTACGGGTTTATGCTAAATACTAATGCTACGGACTAATGCTAATGCTAACGCTAAATGCTAATAATTCTATGCTAATGCTAATGCTAATGCTAAATGCTAATGTTAATGCTAAATGCTAATGATGTTATGATAATACTAATGCTATATACCTACATACTAAATGCTTGACATGCTCAGAATGCTTTGAACTTTGTATGCTTTATATGCTTGCCATGCTAAAACAACGGTTTGGCCTCTCAGTGCTTGCCTTACCGGTTGTGAAGCTAGTACTTGTGCACAAGTTACGTAAATGCTGAACTATTTGAATGCTATAAACTTGACTTGTATGCTAAAGCTATTGGCTATGGAAGAACAATAGTTGGTCTCTCAATGCTTGCCTTCAGGTGTTCTTCCTAGTCAGGACTTGAAGAACAATAGTTGGTCCCTCAGTGCTTGCCTTCAGGTGTTCTTCACGGTCGGGACTAGAAGGCACCTATTATGGTTTCTCAGTGCTTTCCATAGGGTGTCCTTCATGGTCTGATACGCGGAAACTGACTGATGGTGTAACACCCCGACCGACGGCGGAATCATCGGGATGCCACGAGGGATGTGTAGATTGTTCAAAAGCTCGTGGGCATCTAATTCAAATCATCACATAACATTCGATTAATCAAATTAATTACACAAAAATCATGTTCATCATGAATCAAATACATCAAATACACAAAAGATTTAGTTAAACTAACTAAACTCTAATCGCCAGAAATTTAGTTAATTAACTAAGTCCAAGAATCCTATATGATGATGATGTCCAAAATAGAAGAGATCATCCTCTTCATCCTACTTGTCTCCATCACCTGAAACATGTAAGAAATCAAGTGTCAACTACAAAAGTAGTTGGTGAGTAATCATAAGTTTTTATATTTAAAAATGTTTTAGTAAAATGAGTTTGAAAGTTTATGCTTAAAATGGTTTTATAAAATGCTTTGTTTAAAACAAGTATAAAACTTATGATCTTCTTGAGAAAATCCATATGAATACCTGTATGAGATAATCCAACACACATCCATCAATTCAACAACCAAACACATACACAATCACATAACCACATAACCAAATCAATCATAGTCAATCACAAATAATCATAATCAAATATAGATAATCAATCCATAAACTAATCAACCAATCTCATCAACCATATTCTCAAATAATGTTCGTGACTATACATGACCATTATGTAATTAACATAAGTTAAATACATGATTCATGGAGTGGTAGCTAACCACGTGACAATACATGAAGCCAAAGCAAATAACCGAAGTCAAAGGCAATGCTTCACAGATGTGGAAACCATCCACGTGACAATACACGATGTCAAAGCAATTAACCGAAGTTAAGAGCGATGATTCTCGGGATTTGTGACAATACTTGTAATCTTTGTTATTGACCTAGGTCAATAACAATGTTTACATGAATATAAAATAATAAGAGATAATCCCATAATAATGATAATTTCAAATGTGAATATCATATTGATAAACAGGTATTAACCTTGTGTTATCAAAATAATATTTAATTTGGTATACATGTTTCACCTCCGAGTTTTAAAACAAAAATAGTTTAAAGAAAGGGAGGTTATGAGAACTCACCTGAAGTCCTTAGAATTCGTGTTCTCGTATTATGCGCGCTCGCGTATGTAACTCAAAATAACTCAAAGATCTGTAATTTAATGTATGTCCATAACCATAAGTATACTAGTTTCATCATGATTGATCATTCGCAAATGTTTCTCTTTTAATTAGATCATTAATGTTTTCTTAACTTAGTTTACTTATCCTAAGTTAAGATAACTTCTAAATCTTTTATAAAGGTGTATCATCCATTCATAGTTTAGTCTTGTTAGTTTCTAACTATGTTATCATGACCCCCTTGTTATGATATCCTAGGTATCCATTTGCATGCACGTTCACTATTTGACCACCTTGATTATGTTAATAACACTGTAATTAAGATTTGATGAAATCCATATTTAAGTTGATTATATCACAAGTTCAACATATATATAAATCCTTATTTTTCTTTAAAACCCAAATTAAGGAGAAAGGTGATAATTACTTATGTGTTCATGCATGCATGGATACTCCCTTATATATATTCACCCATAGTCTTGTTTAAACCATCTTAATCACTTAATTTAACTAACTTGAATCCATCTAGCCCCTAGACCAGCGAACCTATGAGATTTAGGGACCAAGGTTCGGCTCTCCTAATGCATGGTTCGTGGTCCATGGTTCGTGAGTGAGGCTTCGGCTGAAAGCTCATGGCCCAAGGGTTCGCCTGAAGTTTTAGCTCCAAGGTTCGCCATGCATGGTTCGTGAGATGCCAGGGTTCGTTTAACATTGTCGTAGGTTGACAACAGGTTCGTAGTCCCAGCAATAGGGTTCGGCTCCTGAAGTGGCTAGGGTTCGGCCCAGGGCTCGCCACCATGGTTCGCAGTCCTTAGCAGGGTTCGGCGACTGTTGCAGCCCAAAAGGGTTCGCCGGTTGGTAGGGTTCGGCCAGACCTGCTTGGTTCGCTATGGTTCGTGATGGCTAGGTTCGTCTAACCAATGGCTCGACCATGGCAGCTTCCCGCCTAACAAGGGTTCGCGAGAACCACAGGGTTCGGCTATGGCAGCCACCCTCACGAACCTGTTAACCTCGATTATTCATCATCATCCTCATCAAGTTCCTGTTAATCCAAGCCTATCCATGGCCTCTATCTATCCTTAACAACTCGTTTAAATGTTTTATAAACATTTTAGATCGATTGTAACTACAACACTCTAGATATTCGTGATTAACATCAAAACCGAAAGGAAAGCATTAGATCTACCTTGATTCGTTGGTCAAAAGCAAAGTTTCTTCGTATCCCCTTGTTCCTCTCGATCACACGAACGCGTGGGCGCCAAGATCTCGCGATTTCGTTGAGAAACGAAGAAGTTATGGTAGAGAGAAGGTCTAGAGAGAGAAAGTGACGGATTTATGGTTTTAGTGAGAGAGAGAGAAGTCTTGCAATGAGGAAGAAGAAAGAAATATGGGCTTTTATAGCCCGGGTTTCTCCCCGCGTGCTCGGTCTCGTTTTTATCGCGTTAAACTTACGAAAACCCTCGGTTTTATCGTAGAACATATTTAAACATAAGATATCCAAATAATTGGGTTTCGTTGAATAACATGATTTAAATAATTTAATTCGTAAAACGATTTCAATTAAGGTGGTTTCGTAAAAACAGTTTCAGTTTTATTTCAAAATCGTTAAATTTATACTTTAAAAATTAAGTTTACTTGAGTTCGTTTTAAGTTGTGATTCCTAATAAACGTTTTTAGTTTTAATTTATTAATTTAATATCGTTCAATATTAATTAATATCTCATCGAAACGCATTACTCGCGTACGTATTCGCAAAGATCGTCACCTTTGCAAATCCGACGCTTGTATCGTATTTCGATTTGATTTATTATTTATGGAATGTCGTTTCAGTATATTATCCTTAATAATTATATTCGTGTGAATCGTCACTCACGCGAATACATTACTAAGTTAACATTTCTGAATCCACATTCGCGTTTAAGTAATGTTCGTAACCTCACTTCGCGTAATTAATTCCCATTATTTATTAATTTTAATATTATCATTTCCCAAACCAAAACCCACTAAACCTTAGTCACTGACACATCCATGATAGACCGAAATATGCATATGTATAGGGCATATGCAGAGGTAGATCGCAACCTCCCCTACACCGTCCCACCGCTATTTCGATAAACCATGACCATGTGTCCTTGACTGTGTTTAGTAACCAGACCATAACAAATTCATAGTTCCTTCCCAAACCATTCTCAAACCAATAATCCATCATCATCAGTAATACACCGCGATAAACTCTATGGGCCTGTTTAGCTGAATTACAACTAAACCTCCCGTGGTTTACGCGTATAATAAATGTGTTATAACATGCATACCAGTGACAGTGATAATATCAGTAATGTCAATCAATAATTTCATAATCATTCATAATTATAAATCTCCAGTCGTAACAGTACAATCGTACTGATGTACGGACGTACGGACAACCGAAAATACAGTGATGTTACAAATGGCCTCTCAGTGCTTGCCATGCAGTGTTTTCCCATAACTATATACTCATGTGATAAGCAACTAGGATGATATTGTCGCGGATCTGGCGGATCTTGTCAGTCGTTTCTTGAATAATCTCAGGACCAGTAATCTGCGATTCGCCGATTTCGGTCCAACAAATAGGTGACCGACATTTCCTGCCATACAGAGCTTCAAACGGTGCCATACCGATGCTCGCGTGATAACTGTTGTTATACGAGAACTCAACCAATGGTAAATGGCTATCCCAATTGCCACCGAAATCGATGACACAAGCTCTTAACATGTCTTCCAGTGTCTGAATCGTTCGCTCCGTTTGACCATCCGTTTGAGGATGATAAGCGGTGCTAAAATCCAGTCTTGTTCCAAAAGCTTCATGAAGTGATTTCCAAAATCGTGCCGTGAAACGAGCATCACGATCCGATATTATGCTTAAGGGAATACCATGTCGGCTAATGATTTCATCAATGTAGATACGAGCTAACTTCCGCACAGGGTAAGTTTCGCGTATCGGTAAGAAATGAGCCGACTTAGTCAGTCTATCAACAATTACCCAAATACTATCTTTACCGTTTGCGGTTCGTGGGAGTTTGGTAATGAAGTCCATGGAGATATTCTCCCACTTCCACATCGGTATTTCAGGTTGTATTAACAATCCAGAAGGTCGCTGGTGTTCTGCCTTGACTTTAGCACAGTTAAGGCACTTAGACACATATTCAGCAATGTCCTTCTTCATTCCAGGCCACCAGTACAAGCCCCTAAGGTCTTGATACATCTTGTCCGAACTTGGATGGATTGAGTAACGAGACTTATGTGCTTCATCCATAATCACCATTCTAAGATCATCCCTGTTCGGTATCCACAACCAATTCAAATAATACATCAAACCATCATCCTTAGTTTCCAATAAAATTTCAGCCCCACAAGACATCTCATTTTTCAAGTCATCTTGAGCTACTGAGTGTTGTTGGGCTGTGAGAACATCATTTCGGAGACTATTGTGCACTCGGACACTACGGATCTGAACTTGACTTTTGCGACTAAGCGCATCTGCTACTACATTCGCTTTACCAGGATGGTAGCGAATTTCACAGTCATAATCATTTAACAGTTCAACCCATCTCCGTTGTCTCATATTGAGCTCCTTTTGATTGAGAATATGTTGCAAACTCTTATGGTCAGTGAACACTACACACTTAGTGCCATAAAGATAATGTCTCCATATCTTCAAGGCGAACACGACTGCACCAAGTTCTAAGTCGTGAGTGGTGTAGTTCTTCTCGTGAATCTTTAGTTGCCTTGATGCATAAGCCACAACCTTTCCCCGTTGCATGAGAACACAACCGAGACCTAGGTTGGATGCATCACAATAAACCACAAAATCATCATTTCCATCAGGCAAGGTCAAGACAGGAGCATCACAAAGTTTCTGCTTCAAGGTCTGAAATGCCTCTTCTTGCTTCGGTCCCCACTCGTATGGCTTATTCTTCTGAGTCAAAGAAGTAAGAGGGACAGCAATCCTGGAGAAATTCGAGATGAACCGCCGTTAGTAACCGGCAAGTCCAAGAAACGATCGAATCTCCGTCGGTGTCTTCGGTGTACTCCAATTCTTCACAGCATCAATCTTTGCAGGATCCACGTGAACACCGTATTCGTTGACTATGTGTCCTAAGAATTGAACTTCCTTAAGCCAAAATTCACATTTAGAGAATTTGGCATACAGTCGCTCCTCTCTTAGGATCTCCAAAACCAACTTAAGGTGTTTCTCGTGTTCTTCCTTGGTCTTTGAGTAGATCAAAATATCATCAATAAATACAATCACGAATTTATCCAAGTATGGCCTGCAAACACGGTTCATGGGGTCCATGAAAACCGCAGGTGCATTGATAAGGCCGAAAGGCATTACCAAAAACTCATAGTGGCCATATCTGGTTCTGAAAGCAGTCTTGGGAATATCATCATTATGTACACGAAGCTGATGATACCCAGACCTAAGATCGATCTTTGAAAACCATGCCGAGCCTTGAAGCTGATCGAAGAGATCATCGATACACGGCAGTGGGTATCGATTCTTGATTGTAAGTTTGTTTAATTCGCGGTAGTCGATGCACATTCGGAATGACCCGTCCTTCTTCTTGACAAGCAGGACCGGTGCACCCCATGGCGAATGGCTCGGCCGAATGAATCCTTTATCAGTCAGTTCTTGTAGCTGGCTCGCCAATTCTTGCAACTCTGAAGGCGCAAGTCTGTAGGGAGCCTTGGCGACTGGGTTCGCACCAGGTACTAAGTCAATTCGAAAATCGACTTGACGTTCTGGTGGAAGACCCGGCAATTTATCTGGAAATACTTCTGGGAAATCTCTGATTACGGAAACGTCTTCAATTCTCTTTCCTTTATCCTTTTTCTCCACAATGTGAGCTAAGAATGCAATACATTTCTTCCTAAGGTACTTGTGTGCTTTAGTGCATGACATAAGCTTAAGACCTTTGCTAGAAGTTTCTCCAAAGACTCTTAAAGTTTCACCCAAAGGCAATGGAATACGTATGTATTTCTCATGGCCAACTATCTCCGCTTTGTGGATGGCTAACCAATCCATGCCTATGATAACATCAAAGCTACCAAGATGCATAGGTATAAGATCAATTGGGAAAACGTGATCACTTAAGTTCAACGTACATCCAATAATAATAGTGTAAATATCAATAGTGTTTCCGTCAGCCACCTCCACGTTAAACGGTTTATCTAAGTATGTACGTGTTCTACCAAGCAAGCATTCAAAATCATATGAAACAAAACTCCTATCGGCACCAGAATCAAATAAGACAGATGCATAAGAGTTGTTGATCAGAAATGTACCGTTGACTACATCCTGGTTGGCTTGAGCAGCTGGAGTATTCAGTTGAAACGCCCGGCCTCTTGCCCCCCTCTGATTATTCCCGGTCAACTTTGGGCACTGATTTCTGAAATGACCCACTTCACCACACTCGTAACAGGTTCTTGCCTGTGCTTGAGGTACCTGGCGAACGGGTACAACTGGAATAGGTTGAGTTTGAGGAGCTGGCAGTGCAAGCGGTGCTTGTTGCATCCTTTGTGCTTGCGGTGCACTCCGACAAACATTAGCATAGTGCCCAAACTTGCCACAATTGTTGCAGACGCGACATGGCAAGTTAGCTGCATGATGATATCTGCAAGTATTACATTGAGGAGTATTCCCAGTGTAATTTCTTGCAGTAGTGTTGTTGGATGACTGCTGCGCAGATTTAGCGGCAGGAGCAATGACCATAAAGTTTCTGGTCTTTCTCTTCTTGTTGCTGCTTTTGGATGAACTAGCAGCTTCAAACTTGACTTCAGTTTTGACTTCCTTTGTAGCAGTCTTGGTGTCAGTCTTCTTGTATCCCTTCCGAGTAAGAGTTCCATTCTTCACGTGATTATCAGTAAGAGTTGCAGATAAACGGATAGCGGCCTCAAGTGTTTTGGGATTGCTCCCGTAGACCGTGTCCTGAATTTGTATCGGCAGTCCACCGATATACTTCTCAATTGCTCTCTCCAAAGGTGTCACCAGATGAGGTACCAGTAAGCTATACTCATGAAACTGAGTATTATAGATGACGTTCTCGCCACTATCTTGTTTGAGTTCCCAGAACTCAGTCTCCAGTTTCCTCATCTTGCTTCTAGGGCAGAATTCAGTGGTCATCAAATTCTTGACCTCTGTCCATGTCAGTGCAAGGGCAGCATCAACTCCCCTAGTTCGTTTTTCCCCATTCCACCATGTCAGTGCTCTCTTTTGGAAAACACTGGTGGCATAACGAACTTTCAGATTATCGGGGCAGTCACTGTTAATGAAAGTATTCTCCATACTTTCGAACCACTGCAGCAGACCAGTGGCAGATTCAGCACCCGTGAACTTCAGAGGATTGCAGGAGTTGAAGTGCTTGAACGTGCAAGTTGGCAGATTTGCACCTCCTCTGTTTTGATTGATGTTCTGGTTAGCCTGAGTCAATTGGCTCACCAATCCAGAGATAAGTGTGGCTAACTCTTGTATGCCAGAGTTGGCATTACTGCTGTTAGCATCCCCATTGTTTGAGTCATCTTCGTTGTGACGGCGAGGCGGCATGTTTCTGAGGAATTAGAAACATGTTACTACCGTTTACAACGTAAATCATACAAACAATGGTCAAATGAGTTCATTTTTAAACAGTTAGGATTACATATAGGAACTATATTTCTCTCCTATCTGTCATTAAACTCATAACATTTATAAATTTCCTAATATTATACTAAGTGTCCTAATTGGTCATAACTAGTGTTAGCTAAATATTCCTAAGTCCTATACATTCCTCACCCTAGACTAACACTGACAACCTCCCAATGCAATGCAACAAGCTTATATATAGGGCATATGCAGAGGTAGATCGCAATCTCCCCTACACCGTCCCACCACCGTTCCATTGCACCACGATTATGCCCTTGTTAGCATTTAGGGTGTGTCATGTATCCTACCATAATTTCACTTCACAAACCTTATCCTAGGTAGGATAATTTTGAGTGAAGTGGTCTCTAGTTCCCTTAGGCAATTAGGTTCGCCTAAGGTCTAAGTTCACCTGACATGTAGGTTTACCTATTTCTAAGTTCACCTAATGTCTAAGTTCACCTGACATTAAGTTTCCCCCAATTGTCTAAGTTCACTAAAATCCATGTCAATCCCAATGTCAATAATCATCAATGAGGGTTCATATCATCACAAAGTGCTCTTATTGTCATTAAGTGTTCATATCCTCCCTATAGTTTATTCTCATCAAGTGTCCATACTATCACTAAGTGTTAGTATCATCACTATGCGTTTATATTATCACCAAGTGTCTATATCATCATCCAAGTCTATAATTCAATCACTAAGTGTTCGCGTCGTTCATTGATCCTATGCACCCTACGTGTCCAATGAGTGTGTTTATAAATGAGTTTATAAGGGTTCATTAAATGTGTTCATCCATGAGTCAATCCAAACCATTCTCAACAATCATACCATCAACAACCATATCTTCACAACAATTTCTAGTAATTTCCTAATAATATCCTAAGTTCCTGACACTGACAGACCCCCAATATACTACAAATGGTATATGTATAGGGCATATGTAAGGGTCAGTCGCAACTGCCCTAGCCAACATCCCACCACCTTTGTAGTATACTACGAGTGTGTCCTTGTCTGGAGATCAAGAGATCTAGCAGATAATTCCTAAAGCAGATAAATTCCTAAGCAGTTAAGTTCTTAAGCAGATAAATGTTCCAAACGGGTAGTTCCCTTATTCCTCAATACTGACATCCACCCGATGTACTGTAAATGGTATATGTATAGGGCATATGATAAGGGTAGGTCGCAACCGCCCAAACCACCGTCCCACCACCTTTACAATACACCACGAGTATGTCCTTACCGAGTCATTAGGGCACAAGTAAGCAAGTAAACAACATATATAAATAAGATGTATAACAGGAGTTCAGTTAACATGTAATAAACACATAAGCATGAAATCCTGAATATACTAACTAGTGTATGAAATTAATTCATACTAGGGTATCCTACGGTTATAGACTAGGTCAACCATTTCTAGTAACCTAATTCCCTATAACCCAGGCTCTGATACCAATCTGTAACACCCCGACCGACGGCGGAATCATCGGGATGCCACGAGGGATGTGTAGATTGTTCAAAAGCTCGTGGGCATCTAATTCAAATCATCACATAACATTCGATTAATCAAATTAATTACACAAAAATCATGTTCATCATGAATCAAATACATCAAATACACAAAAGATTTAGTTAAACTAACTAAACTCTAATCGCCAGAAATTTAGTTAATTAACTAAGTCCAAGAATCCTATATGATGATGATGTCCAAAATAGAAGAGATCATCCTCTTCATCCTACTTGTCTCCATCACCTGAAACATGTAAGAAATCAAGTGTCAACTACAAAAGTAGTTGGTGAGTAATCATAAGTTTTTATATTTAAAAATGTTTTAGTAAAATGAGTTTGAAAGTTTATGCTTAAAATGGTTTTATAAAATGCTTTGTTTAAAACAAGTATAAAACTTATGATCTTCTTGAGAAAATCCATATGAATACCTGTATGAGATAATCCAACACACATCCATCAATTCAACAACCAAACACATACACAATCACATAACCACATAACCAAATCAATCATAGTCAATCACAAATAATCATAATCAAATATAGATAATCAATCCACAAACTAATCAACCAATCTCATCAACCATATTTTTAAATAATGTTCGTGACTATACATGACCATTATGTAATTAACATAAGTTAAATACATGATTCATGGAGTGGTAGCTAACCACGTGACAATACATGAAGCCAAAGCAAATAACCGAAGTCAAAGGCAATGCTTCACAGATGTGGAAACCATCCACGTGACAATACACGATGTCAAAGCAATTAACCGAAGTTAAGAGCGATGATTCTCGGGATTTGTGACAATACTTGTAATCTTTGTTATTGACCTAGGTCAATAACAATGTTTACATGAATATAAAATAATAAGAGATAATCCCATAATAATGATAATTTCAAATGTGAATATCATATTGATAAACAGGTATTAACCTTGTGTTATCAAAATAATATTTAATTTGGTATACATGTTTCACCTCCGAGTTTTAAAACAAAAATAGTTTAAAGAAAGGGAGGTTATGAGAACTCACCTGAAGTCCTTAGAATTCGTGTTCTCGTATTATGCGCGCTCGCGTATGTAACTCAAAATAACTCAAAGATCTGTAATTTAATGTATGTCCATAACCATAAGTATACTAGTTTCATCATGATTGATCATTCGCAAATGTTTCTCTTTTAATTAGATCATTAATGTTTTCTTAACTTAGTTTACTTATCCTAAGTTAAGATAACTTCTAAATCTTTTATAAAGGTGTATCATCCATTCATAGTTTAGTCTTGTTAGTTTCTAACTATGTTATCATGACCCCCTTGTTATGATATCCTAGGTATCCATTTGCATGCACGTTCACTATTTGACCACCTTGATTATGTTAATAACACTGTAATTAAGATTTGATGAAATCCATATTTAAGTTGATTATATCACAAGTTCAACATATATATAAATCCTTATTTTTCTTTAAAACCCAAATTAAGGAGAAAGGTGATAATTACTTATGTGTTCATGCATGCATGGATACTCCCTTATATATATTCACCCATAGTCTTGTTTAAACCATCTTAATCACTTAATTTAACTAACTTGAATCCATCTAGCCCCTAGACCAGCGAACCTATGAGATTTAGGGACCAAGGTTCGGCTCTCCTAATGCATGGTTCGTGGTCCATGGTTCGTGAGTGAGGCTTCGGCTGAAAGCTCATGGCCCAAGGGTTCGCCTGAAGTTTTAGCTCCAAGGTTCGCCATGCATGGTTCGTGAGATGCCAGGGTTCGTTTAACATTGTCGTAGGTTGACAACAGGTTCGTAGTCCCAGCAATAGGGTTCGGCTCCTGAAGTGGCTAGGGTTCGGCCCAGGGCTCGCCATCATGGTTCGCAGTCCTTAGCAGGGTTCGGCGACTGTTGCAGCCCAAAAGGGTTCGCCGGTTGGTAGGGTTCGGCCAGACCTGCTTGGTTCGCTATGGTTCGTGATGGCTAGGTTCGTCTAACCAATGGCTCGGCCATGGCAGCTTCCCGCCTAACAAGGGTTCGCGAGAACCACAGGGTTCGGCTATGGCAGCCACCCTCACGAACCTGTTAACCTTGATTATTCATCATCATCCTCATCAAGTTCCTGTTAATCCAAGCCTATCCATGGCCTCTATCTATCCTTAACAACTCGTTTAAATCTTTTATAAACATTTTAGATCGATTGTAACTACAACACTCTAGATATTCGTGATTAACATCAAAACCGAAAGGAAAGCATTAGATCTACCTTGATTCGTTGGTCAAAAGCAAAGTTTCTTCGTATCCCCTTGTTCCTCTCGATCACACGAACGCGTGGGCGCCAAGATCTCGCGATTTCGTTGAGAAACGAAGAAGTTATGGTAGAGAGAAGGTCTAGAGAGAGAAAGTGACGGATTTATGGTTTTAGTGAGAGAGAGAGAGAAGTCTTGCAATGAGGAAGAAGAAAGAAATATGAGCTTTTATAGCACGGGTTCTCCCCGCGTGCTCGGTCTCGTTTTTATCGCGTTAAACTTACGAAAACCCTCGGTTTTATCGTAGAACATATTTAAACATAAGATATCCAAATAATTGGGTTTCGTTGAATAACATGATTTAAATAATTTAATTCGTAAAACGATTTCAATTAAGGTGGTTTCGTAAAAACAGTTTCAGTTTTATTTCAAAATCGTTAAATTTATACTTTAAAAATTAAGTTTACTTGAGTTCGTTTTAAGTTGTGATTCCTAATAAACGTTTTTAGTTTTAATTTATTAATTTAATATCGTTCAATATTAATTAATATCTCATCGAAACGCATTACTCGCGTACGTATTCGCAAAGATCGTCACCTTTGCAAATCCGACGCTTGTATCGTATTTCGATTTGATTTATTATTTATGGAATGTCGTTTCAGTATATTATCCTTAATAATTATATTCGTGTGAATCGTCACTCACGCGAATACATTACTAAGTTAACATTTCTGAATCCACATTCGCGTTTAAGTAATGTTCGTAACCTCACTTCGCGTAATTAATTCCCATTATTTATTAATTTTAATATTATCATTTCCCAAACCAAAACCCACTAAACCTTAGTCACTGACACATCCATGATAGACCGAAATATGCATATGTATAGGGCATATGCAGAGGTAGATCGCAACCTCCCCTACACCGTCCCACCGCTATTTCGATAAACCATGACCATGTGTCCTTGACTGTGTTTAGTAACCAGACCATAACAAATTCATAGTTCCTTCCCAAACCATTCTCAAACCAATAATCCATCATCATCAGTAATACACCGCGATAAACTCTATGGGCCTGTTTAGCTGAATTACAACTAAACCTCCCGTGGTTTACGCGTATAATAAATGTGTTATAACATGCATACCAGTGACAGTGATAATATCAGTAATGTTAATCAATAATTTCATAATCATTCATAATTATAAATCTCCAGTCGTAACAGTACAATCGTACTGATGTACGGACGTGCGGACAACCGAAAATACAGTGATGTTACAGATGGCCTCTCAGTGCTTGCCATGCAGTGTTTTCCCATAACTATATACTCATGTGATAAGCAACTAGGATGATATTGGTGATCTTTAGTTGACTTTGTGTCATCTTAGAGACCCTTAATCAAAACACCAATGTTGCTAACCACAATTAAATCTGATATGGATTGATACTGGATTCCTTAGGGTGTTCAGTTGTCCATAAAGGTAACTCACAAAGCTAGACTTGCAGATGCTATTGTATGCGTATTGAAACTTATAAACAAAATGCTAAAACTATGAAGGGAACGGGATTGGATGGTAGGTAAAATGCTTAATTATCATTAACACCAATGTCCTATGTGGCTTAGTATGTGGTGGGACGGCGTCTGGGCAGGTTGTAGGCTCGACTCAGGGGTATGCCCTATATATAAGCATACCGAGTTACATGATACAGGTGATGTTAATGAGGTTAAGGTTTTACTGGAAAGGTTTGCAAAAGCTATTTTACAAATACTAAACTATATGAACTCACCAACCATTGTGTTGACTTGTTTTCTCACATGCTTTCTCAGGTGACATACAGGAATAGACTAAGGCCTCAGGAATTGCATGCTAGGCAGCCCAACTAGAGGACCTAGCAGACTTTTGAAAGCACATCTTTTGTAGTTGATACGAATCTCTTTTGATATCTTGTACAGATACAAGATAGAAACATTTGATTCTTTTGTTGGGTTTACTTAGTTAAATTATCAAACATTGATATTGTAATTTAACTTTGTAATCCTAATTTAAATGCTATTTGTGCTTTAGATATTCTTAACATTGATGCTATGTAAACAATCTGATCAACACGATTATCACTCACGATATCGCGCCCCGGGAACCTTCCGCCAGACGGGGACTTCGATCCAACCCCGCCGGCTCGGGGTGTGACATGTACCCTCCAGAAATTTAGTTGCCCACAGAAGTGAACTCATAAACTCATTTTAAAACTCAAACATATGTGGTGTTGGTGGAGTGAAATGCTTAATTATCATTAACAACAATATGTTAAGCAGCCCGGTATGTGGTGGGACGGTGGCTGGGGCTTGTCCCCTACATATGCCCTATATATAAGCATATTCGGTTGGATAGCATAGGTGGTTGTTAGTGAGGTTAAGGTTGTCATTTCGGGGAAATCAAAGTAAACATTTTCAGGGTAATCAGATGCTAAGAATCATAGGTCATGGAATCAAGGTAGTGGAATGAAATGCTTAATTATCATTAACAACAATATGTTAAGCAGCCCGGTATGTGGTGGGACGGTGGTTGGGGCTTGTCCCCTACATTATCACACCCCCAAATTCCCACTCGTGGTGTCAGTCCACGTGGGTGTGACGTGAGCAGGATCACAGCTCATGGTCATATAGAACGACTTTATATGAGTTACACAATCACACAGATTTGTAAGACAAACATGTTCTCAAAGTAAGCAGTGGAAATGTTTTAATATCATAAGTAAATAAAGTTCGCAACGGAATGTAAATTGTATCAAACACTACATAAATCACATTGTTTTCAAAATGAACACATCAACACAAAGCCTAGGAGTCTAATATGCATGAGACTCTCTTGTACTCCTCCTTTGTGTCCTAGCGTGTGCTCCATTAGTTACCTGAGAATACATGCGAAAAGTGTCAACTAAAAAGTTGGTGAGTTCCCAGGTTTAGATAGACTGAAAAGTAAACAGACATAGACTGGGTATGTTAAGTTTTGTTGTTGGATACTACGATCCGTGGAGTGTGTCAGTTCATCTTACCGAAACTAGACTGTTCCCGTTTGCCTCCGCAGGTCATCCCTTAACCCGCATTCCCATCGAAATTACACTCGTTATAACCTCCAGTCAACATTGGTGCCGAGTGGGGTTAGTCAAACCCAGTAGTACTACGTAATTACGACTCGTTTGTATTACAACTAACGGTAAGGATAAGTGAGGACTTTAAGCGATAATAGTTACACTCGAAAATGGTTTTCACAACATACCAGTACTATATCTAAAATAGTTGCATTGTATTCTCACCCCAAAGTTAAGTAAAACAGTTGAATAGTAAAAGTGGAGCCGTAAACTCACCTGAGTTTGAGTAAAGCGTTTGCTCAACAGAAATAGTGTAGCTCGCCGGCTAGTAGTCACCTATATCACATAGGTACTATGAGTTCGTGTTCACATATGTGGGTCTCACAGGACCGTGTTAGTGTTCAACAACCCCGTGTTGTTATGTGGGTCGAGTTGACCGTGTTGACCGTGTTTGACCTAACGACCCGTTGGTGACGGTTTTGGATCGAGTGACTGTGTAGTGTGCGATTTAGTGTCGTGGGATGTGTACGGATACCAAAATTACTTTCGTGAGGAAACTTACTATTTATAGTAAGTTTCTATTTTAGGAAAGTTTCCACATTAGGCAAGTCATGCAATAATTCATAATCCGTTTATTCTAACATGCATATTTATCCTAAGTGAGCATGTTATCACCTAGCACATAGTTACACATAGCCGGTTTAGCATAGTTTGCGCGTAAAGTTTATATAATTAGAAAGTTTGCACAAATAAGCATATCTCACCAAGTTTAACAACTAATATCATCTAACATCACTATTTTAGTCATAATTAGCCATTTAATCATAACTAGCATGTCCCTATTCCCGACTTTGATGAATAAAGTTACTATATTTAGTAACTTATGAAAAATACACAAAATCCATTCTTTCAACAACACAAATCCATCAATATCATCATATCATTCATTTGTAAACTTGTGATAAAAAGTTACTATTTATAGTAACATTCATGAAAATCCTATTTTTGACCATACTAACATTTCTATGCACCAAATAATCACCATTTAACTTCTAAACATCATTTTCAAGCATAACATTGAACCTAAACATACAAATGTGGTCATTTCATCAAAAACACATACTTAGCAACATTAAAGTTACTATTTATAGTAACTATCGCATCTTAGACATTTCTTGGCCATAATCAACCATTCTAATCATGTAGGACATCCCAAATATCATTTCTAATAACATTTAAATATCAAAAATCATTTAAAACAATATGGATCATCCATGCATGTTGTTGTAGGTAACTCTCTCATAACTAAATCACAAATAACCATCTTTTGTTATAAAAATCACCTTAGATCATTACTAAATCACCAAATCAGTAGTTATAACACCTAACAACAGATTTATCACATGACCATTTCATGATTCAAGTGGTGGTGGTGATGCATGTGGTTACAAATCATCATATAGGCCAAAAAGCCCCAAATAGTAACAAATAACATAAATAATTCAAATCCAATACTCAAATCAGTAACTCAACACATAATTCTTAGATCAAATCATTCTAAAATTCGTGCATAAGGTGTGTGGATGGTTGCATGTGAGTATTTCTACTTGCATGTGTGTGTATAAGTGATAAATACCCGAAATAGTGCGAGAACTACCTCAAGAGAGCTCAAGAAGATCGAGATGATGCTGGAACAGAGATGGAGGGCTTCAAGAACTTCTGGGATCGCTTCCACAGCAGCTCCAAATCGTTCAAGATGATAGGTGATGCTCCTAGCTTGCCTCAAGCCTTCAAGAGCTTCAATGGTCCTCCTCAAATGATGGCAATGGGTTCTAGAGGGGCTATGGGGGTGTAACAGAGGGCAAATGGTCTAGAAGAAAGGTTTTAGTCGAAGAAATGGAGTGGAGTTTGACAGAATGATTAACATTGGACTTATAAAAGATTTTTGCGTGTAGGGGTCGTCGCGTACCGCGACGTCTGCCCAAAAAGTGGCTCCGCGGTACGCGATGATTAAAATAATCATCGGGTTCCCGAAAAACGTCGCGTACCGCGGTGATGGAAGATGATCGGTCGTCGCGTACCGCGACGGTTTTCGGAGAATTCAAATATCTCCCGCCCATGCTTCGCGTACCGCGAAGGCCCAATTATGTGCCCATCGCGTACCGCGATGGGTCTCGGTTGAGCCCAATAAGCCCAATTTCATAGTTTTGAGTCGATTTTCTCGAATTTATCGACTACGAACATCGTTTCTCGACACATAAGTATTATTCTACTTACTCTAGGTCTTCTAGGACCTAAGTGGATTGAAAGTGTACTGTGGTTTGATCCGTGCACCAACGTTCGTCATTCAAGACACGTGCGAGTTTTGTGCGATAATTCCTTGAATTATCGGAGTGTTTGGTCTGTTGTGCCACGTGTCACACTAAATACAATCATTCTAGTGCCACGTATGAAATAATAATACACATTATTATTAAAATAAAATAATTTCTGACTTGGAATTTGCGAGGTGTCATATACATATGCCTTATATATAAGCATACTCGGTTGGATAGCATAGGTGGTTGTTAGTGAGGTTAAGGTTGTCATTTCGGGGAAATCAAAGTAAACATTTCAGGGTAATCAAATGCTAAGAATCATAGGTCATGGAATCATAGGTCATGGAATCAAGGTTGTGGAATGAAATGCTTAATTATCATTAACAACAATATGTTAAGCAGCCCGGTATGTGGTGGGACGGTGGCTGGGGCTTGTCCACTACATATGCCCTATATATAAGCATACTCGGTTGGTTAGCATAGGTGGTCATTGATGAGGTTAAGGTTGTCATTCCGGGAATCAAGGTAAACATTTACAGGGTAATCGAATTCTATGAATCAATTATTATGAAATCAAAGATGTAGGATGAAACACTTAATTATCATCAGGAACAATATATCATGTGGTTTGGTATGTGGTGGGACGGTGGCTGGGCGGACGGTAAGTTCGACCCTACATATGCCCTATATATAAGCATACTGAAACAGATGGTATAGGTGGTTAATGGTGAGGTTAAGGTTGTCATTCAAATGATTTTTCAAACTAATTTTTACATAAAACTACATGAACTCACCAACCATTGTGTTGACTTTGTTTTCTTACATGCTTTCTCAGGTAATGTACAGGATTAAGCTAAGACTTTGGATTGCATGCTAGGATGCCCAGTTAGAGGTCCTAGCCGAATTTTGAAAAGCACATAGTTTGGATGATTGATACGAATCACTTTTGATATCTTGTACAGATACAAGATAGAAACATTTGATTCATGGATAGGTTTACTTAGTTAATTACTAAACATTGATATTGTAATTTAACTTTGTAATCCTAGTTAAATGTTTTATTGTGCTTTAATTATTCTTAACATTGATGCTATGTAAACAATCTGATCATCACGAATATCACTCACGATATCGCGCCCCGAGAACCTTCCGCCCGACGGGGATTCCGATCCAACCCCATCGGCTCAGGGTGTGACATTACATATGTCATATACACAAACATGTTCTTAGAGTCAAAACATATACATGATGCAAACCTTTAAGCTTAGTAGACATGATTTAGAGGCTATGTGAACTTATGTGCTAATTGCTGTGTGGGATTTAGGTTAGAAGACGTTTCATACAAAAACAAAACAGTATCTAGTAGCCTAAGAATGTAGCGACGTTTTTCGCATTGACTTATGTCTTGTGTGAAAAAGGTGAAAAATACACATACATAAACATTATGATTTACATTATTTAAGTTAAGACCTAGCTAGTCTTGACTTAAACTTTGTAAGATCATTTGTTTGGATTCTTGCTTTGTGCTACTTGCAAATTTACATATGATTTAAATCTATTCTATTTAGTTTAATAGTTTTGCATCCTTTTTATACGTATTATATTAAACTGTTTTGAATTGCTCACCAACTATGCAAATAGTTGACCCTTTATTTTACATATATAACAGATTAAGTTGAAGACACATGATGAAGACATAGATTAGGTTTAGAGGACCTAGTTAATTAAAACAATGTTTAGAATATCATTTGTAATTTGCTTTGAACACTTGCATGTTATTTATTGACATTGAATGTTTTTGTTTGATTAAATTAATGTGGATGTTTTAAATATTGAAACTTTAACATAGCACAATGAGCTTTTGAACAGTCGACATCGCGCCCCGACGTATTCCGCCGTCGGTCGGAGTGTGACATAAGGGTTATGCATTTGTGGTTGTGGTGGTGGATGCCCGTAAGGGTCATCATAAGCAGCATTGACGTTCTGTAAATTGTAGTCACCACCGTTCAAACCATCATCCCAATCATTGACATTGTTCTCACCACTCCATATTGTGCCATGATGAGTCCCTCCTCTCAAAGTGTTTCTTTCCTCGGTAGTATTTGTATGGTGGTCATCATCAAGAGGATTGTTAGGGGGAGGTACATGTTGAAATTGGGGTTGAGCAGGTGGTGGTGGTGGATTTGGGTTACCTTGTGGATTCTCAAAATCTTCAAACCTTGGTGGTTCAGGTAATGGGTTATTCAACGGGTACTCCATTGCCAAACGCTGCTGAACATTTAGAGATGCAAGCTCTGTTCGGTGGAGTACTCGATTCCTACGAGCAGTGCGTTCAATTTCTAGATCAAAATTAAGTGGTGAACCTCTTCCAGAATATCTAGTATGCATGCAAACCTGTAATTACCTGCACACTAACACAACCCATGTAAATCTGAAAAACAAAGCAAAAGAAAACGAAATTGAAAGTAATTTGCGCACGACTCCCCGGCAACGGCGCCAAAATTTGATCGGTGTCGAAGTACCAATCAAAAATACGAGTTTACACTCAAGTCCTACAACCCAATTTAGTTAGGGAAGTCGGGTATCGATCCATGAGAAGTCAAGTGGAAATCACTTTCAACACAAACTAATTAACTACTTGCAATGAAAAAATAAACTTTGAATTGTCAGGTTTTGAGTAGCAAACAAAACAAACTTATAAAACATAAAGCACTTAATTAAAAGATTTGTAAACAATAATTGAAAAGGTGATCGCTCCGGATTTCAAGTTAGTAAAACAACTAGGTATATCTTGATTTGTTAATTAGAAATCACATAGACATGATTTATGCTTATATTATTAGACAATTATGATTTGGAACCAAGTCAATGACTTTGTTGACAACCGATAACTAGACCGATGTTGTTGACTCGGATAATTACTTGTTTCACAAAATGTAGGATTTCTAGAATACTTTAAAATTAAAACAATAACATTAAACTTGACAATAGATCAAAGCAAGCAATGAGATTGAATTCAAAATTGTAAAATAAACCGAAAATCGTTTATCGTTTCACAATCAAGCAATATTGAACTTGTAAATCTATGAAAACAAATTCAATACCAATGTTTAACAAATCAAAATAAAACCTAGTTATTAAACCTAACCATTCACCCGGAGACGATCACGAAAAGTTTAGCCGGACATCTCGACACTTGAATCTTCAATCTTCATGTGAAATTGCATGATGGAATCTTGATCTTGATGTTTGGATTGATGTTTCGAGGCTTTAGAACGCTCCAAAATGCTCCAAAATTGCCCAAGAACTTGCCCCCAAGGTGTGATAGTCGACTAGGGTTGATTTGGGCCTTAAATACCCCAAAAAACGCGAAATTTGGTGTTTTCCGTCGACCCCCGGTTTAAGTTACGCCCCCCCCAGGCGTAACTTATGCCTACATGCATGTTAGAGCTGCATCTTACGCCTTGAACTCTCTGGTTTACGGTTTCTAGCTACGGTTCAGCATCCCGGCGTAAGTTACGCCTCCCTAGGCGTAAGTTACGGCTAATCTGATATCATATTCAGCTCCGTCTCGTCGAGAAACACGATTTTCATATATTATACGTCCCGTAACTCCTCCCCTAGCCCAATATATGCCTCTTCAAAGTTCATGGCTTCCATTTCGTATACTCGGATGTTCGGATGTGCTCGTCCTTGCTCCCCGTTGTTTGTTTTCCATCTAAAAACACTCTCTTGCCTCCTTCAACCTACAAACACACAAGAACACAAGGTAGCTTCTATTTCGAATAAATAATCATGTCGAAACACATAAAAACATCCATTTAAGCATTTTAGAATCATTACCAAACCCCTCGCATCAACAATCATCTCCTTAAACATACTGGACACAAAAAGTTTGTGTCCTTTGTATATGCCTTATAAGTTATAATGTGTTTTATGACCAACGAAAGAGAGAGTATTGGAACGTGCATCACATGTAACAACTTACCACTCGTATCGAATAAGCAAGATCCGATAGAGTGTGTACCAAATACTAGAGGCAACCAACGTGTAGTCTCTATACAAGGCATTTACTTTTGGTTCATAGGGCAATAAGTTTGGATTACTTGATTGCATACAACTTAAATAATCTTCAAAGCATATCCGTCTTGTTTAATAGTAATCCCTGTTAGGTTACGTAGGCCTTTGGGAGGTTTAGGGCAGCCGGCCCTAATCCTGGCCCATTAGGGTTTAGCCTAACTGTTTTTTCTATTTAAGCATTGTCATGTAATTGTAATCTTGAACACCTAATCAATAAAGAATCCCTAGTTGCAACCCGTGGACGTAGGTCACATCGATCGAACCACGTTATATCTTGTGTTGTTTATTTTCTTTGCATTCGTGTGCGTGTATGAGTTAATCGGTTTCCGCTGCGCCTCTTTGATTCCTAACAAGTGGCATCAGAGCTTGGTTCGTTGAAGATTAATATACGGAACGCACTGGACGATTGCTGATAAAGAAAAAAGAAGAAAATCAGAGGAGTGGGGGCTGTTGTCGTCTAGCTGGTTCACGAGTTAGGGTTTGTAACCCTTGGAGTTCGTCGATCAGATCTGAGTCGCCTGGATTAGGGTTTCATCCTGCCGCCGCCGCCACTGCTGGAACCGTCGCCGGTCGCCGCCTTACTTGCCGGAATCGCGATTAGGGTTTACCCCTTGAGTCGCCGCTGTCTGCTCCGCCGCCGCCGCCGCCTGTTACGGCTGTCGCCGCCGCCGACGAAGGGAATTCTGGTCGTTTTGGGGTTTGTTGGTCGCGATTAGGGTTCTAATCCCTTGGATTCGTCGATTGAGACTGGTTTGACACAAGATTGGGTTCGAATTTATTGATCAGCCGCCGATTAGGGTTCATCTAACCCTTGGAATTGGGTCTACAGCTACTGTTGGCTGATTCTGACGATTAGGGTTTCGAAATTGAACCCTAGGAGTCGTCATTGTTGTCATCAGCCTGTTTTGGGTCAGTTGCAGCTACAATTGGTTGTGGTTTTCCGATCTGGTACGATTTGGGTTCTGGTTGTGAACTCTGGAAGTCGTCAGGCAGTTTGTTGCTGTGATTACGGTTGGGATTTGATTGGGATTGGATTGATTAGAAAGGTGTTCGTGTCTTTTGTTGGTTTTATCTTGTTACCGGGTTCAAATGGCTGATGAGGGGAAGATTCAGATCGAGAAGTTCAATGGAACTGATTTCGTCTGGTGGAAAATGCAAATGGAAGCATTGCTCAGTCAGAAGGATTTGGATATGGTGCTGGAGGATAAACCTGAGAAGATGGATGCAGCTGCTGAGTCTGCATGGAACTCAAAGGACAAGAAAGCGAGAGGAGCTATTACATTGGCTTTGACGAGGAGCGTTGCGTTTAACATCATGCACGAGACTACTGCTCGGGGAATGATGTTGGCTCTGTCAAATATGTATGAGAAGCCTTCTGCTGCTAATAAGGTGTTCTTGATGAAGGAGTTGTTCATGACAAGGATGAACGAAGGAAGCTCGGTTACAGTTCACATAAATAATCTGAATTCGATTCTGTCCAGATTGTCATCTGTGGGAATCAAGTTTGATGATGAGACTAAAGCTGTGTTGTTGTTGTCTTCACTACCTGATAGTTGGTCTAGAACAGTGACTGCTGTTACTAGTTCGGTTGGGACTACTGATATGACATTTGAGGGGATCCGTGATATTGTGCTAGGTGAAGACGTTCGCCGGAAGAGTACTGGTGCAGGGTCATCTTCTGAGATGTTACACGTTGGTAGGGGAAGAGGGAATAACAGAAGCAGTGGGAGTCGGGGAAGAAGTCCGTCTAAGACTCGGAAGAATGTGAAATGTTGGAGCTGTAATGAAGTAGGGCATGTTAAGAGTCAATGCCCGGGTGCTTCGAAGCAAATGAACGCTGCTGAGGGCGTTTATGATGATGATGCTTTGGTTTGCAGCATTGAAAGCTGTGTAGACTCTTGGGTCATGGATTCAGGGGCTTCGTTTCATGCCATGGACAGCGGGGAAACGATGCTGAATCTGAAGAAAGGTGATTTTGGGAAGGTTCGACTTGCTAATGACGAGTTGCTTGAAGTCACGGGCATGGGGGATGTTGATCTGGTTACTTCATTGGGAACTACATGGAACCTGAAGAATGTCAGGGTTATTCCGGGGCTGAATAGGAAATTGATTTCTGTGGGTCAGCTGGATAAACAGGGCATGGAAGTAAGGTTTGGTAGCAATGAATGGAAGGTGGTCAAGGGAAATCTCGTGATTGCTCGTGGTATGAAGCATGGGTCGTTGTATTTGGTTGATGAACCTGCTGAGGGATGTATGACCGTCCCGGTTAAGCGAAACAAAATCTGGTTCGCTAAATCTCGTGCTAAGAGAGTTCATTTTGCAAACGTGAAGTCTGGAGCCAAGGAGATGTTAGCAGAACGTGTTCAGAAGTCTAAGCCATTCAGGGGATTCGGTGACAGTGGGAGCAAGGGTTGTGTCCCGGGTACAGTTACGAAGAGCCGTTGGGTTTTGAAGACTAGAACTGAAGAAATCTCTCCTGTTGGTAGTTTGCTGTGCTTGGAGAGTGTTGGTGGTCCTCGATGTATCTCTGGATCTGGTGGAGTGTCCATACCAGTTGAGATTGAGGATGAGTCGTTGACGGGATTTGTCACGACTGAGTTGGAGCTCGCGGGAGCTTCAACTGGCCCTTCATGTACTTGATGATTGAGGGGTGGTTTGCAACTAGGGGGATATGTCTGGATATGATGAAGTCTTAGCTTATTCTTGGGAATTGAGGCTTGGAAGACTTGTTATTGAAGATTATTGGATTTACTGGATGACTGGATTGCTTATGTTGGATGCCGGGCTTGATTATATCGCAAGGCCTCCGAGTGGGAGATTGTTAGGTTACGTAGGCCTTTGGGAGGTTTAGGGCAGCCGGCCCTAATCCTGGCCCATTAGGGTTTAGCCTAACTGTTTTTTCTATTTAAGCATTGTCATGTAATTGTAATCTTGAACACCTAATCAATAAAGAATCCCTAGTTGCAACCCGTGGACGTAGGTCACATCGACCGAACCACGTTATATCTTGTGTTGTTTATTTTCTTTGCATTCGTGTGCGTGTATGAGTTAATCGGTTTCCGCTGCGCCTCTTTGATTCCTAACAATCCCATCCTTCATTTGAGTAGATTTAATGGCAAGGTAAAATGTCAACTTCACTCATTTTATACCTCTTGGCTATGTTGTATTTTTTTTAGTGTAATTAGATGTAAAGAAAGTTTATAAAGTTGCAGGTGCGGAGGGCATTCTTATTTGAGATTTTTGAGCTCCTGACCAAGTGGGGGTCAAGGAGGTCATGGCCTCTTGCGTGGTCCAAGGGGCAGAGCCCCTAGTGGCGGTCTTTTGACTTGTCGAAACCAACCATCACTAACTATCGTGCGGTTGGTTGTTAAAACACATAAATTCAATTTGCATAAGAACTCTCTTGAAATTTGTATCACAAATAACTCTATTGGATTATCCTTGATCAAGTTTCTTGAACTCGAAAGGGTAGAAATATTGATTTCGGATAGTGATTTTGATACATGATGTAATAGATTTCCAAGAGTTTATTGTCAAATTTCTACAATAGGCTGTTTGCTTCCTGATTCCTGAATGCATTACTCTACATATTATTAGATCTCGCTACCACCAAATCATCCATGTATACGCCAATAAGAAGTAGTTGACTCTTTCACTCTTGAGTACGCTTTTGAAACTGTAGTATCTCATATAGCTTGGTATTCCAAGCTCGTGAGGCGTGTCTTAGCTCACATAGGGCTATAGCAAGTTCGTATACTTTTCGTTCATGTCCGCTCTTCACATATCTGTCATGTTATAACACATCAACTTCTTCCTTGAGCTCACCATATATAATTCTTCCTTTGATATCAAAACAAACACACATACAAATCTCAAATGACTCTCAAATTTATTAATAATCAAGAAAATTACTTAAAACTTTATTACTATGTAAAATTAACTTGGTTTATCTATAGACTAATCATATTTGCAACATAAAGATATATAAGAATAAAATGATTTATATTACATTTATCGTTTCTATTAAATAGGATTAACCAGCATGTTATAATCTTTTTTTTTTTTTTTGAAAATAGGTATTTTGACTTTTATGATCACAAAAGGGCATGAAGTTCTAGAGATTGTAGAAATAGGTCCATTGCTCATGTAGGGGTGATAATGGCATAATACCTAATTGTTAGCAGCATAGGCAGCCTGCGGAGTGGCAAACCCAACCTCCTGTTGGAATTTTAAAAATATGTTTTATTATTAAAATGTGTTGTGTAAAGTGTAAAAAGAAAAAGAAAATGGTAAACTTTTCATTTACCAATTCAATTGTAATGAATTGGTCATGAATAAGTATATATAGATTCACACAAGAACCAACAAGTTACAAATAACTAAAATAAACTATTTACAGAAACATGATAAAAAAGGTATCAAAAGTTACTTTCATGCTCTTAAACTAGGTGTGTTCATCAATTCGGTTTAATCAGTTTTCAATGTTTTTCCCTATCCGAAAACTGAACCATATTCAGGATGTGGCCCGATTTTGGTTAATACCAAGCAAACCGGATTAAAACCAAATAAAACCGTTTAAAAACCGAATTCAACCAAATAAACCGATTAAATCGATCTGAATAAATCGAGTTCAACCTTATGTATCATTAAAAATAAATAAATTTAAATCCAAGTTAAGTTTAATCGGGTTAACCGAATATACGGAAAACCGAATTAAAAAAAATGGAACTGAAAACCAAAATTCAAAATTCGGATACGGTTAGGAACCAGAATTCGGATACAGTTAGGATCCGAACTAAAAACCGAATTCATAATCAGTTACGAATATGCTTCCGTTTTCGGTTTTTTTAACACCCTATTTTAGTATTTGAATTTACTAGGAACCTTTTTTTCCGGCTCATCCTGAGTACCTTAATTATCAGGACCATCTGTGAATTTACGAAATGTTAGCAAAAGGGTTAAAAGAAATGTCAAAAGTAACCCATGGCATGGGCAATGCCTGCTACAGGAGATGTAATGTCACCATCTTCGTTTGTCATGTCAATTTGAAAATGCCATGTCAATAAATGTATCTTGCTCATGATAGGAGTGACCTTTGTCATGTGTGCCCTCCATTATATATTAACAAAGGTTATGGAATTTAAATGCTTCCAACTTTGACATCTTGGTTAACAATACTTTCAACTGAGGAAATGTTTATTGACACTCCTAACTTTTAAAAAATTTTCCATTGGCACTCCAAAACAAAACTTTTTTGATGACATGACATCTGTTTTGGAGTGTCAATGAAAAATGTTTTGAAAGTTGGAATTGTAAATAAACATCTTCTCAGTTTGAAGTATTGCCGGCAAAAAGGTCAAAGTTGTAAGTATTTAAATCCAATAACTCTATTAATAATGTGTATATTTAAAAAACTTGAGTAACTCTCTCTTTCATGGTAAGGGTGATCCTTGCCATGTAAACCCTCCATTATATATCAATGTGTGTGGTCACATCAATTTATTTACAAATCTATTAGATAATCACATGGTTTGTTGACATACATATCAAATTTGCAATTCTTATAAAGTTTTATATTCATTTAATAACTAGCTACCTTTTTTGTAAAGACAATAATTTACTTTAACTATACACACTTCAAACAAAAATCTTTAGTTAACCACCTTGGGTATTGTAAGTGATAACATAAATCAATCCCAAATAGGTCACCATCTCATTTGCAAGTGACAAACATCATAACTTTGCATGAAAATCAAGGCCAATCTAGATTTGGTTGTAGTAACAGACTTGTATTGATTAATTTGTTAAAACTCCTGGCTTGTATAATGTTGATCATGGCTCGCTTGAATAAAAGCTTGAGATCATTTGCGCTAGTAAATCACTTGTAAAATTATATAAACTAGATGGTGCTTCCCGCGTGTTACCACTTAGATTTAACACCCTTTTTTTGACTTGGCAACGAACTCAAAAAAAAAAATCAACGGGTAAAGAGTCGTGAGTATAAAACAAACTTATTATGAGTCAAGAAGTAAAACAAAAGGAAAATAAAACGAAAATACAACACCTTGGAAATTAACATGTCTATTATCATGTTATGAGAAACTTGAATGGCTTATCTAAAGGAATTTCTAACGAAAAACGAATTTCTCACGAAAAAATCACGGGGAAATGAATTTCTCATGACAAATCGCAATTACTCATTGAAAATCGTGAGAAATAAATTGATCGTGCGAAAAAACACAACACAAATGAATTTATCGCGAGAAATGTATCTCTCGCGATAAATCATTTTCACGCGATATTCACTATTCATAAATTGGTTTTGTTTATATAGATAATTAACTTGTATATAATTTTTTAAACACATATGACTTTTTTTACAAAATTTACTTCGAGCAAGGTTTGAACCCGCACAGATACACAATATTTTAATTATAAGAATATTCTTCTTTATCATATTATATTACTAGGTTAGCACCCCGTGTAACGGGTTGAATGAAAAAACTATAATATATACTCATTAATGAAATATTTATATTATTTCTTTACACACTAACTTTTCAAATTTTGTTTCTCTAAACATTTTGTTTTAAAATATTATTTAAAAAATTGTATATTTTATAATAATTTGGATTTTAAAAATGTGTTTTTTCAATATTAATATATTTTTAATGTATTAAAAAAATGTGTTTCTTAGTTTAAAAATGTAAAAAAGTATTTAATATTTAATATGTGTATTTAATAGGAGAGAAAGACGAGAAATCAAAGTTAAGGTGCTCTAGAATCACGCCATGTATCCTTAAAAACTTTGATTTATTAGAATAGATATATATTAACATGTATATAAAATCATCAAAACTAAAAAAAAATTAGCGAACCGCAAACTGGTTCGGGTTAAATAAGAACTGAAAATGAGTTTAATTTCTGATTCAATTGAAATCATCAAATCTGAGTCAACTCAGCCCGAAACAAGTCCGATTTAGTTGCAGTATTAACCTGAACTCGGCCCGTGAACCGAGTCGAATCACGCACACAGAGAGGGAAAAAAACCGCTACTAAATAGAAATAACAAATCAGCTTCCCATTCTCTTCTTGGTTCTGTGTCACACATTACTCTCCACACAATCTTCTCTTTAGGGTTTCGATTCGTTCGATTTCTTCACAACCAAATTTAACCCCAAATGAATCACGAACATCAGTCGTATCATCGTCGTTGATTCCGCAGGTTGAAACGAAATTCAAAATGGCGGAAAGCGGATCGGAGAGGGGGAGCACCAGCAAGGGAAACGGAGGGTTGAGTTCCATGGATTCTATGGAATCCCATCGGTGGGTGTTTCAAGACGAGGAGGATTCAGAGATCGATTTCGAGGACAACGATGACGATGACGCCGATGATTTCACGTTGCACAATGATATCGATTCGGAGGATGAAGATAGCTTGTACCAGAAGTTGGTTCGCACGGGCCCCCGGATTGATTCTTTCGGTGTCGAAGCTCTTGAGGTCCCTGGCGCTCATAGGAGTGATTTCGAGGTATGATGTTTCGATCAACGAGAATTGTGCATTCTGATTCCATGATGGATGCAGATTCTATGCCTTTCGTGAATATTGGTAGCGATCTTGTAAACTTGATGTTATTTGTTAGCGATTGGATGTAAATCAGACTATGGACAAACAAAATTTCGGTGTAGATTTAGCTTCCAAAATACCAATCATCAGGCACTTCTGGTTACTGGATGTCATTATTCATGCAATTTTTATCTTGAACCACCATGAACGCATTGAGATGGAAAATTAATCTAGTTGATATTCGATTGAGGGTTGTGAAATTTGATCATCACCTTATAGATTGATGTGAAGGATTAGATGAACTAAAGCTGATATGATATAAAAATATTTAAGTTGTAGATTTTTAGCTTTTTGGGTACTAAATGTCATCTGATTTGTTTAGTGGGTTTTATAGTTGATTAATTTTACTGTGATTCATGTTGTTTAACTTGGTTTATTGATTGCTAAAGAGACTTGGTTTACAGTCTGCCTCAGTTTTGAAATTGGTTTATAATAAAAGGAACAGCATCTGTTTGCTATAAGATGGACCTGTAATGTTGTTTTTACGTGTTGTAGATGAACCTGTAAGCAAATCAAACCTGTGGCAACCAACATACTCATGATTGTAGCCTCCATTATTTCTATTTTAAGACAATGAGTGTAATAGTGATGGAAATGTATGCATCAATTCTGACGTTTGAATGATGAAATGTAATTGCTGTATAGTTTGTTGGTCATTCTTTATGGTTGCATTGATATGTCCCTTATTTAGATATACCCAGTGGCACCTAAACTTCAATACCAGTATGACAATTAGCAGTGGTTGCTGATAAACTAGAAAGAGAATGTATATCTAGGCTGACTTCCAATTAAGATCCATTGAATTTTAAAACACTTCACTAATGTTAGTGGTTTACTGGTTTGTTTGTGAAATGTAGCTTCATAAGCCGTACATTATAGTCCTTTGCATTATTTTAGCGACAGAAAGTTAGCCTTTAATTTTTTTTTTCAATAAATGAGGCAAGATTATCATTATTTTCACTCTAAATCCCAATTCCATAACTATTTGCAGGATGCTAGTTTTGGGAAGAGTATTTTTCTGATTTGTCAGACACTTGGCGTTGTTTTTGGGGATGTTGGAACAAGCCCGTTATATACCTTTAGTGTGATGTTCAGCAGGGCCCCGATAGATAGCAATGAAGATATTATTGGAGCTTTATCCCTTGTTTTATATACATTGATTTTGATCCCATTAGTCAAGTACATCCTCATTGTTCTTCTTGCAAATGATGATGGGGAAGGTAATATTGACTAATATAGTTTCTGTTCCATTTTCATCCTATGGAGTCTATTAAAATTTTCTTTGTCATGTTGAATGTTAAATATGTATGTTTGCAGGTGGTACATTTGCATTATACTCACTAATATGTAGGCATGCTAAGGTGAGTCTTCTGCCAAATCAGCTTGCTTCTGATACACGGATATCAAGTTTCAGATTGAAGGTGCCGTCTGCAGAACTTGAGAGATCGTTGAAAATAAAAGAGTATCTTGAAACTTCAGGAGCTCTCAAAAAGCTTGTTTTAGTGTTGGTGCTTGCTGGGACCTCCATGGTCATAGCTGATGGGGTTGTTACCCCTGCAATGTCAGGTCTCTTTTTTTGACGACACATTATTCTTTTGTCATTTCTGATTTAAAAACCTGAAATTGATCATGCTGAAGGCGTTCTTGTTTAGAAATGTTTACTTAATTATTTTCTTTCTTGCAGTAATATCTGCTGTTCGTGGTTTTAAGGTTGGAGTTTCTACAGTTGAGCAAGGTGACATGATCGTACATGTAATGCTTAGATGGACGATAATAAAACTGTGATAGCTACTTTCTGATACATTTTTCGTTAGGAGAGTCATAGAAGAAAAAAGCAACATATCTTTTCAATAGTCAATTTTCATTTGGTGAGAGTAGTATTCAGTTTTCCCTATTATCTTTAAGTTAGACTAGCAATATTGTCTGTAAAAAAGCAGCATATCTCATCACGACATTCAAGATTATTGATTTTTCATTGAGCCAAGAATATACGAACTTTGGCTAGGCATACAACTTTAGTTACTGGAAATTTTTAGAGTTTTAGAAACAATAGCTCAATAGTCATTTTCTTCAATTTTGCTTATATGTGCTGTAAGTCTAAAAAAAATTGTTTAATGTTCTTTTTGCTTGTATTTTTGGATGCAATGTCCCTTTTTAACTGTTATACCATTTTATTTTGTGTTAATTGCAGATCATGTAGTGATGATTTCGGTTGCATATCTTGTTATTTTGTTTAGTGTACAAAAATATGGAACAAGTAAAGTTGGGCTTGTTATTGGGCCAGCTTTATTTATATGGTTCTGCTCTCTTGGGGGCATTGGCATCTACAATCTTGTGAAACATGACAGCAGTGTTGTGAAGGCGTTTAATCCTGTTCACATTTATTACTATTTTGAACGCAACTCATATAAAGCTTGGTACTCTTTGGGTGGATGCCTTCTTTGTGCAACTGGTAAGCACTTTTCCACATGCACTGCTTTTGTATAATGATTAATGATTTTCCCTTTAGAACAGAAATCATCTTTTAATTGTTGATTTATGTTCTGCATGGTTTCATTCCTTTACCTCTGATGTGATTTAGGTTCAGAAGCTATGTTTGCAGATCTTTGTTATTTTCCAGTGAGAACAGTTCAGGTTAGGAATTAAAACTGATAACAAACTGCAAATTATCAAATAACATTACTGCAACTGAAAATTGTAAGATGCAGCTTGACTGTTCTTCATTATTTACTTACATATGACAGCTAGTTTTGTGCAGTTTACTTTTGTTTTTCTTGTACTTCCGTGCCTTATGCTGGGCTACATGGGTCAAGCCGCATACCTATTGAATAATGGTGGTGATGCAACACAAGCTTTCTTTTCTTCCATCCCTGGTGAGCATCCTGTGTATCTAGAAGCCTTGATTTTGTTATTGTGGAAAACATAAGTCTCTTAAGACTTTCACCTATTTACTTATGAACCATTCAATTTGTGTTGTGTTTTTATCTCTAAAGGATCAAATAGTTAAAAATGATGCAGGTCAAATGTGTTGAGTGTATGTAAAACGCTTACAGCTTTTTAAATCTTTTTACAAAAAAAGTAGCTTAATATTTTAATTATATGGTTTTCAATCATATCTAATATCAGTTATTATTTAATTATATAATACCTAAGTTGTCGTCCTCTGGGCTTGCGCCTAGGCTTTTAAGAGAGGCAAGGAGCAGGAAAAATGCCTTGCAGCCATCTAGGTTTTCAGATGAGGATCTGAATAGATTCCGATGAGATTCCGGCAAATACCTATAAATTCTGGCTAACCTTTTCAAATTCCGACCAGATTTGAAACTTTAAAAAATAGCCTGGAACTAGCCTAAACAAGCTTAAAATATGCCTCAAACCACTAAAAATGGTATGTTTATGTTTTGCACCTTTATTTTCTCAGGCCCTTGCTTTTTAAGACCTTGCACCTAGAGTCTATACTTAAGGCTCACCCTTTAAACCTTGATTGTGCCTCGTGTCTTCGACAACTATGCATAATACATTAATTATAATTAAATTGTAAGGAATAAAGAACAAAAAAATTTGTGTGGGTCAACCTAATGTGTCTTGCTCGTCCATTCTGCTACCTCTAACTATATATGCATGCTTATGGCTAATTGTTTCTTATATTCTTTAATGTTGGGTTTGCAGATGCTGCTTTTTGGCCTGTGTTTCTAACTGCTAACATTGCTGCACTGATTGCCAGTAGAACAATGACAACAGCAACATTCTCTTGTATTAAACAGTCAACAGCACTTGGTTGTTTTCCTCGGCTAAAAATTGTGCATACGTCACGCAAATTCATGGGTCAGATCTACATTCCTGCTATTAACTGGTTTCTGATGGCCTCCGCTGTGCTCCTTGTCTGCACTATTGCAAGCACCAATGAGATAGGAAATGCATATGGTACCTTTTTTTTAATCTTTTCCTTCAATATCTTTGGTATTGAGAAATAAAGTAAGGAATTGAACAAATCATTCCTCAAGGAATGTGATTCCTTCTATTTCTCTGTTTTTTGTTCTGTTGGCAATGGCTTTCTGTTTCATTATGGAATAAATGAAACATCAAATTATAGCTTTTTTCCTTTAAAGTAATTCTAGACCTTTAATTATATTTTATTATTCTTTATTTTTCATTGTAGTTTTAGTTGCTAGTTTGAGTAGTTTCTAGATCTGCAGTTTGTGTAATTTCTTGTTTTTGCCAATTTAATTTTGATATGCTAACTAAATGATACATTAACCACAAATGAAGTTATACACGTGTATGCATATATTATTCAAAATTTAGAAAACAATTAATATCATATGTTGTTCTTTTTATATTCTATATCCATTGAAGAACATCTACTTGAATGGCCAGTTCATTTCATTAAGTCAGCCAACAAAACTTGACAATGGAATCTAATGTAGATTTGTATAACAAATACAGGTATTGCTGAGCTCGGAGTGATGATGATGACTACATTCTTAGTTATCCTAGTGATGCTTCTTATTTGGCAGATAAACCTAATTATAGTAGTCCTTTTTTCTTTAATTTTTCTCGGGTTAGAATTAATATTCTTTTCATCAGTCCTACGTGGCATTGGGGATGGAAGTTGGATCATACTGCTGTTTGGTATAGTTATATTTCTTATAATGTGCATCTGGAACTATGGAAGTAAGCTCAAGTATGAAACCGAAGTCAAGAAAAAGATGTCTATGGATGTATTGCGTGGATTGGGTTGCAATCTTGGAACTGTGAGGGCTCCTGGCATTGGACTGCTTTACAATGAATTGGTGAAAGGCGTGCCTGCCATATTTGGACATTTTTTGACTGCTCTGCCAGCTGTTCATTCAATGATTATTTTTGTGTGCATAAAGCATGTCCCAGTTCCTGTTGTTCCTCAGAATGAGAGATTTTTGTTTAGGCGAGTGTGCTCCAAAAGTTACCACATATTTCGTTGCATTGCCAGGTAAATTTATTTTTCAAGCATTCCTGCATGATTTTGCCTAGAGTTGATGAGATAGGCGGGTTGGGCAACGGGTTGAAATGGGTTGTGGTTTATGGATTTCTTAATTTTTAGTATGGATTGGAATGGGTTTGGGTTGGTTGGATTTACCCACCAACATTTTCTTTTATTTTACCAACTGAGGTGACAATTTTAACCCAGTTTGGGTTGTGTTATTCCAAATGGGTCAACCGTAGAACCTTAGCTAGAAAGGAAATCAAATGTGTCACAAATCGCCCAAAATGTATTTTCAACAACTGGTACCTTCTAGTCTGGTTTTTCAGAAGCTTACTGCTTATCATTATTTTACCAATAAAACTTTTGTGAATCGGTGGAAAATTCCAACCTTTTACTTGTGAAGTTGCACAATGTGTAATTTTAATGCATGAAACCTCCTACCTCATTTTAATCATTAAAATTGGTTTATTAATGAATCATATATAGTTTATATAATCATATAAAATTTTGCACAAGTTTTTCTGGGCAGCTAACATGTTTTAACCCGTTCAAAATAGTTACCCATTTGACTTAGCAAACATTCCCAATTGGCCACCATACCAATTATAAACCTCTGTCCGATAACTGCTTTCTTATGACGTTTTGTGACTTTCCAATCCCATGATTATTAACAGGTATGGTTACAAAGACGTGCGTAAAGAAAACCACCAAATATTCGAGCAATTGTTGATTGAGAGCCTTGAGAAGTTCATTCGTCGTGAAGCTCAAGAAAGATCATTAGAGAGTGATGGCGAAGATGACTCTGATTTTGAAGAAGACCCGTCAAGGGTTCTTGTTGGTCCAAACGGTAGTGTCTATTTTGGTGTCAATGAAACCGACAATCTCAACCTAACAATTTTAGAACCAAGCAGTTCAAACGAGAACCAGAAGGATCTTCCTACAACCTCAGACCCCGAGCAAAGTCTTGAGAGTGAGCTTGCTTTCCTGCATAAGGCTAAGGAATCAGGGGTGGTGTATCTTCTTGGACATGGAGATATTCGAGCGAAAAAGGAATCATGGTTTATTAAAAAGCTGATTATCAATTACTTCTATACCTTCTTGAGGAAGAATTGTAGGAGGGGGAGTGCAACGCTGAATGCACCTCGCACACATTTGATTAAGGTGGCGATGACTTACATGGTATGAATATGAGCTAGTCTGTTTATGGCGATGACGGTGAGTCGATGACGATGATACATGACGTAGAAATAAGTTTCTTTTTTTTAAATTGTTGTTATAGTTTGCATAATGTTGACAAGGGTTGGAATTGAGCGAGTGACTGTTAGCATTTTGGATAACACATGCTCTAGTCATTTATAGTGCCGATTTTGACATCTGTAACTGTCCTCATTTTGAGTTGTAGTTATTTGTAATGAACTAGTGCTTTACCACCAGTCACCAGACATTGAACAAGATAAAAACACAATTTTAAATTTCGGAACTCAGATCATATAAAAGTTGTACCAAAATTATAAGGGATTTTAACATATATCCTTTTTACCAAGGACATTTATTACATATTTATTCAACTTTCAAAATTAATTACGTATTTTCTCTTGAGAACAGGAAATATGTAATTGATTTTTTTAGTTGAAAGAGGGAATATGTAATTGATTTTTTTTACTTGGATAAATATGTAGTAAATGATAATAGAAAGATAAATATATGAATGCCCCAAATTTTTAAAACGTAGACACGTTTTAAAAAATAATAGTAAAAAAACGGCCTACATCTTGCATTATATAATGCTACTTAATTAAAAATATACAAAAAAAACATTGTCATACAGTTGTGTTGGTATGACTGCTTGATCTAAATGGTGATAACATCATGAATGTCAAAATATAGAAAAAAAATAAATAAAGGTTGCAACAGTTATAAATCTATTCTAAAATACTAAATCAAACCCTGTTAAAAAAACCTTTACTTCAAAAGTACACATACCTAAACATAACTGCTCAATATCAAAAATCATAGAACCAAACAATAAAAAAAAAAGAGGCAGTCTTAAAAATTTAACATCAAAACATTCAAACATGATTTTGTTAACCAACAAAAAAAAATGTTTTTGTTGGTTTCAATGGATAACCAAAAAAGGCTGCGGTCAATACTTGTACCAAGCGCATCAAGAAGTGTGCAGAGGAATAGTTGTAGATTTTGTGATGGTATATGGTGGGCACACCGCACACTACTTACGACTACTGTCAGGTTTGAACAATTTACAGAAATATGGGATCCATGAATAGTGTTGGGTTCTATTCTTGTTAAAAAAAAACAGACCCAACCTATCATATGGCTTTACGTAATTACGCAATTAGAGATGAGATTGATATTATATCAAGAAATACCAAAAACAAGTGAAAATATAACTGAATGTCATACCAATTTATCATTTGTCATTGAAGATACCAAAGGGTAGCAAAAGTAAAAACATGAAGAAGAAAAAAAAAAAAAAACGAGTACAGCATCAATGATGTTTGGTTGATATTAGTTTTCTCGGTAAAAAATGTTTATCTTCAGTCAATTACAAAGAAACCTACATATGATGCTTAGGGGTAAGGATCAAATAAAAAGTCTTTTTTACCTAAGAAGGCTAAGAAGGATTTTTAAAAACTTTAAAACCGACCCAAACAAACTCCGATTGAACTCATTTCGATGGCATTGGAACCGTTTCATCGAACCCTACAATATTAGATTTTAAGTTTTCGTTTTAACATCTAGATTTAGATTTTAGGTTTTAGGGCTTGGTTTTTAGCTTTTAAGTTGTATCTTTATGTTAAAGATTTGTTTTTAAAGTTTTGGTTTTAGTATTAGGGTTTATTGTTTATGATTTAGGGTTTGGGTTTTAGGGTTCGACAAGCCGGTTCCAATGACGCAAAAATGAGTTCAATCGGGGTTTCTTTGAGTCGGTTTTCGCGTTTTTAAAATCCTTCTTAGCCTTCTTAGGCAAAATAGACTTTTTAGGGGAACCTTCCCCTGATGCTTAGTACTTGACCAAATTTGAGAAGGATGGACGAAGCAGATGACAACTATATTAGATGTTAATCTTCAATCTTTAAAAAAGTAGGGCTTTTATTCTTTTTAGGATGCATGATTGGCTCTTACACAAAAATGTGAAAAAATTAAGTACAACTGAATATGTTCAATAACAGTCGGCCAAAGTAAAACTCGAACTTGTTTAAACAAAATGACAAGATGTAAATCACTTCCCTGAAGATATGTAACTTCTTGTTTGGCCGATTTCCATGAATGAATATGTATACAGTCTGAATCTAGGTGAGGGTTTTGGGTGCTTCGATGTCTTCTCGCATTTGATATGATGATGATGATCCATTTATTTTCTTTTGTTGTGATGTAAATCTGAATCTCAGAAGCAATGAATTAGCCATTACACCGATGGAACTCAAACCCATGAGGGCCCCAGCAATCGAGGGTGTAAGCATCAATCCTGTCACTGGCAACAATGTTCCAGCAGCTATTGGAATCCCAACCTGAAATTTTGCTCAACTTAAATATTACTAAAGGCATGTGCAAGTTAAGAAAAAGCAACCACAAAGTTGAAACTTAACCGTGTGTCAAAAAGGTGAAATGCAACATGTTTTGATCGCCCATTATGCACAGAGAGATTTACAAGTTGGACAAACTCCCTTATGTTGAGTTGAGTTATATTATAGAAAACATACTAGCGGTTTGTGTTTTGACTATGTAACCAAGTGAGGGCGTCCCAAAGGGACGTCCTGGTGATAAAGTGTTTTCCCTCTATCCTTGAGGTAAAGGATTCAAATCCTGCTAGAGGAGATAGGTTGTAGCATAGATTTTGAAGTAAGATTAGATGGGTGTGTGTGCCTATCGTTTTTTAAAGAAAAGGTGAGGGTCTGGGCCCGTAAACAAGCTCTATGTCTAGAGCTCAGGCATGGCAAGTTCAAATTAGTTATTTACTATACATAAACAATTATTGATGTATGTTAAAATAATTTTATACGTCTTACTTTTATCATATATGCATATAAGAGCATTTATGATGTAATTAATAATATGTTTATTATATTAAATAAATATATATATATAAATAATGGTTCATTTAAGCTCATGAATTTAGTTGCTTTGTAGCAATTGGTAAGGTTGTTGCTTTATGACCTTGAGGTCATGGATTCAAACCGTGAAAAACAGCCACTTACACAAATGTGTAGAGTAAGGTTGCGTACATCTGATCACAAAACGATCATGCCTCTCCCCGAACCATGCGCAAAGCAAGAGCTAAGTCAAAAATTGGATCCAGCCTTTTTAAGCTCATGAGTTTATTTAAACTTTAGATTCAAGCTTGGACTGGAGCTCATTTAAGCTCCGCTCGATTTGAGCTTTTTTTAGTGAGCCACTATAAACTAGCTCACGCATTTACACTCTACGCCCCCCAAGTAGTCGTGTTGTACCACTTTTATCAAGTTTGTACGCCATTATATATTAGTTTCAAGTAAACTTGATTCTCAAAACCTTTTAGAAACAATTTTTATGAAAAATTGTTGGAATGTAATTTGGTTATCACTTGAAGAGATCTCCTAGTGCAAAACCCTTTCCAGTTGTTTTAAAAATTGTTTTCTGATGAACAATAGAGTGCAATGATTGAGAAGTATGACTTACAATATTGTAGCCGAAAGCCCACCAGAGATTTTGCTTCACAGTGCTCATTGTTTGTCTGCTAAGCTCCAATGCATCAATTAACTGCAAAAATGTTAACATAATGCTATATCCAAGCTGACAAAGAATAAAATCCAAACTATGTGGCGATATCTTCATGGAATTGCCACATCAGAAAAAGTGACAGCCTGTACCTGTGAAATTTTATTACCCATGAGCACAACCGAGGCAACCTCGCTTGCAGCTCCAACACCGCCACCTATGGCAACTCCTACATGTGATTCAGCCAGGGCAGCAGCATCATTGATCCCATCTCCAACCATAGCAACAATATGTTGATCCTTTTGAAGTCGGCTTATAAATTTACTCTTCTCATCAGGTTTGACTCCATAAAACACCTGCCATTCACCAATTTAAGATTTATCAAAACATTAAAAAAAAAAAAACAAATAAAATTCATAGATATTATTAAGTAAAATACCATCGTACCTGTTCCTTTGGAATACCAACTACTGATGCAACATATTCAGCAGAACTTTTTTTATCTCCAGAAAGCAAGTACACATTTATTCCTTGACTAGTCAAAGATTGAACAACATGTGCAGCATCTTCTCTGATCTGATCCTCGACATAAATAAGACCTGCAAGCACACCGTCTATCCCAACATACACAACAGATTGATTTTTAAATTCTTCGGTTTCTAGAAATGGATTCTCAGTAACTCCATGCCTGCATTAGTTTTGGTATCAAATTAAATACCAAATGACTGATGTCTGAATCAAAGGTAGAATGGTTGCTAATTATTGAGTACCTTCTAACCCATTCCAATGACCCAACAGAAACCATCTTTTTCCCACAAGAGGCTACTGCACCAGATCCAGGTTCTTCCATAAACGTTCCATCATCAGCCTGCAAACTCGCATACAAAATTAATCAGTTTAACTTTTTTATAATAACCAGCTTACGAACTGCTGACACTCTTGACAGATTATTAAAAGAGAAAAGTAACCTGCATTAGGTTATTTGATTATCTAAACGCTGTGAAGTAGATAAAAAAAATAATGCATAATAATCATGCCTAACCATCTCAAAAGTATAGATGGGTGAAATAATAAAGGGTCCTAAGAACCCAAAATCTAGCATATTTTAATCAAATCCAACATGAAATAACAAAATAGCAACAGTGTCTTATTTACTACAAAAGGAAAAAGAAAACTACAACTTCTCATGAGCAAGTTTAAAATACTTAATTTAGATTTTCCAATAAGACTATATGAGTTGGCCCTAAATCTCCTTTTTGTAGTAATGTTCAAAAGCATTGCCTGATATTAATGAGGATGGATAAGATATATATGAATATAACTTGCTCTGCAAGGAATACACAGAAAATACCTTTACACTAGGACATTTAGCAACCCGAGCAGCTTCAAGGATAGCTTTCCCAATTGGATGAATTGTATTAGATTCAACTGCAGCAGCAAACTTCAGTACATCAGTTTCAGACCATTTCTCATTAGAATTTAACCTGCATTATAGTTAGTTTCCCCGTTATCTCAACAGCATCTTATGCATGGTTCAATTATATTATAGTTTATTACACACGAATGACTTCAGATGTATTATGCTAAGCAAAACATCATATAGGATAACTGGATAACTGATATATGTTTTAAGTAAGATATAGATCAATACTCAACTGTAACTCGGAATATTCGTCAGATTCTGTGGTCACTATTTTTGTTACAACAGGTTTGCCAATGGTCAATGTCCCTGTTTTGTCAAAAACAATTGTGTTGACTGCAGAAAACTTCTCTAAGATACTTCCACCACGCAAAAGCAATCCTTTTGTCGCACCAAGTGAGGTTCCAACCTAAAATTTAGCATAAATTAAGTAAAAAAGCCAGACCATCTTCACATATTTATATAATAATCTTGGATATACAGTATTACCAGCACAGCAGTTGGTGTTGCTAAACCCAGAGCACATGGACAAGCAACAACCTGCAGCCACATAATATTAGTTAAGCTTACACTAAATGGATATAAAGATCACATGATGCAGAATATTCCATCAAGTAATCTTTAACAAAATACTAAATTATATCACAAAATTCCTTCTATATAAATAGTAGTAGTAATAATAATAATAATAATAATAATAATAATAATAATAATAAAATTAAAGTTAGTGAAGGGAAAGGTTTAATACCAAAACGCTACATGAGAGCTGCAATGCTAATGACATGGCACTTCCTTGCTGAAAAGTGATTGGTAACATACGCGCGCCAAAAGTACTCCAGAACACAAATGTGGCAGCAGAAATTGCCATTACACCATATGTAAAGTGTCCAGCAACCTAGTTAAGCAACATGTAACATTATAATCAACCAGAATCAAACAATTTGTAAATTAATGTATGTACATGCTAAGATTACATTACTAAAAATATATTAAAAAAATTTTTGACCTTGTCAGCCAATCGTTGAACAGGAGCTTCCCTACTTTGAGCTTCTTCTACCAAACGAACAATGTCACCCATGAAGGTTTCACCTCCTGATCTTTGTACTTCAACAGTAAGTGCTCCGTTAAGATTAATACTGCCTGCTGACACTTCAGCCTACAACACAAATCCAATTATTCAGAATTATTTTTTATCTGCTAGGAAGCAGAGGCACACACACAGCCTATATGATTTGTATTTTTTTTTAAACAGCACACATTACCCCTGGAAGCTTAGTGACAGGGAGCGGCTCCCCAGTGAAACTTGACTCATCCACTGTGCTTCTGCCAGCTGTGACTATACCATCAGCAGGAACACGGTCCTGAACAATGAGTATAGCATTTTGTAAATTAATTGAATTCAGAACAATGCTATTTTTGTTGGTATTTTGTAAATAAATTATAATTTTTACTTACTCCAGGTAGTACAATAATTTTATCCCCTATTGAGAGACTGTCACAAGGGACATCCACTGTTGAGCCTGATTCTTCATTATCATCCTTATTCACTAGAAGACGAGCTTTTGGTGGCAGAACGCTAAGAAGGCTTGCCATGTCACTAGTGGCCTTAATTTTAGCTCTTTGTTCAAGATTCCTTCCCAACAAAACAAATGCTATCAGCATAATTGGTTCTTCAAAAAACACCTTCCAACCCTAAACACCGAAAAAAAATCAAATTATAATTTACCAATTACCAAAATATTTATTGGGTCAAGACTCAAGAAAGATAGAAGAAAACAAATATACATGCTTATGATGTTTGTATTCATTAAAACACTGAAAAAGATCCTAAATAAACAGTTAATTATGTCTTGTGGTGAACGTGATTATTCCACACTAATGTTAGGGTAAAAAACTATTTATACGTTTAGGGAGAATCGGCACTGACTTGGACATGGAGACAAAGTTATTCACATTAGGTTAGTTTATGTTTGAATATATTAGATTTTGGGAAAAAAAATAATGTCTTAATTTTCCATTAACTTAGAAGTTACACTATTACAGTGCTTCAGGTGGTTCCAGTTGTGTGACTATTGTCTATCTAGTACTGAGTCAACCCAAGCTATTTAACCATCTCTAGAAAAACACACACAATATTCTTGATTCTTGTTTCTTGAAAGAATAAAGTTAATCATATCTTTTCATATACTAAACAGAGCTCAAATTATTACTTTGCCACACAAGTGAACCTAATGTAGAAATCCTGTTTGTTTATAAGGGGCCTAAGCAATGCCTTTACCATGTAAAGCCTCAAACCCTGTTTTCAAAAGTTAAATGCCAGATTTTTCTACCTTCATTGAGACATTGACGTGTTTTTCATGCTATTGATTCAAATGCTCAATTAGGTGGGAAAAAAATGCATATTTGCATGTAGCAGCAAGATGCTATACAAAGAACAGTTGTGGTTACCAATTTAGGTATCAACGCAGCCAGTGAGCTAACAGTAAATGATGATATTGCCCCAAGACCAACTAATGTATTCATGTTTGGAGTCCCCCTTACAAGACTTTTCATACCATCAACAATAAGTTGACGTCCGGGAATCAACAATGTAAATAAAGACAAAGACAGGTGGAAACCAGTGGAATGCATGGCATGGATCCACCAAGTCTTGGCTCCTATGAAATGAGAGACATGCCCAAAAAGGCATACAGCACATAAAGCCCAAGATACTGCAAGTCCTCTACCTGTCAAAAATAAAATATGTAATCAAAACATCAATTTAACATCATGAATCTTAATAAAGGTATTATATAAAGCACATACCACTTTCTTTTAATTGGTTACGCTTTTCTTCCACCTTCCTTTGAAATGTTTGGAAGATGCTTTCTTTCTTAGAATCTGCAAAAGGCAGGCATACAAGGATGGCTAAAGAACCATTGCATGTTATCCACTAATAAATAATAATAAAGGCCTAAATCAACATCATGACTAGAGGTGGCATGATGGATGAATTGGTAGCAGGTCAAAGCGGATTATAGGTTAAAGGGAGACACATTTAATATGAGTAGAGTTAACCCACAAAATGTTTTAGTCGACCTTCATAATAAAAGTGTTAATTATGATTACAAAAACAATATTTTTACAATAGTGATCTAAACCATTAAAACTATTGAAGAGGTTGTATGCATTAGAAGTAGAACTTGAGCAACTTTCAACCATTTGACCTTGTCCCCCTTTAGCTGAACTTTTTCACTTGACCATTTTTAGGTAAAATGCAACACTAATCGACTCATTCATAATGGGTCACATTGACACTTCTACATTCATGAAATACTAGAAAACACACTCAGTTTTGTTTTACGGCAAAAAAAATGGTTTTCAGGACCTGCTTTAATATTAGTCCAAGATTCATGCTCCTAAATATATCTAGGATTGAGATTTAATTGTAGTTTATATTTACCATAAATAGATTGTATTAGGTCTCTATACATTCTCTTCTTTGTATTATTAACATTATCAATACAAGATACCAAAGTTATTATGGTATCAGAGACCTGCTGGCCCTAGCTCCAAGTTTTCCTGCCAACAACCTTTTTCCGATCAGCCACAGCTGCTTCTCTATTGTCGGTCCACAATGACCATCACTGCCTTCACACCTACAGACAAAACAACCCATAACTCTCACAAGTTTGGGTTCAAATTGAGTCCTACCAATTATGGTTTCTGGAAGACTATGATCCAACCTTTTCTAATCACAAATAGCCTTTTTGACTACATTGATGGTTCCCTAACAGCCTAACCTGTCCATCTAAAATCCTTCCCTCTATATCTTCTACATCTGACAAAGAACCCGCTCCCAAACCTCAAACTAATCCAGAATATTCTGCCTGGATCTCAAATGATGCTCATATTCGTATGCTGCTACTTTCAACCATCTCCGAGGCATCATTCAAGCATGTCCAAGGTGATACTTCTCGCGAACTATGGCTGGCCTTGGAACGTGCTTATGCACCACACACACCCTCCCGAGAATATACTCTTTAAACCCAACTTCTCAAGATTGAGATGAAGCCAGAAGAGACATCAGCTGGTTATATTATACGAGCACAAGAATACTCAGATGCCCTAGCAAACATCGGTGAGCCAATGAAAGACAGAGACATTGTCATGCTTGTTATTGCTAGTCTAAGAGAAGAATACAACTCTTTAAAACCCAACCTGATTGGTAGGCAGCCATCTGTCACTCTCTTAGAACTCCCAAGCCTTCTTGCAGATCACGAGTACATGGTCAAAAAGGTTGTTCCTGCTATTCCAGCAGTTCAAGCCTTCTTGACCACTACCAATCAGAATCCCTCACATTCTAATACCAACTCAAGCACCCAACTTCCCAATGAAACCATCAAGTCTCTTCAGCAACTAATGACCCAATTGGGCTTTACTGTTCAACGTACATCACAAACTAATCAAGCATTTTACACCAATCGTGGATCTACCACCCGTGGGGCTTACAATCGCCGAGGCCGTGGTCGATACAACAACCATCAAAATAACCGTCAATCTGGCCCTAACACAGGTATTGACTCTAGATTTTCTTGGGCATCTAATCAGAATACAGTCTACGGTTCTTGCAACAGGTGTGGCATTGGACATGTTCCTTCACAATGTCCCAATCGTGACCCATCAACCATTCGCTCACCAAGACAGGCTCCACAAGCAAACTATGCTGATCATCAATCACAAGCATCATCTTGGCTGCCGGATACTGGTGCTAGCAGTCACGTGGCACCTGATCTTAGTGGTTTTGAGGACTCTGAACCTTATCACGGTAACGATTCTCTATTGGTTGGCAATGGCACAAGCTTACCCATTTTTCACATTGCTTCTACAAAATTTGAATCACCTAATAAAACTCTTTCCATTAACAAAATTCTTCATGTTTTCTTTCTGTATAACGTTTTTGTCAAGACAATAATGTATTCTTTGAATTTCATGCTACTTTCTTTTGTGTGAAGGATACGGTTACTCGCACTATCCTCCTCACGAGTCCAAGTGAAGATGTTCTATATTCATTTCATCTTCCACAGATTCATCCTATTTCTCATGTTGCCTTTTCAAGTATTCGAGCCTCTCCTACAACTTGGCATCAAAGACTTGGACATCCTCACTCTCAACTTTTAAAGACAATGATTTAAAGACATAGGCTTCATGTTACAACTTCTGTTTTTCCTTTTTGTAATTCCCGTCCTATGGGAAAATCTACAAAAATGCATTTATCTCTTTCAAAATATAAAAGTTCATGTGTTTTGGATTTAGTGTTTTGTGATGTTTGGGGTCCAGCCCCAGTTACCTCCTTTTATGGACATCGTTATTTTTTGCTTTGTGTTGATCATTACACCAGATACATGTGGCTTTTTCCCCTTAAACAAAAATATGATGTTTTCACCATTTTTAAACAGTTACATACAATGGCTGAAAGACAGTTTAAAACACATTTAAAGGCTGTCCAAACAGACTGGGGAGGGGAATTTCGCAACTTATCCCCTTTCTTTAAAAATCTTGGCATCATACATCGTCTCTCCTGTCCACACACAAGTGAGCAAAATGGCTTTGTTGAGAGACGCCACCGCCATGTGGTCGAGACTGGCCTAACACTATTGGCACAATCTGGTGTTCCAAAGCGTTTCTGGAATTTTGCATTTGAAACTGCAACATATCTAATAAATAGAATGCCCTCCCGTACCTCCTCACACATTTCACCTCTAGAACAACTCTTTCATCATAAACCTGATCTTTCCTTCTTGCGTGTTTTCAGATGCCAATGTTTCCCTCACCTACGTCCATACAATCCACACAAAATGGATTTTCGCTCCCTACCCTGCATCTTTCTCGGGTATAGCTCATCTCACTATGGCTACCAATGCCTTGATCCCTCTACCAACCGTATTTACATTGCTCGAAATGTCTGGTTCAATGAGGCATGTTTTCCATTTCTTCAACCATCTCCACCTTCTCACTCCTCACCTGATCCTTATGTTTCCTCTTATCCATCTCATGCTTCCCCTTCTACACCATTGACCCAATCTTCTAACCCCACCACTGCCCAGCCTGAGACCATAACTTCAACAGTCATACAATCTGAACCCAGCTCACCAGAATCACCTTCTACCAACCAGCACCAAGACACCTCTGAGGCATCCCCAACTGCCTCATCACCATCCACTTCATCTACTGTTCCTGAACCGCCACCCCTACCAGCTTCGCCTTCTACCAACCAACATCAAGACAACCCTCAAGCCTCTCAATTGCCCTCATCTCCCATTCCCCAACCACCACCCTTACCACAACCACCTCTCCAATACACATACAGTCGTCGCCATGCCAATCCTCTCTCCACCACCCAATCTGCTACTGCCTCCCCACAACTTGCGGCTCAACCTCGTACCCGACCTGCCAATCTAAGACAAAATCCAAAATCTCGAACTCCTTACAATGCCTCAGCCTTTCATACTTCCACCAACTCACCACCTACCGAATCTTCAACCTCCGTAGTTGCCAACAAAAATCCGCACTGGCGCGCTGCCATGACAGAGGAATTCAAAGCCCTAATGAGAAATGGTACATGGACTCTAGTACCACCTGTCCCTAATGCTAATATTGTTGACTGTAAATGGCTGTACAGGTTAAAACATGATGAGCATGGCAACATCAAACGCTACAAAGCTCATCTTTTAGCGAAGCCGCGAAGGGTTTTAGTCAACAACCGGGAATTGATTATCATGAGACATTTAGTCCAGTGGTTAAATCCACTACGGTTCGAGGAAATGGCCACTTAGACAACTTGATGTGCAGAATGCTTTTTTACATGGAGATCTTAAAGAAACTGTCTACCTGTGCCAACCACCAGGTTTTATAGATTCCCAAAAGCCAAATCATCTGTGCTTATTTCACAAGTCCTTATACGGTCTCAAACAAGCTCCAAGGGCTTGGTTTAATCGTCTTTCGGGGGCACTATTACACCTTGGGTTCTCGGGTTCTAAGACGGATCCATCATTATTCATTTACTCTCGTCATGGTGCCTTGCTTTATATGCTTGTCTATTTTGATGATATTATTCTCACAGGTAACAATCCACGGCTCATCACTCATATCATTCAACAATTAGGCAACAAATTTGCGATCCAAGACATGGGTCAGCTTTCATACTTCTTAGGCGTTGAGGTAATTCCTAAAGGCACAGATCTGATTCTCTCTCAAAAGAAATATATCACGGACCTGATTCAAAAGGCAGGTCTTTCTCAGTCCAAACCAGTTAACTCTCCAATGGCAATCGATTCTGATTTATCCCTTGGTGACAGTCCTCAACTTGCTGATCTAGCCCAATTTCGACATACAGTTGGCGCCTTACAATACTTGACTCTCTGCAGACCTGACATTACCTTTGCAGTCAACAAAGTTTGTCAATTTATGCACTCTCCAACCGAAAATCATTGGTCAGCAGTCAAAAGGATTCTTCGGTATCTTCATGGCACTTCTCACTTTGGACTTTTGATTCAGCAAGATTCAAACCATGTCATTCATGCCTACACTAATGCTCATGCTTGTTCTCTCACTGCCTTTTCTGATGCCGACTAGGCTGGCTCTCCTGATGATCGTCGATCCATGGGGGGATATGCTATCTATCTTGGCTCCAATCTCATTTCATGGCGTGCCCGTAAACAACGTACTGTCTCTAGGTCTTCCACAAAAGCAGAATACAAGGCCTTAGCAGATACTATTGCTGCATTAACATGGCTAGAAGCGCTTCTGAAAGAGCCTCATGTTTCCTTGACATCAGCTCCTATCTTATGGTGTGACAATCTAGGGGCTACCTATCTATCAGCTAATCCTGTCTTTCATGCTCGTACAAAACATGTGGAAATTGATTTTCATTTCGTTAGAGAGAAAGTGGCTCAAAAACAGCTCTCGGTTCAGTTTATAAAGACAGAAGATCAGATTGCAGATGTGTTCACCAAACCCTTGTCATCACAACGGTTCTTGCTGCTTAGATCCAAGCTATAGGTCGCTCCCCGGCCTTAGCTTGAGGGGGAATATTAGTCCAAGATTTATGCTCCTAAATATATCTAGGATTGAGATTTAATTGTAATTTATATTTACTATAAATAGATTGTATTAGGTCTCTATATATTCTCTTCTTTGTATTATTGACATTATCAATACAAGATACCAAAGTTATTATTTAATAAACTGAAGTAGAAGAAATTATGATACCCAATTCAATAGCAGGTAGGTAAGATGAGATCAAAGCAGTGTAACTTTGAAATGAAATCTAAAAATCCTCGAATGAAATTTAACATCCAAATATTGTCAATAGGACCATAACTATGGAAATTTCTTATGGTCTACCCTTGGCTACATGTCAATATGTAGAATACAAATGGGCCTTGCAGAAAAGACATGAAAGTCAAATACACAAGATCTCGTGGTCAAAGAAATCAATCAAAAGTGTAAATTGTCACCTACCATTGAGTTAGGCAATATTGCTCACAATCAACAATCCATATATTAAAAATATATGAAAATCATCTAACAAAACTATGAAAAGATTTAAAGACAATAACAGAATTTTTAATAGACCACAAGGAAACAATAAGTATAACTTATTTCAAACTATAAAGAACGATACAAAACTCTACGCAAGTGGTCTTTAACCATCATAAAACAAAATCATAATATTCAATACAAAGTTATACTTGATAATTTTGAAGATGTGAGATTTGCTACTACATAAAATGAGTTAAAGGACTCAGGCTAAGTAAGACTTCCAAAATGTGAGGGTGCTCCCGTCGTAGAACTGCCACCATGCAAACAAGACGCACCTATGAATTAAATAACTAAATTAAAATGACTCCAAGATTTAATTGCCTTTCAAAAATAGAGTTTACAGTTTTTGGTATGAACAAAACAACAAAATGTAAATTTAAAAAATAAAATATCCAAGTAACAAGGACACATACCAAAAAGGATTCTGGTTGCTCTTACAAGAATCCATTGCACTTTTTAAGTTGGCTTTCCTTCATTTGCAGCACCTGCCAGTTACCCACCAATCCTCAATATAATTACGATTACCAAGTCAGTGACAATAAGGTATTGTTGCCAAATATGATTAGCAAAACCAATTTAAAGAAGACTCATGTGATTAAAGAAAAACAATGATTATAATAAGTTTCTACTGAAAAACATGTGTGTTGTGACCAGGGCTCCATTAAAGATATGAGAAAAAAAATTATAGCATCAAAAAGGTTGTTTAAAACTTGAAGGTAACTCAGTCTAAAACGCTCAAATCTTGTGGGATGCAACCACAAGACCAACACTAAATGTGGGATATTGAGTTTATCAACTATTTTGGTAGTCTTTTGATATTTTTTACACTTAAAAAAAAAACATTTGTCTACAAAAGGCACCATTAGTATTTAAATCACAAAAAGCATGTATCACTTATACACAATTTGAAAAATAAGTTTAACTGTAACATGTCTAACTTGGTAGCTTAAAATAGTTGTAGCAATGAAGGAATCCCATTTCTTACTTGCCATTAAAAATGTCCCCACCCACATTACTTTGGACAAACCCAGTGTCATATCATTTCAATGCCTGGAACACATCTCATGCAAAGATTCTTGTAGACCAACCAAAACCAAATGGATCCTTGTAACCTTAAGACTCAGCCCCAAAAAATCCAAGAAAACAAAACAGAAAGAAAAGACAAAAATACAATGTGGAAAGTATCTAGGTAAAGAGAACCAAAACTAATAAGATAAGTGTAGTGTACAAAATGCTTAAATTTTATCGAAGGCACAACACAATATTATTAGCATCAATAGGTCTCTCTTAACATTTCATTCCATATGATCCATCTAGTATTAACATGCTCTGCTGTCAAGAACTTTATGATGATAATTTCTAGTAAGGGAATATAATAATACAATTGACCATAAAATAAATAATTTGTAAAACTGTGAACAAAAATACATGGAATTAACTACTACACTATTGTAGTGGAAAAGATACTGACCTCTAATGTTAGAATTAAATCCACAAGTAGTCAAATGTTTTGCAAGTTCTTCTCCCAAGACTATATGCCAGTTTGGTGTAGTTTTGGCTTCAGGTACAGGCCAAACAATTGCTGTCTCTGTTGTAAGATTCACACTGGCTACTGATACCAATGGCTGTGAACATATTAAGTATCTTCAGTAACTCGGAAAAATTCAAGATATGTACACCAGCAATAAACTTATAATTTCAAGATAAAAAATGTTCTTGTTTATGCATATTTGCAAAATATATTTCCCATCTTGTCTTTTGTAACAATTTATCTTTAAAGTCCTGGTGATCATTTCTTGCTGAGTGTGGACATTATGGGTTTCTGTCTTGAGACAAAATAAACCCTTACAATTGAAGTCTAAAACAACAAAATATGTTGCATATAGCCATATAGAAATACTTACTTGACTCTCCAAAATTCTTTTTACACTTGCAGAGCATCCTCCACAAGTCATACCCTGATAGAGAAGAGAATTTGTAAGTTAAGAAGTATTTCATAAAAAACACTAAAAAGATGAAAATACACAAATAAGAACAAGAGATGCCATAGAATCAAGCTTGAGACTGTTTCATTTAATTCATGCCAGTTGCAAATACTCTCTCCTCATCAAGAGGTAACCATCTAAAATAACTTAACATATTATCATTGATATGACATATAACCAATAGGCATACCAACAAAATTAAAACTGTTCAAATGCGTTTGAGATGTTTAACAACTGACAGCGGTTTATTTCAGTTTACTACAAAATGGTGGCATGCAAGAAACAGAAAACGTATTTTTATAACTCTCCAATCTTGATTCAAATCACAGATTGTTAGGTTTCTGTGCGCTACAACATCTACAGACACCCATTGATCAGACAAGAGCAATTCAACTTCTGACTATTAGCTATTAAGAACAGAAATATTGTAGAAAAATCTAATACCCTCTTTGATATTCTTAAGATTTTGAAATTCCAGCCAAACTGGTGTGAAGCATCCATAAACAGCATGGAACCAGATAAACCAACCCTAAAACCCCTAAAATAGGCATGCTCATGCTATACACTTTTCTTATCTCAAGCCCTCGCGTTTTAAGTGCCTTGCGCCTAGTCCCAAGGCTCTTCCCATGACGCTTGAGTGCATTAGTGTTTGGTTTCATTAGCTTTTAGGACATCCGGCCCGTTTAGTGGGTTTAACCTAATTGTATCCTCTATATATATTCAGCCATAAAATTGTAACTTATGAGAACTTTGAATAATAAAAAAATTAACCCTGGTTGCAGCCATAGACGCAGGTCACCCCGACCAAACTGCGTTATATCATTGTGACATTGTGTCTATTCGCATTGGTTCTGATGCATGCCACTTTGTACCTAACAAGCGGTATCAGAGCTTAGGCTTTAAAGTATTGTCCGATATTCCCCTCTGTTTTTCAGGGTTCGTAGGGGTGTACTTGGTTTGCATAATGGTTCCACATTGCTATTTACGAGTTCGCATAATAGAGATCTTGAAAGAGAGAGCCACATTGGGGTTTCGGTATTCAAACCCTTGATTTGCTGTTGTTTGTTGCCGCCGCCAAGATTAAGATTCCGAAACTAGAGCCGTCACAGCCAATACCATCGTTGTTTGTTGCTGAATAAAGAACTGCCGCCTACAACCGGTTTTCAACCACCGGACAGGAGAAAGTTTTCTTGCTTTTTGATTAGGGTTTTCAATTGGGTTGTTGATTCAGGTATTGGTTATGCTTTGATTTGTGGTTGGGTTGTTAATTCAAGTTTGGATGTTTTGATTCAAGACCAGACTAAGAATTTTCCTTTTGTGTTATCAATTTTTCTCCTGTGATTATTAGCCTTAATTAAAGAATCTATTTTGTGAAAGAACATTATTTCAGGCCAAATTTGTCTGCAAGGTGTCAGGGTTATTGCAGGAGCAAATCAATTTATTTGACAATTTTTAGTAGTGCAGTCGTCAAGTTCAGGCTCATGCCGTTGTCTGTTCACTAATTTCAGTATTTCCCTTTTGTTTACTATTGCTATGGCTGAAAACGGGAAGCTTCAAATTGATAAGTTTAACAGTTTTGATTTTGGTTGCTAGAAGATGCAAGTATAAGCATTTTATGTCAATAGGATCTAGATATAGTTTTGGCAAATGAAAGACCTGAGAAAGTGCAACAAGCTGATTAGAAATTAAATTATAAGACCAGGGGATGATCACATTGACTTTGACATGGGATGTGCCGATGTGGGATCTAACATCATGAAGGGGACCATGGCTTATGGCATGATGTTAGCCATGTCAAATAGGTATGAGAAGCCATCAGCTTCCAACAAAGTGTTCTTAATAAATGAGCTATTTATGACAAATTGACAATGATGAAGGAAGGAGCTTAGTGTTGGTTCATATTAATAGTTTGAATTCAATTATGTCCAAGTTTAACTTTGTGAGAATTAAATTTGTTGATGACACTCAAGTTGCACTGTCCTTAGCTCGTTGCCTGATAGCAACTCCTTTGTTACAAGTTCTGTGAGAGTTAGTCGTATGGCATTTGAAAGGATAAGACTCGGTTCAGGATGAGGACATTATACACAAGAATCAAGGTTGATCATCTCATCTAATTTGTTAATGTGGGTAGGTGTTATGAATCGAAACCACTGAAAGTATGTGACTTGTCCCACATCGGTTGTATGGGCAATTGATATGGGATTTACAAGCCAAATGGACTCTCTCACCTATCAGACTAGTCTTTTGGGTTGAGTTCTCCTGTTGGGCTTGTAACATTGGTATTAGAGCCAACTCGGAGTGGTGGCCTGGAAGGAGCCAGCCGTGACCAACGAGGACGTTGGCCCTTAAAGACGGTTGATTGTTATGGATCGAAACCATTGCAAGGTATGCGACTTGTCTCACATCAATTGGGATTTATAAGCCAAATGGGCTCTCTCAGCCATCAGACCAGTCTTTTGGGTTGAGTTCTCCTATTGGACTTGTAACAGTAGGGGTAGAAGGTGGGACATACCACTAACTCTTGATGTGCCAATGTTGCGCCGCAATTTGCAATATTTGTTGCCATCGCAAAATGCGTTTTATGCGTTCAACATGATTTTTTTGACCGGGCTGGACATTTTTATCAAGTTTTTTCCTACCTTTTAAGCATTTTAGGTCTGTATTCTGACTATTTTTAAGCATAAAGGAGACTCTCTTTAACCTGTTTAAGCAACCATGAGTCTCTTTTTTATTAATTTTAAGTCCAGTAACATGCTTACAATGTATATTTTTTTTGGTGTTCCTTAAATTCTTGTGAAACTTAGATGTTTTTATGTATATATAATCTTTTAATTTCTTTTTATAATGAAAAGCATCGCCTACGTGGATGTGCTAGCAGATTTTTGGACCAAGCCTATCAGAGGGTAGTTTGCAATTCAAAAACAAGCATGGAACCATAGGGGTGTTAGGTAAATGAGTTTACAGGTTCAAACCAGCCAGGGGATTTGGTGACAGTGGGAGTACGAGTCATCGCCGTTGGGTTTTGAAGACGATATTCCAACTAAAATTGGTTGATGTGTTTGGAGAGTGTTGATGGTCCACGCCTTTGACCATTGTGCTGTGAATCATGGTAGATTTAACATGAAATGTCTACATTCTCATTCTGACCAATACTAAAGGTCCGTAATATCATGATCAACTATCATTTATCAAGATAAACAAACAATAAGCCAAAATGCCAGGAGAATAAAGCTTACCCTAACATCTAAAATTATCACATCAGACGAAAGAGCTGAAACATCATCAGCAACAGCCACATGATTCACCTTGACCTCCCCTCCATCCCCACCACCACCGCCATCGCCTCCACCATACACACCTCCTCCAAATCCCCCACCACCGGAAGCAAACGAAGCAGCAGAGCTCGAAACACAAGCCAATCGATACCTAACCAGAGGCAATCCACCTGCAACTCCAACATTCCTCCGTCCAAACAACGGAGTTGCAGAGCCAAACTTCACACATGATCTCCGAAGCTCGGCGCTGGCGACGATAGTTGTCCGTCGGAGATGAAGAAGCGCGAGCTGACTCCGAGCAGCTGTGGTTGAGGAATTTAGGGTTTTGGAGAGACCAAATACAGTGGTGGTTGCGGTTGCTAACAATGTTGACTCCATTGGTACCGGAAGTTGATTGGATTGAGGGAAGAATGAAGGAGAAGTTGATTTTGTTAGGGCATTTGGTGTGTACCTACCACGGTCGCTTGAAAGAAACCCTAGAAATTAGCGATGATTGACTGCTGCAACGTTAATGCGCCATGTGATTGATTATCTTCAGAACTCACAGGATTGAGAGAGAGAGGCAGATAGCCGTGAGGGGGCCATCAAAGGTCCCACGTGTGTGGACACCAACGCCCCCAGTTTAACGAAACAAGTATCTCACAAAAAACGTGTTTTTTAAGAAAGAGGGAGATAGGAAGAATGATACCAAAAATTTACCAAATTATCGTATCTAACGAATCGAGTTGATTGTTTTACATTGGCAGATGAATTCTTCTATCTTCATAAAAGATGAAGGATAAACCTGTATACATTGAAGAATTGGTGTGAATCAATTCCGTATTGAAGAAAGAATCAAATATTTATTGATCAAAGTATTCACGCATAATCTGATAGATCTTTTGAAGAACTGAATAATCGGACGAGAATAAAGATAGAGTCTCGTTCTACATGTCAATACCGGCAACAATGATATATATAGTAAGAGGAAAATCCGTCGATTTCAAAAATCATGAGGGCTCAAGTCCCTCTATCCCCAATTTGACTCTCTAATTATTTGGTATATGTGGTTTGTTGTATTGTTATTATTTTACTCTTAGTTTATAGGTTTATAAATTACCTGATGAAGTAATAAACCTTCGGGTAACAATAACAATTGGCAACTAAGGATAAAGACAAAAAAAGTTGTTATCATCAAACGGTCATTGTGGGATCCAGCAAAAAGAACGACTCTTAATTCATAACAAACTGATATGAGGGACCCACAAAACCCTAAAAAATATATATATAAAGAAAAACAAGGGGAAAAAGAGGGCATGCTCTCTCAATCTCCCAACACACACACACAAAATAAAAAAGAAAGAAAGAAAAAGATAATTCATCATTCTTATTGAAGAGAAAGTACTGATACGTTTCCGAGCGTTTTTCAGAAAGATAACATAAAGATCAGTTAATCAGACCCTTTGAATAGAGAGGTCCGATTAATACATCTTCATTACCTATATAATCTCAAATTTTTGCCATTTGTACAAAATATAGTCCTTTTGCAATGGCACTTTGATCAAGTATGTGAGGATAATTTGGTGACATATGTTTTATAAATGTCTAAAGTTTGGAACATATGAGTAATTTATAAAATTTAAAGATTAAAGTAAAATACTAGCAAAATACATGAAACATATTAGTAATTTACTCGAAAAAATATAGATTAATGTTTGTACAAATGAATTTATTTTTTTAGTGGTTTACTTTTTAGTCTCTGTATTGATAGCAATTTATTATTAAAGGATTAATGATACCTGTTTTGATAAATCAAAACCAAATTTACTAAAATTGATCACAACTTTGACACATTGAAACACATACTCTTCAATGTTACAATTCATCTACACACATTTACAATTCATCCACACACAAATCGATAGCTAGATACTTCAATTTTACAAACTTTTCATCCTATTAGTTAAATTATTTGATTAAAATATATATATATATATATATATATATATATATATATGAAATTGATAGCGGTCTCCTCAACCGTAGTTAGGATTGATCTCGACCATAAAATAGACAGTTGATGTGGTAAACTGAGGGTTATGATAGTTAAAATCTAAGCATACGAAATTACGAATAACGGATGTTGAATAATCAAAGCCTAATAGGGATGCATATTTTAACTAAAACATGAAGTACTAAAACACAATTGCTAAATTTATTAAAAAAACGCACACGCACAACATTACAAGTATGATTTTTGGCTTGATATGTGTACCAATGAGTCTAGTCAAAGCATTTTGATCCAAATGACAAAGGGACTTTAGGTGTGTTTTGGTGTAATTAATAAGTGTTTACAAGTTGATTTCAAATAGGTAACCAGTTAAAATGTTGTGTTTATAAATATAGACTTCAAGCTACGGAGTCAATAACTACGAGTTTATAGTCTTAGTTGTTACTCATTTAACTATCTTATGAGATATATTAGGTTTGAACGTAAGCCAGCGCATATTGTTGAGGCAAAGTCAGTGAGTTTATCTATATGTGAGGCTCCCTTTAAGGTGAACTCGAGCGTATGTCCAGAGCGTAAAAAACAGGAGGATGATTGAAATCCCATCTAGAGTGTTTGTGTTTCAAGTAAAAAAAGGAGCTAAGGATTTAATTATTGATAAATAAATCCTGACACATGTAAAGATGTATTAGAGGTTGGTTAAGTGCATAGAGGTGTCATTAATTGTATTTATCGTATGATAATTACATTACTCGACTTGTTAGGATATGGTTTATTTCACTTTATAGTTATCCTTGACTTGTTTATATGGTATGACATTGTGAACTCTCATACCCATACAACACGTTTATGGGATTCCATAGACACAACGTATGTGGCAGTGTAATTACACCACGATATCTCTACTTTATATGTTGCTCATGGGACCGGTCGGTGAGGGGCGCCTAATGGTGGCGTTCACCATTTTTTATATGTTTGTAAGCTCATAGAAGCACTATGTGTTGAAGAGACATACGGAATAGTCCTAGAGTCTAGTTGCATAACACTCATCCACATTTCACACATCTGGCACTTGACGAACTACACATCCATGTGTTGGGTTTTAAACATGTCTTATAAAATAATTTTGCAATGGAAGCTTGTTTTAACATATTTAAACTAATAATTTAATAAACTAAAACCCACCAAGGATCCATATGTAGTTTTTGAAAATTAAGTAAAATACAACCATAGGGTGTTTAGAATCAACAACCTTTGTAGAGAAGTGGTAGCTATAAAAATGAGAATGTTATGAACACAAATGTATTCATTCCAAGAGATGAACACACCAAGCAAGATGGATCCAATGGTGCTAGCCAAAACCACTTGCAAATGTCAAGAATCAAGTATGTGGATCACACCAAGAACATCAACAAAAACCTTACTTTAAGATATTTGTAGATCACACCATTGAGGGTGAACACATATCCCGACTGTGATCGCGAATCATCACGATCAGTCTGGAAGCTTGCGTCTGTATAACATCTCAGAGTCAGCTCTTCCTCTACTCCTCCATACACCAAGAACATGCATTTAGTCCTCCGAAGATACTTTAGAATGTTTTTGACAGCAACCCAGTCTCTCTCTCCCGGGTTCTGTTGGTAACGGCTTGTCATGCTTAGAGCGTACGATACATCTGGTCTAGTGCATAACATGGCGTACATAATAGACCCAATTGTTGAAGCATATGGTATCCCTTTCATCCTTTCAATCTCCTTATCCGAACTAGGACAATGAGATTTGTCAAGGACAGTGCCATGTGCTATCGGTAGTAAACCTTTCTTGGCATCTTGCATTGAGAAACGTTTAACTACCTTATCAATGTATGCACTTTGACTTAAGCCAATGAGCCGCTTGGATCTGTCCCTATAGATCTTAATTCCTAGAATGTATGCGGCTTCTCCTAAATCTTTCATTGCAAAACATTTACTCAACCAAGACTTAACATCTTTCAAGATTGGAATGTGGTTTCCAATGAGTAAAATGTCATCAACATATAAGATTAGGAATACAACAGTGCTCCCACTAGTTTTCATGTAAACACAGGCTCATCCTCATTTTTGATAAATCCATATTCTTTGATCTTCTCATCAAAATGAAGATTCCCGCTTCTTGATGCTTGCTTCAATCCATAAATGGATTTCTTGAGCTTGCATACCTTATCAAGATAATTGGGATCGACAAAACCTTCTGGTTGTACCATATAAACATCTTCATTCAGATGTCCATTAAGGAAAGCCGTTTTGACATCCATTTGCCATATCTCATAGTCATGATAAGCAGTAATGGCAATTAATATCCTCATAGATTTAGTCATGGCTACAGGAGAGAAGGTTTCCTCATAATCAATTCCTTGAGTCTGAGTAAAACCTTTTGCAACTAGTCGTGCCTTAAAAGTATGAACATTTCCGTCCATGTCGGTTTTCTTCTTGAAAATCCACTTGCTCCCAACAGCCTTGCTATTTGGAGGTAGATCAACCAAATCCCAGACTTGGTTGTCATACATGGACTGCATCTCTACGTCCATGGCTTTAAGCCATTTATCAGATTCTTTATCTGATGTAGCAGATTTATAGTTAGTCGGTTCGGATTGATCCACTAAATATATATCATCAAATCTTTTAGGTTCGCGACGAATCCTTTCAGATCTGTGGACGTCATGTGTTACAATAGGTGCTTGAACTAAACAAGGTTCAGGCTCAACAGTAATTTGTTGATCAATGGTTCTTACCTCAGGTCTAGCATTGTGTGAATCTTGAATTTCATCAAGATCAACATTATTTCTATCCATCCCCTTTGAAAGAAAATCTTCCTCCAAGAAGATTCATCGTCGTGCAATGAAAACCCTTTTGTCAGTGGGATGATAGAAATTATATGCTTTTGTTTCTCTAGGGTATCCAACGAAAATTACCTTTTCGCCTCTAGGATCTAGCTTATTAGAGGTCTCACGTTTGACATAAGCCTCACAACCCCATACCCTAAGATAAGATAAGTTTGGTTTTCTTCCACACCATAACTCATATGGAGTTTTATCCACCTTCTTGGTTGGAATCATGTTGACTATGCGGGCAGCCGTTTCCAAGGCATAGCTCCAAAAAGAGTGAGGCAAGTTAGCACGACTCATCATAGTTCGAATCATATCTAATAAAGTCCGATTTCTCCGTTCGGATACACCATTATGTTGTGGTGTTCCTGGCGGAGTGAGTTGATAAATAATCCCACATTTCTTGAGATGTTCATTAAAGTCGTAGCTTAGATATTCACCACCTCGATCCGACCGAATGGCTTTTATCGTTTTATCAAGTTGATTTTGTACTTCATTTTGAAACACTTTGAAAACTTCAAATGCTTCATGCTTATGTTTCAATAAGTAAACATAGCCATATCTACTGAAGTCATCAGTAAATGTAATGAAGTATCTCTCACCACTTCTTGACATTATTCTAAAAGGACCACATACATCAGTATGTATAAGTCCTAATAGATTGGAAGCACGTCCGCATATACCGGTGAATGGTGCTTTGGTCATCTTTCCACAAAGACAAGATTCGAATATGTCAAAGGATTCCGATCTGGTGGGCTTTAAGATTCCATCGATTTGGAGTTTTGACATACGCTTTTTGTTTATGTGTCCAAGTCGACAATGCCAAAGATAAGTTTGATTAAAGTTTGTTTTTAATCTTTTGGTATTGAGAGCATAAATAGAATTATCACTACATGAGCCATGAATATCAACTTCATAAATACCATTATGTGTGACAACTCGCAATTTCCAGGTCAGCATTATTTTATTCTAATAATAATGTGTATTATTATTACATACGTGGCACTAGAATATTTGTATTTAGTGTGACACGTGACACAACAGACCAAACACACCGATAATTCGATGAATTATCGCACGAATCTTGCACGTGTCTTGAATAACGAACGTTGGTGAACGGATCAAACTGTAACACGAAAACACTGCACTTAGGTTCGGTGAACCTAATTTAGCTCGAACGAGACCTAGGTGTTGAGAAACGATGATCGTATTCGAGAAATACGAAAGATTCGGTTCAAAACAATGAAATTGGGCTTATTGGGCTCAACCGAGACCCATCGCGGTACGCGATGGGCACCCAATTGGGCCTTCGCGGTACGCGAATCCCGAGCGGGAGAATTTGAATTCTCCGAAAAGCGTCGCGGTACGCGACGACCGATCATCTTCCACCTCCGCGGTACGCGGCGTGTTTCGGGAACCGAATGATTATTTTAATCATCGCGATACGCGATGATGATTTCTGGGCGGTGTCGCGGTACGCGACAGGTCTAGTTTCGCATAAATCTTTATAAAACCAATGTTAATCATTCCTGTTCATCTTTGCCGCAACCACTCGACTGAAACACTCAAATTCGACCTAGAAACCTCTGTTACAACCATCTCACACCAGAAGGGAGCCATCTAGGAGCCATTGAAGACCATTCTTGAGGATCAAGGCGTGGTGAAGGCTTCAAGAACGTCCGACCATCGATCTCCTTTGCATTTGAACGAATCTCAACCTCTCTAGGGCTGTTCCAGAGACTGCTCCAACCCTATTTCATTGATTCAAGACCTTGTAAGGTAGTTTCCTTGTTCAAACTAGTCACAAAATCACTAGAAAACACACATGCAAGCCTTTAGGCTACATGCATCACCAACACCACATTTGTCACGAAATTTCGGTCTTATGAATCTGTTATTTGACGTTGTATCTACTGATTTGGTGTATTAAGAATGATCTAAGATGATTTGTGTTGAATGTGATAATGATTCGTTGGTTATATCATGAAATTGACACTTTTGAGTGCATGCATGGATAATCTAAGTATATTGGCTTAATTTTGAATGATGAGATATTATTATAAATGATATTTAGAGTGTTCTACATGATTAGAATGGATGTTTATAGTCAAGAAATGTCAGATATGTGATTGTTACTATAAATAGTAACTTTAATGTTACAAAGTGTGCATTCTTGTTGAGATGACCACATTGGTATGTTTAGATCTATAAGATATGCTTGAAATGATGTTTAAGAGTTATCATGATAGTTATTTGATGCTTAGAAAGGTTTAGAATTGTTAAAAGCATGATTTTTATAAATGTTACTATAAATAGTAAACTTTTGTCACAAGTTGCAAATGCTTGATGAAAATGATAATGTGTTGAGTCTAAGATGCTTATTTAGTGATTTAAAAATGATATTGAAAGGTTTATATTGATTGGGAGATTTGATTTGTGATCATTTCTATCAGTTACTATAAATAGTAACTTTATTTCGCTAAGTCGATGATTATCGCATGTTAAACGTGACGATCACGATTAAATGGCTAAATATGACTAGGATAGCAATATTACATGATATTAGTTGTTAAATTGATGAAATATGCTTGTTTGCGCACACTTTCTAATTATGGAAACTTTTATGCGCAAACTATGTTAAACCGACTATGTGTAACTACGTGCTATGTGATAACATGCTCATTTAGGATAAATATGCATGTTAGAATAATCGGAATATGATCTTATGCATAACCTGCCAAATATGGAAACTTTCCTAAAATAGAAACTTACCATAATTAGTAAGTTTCCTCATAGGAATGGTTTTGGTATCCGTACACTTCACACAACACCAAACCACACACTTACACGAACACTTGGTCCAAACCGTCACCAACGGGTCGTTAGGTCAAACACGATCGACACGGTCAAACACGGTCAACTCGACCCACATAACCACTTAGTGTCGTTGAACACTAACACGGTCCGGTGAGACCCACATACGCAAACACGAACTCATAACACCTACATGATATAGGTGACTACTAGCCGGCGAGCTACACTTACTCTCTTTTGAGCTAACGCATAACTAAACTCAGGTGAGTTTACGGCCCCACTTTTACTCTTTAACTGCTTTTGTTAAACTATTGGGGTGAGAATACAATGCAACTGTTTTAGATGTATGACTGGTATGTTGTGAAAACCATTTCGAGTGTAACTATTATCGCATAAAGTCCTCACTTATCCTTACCGTTAGTTGTGTAACAAACGAGTCGTAATTACGTAGTACTACTGGGTTTGACTAACCCCACTCGGCACCAATGTTGACTGGAGGTCATAACGAGTGTAATTTCGATGTGAATTGCGAGTTCAGCGATGACTCGCGGAGGCAAACGGGAACAGTCTAGTTTCGGTAAGATGAACTGACACACTCCACGGATCGTAGTATCCAACTAAACTTTAACATACCCAGTATATATCTGTTTACTATTTATGTCTGTCTAAACCTGTGAACTCACCAACTTTATAGTTGACACTTTTTCGCATGTATTCTCAGGTAACTAATGGAGCACACGCTAGGACGCTCACAAGGACACACTAAGGAGTCAATCTTACATATAGACTCATGTCCTAGGCTTGTGTGCATGTGTTCTGTTTTGAAAACAATTTAAACATTGTAGTGTCTTGAACAATTACTTTCCGCTGCAAACTCATGTATTTCTGATGTTTAACACTTTCCGCTGCTTATTGAATGAAACTTGTATTGATTTACAATTTGTGTGAATGTGTAACTCATATAGAGTCGTTCTATATGACCATGAGCTATGATCCTGGCCACGTCACACCCACGTGGACTGACACCACGAGTGGGAATTTGGGGGTGTGACATTATGAGGCCTAGCCTCAAAATACATAACATTAGTATATATATTAAAACACAAAACTTAGTTTGTGTCCTAGAATACTATTCCTCTTTGTACAAACATATATGCGCTTGGTACAAGCGTATGATGCGTAAGCCATGACTCCAGTCCTCCACCCCATACCTTATTTCCCAACTTTTCAGCATCTTCTCACCACCATCGCCTCCTGCCGCCCTCCCCTGCCTCCTGCAGTCGTCCACCACCCTCCTCCGCCAGTGGTTCACCGTCCTCCACCAACACATAAACCACACGACCGCTAAACCTAAAAACCTTGCTGCAGTCGTCCCCGCCCTCCACCGCCTCCTGCAGGCTTCCACCACCCTCCTCCACAATGGTTCACCACTCCACCAACGCATAAACCACACCACCACGACACTGCGACTAAACCTAAAAACCCTAAAATCAAAGATTCTACGATGGTGGCAAACCTGATGATGTCGTTAGCCTGATCTAGATCAATAAACCCTAGCCACTCATCGGTAAGGACGACGGTGAAGACAGTGGTACAGTTGTGTCGGTTCATTCGGTGATCGGAAAACCCTCTATGATCGGAAATTGTTGAAAGAAAAAGTAAGAGGAGCGTACTAAGAGTTTTGAAGCTGGACTTGCAAATGCATCATGCCACCATCACTTTTGTGGGTATTTTTTTAACAGAAATTGTAGCCCCCAAAATGACCATTATTTCCATCAGGTACAACATACCTTGAATTAATGAACTCTATTATACATCTTATTAATTAGCGGTGAATAAGTTGTTTGCTAACCCAAACTAAAACAAAACCATCTGTTATGCATATTGGTTAATTTGGTTATACTATCGTCTATTTTGCTAACCCTAAATTCTTAACTACGTTGTCCTGATTCTAGCCAACAATTTATGAAATATAAGAGAAATCTGATGAAGTTATCAATACTTTATCAGAAGACACTAAACTTCTTATTGCACCATCGCAATGAGCAAATTTCAAGTGATATGTGGAGGGCCAAAGCATGCATCAGTGATCTTCAGACATTTGTCCAACTACGAGAAGCCAAAATACCTTTGCGACCGAGCTGAATGTTCTTACACAGTTACTGTTGTATATTATGTTTGATAGCTTTTATATTTGTTATTATATCATTCGTTGTTGTTACAACTACTAACATTATTAAATTTGTACTTGAAGCAGTTATCACTTATACTATGGTGCTTTCTATAACAGGGTTTGAAGGTTTTTCTTTCTTCCAAACAAATCTCTGGTCTACAAGTTTAGATACAACAGTAGCATGGCACATGGCAGTTATGTTTCTTCAATGTCGTTTGTGTACCAAGCAGCATCTGTTGATTCCAGTGGATATTTTTAGATTGGATTGCACAGGGGCGGTATCCTACTTACAGGCTGCTGCTTTATTTGCATTGGGGAGGGAAAATGAAGCCCAAATTGCATTAGTTTGAATGGGAAACTTGATTTGTTGGTTTGTGATTATGCTAATTTTTTTCGTTTTATGGTTAATTAACACCATTCGCGTTGAACCATCAACTGATTGCATGTTTTCTGATATGACAATTTCAGGCTGCCTTTGAACGAAAAGCTATTAACCTCATGACATCTCCCCTTGGCTAAGGCAATCATATTCCAAAGTAAGATTCTGAGTTTTTGTTGGGGACTAAACAACAACATTTCTTTTCATGGGACATTTCCTCACACCTATTACGAAGAGCAGTTACCTTGCCTAAAGTTTTGTTCCAGGTGCGTGTCCTTTATGTTTTGAGTAAAATTAAGAATTTTAATGAGATTTTTATAATGAAGCAGAGATAATAATTGTCTCTTTTGCTTCATCGTTTATGATTCTTTACACTGACACGTAATTCATTGCGGCCATTAGACATTTCGTGATTCGAGCCTAAATGATACTGGAAATCTAAAAAACACGAAAATAATACGGACCCGGTGCAACGCCCGGGTCCTAAATCCTAGTTAGATTTAAAAGTCAATATGTTCCCCCCATGGAAACCAAAAGTAAATCCTTGATCATACAGTCGAGCAGCTGAGATAATGTTCCTAGTTAATGAAGGTACATAACAAACATTATTTAATTTTAAATACAGGCCAGATGGTAACAAAAGGGAGTATTCTCCAACGGCTTCAACCGCTACATGAGCTCCATTACCAACATGGAGCACCAACTGGCCTTCCCTCAGCTCTCTAGCCTTCTTTAACCCCTGCAAATCATTGCAAATATAAGTACCACACCTAGTGTCAAATACCCAAGAGTTACTACTGAAAGCATATAATTCTATTACAAATATACCTGAAGTCCCAGCTCCAACGGGGTTCTTCTTCATCTCAGCGAGGTATTTTGGGCAATCCCTCTTCCAGTGGTTAGGCTCCCCACAATGAAAACAGTTGGGGTTCTTTGGAGCCTTTGTAGGGGCCTTGACTGCTGGTTTATGTTCCTGTTTCTTGAACTTCGCCACAACCTTTCCTTTTCCACTAGGGGTCACCCAAGGTTTCTTGCCCTTTCCTTTGCCTTGTTTGTTTGGCTTCTTGACTTGACCCTCCCTTATCATGAGAACTGATTGAGGCTTGTTGGTAATGTTCTTCTCGGCAATCCTTAGCATGCCAAGCAATTCCGAGATAGACTTTTCAAAACCATTCATGTTGTAGTTCATTACAAATTGGTTATATGACTTAGGAAGTGACCCTAGTATCATGATGATAGCTAGATCATTCTTAAGTGGAGAACCAAGCCTTTCCAATCGTTCTACATAGCCCTTCATTTTCATCACATGAAGGCCTACGGGAGTCCCCTCTTGCATCCGACAATTGACAAGAGAAACCATGGTGTCATAAATATCTTGTCTAGCTTGTACTACGAACATCAACTTGAGTTCCTCAATGATTTCGTATGCCTTTAGGTACTTCAAATCATGTTGCAGATTTGGTTCCATAGTGGCAAGCATAAGACAAGCAACAGTTTGAGCATCATCAAAGTGTTTTGCCCACGCATCCCTAACTACCTTGGTTGCGTTGGGTGCCGGTGCCTCGGGGATGGGTCCCTCAAGAACGTACATCTTCTTGTCTTGCGTAAGCACAATCCGAAGATTGCGATACCAATCCATGAAGTTTGTGCCGTTAAGTTTCTCTCGATCCAAAATGGATCTAAGAGCAAAGGAGTTGTTTGCGAGAACGATTGCATTGTTCGTCGTTGTCATCTACAAAACAAAGTTTTATTTTAATACTTGTGATATTTAAACCCTTTAATATTTAAGTACCCTTTGTTTTATTATGAAAACCTTAATTATTTAAAGGCTAAGATCCACATCACCCTTAGTTTCTTGTAATTGGCCTGGCGCACTTTTCACAAGAATTAAGTTGATTGGTAGGTTTATAACCAATTGCTTCCTTGCAACTCTTAGACTTTTGGGATTCATTAACATTTGTGTTAATATTGGCACGCTTAATCCCATTCATGCCAACCCTCCCTTTGTGAATGGCCTACGCACTTATCACAAAGTCGAGTTATAAGTCGTCCTACTTTAGAAACGTGTGATGTCCGACCCAAGACTCTAGGAAATCGACACACCACCTTACACCCATTACAAAATAATCTAAGTACTTGGCCTAGTGCTTTCGTCATTAGAAAATTTAGTAATGTCGTAAGTTTTCTAAATGGGATGGCATGGACTTATGTTTTAGAAAAATGGGTATATTTCGTTTTTAATGTAAATTTCTTTTACAAAACGTTTTATGTAACAAAATCTTGCATGCTTTTGAGATCGTTACATTTTGAAATAAAACCTAATTTTATTTATCGGTCTTACGTTTTAATTTTAAATGATCGCGACGATTCATTTTAATATCCTAGATATTAATATGTTGGTAATTAAACGCGTCGAACCATTTTAGCTATTAATAAAACTTATATTATTAGCCATTGAGTTTTATAAAATAAAGTCCTTGTTATTTTATCTTCTTAAACGCAAATTTTATGAAACTTAAAATTTATAAGTTTGGTTTCTTACAAGTCTTCAAACTTGTTTAAAATATTTTGTGTTAGAGTTTATAAGATGACACTTTATCAAACTCTTTACTTACATTTTTATTTTGTTAAAATGGTTGGTAATAGTTTAAAATCCTAGATTTTTGAACACAACCACATAAACATACAAGTAAAAATATATATATGCAAAGCCAAGCCAAAGTATGGAGTTTTGTGAGCCACACAAAATCACCATAAGGTCTAGGGACAAAATTTGCATAATCTTGAACTAGAACTCTCACTAGTCTTGTCATCTTGTTGGACTCCTTCGTTGCACCATCTTTTGGACACCATCTTCCAAGTCTTTAACATTACATTTGAAATAAAATACAAACTAATCTATAATTTACATCTCAAAAGTAAATAAATTGCAAGACTTGAAAATAAATTATTACATGCCCAAATAAAAGAATATTACAACCATATTGAACATCCAACACAAATAATCACAAGGTCATGGCTAACTTTGCATATTCAACACAAAATATATAATCTTAAATTTTTAGCAACTTTTTACCTACTTGCATGCATGGTGCAAGTTGGTGACATAAAACTAAAAAAGATGTTTCTACCATATATTATTTTTCTTACTTGAAAGATAATATACTTTTTGGTTTTATTACTTTAAAACCAAAATATGTCTAAAATTTCAAGAACATACATAAGTGGCTCTGATACCAATTGTTGGGTTTTAAACATGTCTTGTAAAATAATTTTGCAACGGAAGCTTGTTTTAACATATTTAAACTAATAATTTAAGAAACTAAAACCCACCAAGGATCCATATGTAGTTCTTGAAAATTAAGTAAAATACAACCATAGGGTGTTTAGAATCAACAACCTTTGTAGAGAAGTGGTAGCTATAAGAATGAGAATGTTATGAACACAAATGTATTCACTCCTAAAGATGAACACACCAAGCAAGATGGATCCAATGGTGCTAGCCAAAACCACTTGCAAATGTCAAGAATCAAGTATGTGGATCACACCAAGAACATCAACAAAAACCTTACTTTAAGATATTTGTTGATGTTCTCCTTTGTGAATCTCTCTACCATATTGAAATTTACGTTTCTTTTTAAACTAGCAAGACATGGCCATAAAGTCCTTTTTTATTTTTAATCATTAAAATGTTATTGGAACTTTACAACCTCTTACCATTCAAACAAGCAAAGCATGGCCCTCCCATACTAGCTTTTTTTTGTACGTGAGTTTCAAATAAGAAAGTGTGTTTTCAATTAACATGTTGGATAATAGCTTAAAATAATCATATATATATATATACACACTATACATTGATTCATTTCATATTACTATTTTACTTAACAACAATATGTTCTTGACATAGAATGGGTTATGCACATTAAACCTTGTTTAAACGTGTTTATGGAATTTATTTGCTTAGTGTGTGACCTTTTGGGATATCATATCAATAGTAACATTGTTACACGTTGTGTCTTAGGCATATAGGTCCAACACCATGTACACTACATTTATAACATCTATAAATATGGCTCACTATATATCTTTCATTGATCTAGATCTTTTGTTTGATTTGATATATGAAAATATAAATTCTATTGACTTGCATAAATTGTATATGAAATCTATTAATCTAAGATTTGTCATGTGTTGTAACCCATGAATCTTAAGCAGTCTAAACTTTTGAAATAAGTTAACCGATGCAATTCGTTGATAAGTTGATATGTGATATGTAAATGTGAAATATTTTAAACTCTGTAGATTGTTTAATTTCGACATCATTTTATCTGTTCATCTATATTTGTTTAAGCTATATAGACCTTAAGAAATATGTCAATATAAGATACGCTAAGTAATCCGTTAATTTTAAATATGATATAAATATGTCAATATAAGACACAATAAGTAATTCGTTAATTTTAAATATGATATGAAATTTGTTAATCTAAAACACGTCAAGTAGTTGTTAATCTGAAATATGATAGTAGTGTGTTTGGAGTAAGATATGTTAAGAATTACAACTTGTGTATTTGAAATATGCAACATGTTATATGCAACATGTAATCCATGATTCATTAACCTTGGAATGTGAAAGTTGTTAATGTACTTGAATAAGTTGTAAATTAAAAACCCTTTAAGTAGTTTATCTATAATTCTTTTTTCCTTAAAAACTTGTTAATATTCAACTTGTTAAGTTAATATGTTTACTTTGGAAATAATAATATGTTAATTTATATTTGAAATACTGAAAATTTGTAAATCTTTTAATTTGTAAACACGTTATAGAAATACAATAAGCAAAACATACAAGACATCTCCAACTTGATGTACAACTAGGCATTGTTATCACACATATAACCTCTCTTAGGGGCTGTTTGTTTGGATCTGAATGGGTCTGAGATTCAGACCGTTTGTTTCGGGAAAAAAACACACATCTGAATGGGTTCCAATGTCTGAATGAGGGTCTGACTCATTTAGACTTCAGACCAAGTCTGAATGGATCTGAATGGTGAATGGGGATAGATCGATCGTGGATCCAGCCACCACACATCTGAATCGTTCGAACATGGATCCAGCCACCACCATCGATGACTCCTTCGATCTAGCCACCACCATCACACCACCACTGCAGCTTCGCCACCACCACTGCAGCTCCACCACCACCATCGCGCCACCACTGCAGCTCCACCATCGACGACTCATTCGATCCAGCCATCACCATCGACAACCAAAGATGGTTCGAACTGCGATGGTTCGAACAATTGACCACTACCGCTCGATGGTTCATACCACAAGGGACAATGACGGAGACGACGACGGAGGCGGCGACGGAGGCGAACGAAACCCTAAAATCAATGAAGATGGGACGCGACCTCGTGGTGGTGCTCGCGGTGGTGAAGGCCGAAGGGGTAGACAACTTGACAGTGGTGCTCGCCGGTGGTTCTCGCCGGTGGTGCTCACCGATAGGGTCTGGTGTTTTGGCCGAAGGTGGTAGACGGGGACGGGAAAAATAGGGTTTTTGAGAGAAAGGGGAATTTTTTTGTTTTATTCAGATGTTTAAACCAAACGCTCTTAACTGGTTCAGCACTTAATCATTCAGACCCTTTTAATCATTCAGACATCTTAACCATTCAACACTTAATCATTCAGACCCAACCAAACAGCCCCTTAAACCATCTTTAATACCTCCACCGCCCAACCAGCGGGGAAGCTCCATTCAGCAGGGATCGGCGGCCACACCACCCCCTATCCCGGCGGTGCTCATTTCAACCACATGGCGGCACCCGCGCCCCGTGAACCTCCTCTCTTTTCATTGGCCAATTTTAAAAAAGGGGACCCGCATTTAAAATCAAAATGTTTGAGTGGTTATAACGTGACACAGTAGGGAAGGTTTTTCAGTGGGATGGCCACTACGGGGTTTTAAGATTTTCAGTATGGTGATAACGTGACAAAAAATTTCAGTGAGGTGAGATTTCAGTAGGGTGGGTATTACAAATGGTCTTAGAAATCTTTTAACTTTTTAACTTTTATCTGGTATCAGAAATAATTTTTGGAACTCATGAAGGTCACCACCATCCAAAAATCAAAATCATGAGCAAGAGTTGTGTGTTACAAGTGTGTATTTTCACGGTAAAAGTAAGAACATTTGGCCATGATATATAAGGATGACAAGTGTCAACTCACCTCCAAGATCACTGCTATAAAAAATGGCAGATCGCGATACAACCATCGAATGTACATCTAACCAGTATAAATATGATTAGTTTTTACTTAATCTAGTTCAGAATGTTCTATAATGACAGTTTAACATCAATGTATATCATAACAAACATGCCATTATTATCAGCTAGAATTGCTGGTGAGGCTCTCATAGAAAAGAATGTATCCATGATCCGTGTTACCTGCATACTCCTGAGCAGAACCAAACGCAGTATGAACAGCAGATTCCTCAATCATCTCCACATTCTCATCATCAAAAAACAGCCAATGGTTGTGGCTTTTAACCAGGCTAACATAATGCCCATGGTTGGGCCCATTGCCAACATGAACCACCACTGCAAATAAAGAATACTCACAGTCTGCGTCTTCCATGGTGTTTGTCAGTTTTAGCTCCAGAGGGAAAACCACGCGATATGATAACTTTTTGTACCTGCCCTGCTGTTCCATGTACTTGAAACGTTTTAAATGTATAACTAAAATATGGGGTGGTTTTTTTATCTTCATCCTCTTTTGTGCTTCCTGCAAACTGCAAAATGAAACAATTAGCATGATGTTTCCCAAAGGGCCAAAATACTAACTAGAGGTGGAAGTGGGTCGGGTAAGTTTACAGGTTAGAATGAGAAATTTTATAAGAGGGGTATAACTAGTGAGGCAGAATGGGCCAACAAACACTTCTTATCCAAATATTTTCAAGTTAGAAAAACTATATTTTTTTAAATTTTAACAGAAATTCAGATTTTTCTAGTTAAGCAATTTAAGAGTTTGTTACATATTTGAATACACTTTGGAAAGCTATGAAGTATCAACCCATTTAATTCATTTCCTTTTTAGTTAAAAGTTAAAACATAACCCAGGTCAAAACATTTATGTGTAAATCTCTATATGGATCAAATTTGCCAAAAGAAAGTTGCTACTTGTAGAAAAACAGGGAAACCCGATGCATAAGGACCCTGCATGTGCAAGGCCCAGGGGGTTTTCATGCCAACTTAGGGCTGATGTATGCATATTTCCCTTCATTTCTGCAAGAGGCTGATTCCAAGACATGAAACCGTGACCATCATGTCATATGGCAGCAACCTTACCATTGCCCCAAGGTTGCTCCTTACCCTGCATTTCTACCGATATCACTATGATATTTGTGAAAAGCTAATCTTTCCCAGATATCCTAAGAATGGGTTGACCTGAGTTGTGTAGTTATCTATAACGGGTCAAGTGGATAAAATAGGTAAAATAAGAAAGCTTAAGAAAACCGGTCAAAAGGCACCCAAGGTGTTTGAACTTCTAAGGCACACCTTTTAAATCATTAAATAAAATTTAAAAAAAAAAAAAAAAAAAAAAACTAGATTGTTGTTGTAACTATATAGTTGATCATATTTGGCACATGCAGGTCATTTTGACCCACACCAATATTACATTTGTTGACCCAAACTCATTCTAACCTATTAACAAACCCACCCACTTTGCCACCTCTACATTTAACAAATAATCATTAACCTATTTGCAAAGTCAATAGAACTTATCCTCAGCATTTAAAGAAGTTTAAAGAGAGTACCAACTACCAACCTGCAGCATTTATCACAGAAAAACTTGTCCTCAGCATTTAAGGTTTCAGTGGAACTGAAGTTTTTTAAACAACTTGTAATTGAACTGTTCTGTTCTATATCAAGACTCAAATCTAAGAACGTCTCATCCCTTGCAGTCACAGTCTCACATCTTAAACACCTTGTCTCATTTGTAAGTATACCCTGCATATTTAATTAACAGTAAAAAAAGGAAAAGCATGAAATTAGGTCTTTAGGTACCAGCACATATAATCAAAGTTGCCATTATCGTTTATATGCAACCATGTACATTAAAGTATGGTTGAGAGGTGGGAAGTTCAACCAATTTACTTAAATGGGTTAATAAGGGTTATGTTATATTTCTAACTCAATCTGCTAAACAAAACAGGTAAAAATAAGAAAACAAGTCACATGGGTCGAACAAGTCAAGAGTAAGATAAGGTGTATTTTTAAAGCATTAAACCCCTAAAATCATCAAAACAATTTAAAGACAGCACTGCAGTTTGCAGAGAAATTTTCAGATCAACCTAACCTGACCCATATAAATTAGTACCTTGCTCCATTACCCAACCCACTCAATTTGTCATATATCATATCTCAAGATTTCTTGACATATGGATAGTGACTTGATGATAGTAGCATAATCACTGCTAAAAAAGCAGAAATTAGAATGCAAACTAACTTGAAAGCTTTTGTGAACCCAGGTAACTATGGGTTCTTTCTTTGCACCATTCACCTGACCACCATGTGGCCCATTGCCCATCTTTTCAGGAGGTGATAAGCTTCCAGCCGGATCTTTTGATGTTTCTTTCTCTAGTATGTCAACAAGATCGTTTAACAAGAAGTTCAAAAACTCGTGTGCATCCTACAGATCATTATAAAGAGAACTACTAGATATCAGCAAATTTAATATTAAGAAATTCAAGAGCACCATGAAGACTGATTAGCATCAGAATAACATAGAGAATAAGAAGAATTTCAAGGATTTGTTTGTCTCGTTCATGTTATTGGCTCCTATCAATTCATTCAATGTCTTCATTTTGGTAGTCATCACTACTAAAAAGATTATTTATTGAGAATGATCATCGCACTAAAATTTCACAAAAACAATATGAGATATTGGGGACTAGAAGAGGCAAAAATGTTATATATGCATTAGTATCATAGCTAAAGATAGAATATCTTTATGTATTATGTATGTAAACCAAATAGTCTTACAAACCTAGTCAAAATATATCAATCTACCATGCATATCATGCACCATAAGAAACTTTATATAATCGAACTCTGAATGTACCTGATGCATGTAACCACGGAAAATCTCATTTTCTTTCTTCACCCTTTGTACAAAGCGTTTTGGAGCAATAACACCTGTTTTCTTCTTTTGTGTACTAATCTAAACAAGTAGAAGGAAATAAAGTCAGCTAATCTACACAATATGTCTTTTTCTCAATAACTTAAGACAGCCATTTCCATAGATAAAATGAAAAACAAAAAATTATAATAGCGAAAAATGTCATATTTTATGACTACTCATTAAAAATTATCCTTGAAACCAGTTGGAACCAACTTTTTTAGACAGAAGTTGTGTTTACTATGAATAGTGAACAAAAAACAAAATTATACATGATTGACTACTAGATAATATGGAGTATGGACATAACATAATAACACATACATGGTATATATTTGCTGGTTAATAAAAGCAAAAGGTAGCACCAATTAAGTATATTTCTAACTAAATCTGCTACCTGCATAAACAATTCGGCTAAACACGTAAGAAGATTTTCTTCTACATCTCCCGGATTTTTACCATCTCCATAATACTCAAGCAGCTGTTCACGAAATGGAACACAGAAATAAAGAGCCTGTAATATAGAGAAAACCAAACAAAAATATTAAGCTGATTAACAAGGGTACAAGTCTTAATTGGAACTATAGCTAGAAATATGAAATGCCAAACACTTTTAATAGAATCTCCATGCATGTATGTGAAAAGAGATAGTTAGAGACTCTTCAAGTTTTCCATTAGCCAAATAGCAAAATAGCTATAGATAATGGCTTTATTAATTCCCAGTCAGCAAGAAAATATTAAGGATCAATGGTCAAAACATGTATATGGTGGTCTAAAGACAGATGATGTAACACGTTAGCAAAATTATCAACATCATTTGGAAATAATACTGCTCTGGAGGCAGGCCATATAACTAACTGTCATCTGTTTTAAATCTCTTTTTTCGTTGTACAAGTAGGTTGTTCATAAACCGTTAATCCGACAGTACCACCCAAACCGAAACAAATCCGCTGATTCAGCTGTTTGACCATTTAACAGTCCCACACCCACAGTTCAATTTTTGGCAGTTTAACGATTTGGCTGACGGTTTGGAACATGGAACCAGCCGTTTAACCTTTAGTATTCTTTTTTTATATACAATTACGTAAATGTGCTATATGGCATCCTTTTTGTTTTAGAATTCGATACAAACCATTAACTTTAAAATAAACGGTTCAAACCACTACACCAACAAACAAAATCATTTTGGCCAACCTCCAAGGAGGTGGTGTAGTGGTTAAAGTGACAACCTAGGGGTCTCAAGTTCAATTCCACTTAGAATAATTTTCTTTGGAAGGCCACCGACCCGGTTGCTTGCGCCGTTCTTTACCTGTTTCTCCTGGTTAGTCGGGTAATAGGGGGTACCACTAGGTTTACCACGTAAGTGGGTTCCCACGGTCATCAAAAAAAAAGGAAAAAATCATTTTGGCCGATTCAACTGCCACAACTTGGCTGGTTTGACAGTTGACTAGTAAACTGGTGAACCAGAATTTTCATCAAAACCAAGGGAACTAGACGAACACCCTTAGCACAAGCAAGTTGAGTAGTAAACCGATGAGTATCAATCAACCAACTGGTTAAGGACCACTATACTTCGACAACTGTTAAGCATTGCCAACTGTAACAGTGGAGTTGGCAATGTAATGTTATGGGACTGCATCCCTTCAAGTAGCCAAGGATATTTCGTACTAATCATTATGATATAAAACATCAGAGCTGACAAACAAACCAGATAAAACGAACATGAGAACATTGTTCACACTTCACAGTTCAATCATGCTACATAGTCTGGCCCCAACTTAGTTAAGCTTGCTGGAGCGGTGGAAACCTTGAAATATAAAACTAAACATCATATGCCAACCAGTATATGAATTGTGTATTGTATAAGTATTGCAATGCCAAAGTACTTAAAAAAAGCCATGAGGGGTGGCATAGTAGTAATTGCTTGAGTCCCTCTAGCGGAGGTCTCGTTTTAAAAACCAACTTCCACTCACTTTCTATCTTTAACCTCCTTAAAAACACCTATACCCCGCACAAGCTGCGATCGGTGTATTGATGGTCAATGAGCTTTCCGTAATGGTTTTATCGCGCTTACCCAAAATGACAAAGTAAATAGTTTACCATGAAGAGGATACGCACAAGCTACCTAATTAAATTGATTTCAATTGCAATTAATCATGCATCAAAGATATGGTACGACTCCAATGGAAACACTAAGAAGTGAGCATCACAGAACAACAGAAATACGAAATTACTGACACATCAAGTAGATAAACGAATAAGGTTTCATCATCAGATCAACAAAGTGTACATAGAATCAACAAATTGAAAGCAATCAAATGAAAACCTGCAAGACACTGTTGCAGTAGCAAGTGTTGCCGAAGTTTTCAAGTCCGAAATACCGCTCGCCTTCCGGAAACTGGTCTCCTAGAACTTTCTCGAGCTTAGACCCCGCCGCACCCATGAGATCATCTACCAAATACCAAAATTTCTCTATTTCTTTCCTAAATCGATCTGTAAAACGATATCAAAACACTTCTCTTGATCTAAAAACTAGAAATAAATAGAATCCAGATAAATCGTTCGTTGATTCAAATTTTATACCATAGGGTTCTTCAAACCAAAAAATAGTACATGTGTAGTAGCGAAACGAATGAATTTGCGGTGATATCGATTAGGGTTTGTTCATCAAAACGGATTCCTCAAACAGATGAGTGAAAATTGGAAAGGAGGAGGCGTGTGTGAGTCTAAATTGATCGCTTTGGTGTCAACACAGTGATCTGGGGCTTTGTTTCGGACAGTTGACTGCTCATCAACAAGAACATTAATTACCATCCACGATTTGAAGTTTTGAACCTTATAGAGTGATCACCCATTTTCACCATAAATTCCTGATACATATTGCGAAAAACACATTCGTTCCTGTGTCACATATCTCCACATTCTCGTAAAAAACCTTCCCAATATCACAAACAAGAGGAGAAAGCGAAGAGCGGGGGCCGTTCAAATGGGAAATTGGAAGCCGTCGAGGGATGAGTCGGTGTCCCCGCTGACCCCGCTCAAAATCAAGCCCAACCAGCGGCTCATCCACTACGCATAGACTTACAAGCAATTAATTATCAATCATGTGCCCTTACGACTTGTAACATATAAGTGATAAAAGAGGCCGTCTAAAAACAAAAAATTGATTATGTATTGATGGTCTATAACTTTTAAAATTACATTGATTCTTTCCCTATGGCTAGGGGTGTTCATCGGCTTGAATAACGGTTTATTCGGATCGGGTTGCTTGGAATTGAAAATTTGAAGACACCATCCGAAATCCGACCGGCCCGAATTTGAAAATTTTCAATCCGATCCAAATCTATCCGAAAAAGCCGAATAAGCTTTTTTTTTCATCCGAATAATCCAAGCAACCCGAATAAACAGGGTTTATTCGGGTTATTCGGATTGAATTCGGATATCCAATCCGAATAAACAAGATTTTATATATCCGATATCTGATCCGATCTGAATTCTGAAAACGGATATCTTATCCGAATCTTTAACTTGGATCGGTGTTTTTGGGTTTCGGATACGATTAGGATTTCCCATTTTTCGGATTTCGGATTTTTTGAACACCCCTACCTATGGTTGTCGAACCTGCTTTATCTTTCTCGCTACTGATTGCCGAGCACTTTGATCTTGCCAAACACTTTGATCCCATATGGAATCGCCCAACTCGATCAAAGTTGGCAATGAGCATCGGATTACACCGGTGGTGACATAGGAACCTAATCAACTAGTGTTGCCACAAATATGAAAACAAGATGTGGTGATTGCAAGACTTTTGATCGGCTGATTTTCTGGTCTGGATTTTTATCTTATAGACTAGGTGTTAGCAATTGAAAAAGATGGTGGTGTTTGGAGGTTGCAAGTCATTTTCAACATTTCAATTTATGTCATCGAGTAGGCTATGTTTCCAGAGGCGGACCTAGCCTATTTTATGAGAGTCGACCGATCCCATGAACTTTTATTTTAAAGTGTTCTATATACGATCTGATCGTAACCGACCTTCAAGAAATTTTGAAACCGACCCCCATAAAATTTTGATGACACTGATGTAGCTCAATTTAAAACCATTTAGAAAACAAAACTAATAAAATTAATACTCAAATAGCCCAATATGCATTATCTGTGACTTAAAAAAATCGAATTTTTGACATAAATAGGAGCAGCAACTCTAATGTTTTTTATTTACTTTAGTTTTTTTTCATTTTTTTATAACCTGACCCGATCGGCCGATCCAATTCTAATCGATCCAAAAAATGAAATATTTAATGACAAAATAGCCCCAATAAAGTTTCGACCCCCATTAAAAAAAATTATGGGTCCGCCGCTGTTAATGTTCGTGCATGATATCATTGTCATTCTCCGCTTTCTTGTCTTCCATGTCTAACTCTAACTCATTGGCGAGACCCTCGTCTCTAAAGAGTATCTACGAGCTTCATTTACTTACAATACATTGTTGATGGTGGTGCATGGGGGTAGAGGGAGGATTACAATGGTGGTGGATGAGTTGCCAGTAGTGGGTGGTACAATTACGGGTGAGTGGTGATAGTGGTTATGCTTGTAGATGTGGAGACGAGTGATAAAAATTTTATTTATTTCTTTTTTTGAATATATTGGGTATTTTGAAAAATATGATCCAAAAAACTAACATTTTCACGTCGGAAATCGCCATTGTTACATATTTACAAACATTACGAACCATTAGTATAATTTATCGAAATTAAAGACCATCAATTCAAAACAAGAACTAATTGTGTAATTAGATCAAAATATATCCCTTGTAGTAAAGCAAGTAAAGTTTATAATACGAACGAACATGAACAGAGGACGTGTTCGTGAACGTTCGGTTATATTTATTTATTATTTATTCATTAAATGTATTGTATATTCGAAAATTTTATATTTATTGTTTAATACTTAAATATTTAAGCTATTTTTAGTTTAATACCATAATATTTATGTAAATGATTATATCTAATGTTTAAGACTAAGAATGTCGATTTTTATTGTTTAAATAATACATGTTCGTTGTCGTTCGTGAATCGTTCTTGAACAAACTAAATTCCTTAGTGAACGAACACAAACAAGAATTTCCGTTCAATTAGCGTTCATGAACCGTTCATGAACAAGTTTAAAGTTAAACGAACAAACATGAACAATGGCTCGTTCGTGTTCGTTCGGTTCGTTTACGACCCTACCTTTAGTACGATTATTAAAGTGACACCGTATACACACAAATCAAAATATAAAAATGTGATAACAATAATCACTTAACGCAATCACCGTCATCATTAGCATATTATAAATTAACCTCAATCACAATATATAGTTCACAAACAAATCCAAATCCAATCACAATTCGCAAACAAGCGTTTAACAATTTTGTTGAATTTGAATCCCCTGTGATCTTTCCCAATCATCAATTACAATCTCATCGCTTATTGCAATCTGAATCTTTTCTATTATAAACTTTGATTACACAAACCTGTTAAGATTTAAATAAGGTTTGTACTCACCCTTCTTCCAGACATTACTAAAGAGTAAGAATATACTAGGTAAGTTTATTTGTTATCTATCTATTATGATAAACTAAAATATTTTTGCTTATGGGTCAATATCATAATTAATTTTCCTTTAAATTTAACATGTGTCAACCCCACATTTAATTTTAAAAAATTATTGACACATGTCAATTTATAATTAAAAACAATAAAACAAATAGATCATATTTTTAAGCTAAAATTCAAATTATACCAATCCTATTTTTATGGTGACAAATTTAAGTTGTATTTTTCTTTTAACATTTATTTGATTATTAATAAGATTATATATTAATACTATTTTGTTCAAAATCAAAGGAATATTGCATAAATACAAACCTAACTTATGTATTAAAGCTATATTTTAATTAAAATAAAACTAACTTTTTCAAATAAAACAATTTACTCACACGTATCATTTGCAATGTCAATAAGTAAAGGTTAAGACCAACCGTTGTCAAAAGATGGTTTGAAACTGAAACAACCAACTTTTTCACGGATAACTGTACGTTGTATATAAAGAAGTTTTAGAGATTTATAAATTGTATTTGTAATTATAAAATGTATTTATATACAATTGATTATGTAATTCATCATAAATATATTTTAACCGCGTCATTTGTTACTCAAACCATACCCGGATTTATAACCTAGTATTTTAATATATGAGATGGTGTCTGTGTTATAGATAGTTAGAACCATAACGGAATTCTCGCTGCAACAGGTGAGGTAACCCACTAGTTTAGAGACAAACAAGACATCTTTCATCTCAAAATCTCTTTATAATAGGAGATAAATCTGCTTATAATGCCTCAATAAATACCTAAACAAGTTCCTGTCTATTGGTCATGCTGTTAGCAGGGCATACATATGATGACCATTGGGATCTTATTCTAATGAGCAAAGGAACACAAAGACACTTCCACCATGACCACTGAAAAGCATACACTTAGAAAAAAGGGCGTAATGCTCAACGATCTGACAACACGCACCGCAATGGTTGTGATTATTTGATTGGATGATAATGATCTGACACGCGCTTGGGTGGCAGTTTTCTGAGAATGAAAAGCACAAGGGCAGACGGGATGATCTCTACAATCTGGATAAATGAGAAAACAGCAAAAGTGTTGTTAGATTAAAGTACCCTGATATGTCTTAAAAATTAATTATAAAAGCCAGCCAATTTCAATCATTTACTAATGAATGAATCAATTTGGGCATTCGTTTATCTCTATGGCTCTCTATGGCTCAACAACAATAACCATGCTCGGTAGGTCCTACTTACAAGAAAGCTATTGGTATGATGAGACTCTTATGGCTCAACAAGTACATAATTAGCTTAAATACAATTGCCAAATTGAAGTGAAATAATGCAACAATTATAACCATATTTCTAAAATCTAGTTAGTTATATAAAAGAAAACTAAAATTTGGAGAACACTGCACCTAACCTGACTCGTTTGACATGTTCCCTTTTTAACTGATTTTTTGTTTGATCCATTACAAGAGGATTGAAGTTGTTAACTCTACCGTCGGTGCTTATAAAAAGTTAATTACCTTTTTTTTGTATTTAGACCTGGTATCAACAAAGATAAGTTTACAAGTGGCCAGCAAGTAAAACCATTTACTTCCATTAAATCGATAAATTTAGCATTCTCATGAATAAAGTAACATAATTTACCATGTAGTAAGCAAGATCAAGTATGGGGTGATTTCGAACATGAACATCAGCTTCCATGTTAAATGCAGAGACAGCAACCTATTGCATAAATAGGATTGGTTATTTTATTAGGCATTAAATAAATGCAAATTATAATAATTGACCATCAGATTCATGCATTAAATAACAAAACCTTACCATCACACATCTTATTAAGAAACATGTGCAACAAATTCCTGTCACAAATCCCACCTGTCAAAATAAAAAAAAAATAGCACACAGATGTTTAAGCAATTAGATTTTCATCTTCCACATGCCAGAAAACCTTTCCTCATAAATAATTTTACAGTCGTACAAGAAAAATGAGAACTGTTGGTATCCAATTTTCAGGTTAAAGAAATTATGTAGGGATCCAATCGTCTAGACAATTATTTAAATTGTTTTAAAGCTTAAATTATTAGTAGTTTAGAATTAAGCTTAGACTAGGATGAATTAGGAGTTACATAGGTTTCAGCCTTCAGGATTCCATTTGTGTTTATGTATAACGTGTTTAAATCATTAATATATAGAACATATCATTTCATATTTAAACCACTAAGCAGAACATTTTGAAAAGTAAAAGTTGTGGACAGATTCCAGAAAGCAGTCACTTGATGTGTATATTACAAAGCATATGACAATGGGTAGAAAAACTTTTATTTTACTTTGGTAAAAAGCTCCAATATCACAAAAATCAAAGCGTTAATACAGATGCAAACCTCATGAAGCTTTTTTGGCGACCTCTGGATTCAATTGGAAAGCGCCGAAGCATGACAAACAAGCTTTAAGATGACAAGCAATAAAAATATTATAAACAAATAAGCACATAAGCTTTTTTGTTTAAAACGGTATTTGCGCTAGATTAACAGTACCTCCCACCATATATAATGAATCCAAGAGCAGCACAAAGAGAGATAACTGCATACACCATAAAATTATATGCTTAAATGGTGACATATATGTCAAATGAAGTGGTAGAAAACTAACAGATGAAGCATTTCTAAATTCTAATCTTTAAAATACATCAAGCACATTTGTGCTTAATGTCCTAACATGTTCTTACCTGAAAAGAAGATTTCAGCAATCTCGATAGCAACAGCGCCTTTACTGAATTCCATATATATCCAGATGCACACCTGAAATTCATAAGTCATAACAATTAGAACATCTTTTAAAAGTCTAACTGCAGCATAGCAGTACTAGAGGTGCCAATTTTGGCACGTTTAATTATGGACTGTTGATTTGGGTTGTGTTTTATCTCAAATATATAACAACAACAACAACCTTACCCAGTATATTCCCACTTTTCAGTAGGGTCCGGGGGGGAAGGATAGATACAAACCTTACCCCTATCCCGATTGGGATAGAGAGGCTGCTCCGAAAGAGTCCTCGGCTCAAAGTTATCGTTTGAAGTTGATCATCCCAATGATTTTAACGTTATTTTCACAAAATAATTGAAATAATGTTAAAATTAGTGCACTTTTACTTTTGCCCCTTAAGGGCCCACACATATATACATTATATGCGTGCACCACAAATGGGGCGCTTATCTCAAATATATCAAATTGATAATTTTAGCCAATAGGGGGCGGCTCAAAAAACAGCCAAGTTATATTTTTAGTGCATACAACTTTCTAAATAGTTTCAAACTTCAAAGATTTAGATTGTTATGCAATAATATTCTATTGTAATTATAAGTAGAATTCATTTTCAAGGATTCTTTCAGATAAAAGAACAAAATAGAGTTTGTGGGTCAACCTAAACTATCAAGCCAGGTACCATTCCACCAGTACAAAAAAAAGCAACATGTTTTGATCCATTACCCACCCTGTCCAACCCCATCATCTTGCAACCTCTGTCCAGCACCCTCATTTAAATGACAAAAAATATGAGGTATGAATTTGTTCGCCACCTGAAGGAAATATACAGCTCCATTGACAATGAAATATGCAGGTCTGAGTTTGTCAGCAGGAAGACTTCTTGCCTGATAGTCAACAAATAAATTCTAATTTTTCATGACATGTACTAAAATCACACATACAAACTATAAAATCTTTGTTGGTAAAGATAAATAATACACAGACTCACGGAGTCTCTTTATGTTGAGTACCTGATGGTATATCTCAGCCCAGAATAATACAAGTAACGTGTAAGTTGAGAAAAATAGAAGACCAGGAAGATCCAAAAGTATCATGTCTAATACCTGTAAATGACAATTTCATTTCTCATTTAATTTCACAATTCATGTTGCCATGATGCAAGGAAAATGGAAGAAAATATGTCAAGTGAATTATTTAGCATAGCAAATAATAGTTTTGGCATTAGCTGAGAATAAAATTTCTTATAAAATACTTCTTAACACATGTTGATACAAAGTTGATCCAAGAGTTGGCAGATTCATATTTAAAGATTCGTGTTTTGAGGGCAATAGCTAGTGGGCTAGAAAAAGACTCAACTTAATACATGTTTTGATTAGTCAGAGGGCCCATAAGATATGGATAGAAACGTCTAAATGGGCTGGAGTGCTGGACATTGTGACAAACCGTGCCTGACCATCAGAGATTGTTTAGACATTTATTTATTATGTTTCTATAGTAAAAGGGAATGAACCTTTTCGTAATTTACGCGTTTATTTATGCAGCTAATTTCAATCACAGGCTGTCAGTTTTGAATTCTCAATGTTTAGCCAAACCTGCCTAATTTGGATTTTCTCTAAATAAATAAAAAAAAGCATGCTATAATGGTCTAAGACATTCAATAATATTCCAGTTTTTCTCTCAAGAGTAGTCTTTTATCTTTTGTGCTTCTGCTTTGTGTCCCATGTTGTATATTGGGTCACCAACCTGTTGAATTTGGATTGGATATGTGGGTGGACTATATGAGTATTATGTTGGAAGGGGATACCCATGACCCATTTATCATGTGGCCATGTGGGTCAACTTGGTTTGCACCGACCAGTGACCCATACACAGCCACTCCAGTCTTCATGCATGTACAAGACTCCACGCTCTTTATTTCTCATGTGTTTTAATATATTGACATGCATTTTAAATTTAATCAAGTTTGTGGGTCAGGTAATGCCAGTCCCATGATCTATGTTGCAGTTTCTATCAATTTCTAATTTCTTATTGTATTATACAAACAGAATGAAAGGAGGGAGATGAGTTTATGGAAGAATATTATTTGGTTAATTTTCTCTATATTTGAGGTGAATTAACTATTTTATGCTAGTTCAAGGCAACTTGAATGGTGTTCTTGGAATCTATATTACAGTCAAACGGTGTATCTAACTATCTGTATCTTGATTCAAATTTAGAGTTGCCCAATGAGTTGTTCAAGTGGTGTATCTGTATTTTGTTGACCCATTGCCTACCCTTTCATCCGAATTTATGTTTCTATCCGTCACCTAACTCTGATTTACACATGTCTTATAAGCATAATATTAAGTGAAATCAATGAAGATGAAACAAGGTAACTCACCTTTGGCTTGTAGTGAAAAACACTCCAATAAAATCCAAACTCAACAGCCCTTACTGTGGAAAGACGTATTAAGGATCAAACAAATCGGCCTATATCCAAAGGTGCATAAATGATAAAAAAGAATAGCAACCTTACATCCATTGACCACAAAATTCATCAAGTGGAAAACCTTTTGTGTCGTCCAACCATATTCAGGTACCCTCAATTGAATACGAACAAGTTGCACCTGAATATTTAAAGACAAACATAAAACATTCATATAAGAAGCAGCCAATCCAGTGATTGTACAACCTGGTTTCAGAATTGCATGATGGTTGCTGCCATTGATTGTTATATTACATTATTACCCACTCAAATCCAAGGACAAAGATAGATTTGAACCTCATATGAAAATTGATATACGTTTTTCTTAACAATTAATCACCAACGTGTCTGATACAGTCAGATCCCTCTATGAAGTTTTACATAACACAAATCTTCCAATAAGTTTGGAGACCAGGACAATTTGAACAATACACAATAAGCCTTTTAATTTCTTGAAGACAAAATACAGTTCCAATTGAACAGATGAATAACTGTTGAAATCAGATTATATTTGACCTATACAACTAGTACTAACCATAAACACAAACAGGCAACAGCCACTAATCGTAACATGCATTCCAACTTCTATAATCAAGTAATACATGTTCAAAAGAACAAAAAGGAAACTAATTCTAAACCTACATCGACACTTCCCTAAAGATTTAAACCTACATCTAAGCCTACATCGACGAAAAGGAAACTAATTCTAAACCTACATCGACACTTCCCTAAAGATGCTTCATTTTCATGTCACAAATTAGGGATTTAGGTCATACTCGTCGTTCGCAGTTGGATTTAAACATATACACACGCATCATACACTTCTCTCCAACAATATAACTCAAAACACACTGTAACATCGAAACTCGTTACAAAACCCCTTTAGGTTAAACAAATTTCAACGTTCTCTACATCAAGATCCAAATCGTAAACATACCAGAGCGATTAACGCAACGAGGGCATACGCAGCACAGAGAGCGTAAAAAATCCCCTCCTGCCATTGTCGCGATTCGTCGATCACGTTCCATAATCGCAGCAACAAACCTCCCCCCACCGACGCGTATTCTAAATCGCCGAAACTCGTACGCAGAGCCGACGCCATTGTCGAATCGGATTGAAAGTTGAAACTCAACGATGAAGAGGATCAACTGCAGCTCCCCAACAACGATGAAGCTAGAGATGCGTGCAGGTGGCGAAGGAGTAGGTGTGACATGTGACTATGTGTGAGATTCGCCTTTTGTAAGAAAGGGTTAACTACTTAACTGCCTAAGATAACCGATTAATGTATAGAAATTAATGATGCTCCTAGTAAATATATATATACAATGGATATGATTAACTCTTTCTTATTACGTTAATCGAATAACTATATTTTATTACTTTGAAACTTACATTAAAGTAAATTTAAAGGTGTATGTTTTTTATTCTTTTTAATTAATGTAATTAATGTATGACTCACTTACATTATTAAAAAGAAGAAGAAAAAAATAACTACACTTTTATATTTACTTTAACGTGTGCCCCAAAGTAATAAGATGTAATTATTCGGTTAACGCAATAAACATGGGTTAACAGATGAACCACACCCTATACATACATACAAGGATCAGATAAAAAGTTTATGTTGCAGGTACAAAAAGGGTTTTTAGAATCTTTAAAAACGACCTAAACAAACTCCAATTTAACTTATTTCAATGGTATCGAAACCGTCTTATCGAACCCTACAATACTTGCTTTTTGGTTTTATCTTTAACAACTCGTTTTATACTTTGATTTTAGGCCATGTTTTTTTAGCTTTTATGTTTTATCTTTAGGTTTAGGGGTTTTTCTTATAATTTTGGTTTATTATTAGGGTTTATTGTTATGATTTAAGGTTTAGGTTTTAGGGAATTACAATCCAGTTCCAATGATGTAAAAAATGAATTTAATCAGAGTTTGTTTGGGTCGGTTTTCGAGCTTTTAAAAATCTTTCTTAGTCTTCTTAGACAAAACGTTTTAGAGGAACATTTCTCTCTCTCCATATATATATGTGTGTGTGTGTGTGTATTGAATATCAAATGTCTAGTCAAGACTCTAACCCAAACTTTTAATAAAATAAGTTAAGAGGATATTGCTAGGATAGAAGTCGTTTGGTATAAATATATTCATATAGAGTAATAAAAACAATATTTTGTATAAAAATAATCAAAATAATTTAACATTGTTTATATAGTGGCATGGTGGCAACGTATAATGTATTTGATAAAAGTTTGAGTTGCTTAACAAGTTACAAGCATTAGAAAAATAGCATCAAAAGCAAGATAAATTTAGTCAGCTACAACGTCATACTACAACCTATAAGCAATTATAATATTATATCTAACACTAGTTGTTAATTAGACTTGCTAAAATGTTGCATCATCAAATTATCTAACAGATATTGTATAATTATTATATATATTTTTATAGATGATTGATGTAAATAGTGCAATTTTGTTATTTTGTTAATTTTTTCTTATCTTGTTCTCATTCAATTTTTTACATTTGCTATTATGATTGGGCATGTTTTCAAAATCTATAATGGTATGACACTCACTTTTACTACGGAGTACTGAGTACACTCTAGTGATTTGTAGCCGAGTGACAACTGTTGTAACTTTTCTTATTTGCGTTTAAGCAGTCATTGTGACAACTAGTACTAAACCGTACGGCAAGTCCGTACGGTGTGTGTACTTTCACCACGTACTGTGTGTAAATATAGTACGTAAACAGTTGTGTAACAACAGAACACGGAAAACAAATCACAGTTGTACGTGTTTAAGTGAACACTTAAATACAGTAAATACAATAACTCAAAGAAAAACAACCGTGTTCAAACAAATTACAATAACAAATCGGTTGCGATCTGATATCCATGGATGACAGGAATCAGATGGCCGACAATTCAGTGTGAAAATAATGTGATAACAGAATGTTTAGTTGAGTCCGACAGTGAGGAAACGCAATTCAAATCATATTGCAGTGTCGTTTTAGAATATTAAACTGACAGTGTGTTGCGTGGGTGACGATTCACACAAACATATCTGTGAGTTTAACGTTCCGAACGATAACTGATAACTAGAAAACAAGATCAGAAAGTGAAACGTACGATCGTGTTCGTACAGTTAGCGCTCTGTACGAAGACGCGCGTAAGTGACGCGATCTGACGAAACGAAAACGAAACCCGTCACGAACGATAATAATTTAATAAAATAAAATATTTAACATTTTACAATTTTGAAACTCATCAAATAATTAAAATAACTTTCTTTTATTTAAACCAATTAAATTACGCGTAAAAGTTCCGGATACGCGACGAAGATACGAGCCGAGCAACCGAAACGAACCCGGACACCACACGGGGTATAAAAACCCTAAAATAAGAGTGTCTCTCATTTTATTCATCTTCATCCTCTCTCCTACTCTCATTTCCGGCCACCTCCATTCCTAGGGTTTTCTTCACCTTTAAACCCTCATAACTCACTCATTTCTTGGCCAAATCATCCCATCTTTGGACCAAATCGAAGGCATTGATCTCCTCTACACGAAAGTACAAAGGATCCGTCCTAACATCCACTATATCTCAGGTAATCTGAGCTCAAAGAGGGCGATTTTTAGGGTTTTCACCCTTTGTTCTTGTCTCTTAACCCTAGCCGGCTCACACCCTTCTTCTTGAACCCTACACCCACGAACACTGGTTCTAACATGCTACCACCCTCGAAACACCACTGGACCACGCCATGGGGAGGCGGCGCTGCTACGGCCGAACCACAGGTGCAGGTGGCCGAAAGGCCTAGGCTCGAATGGCCAAAGGCTCGAATGGCCCAAGGCCGAATGTCTCTCGGCTGGGGTAGCTGCCATTCGCCATCTAGCCATTCGGCCGAACCACCAGCTCATTCGACCATCACTTTCGCCACTCTCCTCATTCGACCAGCTTACAATCGTCCAGACCACCATCATTCGCCGGCCAGGACATGCGGCTCTCATTCGTGGGCTCACACTTTCTCATTCGACCATGCTCATTCGCTGGACCCTCCTCTCGTTCGGTCACCTTCATTTGCAGCTTCCTTATTCGCCATCTAAGCCTCATTCGGTGGCCAACCAACCCCACACCATTCGACCTACATGATGCTTCTCAATCCATCTGTTGAACGTAGAGTTTTGGCCTAGGCCCATGGTGCATGGGCTCGGCCCAGCACACTGTTTGGCCCACAGCGCATCCGGTGCAGCCCATTTATTATGAGGCCCAATAGTGGCCAAGATGCTGTTGAGGCTTAAATCCCACGGTTCAGGCCCATAAGTGGCTATGTTCACAATCTGGCCCAACAGCTTTAACTTTGGCCACCCTTATTTTCTGCCCAAATCAGTGAGGCCCATAGCCGGCCCAATGTCTTATCCCTTGGTCCATTACAGGCCCAATCTCAATTTCAATCTAACATGACCCAATATGAGATAATCTGACCATTTAGCTTGATTGGGATTAAATTGGCCTTTGGAGTTAACTCGCACGCACACAAATGGCCCTCATTTCCTTGATTTGGGCCCACAACTGTTTTTGGCCCAACTAAACCTGGCCCAGCTTGGCCCAATACATATCATACATCGGGCCTGAATGAAATTCCTTGGGGCCCAGCAAATTCAGCTCGTGGCCCACAAAACTTGATCCATGACCTACTCCTAAGGCCCATGGCCTAACTTTTGGGGCCATGATGCAAGCAACTTGGTCGGCAGTTACTTTTGACTCAAATAAGGTTTCTTACAACTCAATTCCAATTCAGGCCCAACATTTCTTATTGGGCCCACATCTAGCCCAACAATACCCTCGGGGCCCAATGGAGGCCCACAAGGCCCTTTGATTTCTAGGCCTTGTAACACTTGATCGGGCCATTTCTTTCCAGCAGCCTATATCCTTGGCCCACACATTCCAATAGGCCTCACAACCCTCAATCGTTCAAGATTATTTCAAGGCCCATAGGTTTGGGCCCAAGGCCCAACTTGTTACACGGAGGCCCAACAAGTAACTTGGTCATATTGTTCGGTCCACACTCTATTTTAGGCCCACATGGGTTTAATACATTTCACAATATCAAGACACTATAGGTCAAAAGAATGTTTGTTAATTAATTCATAATTATGCAATAAATGTTCAAAATGTACAAGATCAACAACGTGGAATTGGAATATAACACTAAGCCTTTATCAAAGCAAATGGTCTATGACTAATGACTAGATGTGCAAATTTCAAGGATTAATCAAAAATACGGGACCGAACAAGGATCATGACCAAGACTCGCGAATGTTAGCCAACTAAAGGGCTAACACAAACACACACACAAACACACATTTAAAGACTTATACTTATAAGTTACAACAACGTGAAATCAATACAGGAACGTGAATACACAACCACAACAATCAAGAGCGCGTGCATTTTGTTTAAGCTAAGTCAACCCTAACTACTACAAGGTGAGTTCATTGTCCCTTTTCAAACATATTTGTTTTTACCTCGGGACTGAGAAGCATGTTAAACATTCTAAATAAACAATGAAATGTCTTAAAGAAATGCTTTTACACTTATACTTGGTGCTCATACTGTATGCTTGACACTTATGTGTTGTTGTGTATACTTAACTCTATGGTTGATATCTATGCTATGAAACTTTAGGCTTAAACTTTACACTTGATGAGGGTGCTGTAAACTTTATTCTTAAACTATAGGCTAAAGTCTAAACGACTATGCCAGAGGCTATGTGCTTGAACTATACGCTTGATGATTGTGCTATACACCTTATTCTCAAACTTTAGGCTAAATGCCTATTCTAAAGGCTAGACTCTTAAACTATACGCTTGATGTTATGCTAAACACGCGAGACTTAGACAACATACTCAATGCTAAGGCTTTGAATCATTTATGCTAAATGCTAACACTTGTTACACTCGTTTCGAAAACTAATACTATGAACACATATTCTAAACCCTAATACTGTATATCAATATTTTAAAGGTTAATTTCTTACACTCTTAATCTAAGTGCCAAATCAGTTTGTCACTTACACTTACTTGCTTAAACTTAAACTTGGAAACTTAACTCACGAAGACTTGTAGGCTTAGAATTCTTAAAGCACTTAAATGCTTGTAACACTAGAAGGCTCGAACAGTTGAAGGCTTGATACTCATAAATACTTACTATACTAGGAATGTTTGAAACACATGTTTTAAACTTAGCAAAATGCTATTTGATTATGCCAAGTGCTAAGGGCATAAGCTACTTGTTTATACTAAAGCTATTTGTTAATACCAAGTGCTAAGGGCATAAGCTACTTGTTAATACTAAAGCTATGTGTTAATACCAAGTGCTAAGGGCATAAGCTACTTGTTAATACTAAAGCTATGTGTTAATACCAAGTGCTAAGGGTATATACTATTTGATGATACTAATGTGAATGCTTGATATACTTGGGAAGGCTCAGACAACAGACTGATTGACCGACGCGTCTTGACATTTGTCAAGCCCTTCTAGTCATCAGTAAAACTATGTGGATGTGTTAAACTTGCATGCTAAAACTATGGGACATTGTAGGACAGACTGCTGACCGCCGCGTGTTGACCTAGTTGTCAACCCTTACTAGTCATCAGTGTTCCTCTTTGTCAAGCATTGTAGGACAGACTGTTGACCGCCGCGTGTTGACTTAGGTGTCAACCCCTACTAGTCATCGGTGTTCCTCCTTGTCGTACATCGTAAGACCGACTGTTGACCGCCGCGTGTTGACCTAGGTGTCAACCCCTTCTAGTCATCAGTGCTCTTCGGTGTTGAAATTAGGTAAGATAGACTGATTGACCGCCGCGCCTTGACAGTGGTCAAGCCCTCCTAGTCATTCAGTTATCTTCTTGATTTAATCATTAGGACCGTTATGGATGGATGCTAAATTCCCTAGGGTATTAAGCTGTCCATAATGGTGCCTCTCAAACTCGATACCCATATACTACTTTGTGCAGGTGGAATGTTAGGTAAGACGCTTAATTATCATTAACAACAATGTCCTATGCGACTTAGTATGTGGTGGGACGTCGTCTGGGCGGGTTGTAGGCTTGACCCAGGGGTATGCCCTATATATAAGCATACCGAGTTGGATGATACAGGTGGTGTTAATGAGATTAGGGTTGTTACCTAGGGGATACTAGAATGCTTTTGGGGGATTACCATAAACTACTAAACGCAAATGCTGGTTAAACTCGTGTTGAAACTAATACATACTGATAACATAGACTTGGAAACTTGAATCAATAAACAAAAGCTATTTTTCACATACTAAAACTACATGAACTCACCAACCATTGTGTTGACCTTGTTTTCTTACATGCTTTCTCAGGTGACGCACAGGTATAAGCTAAGACTATGGATTTTGCATGCTAGGTAGTCCAACTAGAGAACCCAGCAGACTTTGGAAGAGCACATCTTTTGTAGCTAATACGAATCCATTTTGATATCTTGTACAGATACAAGATAGAAACATTTGATTCTTTTGAATAGGTTTACTTGGTTAAATTATCAAACATCAACGCTGTAATTTAACTTTGTAATCCTATCTTTATGCTTTATTGTGCTTTAGATATTCTTAACATTGATGCTATGTAAACAATCTGATCAATCCGATTATCACTCACGATATCGCACTCCGGGAACCTTCCGCCCGACGGGACAACCGATCCTATCCCGCCGGCTCGGGGTGTGACAGATTGGTATCAGAGCTCACGGTTATAGAGAATAATAGGTCATTATTTAAACGGTTTGGCCTAGACTATAACTTAGGGACCCTCATATAGAGAACATAAGACTTAGGTTTGCATTTTGTCTTCCGCATTCGATCATTGCACTAACCAAATTCTTTTGGTTATGATCAGAATGTCGCCTAGAAGACAGCCTACTACTCAGACTTCTGCACCACATTCTTCTACTCCGACGCCACCAGATTCACCACCGCCACCTCCTCCTCCTCCACATTCCCCACCGCCAGGCTCAAACACTGTTCAGATGATAGATCCTGCTACCATCGCTTTGGCGACACTGCTGAGTACCCAACTGACAAGCCAACTGAAAGATGTCATCCCAGAAATGATAAATCGGATTCAAGGCCATGGCAACACCTCTGGCCATACTACAGGAGAGGCTAGTGGAAACACTAGTCATACTTCTGACTGCTCCTACAAATCCTTTGTAGGATGCAACCCACCAAGCTTTACCGATGCTGAAGGAGCTGTTGGACTGATCCAATGGCTAGAGAAAATGGAGAATACACTGGACATAAGTGGTTGTCCGGAACACCACAAAGTTCGCTATGCAGCGGGATCATTTAGCAAGCGAGCATTGACATGGTGGAATGCTCAGATTAGAGCAAAGGGGAGAGATGAAACAATGGCGATGCCCTGGGCAGAGTTCAAACTCCTACTGAGGAATGAGTTCTGTCCGAAACATGAACTGCAGCAATTAGAGGTTGAGCTCTCAAACCATGTGATGAAGGGAGCCGATCATATGACTTTTACCAACCGCTATCATGAACTGGTAGCCCTGGTGCCAGAGATGGTGCCAACATTGGAAAAGTTGATTGATCGATATGTAGCAGGATTACCTTCCTGTATTCAAAGCATTGTATTGGCTTCATATCCTACTACACTGGAGTCAGCTATCTCCCTCTCAGCCAAGCTTACCAAAGTAATGGTGAAATCAGGAGAGTTGAAAGACGACTCGGGCAAGACTAAAGAGGAACAACCGAAGAAGAAACAAAAGGTCACTCGAGACTACGCGACACCCGTGACTCTTCATCAAGTTGCTACAGTGCCTGCTAAAGCTACACGCAAACCCTACTCAGGCGTACATCCTCAATGTGCACAATGTCAGTTTCATCATGCTGCCACAATGCCGTGTAGGCAGTGTACCAACTGTGGCCGAAAAGGTCATCTGGTACAACACTGCCGAACCACACCGGCACCGGTCATAAACAACGCCGCCATGGCAATGCCACCACCACAAAACCCTGGCAATTACAACAATAACAATCGGGGATGCTATAACTGTGGAGAACTAGGTCATTTCTTCAGAGACTGCCCGAAGAAGGCACAACAAGGAGCTCAAGTGCCTCGTGGGAGAGCATATATGATTGGAGCCGCTGCAGCACGCCAAGACCCGGAGACGGGTACTGGTATGTAGTATCTCCTTACTCACAAGACTTTATTTCATTTTGATACTAGTATGAATAAGAAATTCATCTTATTCTTATTAGTATAAACACATGAGTATTCCATGGAACTTAGAAATCCTTTTATTGTGATATAAACAATGAAAGAGTGCCTAGTTAATACACATAACATACGAAGGAGACAATAACTAACACTAAGATTGTGTAACAATTGATGCTCAAAGCATCAACTAGTTTGAGCAATAAGATGTTGGAATCATACATAGACTTAGTAAGCCGTAACAGTAAGACACTGATGCACAATAAGATTAGCGAAACTTTGAGGTCATACATAAGGATCCCAAACACAACCCAGATTTGACTTGGGAGTGTATACAAACAGCTATGGAACATGATGCCAAGCTACCTTACACTTCCAATAGACTTGATGTTCTTGGATTGACAAGAACAATGAAATCAAGTCTGCTCATGTCATAACTATACACAAAATCCTAGGCCCTAAGGAGGACTAGGTCACATACGAACAATGTTCTTTCAAGAACATAAACATTTCGGATCGTACGGTCGAGAGACTGAAAACGAATCCGTAGACTATCGAACAGACTCTGGAAATTCTAAATGCAACTTCGCATAAACATGAGAAACACGTGATATCAAAGCATCTCCCCCTATGCAAGGAAAAAGTAGTACCCGATAAATACGCTTAAATTTCGGGACGAAATTTCTTTAACAAGGGGAGACTGTGACAACTAGTACTAAACCGTACGGCAAGTCCGTACGGTGTGTGTACTTTCACCACGTACTGTGTGTAAATATAGTACGTAAACAGTTGTGTAACAACAGAACACGGAAAACAAATCACAGTTGTACGTGTTTAAGTGAACACTTAAATACAGTAAATACAATAACTCAAAGAAAAACAACCGTGTTCAAACAAATTACAATAACAAATCGGTTGCGATCTGATATCCATGGATGACAGGAATCAGATGGCCGACAATTCAGTGTGAAAATAATGTGATAACAGAATGTTTAGTTGCGTCCGACAGTGAGGAAACGCAATTCAAATCATATTGCAGTGTCGTTTTAGAATATTAAACTGACAGTGTGTTGCGTGGGTGACGATTCACACAAACATATCTGTGAGTTTAACGTTCCGAACGATAACTGATAACTAGAAAACAAGATCAGAAAGTGAAACGTACGATCGTGTTCGTACAGTTAGCGCTCTGTACGAAGACGCGCGTAAGTGACGCGATCTGACGAAACGAAAACGAAACCCGTCACGAACGATAATAATTTAATAAAATAAAATATTTAACATTTTACAATTTTGAAACTCATCAAATAATTAAAATAACTTTCTTTTATTTAAACCAATTAAATTACGCGTAAAAGTTCCGGATACGCGACGAAGATACGAGCCGAGCAACCGAAACGAACCCGGACACCACACGGGGTATAAAAACCCTAAAATAAGAGTGTCTCTCATTTTATTCATCTTCATCCTCTCTCCTACTCTCATTTCCGGCCACCTCCATTCCTAGGGTTTTCTTCACCTTTAAACCCTCACTCATTTCTTGGCCAAATCATCCCATCTTTGGACCAAATCGAAGGCATTGATCTCCTCTACACGAAAGTACAAAGGATCCGTCCTAACATCCACTATATCTCAGGTAATCTGAGCTCAAAGAGGGCGATTTTTAGGGTTTTCACCCTTTGTTCTTGTCTCTTAACCCTAGCCGGCTCACACCCTTCTTCTTGAACCCTACACCCACGAACACTGGTTCTAACATGCTACCACCCTCGAAACACCACTGGACCACGCCATGGGGAGGCGGCGCTGCTACGGCCGAACCACAGGTGCAGGTGGCCGAAAGGCCTAGGCTCGAATGGCCAAAGGCTCGAATGGCCCAAGGCCGAATGTCTCTCGGCTGGGGTAGCTGCCATTCGCCATCTAGCCATTCGGCCGAACCACCAGCTCATTCGACCATCACTTTCGCCACTCTCCTCATTCGACCAGCTTACAATCGTCCAGACCACCATCATTCGCCGGCCAGGACATGCGGCTCTCATTCGTGGGCTCACACTTTCTCATTCGACCATGCTCATTCGCTGGACCCTCCTCTCGTTCGGTCACCTTCATTTGCAGCTTCCTTATTCGCCATCTAAGCCTCATTCGGTGGCCAACCAACCCCACACCATTCGACCTACATGATGCTTCTCAATCCATCTGTTGAACGTAGAGTTTTGGCCTAGGCCCATGGTGCATGGGCTCGGCCCAGCACACTGTTTGGCCCACAGCGCATCCGGTGCAGCCCATTTATTATGAGGCCCAATAGTGGCCAAGATGCTGTTGAGGCTTAAATCCCACGGTTCAGGCCCATAAGTGGCTATGTTCACAATCTGGCCCAACAGCTTTAACTTTGGCCACCCTTATTTTCTGCCCAAATCAGTGAGGCCCATAGCCGGCCCAATGTCTTATCCCTTGGTCCATTACAGGCCCAATCTCAATTTCAATCTAACATGACCCAATATGAGATAATCTGACCATTTAGCTTGATTGGGATTAAATTGGCCTTTGGAGTTAACTCGCACGCACACAAATGGCCCTCATTTCCTTGATTTGGGCCCACAACTGTTTTTGGCCCAACTAAACCTGGCCCAGCTTGGCCCAATACATATCATACATCGGGCCTGAATGAAATTCCTTGGGGCCCAGCAAATTCAGCTCGTGGCCCACAAAACTTGATCCATGACCTACTCCTAAGGCCCATGGCCTAACTTTTGGGGCCATGATGCAAGCAACTTGGTCGGCAGTTACTTTTGACTCAAATAAGGTTTCTTACAACTCAATTCCAATTCAGGCCCAACATTTCTTATTGGGCCCACATCTAGCCCAACAATACCCTCGGGGCCCAATGGAGGCCCACAAGGCCCTTTGATTTCTAGGCCTTGTAACACTTGATCGGGCCATTTCTTTCCAGCAGCCTATATCCTTGGCCCACACATTCCAATAGGCCTCACAACCCTCAATCGTTCAAGATTATTTCAAGGCCCATAGGTTTGGGCCCAAGGCCCAACTTGTTACACGGAGGCCCAACAAGTAACTTGGTCATATTGTTCGGTCCACACTCTATTTTAGGCCCACATGGGTTTAATACATTTCACAATATCAAGACACTATAGGTCAAAAGAATGTTTGTTAATTAATTCATAATTATGCAATAAATGTTCAAAATGTACAAGATCAACAACGTGGAATTGAAATATAACACTAAGCCTTTATCAAAGCAAATGGTCTATGACTAATGACTAGATGTGCAAATTTCAAGGATTAATCAAAAATACGGGACCGAACAAGGATCATGACCAAGACTCGCGAATGTTAGCCAACTAAAGGGCTAACACAAACACACACACAAACACACATTTAAAGACTTATACTTATAAGTTACAACAACGTGAAATCAATACAGGAACGTGAATACACAACCACAACAATCAAGAGCGCGTGCATTTTGTTTAAGCTAAGTCAACCCTAACTACTACAAGGTGAGTTCATTGTCCCTTTTCAAACATATTTGTTTTTACCTCGGGACTGAGAAGCATGTTAAACATTCTAAATAAACAATGAAATGTCTTAAAGAAATGCTTTTACACTTATACTTGGTGCTCATACTGTATGCTTGACACTTATGTGTTGTTGTGTATACTTAACTCTATGGTTGATATCTATGCTATGAAACTTTAGGCTTAAACTTTACACTTGATGAGGGTGCTGTAAACTTTATTCTTAAACTATAGGCTAAAGTCTAAACGACTATGCCAGAGGCTATGTGCTTGAACTATACGCTTGATGATTGTGCTATACACCTTATTCTCAAACTTTAGGCTAAATGCCTATTCTAAAGGCTAGACTCTTAAACTATACGCTTGATGTTATGCTAAACACGCGAGACTTAGACAACATACTCAATGCTAAGGCTTTGAATCATTTATGCTAAATGCTAACACTTGTTACACTCGTTTCGAAAACTAATACTATGAACACATATTCTAAACCCTAATACTGTATATCAATATTTTAAAGGTTAATTTCTTACACTCTTAATCTAAGTGCCAAATCAGTTTGTCACTTACACTTACTTGCTTAAACTTAAACTTGGAAACTTAACTCACGAAGACTTGTAGGCTTAGAATTCTTAAAGCACTTAAATGCTTGTAACACTAGAAGGCTCGAACAGTTGAAGGCTTGATACTCATAAATACTTACTATACTAGGAATGTTTGAAACACATGTTTTAAACTTAGCAAAATGCTATTTGATTATGCCAAGTGCTAAGGGCATAAGCTACTTGTTTATACTAAAGCTATTTGTTAATACCAAGTGCTAAGGGCATAAGCTACTTGTTAATACTAAAGCTATGTGTTAATACCAAGTGCTAAGGGCATAAGCTACTTGTTAATACTAAAGCTATGTGTTAATACCAAGTGCTAAGGGTATATACTATTTGATGATACTAATGTGAATGCTTGATATACTTGGGAAGGCTCAGACAACAGACTGATTGACCGACGCGTCTTGACATTTGTCAAGCCCTTCTAGTCATCAGTAAAACTATGTGGATGTGTTAAACTTGCATGCTAAAACTATGGGACATTGTAGGACAGACTGCTGACCGCCGCGTGTTGACCTAGTTGTCAACCCTTACTAGTCATCAGTGTTCCTCTTTGTCAGGCATTGTAGGACAGACTGTTGACCGCCGCGTGTTGACTTAGGTGTCAACCCCTACTAGTCATCGGTGTTCCTCCTTGTCGTACATCGTAAGACCGACTGTTGACCGCCGCGTGTTGACCTAGGTGTCAACCCCTTCTAGTCATCAGTGCTCTTCGGTGTTGAAATTAGGTAAGATAGACTGATTGACCGCCGCGCCTTGACAGTGGTCAAGCCCTCCTAGTCATTCAGTTATCTTCTTGATTTAATCATTAGGACCGTTATGGATGGATGCTAAATTCCCTAGGGTATTAAGCTGTCCATAATGGTGCCTCTCAAACTCGATACTCATATACTACTTTGTGCAGGTGGAATGTTAGGTAAGACGCTTAATTATCATTAACAACAATGTCCTATGCGACTTAGTATGTGGTGGGACGTCGTCTGGGCGGGTTGTAGGCTTGACCCAGGGGTATGCCCTATATATAAGCATACCGAGTTGGATGATACAGGTGGTGTTAATGAGATTAGGGTTGTTACCTAGGGGATACTAGAATGCTTTTGGGGGATTACCATAAACTACTAAACGCAAATGCTGGTTAAACTCGTGTTGAAACTAATACATACTGATAACATAGACTTGGAAACTTGAATCAATAAACAAAAGCTATTTTTCACATACTAAAACTACATGAACTCACCAACCATTGTGTTGACCTTGTTTTCTTACATGCTTTCTCAGGTGACGCACAGGTATAAGCTAAGACTATGGATTTTGCATGCTGGGTAGTCCAACTAGAGAACCCAGCAGACTTTGGAAGAGCACATCTTTTGTAGCTAATACGAATCCATTTTGATATCTTGTACAGATACAAGATAGAAACATTTGATTCTTTTGAATAGGTTTACTTGGTTAAATTATCAAACATCAACGCTGTAATTTAACTTTGTAATCCTATCTTTATGCTTTATTGTGCTTTAGATATTCTTAACATTGATGCTATGTAAACAATCTGATCAATCCGATTATCACTCACGATATCGCACTCCGGGAACCTTCCGCCCGACGGGACAACCGATCCTATCCCGCCGGCTCGGGGTGTGACAGTCATGTTGCCACAACATACAACCAATGAGGCATTGCCTCAATGGTACCCTAAGATTCTTTCAAATGGGAGGTCTTGGGTTCAAATCCATTCCGCAGCGAAAATGAGGTCTGAGGGAGGTCAGGGTGTTTTCCCAATGGGGTTTTTTCCTGGGGTGGTTGTGGTGGCTCATGAGAGGTTCAGGTAACTAGACATTGGTGACATGACCTAAAAAACAGTGGGTTCACACGATTGAGACCTTCGCCGTTCAAAAAAAAATTTTACACAATAACAGAATTTAGTAAGCCTTAAAAAATCATGCTACATTAATACTATCTCATTTATTAATATGGGTAGCATCATCAAATTTAACCTTAAACTTAAGGTATTGTCTTGACTCCTTTAAATTTATAAAGTTTAGTCCATAACTTGTAGTTTATATGATATGATAATTTAAAAAAAGAAAATGATCACGGGTTATATCAGTCGGGGTAATGTGCCTGGGCCTTGAAGAACGATACCAACACCGACCGAAAAACATCAATACCGTTGTATAACTGTCTTTTAGCTACGTTTTGATCTCCAAAACCAAGTCATTATAACCTTACATGTTTCTTATATATACGCAATACCGTAAGGAAGCTCGTAAACATACCGAATAACGGGAAGTCCTTTTGGTCTTTCTTAAATATTTTCCTATTAAATTATTTTTTTATAATTTTTGTACTGCAATGTTGGGCACATAATAATGTTTTCTATTTACATTTGAATATCCATAACAAATCCGTAATAACTTCATATTTTCTTTCAATCATACCACTATGTCGTAATAAGCGAATTCTAACCATTTCACCCAGGCGCATCATATGGTTAAAAAAACTCGCTATAATTCTTAAAAGATTACAAGTGTATGAGTGTTCTTATATTAGTATTATTACGTGTGCTTAAAACTCTGCTTGATTATGTGTATCTATTGTTACTTGCTTGATTATGTGTATGTATCACTCAAGGAGCATCATTGATCAATGAGAAGCATCATTTTTTACTTTTAACTATGCAGCCATGTTTTGGTAAATCTACAACTCAACAAATCAAATTTCATTTTATTCAAGAAACACATAACTATGTGAATAACTACTATACATAGAGTCATAGACCAAAGGGACTTTTGCCCTAGCGGTATCCCATGGCTTTCCAAATAAAAGGTCATGTGTTCAAATCCCTCTCAAGGCGAACTATGAGTCTTTGAGAGGTCAGGAGGTTTTCCGGTGCAGTTTCCTCATAGGGTGGTGGTGGGGTCTCAACAGAGGTCATGGTTAGGGGTGTTCAAAATACCCGAAACTCGAAAAAGTTCGAAATCCGAATCGTATCCGAAACCCGAAAAAACATAATCCGAAATATATTTCGGTTTTTTTGGGCCTGATAATATGTTTTTAAATTCGGGTCGGGTCGGGTTTCGGATATGCAAAACGCTGGTTTTTTCGGGTTGGATATCCGAATAACTCGAATAATTCGGATGTAAGAATTCGGGTCGGATAATATATTTTGAGAATCGGGTCGGGTTTCAGATAGGCCACAAAAACTTTTCAAATCCGAATAACTCGTTATCCGACCCGATAAACACCCTTAGCCATGGTAACTAGACATTGGTGACATGACCTGAAAATCAGTGGTTCACATATTGAGATCAAATGCCGTTAAAAAAAAAAAACTACTATACATAGTATTACTACAAAAACTACGTCATTCTTAAAAATGCAGACACAAGAAGCAATAGATACTCATGGACCATTATTAATTCACCAATGAGAAAATTTACCAATGTATGAGACATGATCAAAATTCAAAACACCATGTATAATTAACATTTTTAGTAGTCCTGGGATAATCATTAAGTTTTCTCTTCATTACAAAAAATTAAAAAAATGAATGAAATTTAAAATATGAAAAAAAAATTTCAAGAAATGTTTATATTTTTTGATACATTGTTTAGCTAGAAAGTGTGCAAGGCTTGAGAAACCAGAAGACATCCAACCCTTTTGCTTCATTCTGTATTGGAGTGGTCATATTGCCTTTGACTTTTACTTTGACTTCCTTCTTCAACTCCTTGCTGCCCACTCCTTCCATCTCTTGAAGCAACCCTCTCTCCTACATTCATCAACAGCATGTTAATTTTCAATTTCTTACAAACAAATTTCAGTAAGTATTTAAACAAAAATTCAAACTTGAATAAAAAAACAGTCGTTTAATAAAAAAACCTGAGGTTTAAGACGGAAAGCCTTAGAGGGGGTTGCTTTTGAAGCTCCATGATTAGCTGAAAAGCATTGAGGTGATGGGGGATTCGTTCGAATCTGCAACACTCTTTCTTCATCTTTGCTTCTTATGATCTTCATGTTTAATGAAATAGGGGTGTTTTCTGACTCCTGAATCTTTCTGCACAAACAGTTGATCATATATCAAATGACTGAACTAGTTCCATGCATCCATGGTTTAATACAACAGAAAATATGTACACATGCATATGCCTATTAAATAAATAACTTTTATGTGAGTCTAATATTTTTTTTATACTTTTATTTCACCCTTTCATATTCTCATTATCATCATTGTATTCAGAATATTCCATTATTAGCAAAGATGTGGAGGGTAAGATGTAGACAACTTTATCTCTACCCGTAGGAATAGAGAGGCTGCTCCCAATGAGACACCCGGTTCATGATGCAACCGACCAACCGAGTTTTTTTAACGTTACAGGGTGTTTGGAAAATATTGAATATTAAGAAAGCATATAAACTAACTAAAATAAGTTTGGCTATAAATGACTATCCAAACCTGAGGAATGCATTCTTTTGACTTCATATCACACAATTCTAGAACAAAGTGAGTTTGCAGATAAATGACTATCCAAATTACAAACATGATTAATCATAGTGCATTAATCTTGGATTAAAATGACTATTTTGAGTTTATATAATGCAAATTTATACATAAAGTAACCAAAATGAGTTTTGTTTAAATGACTATCTATCTAAACATTACTAACCATACGCCTAATCCATTAATCTTACATTATAATGACTATTTTGAGTTCATATAATGCAAAATTATATATACAAAGTAACCAAAATGACTATCCAAACCTGAGGAATGCATTCTTTTGACTTCATATCACACAATTCTAGAACAAAGTGAGTTTGCAGATAAATGACTATCCAAATTACAAACATGATTAATCATAGTGCATTAATCTTGGATTAAAATGACTATTTTGAGTTTATATAATGCAAATTTATACATAAAGTAACCAAAATGAGTTTTGTTTAAATGACTATCTATCTAAACATTACTAACCATACGCCTAATCCATTAATCTTACATTATAATGACTATTTTGAGTTCATATAATGCAAAATTATATATACAAAGTAACCAAAATGACTATCCAAACCTGAGGAATGCATTCTTTTGACTTCATATCACACAATTCTAGAACAAAGTGAGTTTGCAGATAAATGACTATCCAAATTACAAACATGATTAATCATAGTGCATTAATCTTGGATTAAAATGACTATTTTGAGTTTATATAATGCAAATTTATACATAAAGTAACCAAAATGAGTTTTGTTTAAATGACTATCTATCTAAACATTACTAACCATACGCCTAATCCATTAATCTTACATTATAATGACTATTTTGAGTTCATATAATGCAAAATTATATATACAAAGTAACCAAAATGACTATCCAAACCTGAGGAATGCATTCTTTTGACTTCATATCACACAATTCTAGAACAAAGTGAGTTTGCAGATAAATGACTATCCAAATTACAAACATGATTAATCATAGTGCATTAATCTTGGATTAAAATGACTATTTTGAGTTTATATAATGCAAATTTATACATAAAGTAACCAAAATGAGTTTTGTTTAAATGACTATCTATCTAAACATTACTAACCATACGCCTAATCCATTAATCTTACATTATAATGACTATTTTGAGTTCATATAATGCAAAATTATATATACAAAGTAACCAAAATGAATTTGCTGCAAATGGCCATCTAAACATGACTAATCATAGTCATATGCAAAATTCATTACTCTTGCATCAAAAAATGGTTATTTTCATTTTATATCATGCAAATCCAGCCCCAAAATGTAATCAAACATGAAATCTTTTATATTTTGCAGATTTAAACTGCATTTAAAACTTACTGTTTCACTGGAAGCTTCTTCTTAACACTGCTTTGCTTCTCAATTTCTTCAAATTCCTCTTTCTTAACCTCCAACAATGGCTTCCTCTCATTTTTACTCTCCTTCAAGATTCCCATTTCTTGATCTTTCTTTGCAATTTCCTTCTCCCCATTCGCATTGGCCCGTATCGCCAACCGCTTCAATTCATTGCAAAACTCAGTCACCTGATTCAAGATATCTCTTCCTGCAAACAGGTTGTGTGCAGACAATGTGCTTTTCAGCAGACTAGGCTTCACGGTTTCTTCCGTTGGTGATAAAATATTTTCATCATGGTTGTTCTTCTCTGAGCTTGATTTGATCGTCTCTTTTGCCGAATTGAATTTGTGGGTTGGTGGGGTTGAGAAATTAGGGTTATGATTCTCACTATCATGAACTTGTTTTGAAGTTCTTGAATCTTTCTTCACCGGGTTACCTCTGTTCTTCAGAGCTGCATCTCTGGGGAATGGAAAATGAACATTGATTTAGGGTTTAGATATTATAGGTCCAATCAGAAATCACAGATTCAAAGTAAAATTGATTCTTTATACCTCTGATTTCGATCAACCAATTTAGGGATCTCATGAACACTTGAAGATCTTTGAAGCTGGATTGAAACATAACATGATAATTTTAGGAAAAAATCAGACGAAAATCGAAAATCTATTTGAACATTCGTTATGATTCTTACGATTTGTTGAAATATCAAATAATCAGACATAACTTATATAGGGTTCGTAACTCGTAAGCATTTTCTATCAAATCAAACATGGATATGAATTTTGATCAACAAAATCAACAAATATATAACCAAATCAAAGAAGATTCAAGATTCAAACCTTCAAGGATCCAGGACTGTTCTTTCTGAAGAAATCTTCCACAGTCTTCGGATGATTACACTCTGTAAAACAAAAATCAAACATCAGAAGTCAACTAGAACAGTAGTACGCATGAACAATAAACAATTTGCGTGCATAAGATGAAAAACACACCGGGTCTGCAGAACCAAGCTTCATCATCAACAGGATGATCGTGATTCGAGAAATCGATCCACTGAGGAGCGTTAAAATCTTCGTAAAGTACGTCTTTTTCGAACTTCGAATCTTTCCAATCGATTACAGCAACATCCATTAATGGGTGTATTGATTTTAGAGAGAGAAACAGTTAGAGAGAGCTGGGCGATATCTGAGTGAAGTGAAATCGACATGTAACGCTGAAGAAATAAGTGATGAAGACGGTGATCAGGTGATGGGGTTTTTTGACCGTTATGGACATTTTCGAATTTGGTCCATTAACTTTGAAAAAAAATCTAATAGAACCTTGAACTTTACTATATTTACATTTTCAGTCTAATCAGATTGATATTTTCATACTATCTAGAACTGTATGCTTGATCGGTGTAGACATCTGGATTTGATTAGTTTTATACTTTAGATATAACGTTGAAGTGTTGCTTATTTAAAATTATTCATGTTGTCTGAAATATTTTGGTTTTTATATTGTATGAATACCAATTATATGTTTGCCACAAATTTGGTCTTTCTGCCTTTCTGGTAATGAAGTAATGAACTATCTCTAAGTGTGTTAAATACAGATTTTTCAAGATTATAAAAGAGTAAAATGTCATTTTAGTTCATATAATTTGACAACTTTTATCATTTTAATACAGTAGTTTAAATTTTGCTATTTTGGTCAATCACAAATTTTGAACCATTTAACCAATCATTAGATATGAAGCATCTATGAACCAAAAGAGATGTTTCAAGCTTCAACTAATCATATATTTTACATCATTTTCGAACCAATATATTTGTCCCATGTTTGACCAATTATGTAATTACTATATATATATATATATATATATATATTCCTTTTTCATGGTTTTTAATGCTATATATATATATATATAGCATTAAAAACCATGAAAAATGAATAGTAACTTTTCATGGTTCTGCACTTTGAACAATAAGAAACAAAAACTATATTATTCTTTTGACTTTCACATTTTTGACACAAGAAGAAAAAATGTGTGGATTTAGGGTTTAGTTTGTGATTATAGATATGATTTTGCTATGTAACTTATGCTTCTGCATATAAAATATAATACATGTTTCTGAGAGTATACTGTGATATCTTTTTGAGTTTCAAACTTTTGACAAGAGAAGAAAAAAAAAGTGTGGATTTAGGGTTTATGGTTTAGTTTGTGATGAGAAAGTTGATTTTCTTCTGTAACTTATACTTCTGCAAATGATATATAATATCCGTTCTCCGAATTGTACTATGATAACCCGCAGCAAAGCGCGGGGTGAATATACCTGGTTTACATTATTTTATGGGCCAATCAAATTTTAGCATTCCTCTTGCGTAGCAATTTTTTGTGTAAAATGCAACTTATGAATAGTAAGGGGTAGATGGTTGATCCATGGGTTGCTCATACGAAGAGAATGAAAGATCCATGTTTGAACCATGCTAATACATGTTTTTGATTTTTGTTTATAAGTTCAAAGTTATTATGCTTCACATAGCCAGTCACGATTTTTGAACCATTTAGCCAATCATTAGACGAACCATCTATAAACCAAGAGAGATGTTTCAAGCTCTGACTAATTATATAATTATTCTATGGGTGAGTCTAATTGCACCAACCCTAAATACTAAATACACCAACCTATTTCATTAATTACTTATTTGACTTAATTGCCCAATAATATTTTTTCATTAATTGTTACCTATCATTAATAATTAATTATTAATATCATTAAACTAACTTAATCATTTATTATTTATTACATATATAATTTATTATTTAAGCATTAATTTATATATTGTCATATATAAATAAATAAATTAACAATCTCTTATTTAAATTAAATAAATAAACGTTGATTCTAAAAAAATTAAAAATTTAAAAATATATCTTTCGGAAATCCTTATATCCGAAAACTATTCGAAAAATACCCGAAATATCCGAAAAATTGTCTGAAATAACCAAAAAATTATCCGAAAAAACTGTTTCAAGATTCGAAATCGACGACCCAAATAGGGTTTAGGGGTTTTCTCTCTATGATTAGTGAGAAAATGTGGTCCTTTCTACGGTTTTGGTGGTGTTCGAAAAAAGCAACTGTTATTTGTTTGTTTTCATATAAAATCGATGTGTGCTTAGGGATTTGGGGTTTTTTTAATTCAACCAATTGGTTGCAGATAAGAAGGATATTGCCAGTTTTTTTTTAATTATTTTCGTAACATATTTGTATGGATTTTGTATGATTTTATGTTTTTATAAGAAATTTGTATAGAGTTCGTGATAATAGATTTGATTTTGCTATGTAACTTATGTTTCTGCAAATGACATATAATACACGTTGTCAGGAGTGTACTGTGATGACCCGCCGCAACGCGCGGCGGGTATAAACCTAGTTTACACTATTTTCGAACCAATATATTTGTTTCGTGTTTAACCAATTATGTAGTTTAAGATATTTTATGAACCAATTAAATATTAGCATCGCTCTTGCGTAGCATTTTTTTTGTGTGTAACAAAAACTCATGTGCCTAGAGATGGCAAAAAAACCCGCGTCCGACGGGCTTACCCGAAACCCGCTACATATGGGACGGGTATTCCCAAACCCGATGGGTATTGGGCCGGGTATGAGATTAATTTTTCAAATTTTCGAGGGTATGGGACGGGCTTGGGATTTGTTCATATACTCGTTTACCCGACCCGATTATATATACCCGATTATAAATGCCCATTTAAATACATTTGAAGTAGATATAATTTTTTCTTTTTTATTCTTTCTGAACTTTATAAATTGTTCATAGAATTTTTTTCTTTTTTTATCTTTTTTTTTGCGGCAACTGCAATATTTTTTTGAACCATTTTATTAATGATTGCTATTTTTTTGTTTATCTTAAACGATGGTAATCAACTTATGACATTTTGAAATTTCATGTTATTTGATATATTAATACTTTGTTCTTGGCATATTTAACATATAGTTTTTGGTTCTAAAAAAAATAAATTTATTATTAGTTACTCGATACCCGACGTTTTTTAAGCTAGTTATTCTCAACGAGTATATTTTTCTAAACCTGCCGGGATACCCGAAGCCTGCTAGGATGCCCGATACCCGATATATACCCTATGGGTTTTGGAACGGATATGGGACATACTTTTATAAACAGGTATGGGACTGTGATTAGTCAAACATGTCCCAAACCTGGCCCATTGCCATCCCTACATGTGCCTAACATAATTTTGTATTATGTATTTGGAAGATAAATTTTTTCTTCGCTTATACAAATTTGGTTAAAACCCTCAAGCATTTGTAATTTGGAATGTGGTTGCGTAACGCCTGTGTATCTCTATTTTTTTTTTCTAAAGTTGGCTCATCTACTAATTGAGGTGAGGGTGCAACTTAAGTTTTTTAAAAATCAGTTCACCCAAAAAGACCCCAAAACAAAGCGAGGGTTCAATATAGTGTGTTATATTTCAAATCGAATATTTTAAATTGAATATTTCAAAGTTTAAGGTATTGAACATTTCCAGATGTAACCTTTTACCGTTTTTATTACTGACCCATCCTCACGTCCGGTGATAACATGTGATGGTGGTAGCCAAGAATGGCGTAAATATCTTGGACCTATAAGTCGAAATCTTTTTCATAGGAGCAAAAACTTTTGGTTGACAAATAGGTGTGTGCATGGGTCTACTTTTGGGTTTTTAAGCCCGTTTGAGTTTTGTTTTGTTTTTTTCTTTCATCTTTTTAACACCCACTTGAGTTCGGTATGGGTGTTGGCTTTTCTACATAGGTCTGAAATTTTTAAGCTTATAAAAAAATAAACCAAAATATTGTATTTGTATTAAATATATTTGAGCTACAACATTACTTAACATTTAAAGTTATATATATAAATCTTTAAATTTAGTTATGATTTTTATATTTTTATCATTATGCCTTTAATTAGTTTGAAACTCTCATCCACGTATATGGTTTTTGTTATCGATAACCTATAAAAAATATAATAGGATTTTTAGATTATTGAATTTTTGAAAGGTAATACACACACATTTACACGCATACTTGGTTTTTTTTTGTTTCATACATACCCCTGCTGACAAATGTTATCCTTTATCCCAAATTCAAAGAGGCATATAGTTTATGAAGTTAAGAAAATTGTATCTTTTATCTATGCATGTCTTAATATAAAAACGAGTAAAAGTAAACAATAATACAAATATGTAATTAATAATATTTTGAACTCATTTCAGTGCGCTTAAAACCGGTTCACCAAATTTTGCGATCTTAAATTTTAAGGTTCTACTTTTTATATTATGAAATTTACGTTTCCAACTCATTGCGTTTTTCTGCCCATTTATGTTAATTATCATTGTACGTTTTTTTTTTGCTTATTATCATTGTTTCTATCTTGCTTGCTATTGTGCTTTAAGCTTTTATCTTATGATTTAACTTTAATGCTTAGCTTTGAGGATCTAACTTTTATATTTATCATTTATGTTTACAATTCATTGTGTCATTCTGCTCATTAGTGTGTTTTTTTTGTTTATCATTGTGCTTTAAGATTTAGGTTTAAGGTATAAGATTTAACTTTTAAGGTTTAAATTTTATGTTTTTTAATTCATTGTATCTTCTTGTTACTTTGTTAGTCATTGATCCAGTTTATAAGATGCTAAAAATCGTTACTACCATAACGGTTTTTTTAAATAAACTTGCTTTTGTAAATAAATATAAAATTTAGGTAAATTTAAAAGAGAACATATAAAGCAATCTTAAAAAGAATGTTCATGCATAAGACCGACCTAATGACTATCAAACGAGTAAGTTACATACATGACTAGTGGTGCGAAAAAAACCAGGTATGGACCTAACCCTAGTAAAAGACCTAGAACCATACCTAGTTCTAACCCGGTCAACGGTGTACCGGTTTCAACCCGAAAAACCAGGAGGTTCTAATAATTTTTTTTGAAGACCAGTTCCCACCCATTTCGAAAATTACCCTTTTTTGCCCCCAACATAATCTAGCTGTTAGGATTTGAAAAAATATAGCCGATTTTGACCCTTTTTCTCGTATTTTATGAAAACACATCATCAAGACACATCTCCCTTGTTATCTATCATCCTAAGGATCATATTTGCATGCTTATTTGAACGTTGATGAGTAAAGTTATACATTATAAAACTAGAGGTGAAAAGAAAACACGAGTAGTGAAATGGAACCGGTTTTTAAATATTGTACCGAACCAGAAAAAAACCGGTTTTATTATCGAACAAGTTTTGATTCAAAGTTTCAAAAATACCTAATCCCATCACTAGGTATGTAAACGAACCGAACCGAACCGTTCGTGAACTGTTTGGCAAGAAGTTCGTTTATGTTCGTTTGTTTAATAAATGAACGAACATGAACATAAATTTGTGTTCATCTAATTAAATGAACGAACATGAACACACATAGTGTTCGTTTATTTATGTTCATGAACGGTTCGGTTGTATTCGTTTATTTGTGTTTGTTAATGTTCGTTTATATTCGTTAACTATGTAATGTTAGTTTTTGTTCGGTTAACTGCCTAATTTACGAATGATATGTATTTACATTTAAGGGACTTGTCGTTTGTGTTCGTTTATACTTGTTCAACTGTGTTCGTTTATGTTTGTTCAATACTGTTCATGTTCGTTTATGATTGTTCAATATTGTTAAAAAAATGTTCATTTATGTTCGTTCATTTATTTTAGTTCGTTTGTGTTCTTTTATGTTCATGAACAATTCGTTTAATTTATCAATAAACGAACATATTTATTTCTTAATAAACGAACACGAACACAAAATTCATGTTCATAATGTATTTGTGTTCGGTTAAGTTCAAATGAACAAACACGAACATGCCTGTGTTCGTGTTCGTCGGTTTGTTTAAAGGCCTACCCATCACCTGCGTGTGGTCTTATTATTCGCTATTTGTTTCAGCAATACACCAAATCTAAACGTAATTGAACCAAATCAAACCGGCTCGAATAGAAAAAAGATTAAAAAGAAAAACCCGGTTCGAAAAAAAAAACCAAGGGTCGTTGGCATCACGCGCACAACATTAAGGAGTCATTTCGTCGTCTGCGTGAAGCGCACGATAACGTCAAACACCGTTCACTCTGTCTAAAACCCTCCCTCTCCCATTAAACCCTACCGAACTCGAAATCCGTCGAATCTCCGGCGCCGGCAGCAATAATTCAAACAACACCTCATTACATCACATCCTTATTGATCAATAACTCATGTCGCTGAAATCTAAAATTAAAATCGGCGTATCAAATCCAAAAGTATGGATCGTGATCGGCGTCAGCATCGCCGGCGTTCTGATCCTCACCGCTGAGACTCGGAGGCGTCGATTAAAAGGTAGGCATACAGTTAGAGAAGATTACGGTGCTTTTATAGAGAAGTTCGAGCTGCTTTCGTTTCCTCAGCTGCCTCCTCCCGCTGCGAAACAGTCTCTGTCTAGCCTGACTTTTGCCGTGAATGATGTGTGAGTTTTCTAATCTTCTTTTAAAGTATGATTTTGAAGTGTTTATGAATTGTTACTTTAACTAAGTGGATCGCTGGATGATAATACATTGTTGATGAAAGTTCGATCTTAGATACGCATGAATATGTGCTTGTTGTGCACTCGGATGAACGTTTTTTTCTTTTATTTCAGTATATGTAATATACACCAAACATTTTGGCTGTTTATAATGATTGTTAACTTGAGGAATAAGTAAATCTGGATAGAAATATTTCAAAAGAAAGTAATGTATGCATTTTTAGAGGACCTGATAACCCTTGTATGGGATGGAGACACGAAGTACGAGCATCATTCTCCTTAAAATGTGGATTTTATGTTTTTGTATTACATACAGAACAATTAATCTTTTGGTCAGTTTAATTTGGCAACATAATCCATATCGTTTTGCATTTGAAGTCTGAAACATGCCATGTGGCTGAAACATGCCATGTGTGATTTGATTAAAAAACAGTCGAGTAATTGTTGTTATATATTGCTGTTATTTTGTAGCTTTGATGTGAAAGAGTATGTGACGGGATTCGGGAACCCAGATTGGAAAAGAACTCATGAGGAAGCGGGGAAGACTGCTGTTGTTGTTACTACTTTGTTGAAAAATGGTGCTACTTGTGTTGGCAAGACTGTAGTGGACGAATTATCTTTTGGGTACTTTTTTTTAATTTATTTTTGGCATTCATACTAAGACTTTTACATGATTTATTTCTAATTGTCTAAAAGAAGTCACACAAAGATTTTTTAAAGAATTACATAGTTCTTGTTTTGTTTGATGTCTAATCTATGTTACCCAAAGACTGGTTGGCCAGTCAAGTATTTTGGCGGGTTTAAGTGTTAAAGATAAAGACAAAAAAATCTCTACTTATTCTATAAGAAAACTTTGTGATGCAAATTTGTTTTTTTATATGTGATTACTCTGTTGTTTTCCTAAAGCTCTTCCATTAAGCTTGAAAGTGAGTGCTGAACTATGATTTCAGGATAACTGGAGAAAATTCACATTACGGGACCCCAACAAATCCAGCAATGCCCTCTCATATTCCTGGTGGATCTTCAAGTGGTTCAGCTGTTGCTGTTGCAGCAGAGCTTGTTGACTTTGCTATTGGTATTGTTCTTTTCTTTGTAAATGAAAATGTTTGCCAATCCTAGAAAGAGGAATTGAAACTGAACATGTAGAAATTACAAGCACCTATGTGATTTGATTGCAAGATATGTGAGTTTTGTTTTTCTGTGGTGAACTGCATATGATATGTGTCCAGGTATTGATACAATTGGGGGAGCCAGAATACCAGCCTCATTTTGTGGCATTCTTGGATTCCGGCCTTCACATGGAGTTGTATCTACTATTGGAATTCTGCCAAATTCACAGAGTTTAGACACTGTTGGTATGTAGTCTCGGTATGTTTTGTTTTGTTATGTTACATTTACTTTTTATTTATTTAAACTAAATGTCAGTAGTGGTCTTTGGTTTGTTTCAAATTGAAATTGTTGGCATAAAACACGAATTATTTGGAGTATTGCGCCTCATAGTTTGTGTAAATTGACAGACTTGTTCTGATTCATTTTACACTATATTGTTCTAATATTCATGTACCACTTCAGTTTGATAGGGTATGTTAACAATGTATCTTTGGTGAATAAAAAATTTCAGGAATATTCGCTCGTGACCCTTCTATATTGCATCGTGTTGGACATGTTCTTCTTCAATTGAACCCAGTGGAACCAAGAAGGACGAGACGCATAATTGTGGCAGATGATTTATTTCAGCTATCTAAAGTTCCTCAACAGAAGACTGTATATATTGTTAGCAAAGTAACTGAAAAATTATCTGGTTGTAAGTTCCTCAATAAGATATTTATATTCCAGATTATACTGCTTATGATTTAGGATGCATTTGACTTCTGCTATGGGGATCTAAAAAAAGAGGGGTATCTATGATTTAACCTAATCGAAATATTGGCCCCCCGTTTTTTTGCAGACCAAGCACCAAAACATATGAATATTGGCCAGTATATTCTGTCAAACGTTCCAAGCCTAAAATATTTCCGTGAGAAGACATCAAACCAGCAAAATGGAACCTATACTTTGAAAGCTCTCTCTTCTGCAATGTTATTATTGCAAAGGTATGATTTATTTTATTTTATTTTATTTTTTGCATATTTTAAATGCAGTCATTGTCATGGTTCATGAGATAGAGTATCAAACACTATCATTCACCAACTCTCTGCAATACATGGTTGTTATGCACCTTCTATCGTTTGTACTTTCATACGTGTATTTTTGGTTCATTTGTCACTGTTTCACCTCACTAGTAATTTTTCAGATATGAATTCAAAACCAATCATGAAGAATGGATTAATACAGTCAAGCCTAGGCTAGGATCTGATTTGTCTGATTCTATTCAAGCTGCAATTACAGCTAATCATGAAAATATTAAAGCTTACTACAAGGTCAGGACTGAGATGCGTGCAGCTCTTCGTAATCTTCTAAAGGTACTTCACATAAATGACTGAAAGAAAAATTAGTGCTTAAATTAGGTTTTTTTTTCCCCAACACTTTCTCTTATCCTACATCATTATTGTTAATTTGTTATAGATTTTAGGGTGCTTGCTTTTGTAGTTTTGTGATTGTCATATTTTTTATTGTTTCCTAGGAAGCTACTTAGTCAATCCCTTATGAGGTTGCTGATCAGTTAGGTGATCATTATGGGATCTGATTGGATGTAGTGAAAAATAATCTTTGTTACGGTTAAAAGCTATGTATGTGTGCATCAATAGGCCTTAAAATATCCTGAAACACTGATATCTGCTATCTTTCTACTGTTAGTCAAATAAGGTTCTGTCTAAATGCTTTTGATACAGTATTGGGTTATCTTTGTTACGATAGATAAAATTAGGCAATGTTATCAGATTATATTTTACTGTTTAGTGGGATTTTGCTGGGTATGTATGCTTGTTTGTTTGTATTATTAGATTATATTTTCTGTACTTACAAGTGGTTAAGTTGCTGTATCATTCATCTTTACAAGTAATCAAGTAATCAAGTTGTGTGTGCAAGTTGTATAGTTGATAGACTTGGATTTTCCCTATATATAGTTTGTAATAACATGAGATTTTGAAATGTAAAGCTATATTTATATAATCTCCGTTGTGTCTGGGGTAGTGGAGTTTCATCTCCCTAAGTGTGTATGACCCATCAAGTATTCTTCTTTGCTTATATTTGGACTTCTTCGCTCTGTTGAGTGTATTTTCGGTTTGATATTAGTTTCTTACAATCTTTATGCAATGTGTTTGTATTCTTATACGAGAACTAAAATGGGTATTATGGTTGTACATTACTATAACAAGTCAAACATGAAAAACAGAAAAAAAGATGAATATAAAGGAAAAGATAATTATAAATACCATGCGTACAAGCATTCACATGATCCCGTTTGATGCATTTTCTGTCACAGGATGATGGAATTCTAGTTGTTCCTACAACTGCTGATACTTCATTAAAACTTAGCTCAAAGAAAACTTTGTTAAAAGAATTTCATGACAGAACTTTTCCTTTATTAAGCATTGCTGCTATGTCCGGTTGCTGTCAGGTAAGGTTTTTATGAGACCAACTTTGTTAATCCTTTTTTTTTTTTGTTGGGAACTCACTTTACAAAACTGTTGTACATTTTATATCCAGGTTACTGTTCCTTTTGGAAAGCATGAAGATTCACTGATTGGTGTTTCTTTTATTGCAAATCATGGATCTGATAAGTTTCTTCTAGATACTGTCTTGGACATGTACCAGTCATTGCAAGGGCAAGTTAGTGCTGTTACTAGTTTGCCCCCATCTTTAGACTTAAATGGCAACATGGAGGCTTCTGAATTGTTGAAGGAGAAGGTTTTACTCTTTTAAAATTTAACAAAAAAGATATATTTTTCTATTATCTTATTCGAGGGTTTAGTGAGCTGCTTCCATATTAAATTTGCATTAATTGCCCATAAAAAGTATAAAACTACATGCTTGTCTGTTGTTTTTGGAGTCGGGGTTTCTCTAGAAGCAACCTCTTTTTCTACATGGATAGAGGTAAGATTTTGCTTACATCTCTTCTTTCCTAGACCTTGCTAATAGCTTTGCTATGAGTGGGATTTACTGAGTGTGGTTATCTATACATAAAAATTCAATAATTGTGAATAATGTATAAAGTCTAGATATAATCATACAACTCTTACCTAATTAATATAACTCTTGTGTATAAATAATATCAACTTTCATATGAAAACTTCTAACGTTCTACATGCCAACCAAACATGATAATGGAATTTAATGACTCATTTTATTTACTTTGCCCTATCCATTCCACTTCAGCCAACCAAGCAGACCTTTTCGGTTTAACTCTTGTTTTTCTAAACTCTGCTTCATGTATGGTTCACATTTCTTTAGGGACTTTAAAAATCAACTTTATAGTTCTTCATACGTTTTTTTTATATTTATTAATTATTTTTCTCGTGTTTATTCTAGGGAAATGCTGCTTACAAGGGAAGACAGTGGAATAAAGCTGTAACCTATTATACTGAAGCTATTAAGTTGGATGAATCAAATGCTACTTTCTACTGCAACAGAGCGGCTGCCTACTTAGAATTAGGATGGTATGCTTCCAAATGCTTTTATAAAAAAAAAAGTTCTATTGCATCATATATATATATATAGGGGATGGTTCCTTTGTTAACCCTTTCTTATTGCGATAACCGCATAACCCTGGCATTTTTTGCGTTTTTTGCCCGAATCTTTGTTTTTTTTTCATGGTCTTTATTATACATAAATAGGGGGTTTCTTTTTTGTGTTTTTGCTAATTCATCACCGTTTAGAAATTATTTACAAGTTACACTTACTTACACTTGTAAATAATTTCTAAACGGTGATGAATTAGCAAAAACACAAAAAAGAAACCCCCTATTTATGTATAATAAAGACCATGAAAAAAAAACAAAGATTCGGGCAAAAAACACAAAAAAGTGCTAGGGTTATGCGGTTATCGCAATAAGGAAGGGTTAACATTTGATCCTTCCCCTATATATATATATATATATATATATATTGCTTCCCTGTCATGATAATGGGATTATTTTCCAGCTTTCAACAAGCTGAGGAAGACTGCACCAAGGCAATCTCACTTGATAAGAAGGTCAGCAATCATGCAAATTATGTTGATTTCTGTCACTGTACTATTGTGATGTGTGCTCCTTGTTTTTTTTTTGTTTGATCTTGATTTAGCTATGCTAGAGGTAAAGCTTTTAACCTGTTTTACCATTATGTTATATTCCTAACGGGTCAAATGGATTGGCTGGGTTGAAAGTTGCCTTAAGTGTGTATTAATGCATAAAATGTTATAAATAGTTTTATTTGAAAATATTGGATTATTGTGGTCACTGATAATAATATAGTTTATATAATTATTTTAATACATTACTAATTTTAAAATAATTTTACAAACAAGTGTTAGATCTGTACTCTTTAGCTAGGTTAAACTTCATGCCATTTTTGTGTTAGGTCCATTTTAGTCTAACACCAAAAAAAAAAATTGAAACTTTTGAGCCGGGAGCCTCTAACGAAGCAGCCTCTCTACCTCATTGGGGTAGGGTAAGGTTTGTATTCATCTCTCCCCCGGACTCCACAAAGTGAGATCACGCTGGGTATGTGTTGTTGCAACAGATGGCAAATGATTATTTTTAAGGGTAAAAATGTCCATACATATATAATTGTTGTGTATGAATGAATTGTGTACAAACCCCTTCATTTTTAAATGGAATTTATTTCTTTGTGCAGAATGTAAAGGCATACTTGAGAAGAGGAACTGCTAGAGAATCAGTTCTTTATTACAAGGATGCTCTTCAAGGTATGTATCTTATTTTGGATGTTTACATGATAAAGAAGATAAATCTGCAAAATTTGATGAATATGTCCATATGTAAATTATTGAAATAAAATTTCATTTTTTATTTTATTGTTCTTGTTCATCGACATCCCGAGTTGGAGGGTAATTGGAAAAATCTGACGGTTTTCTTAAATGATTATTTTTACCAGGTCCTGAATTGTTATAATCATTATTATTGTTATCCTTTATGGTAAAAAATAATCTCATAAAATGAGCATCATTTTTGTTACGGTGCTTTATGGCTATATGTTTATATGTTTTGTTTATTAACATGTTTTGTTTGTTGTTTGTTTCTTTATTTTCGAGGCAGTTTTGTGTGGGTGATTTTGAGTCAAGATATATATGTGTATGTATGTATGTAAAAAAAATTATATATATAAAAATAGATAAATAAATATATAAAAGGCTGAGCTAGGAGACTCCTACGAAACAGCCTCTCTGTCCTTTTTTTTAGGTAGGGGTAAGCCAATTTTGTCTTCGATTCTCCCCCAGATCCCACTCAAAGTGGGATTTTACTGGGTGTGCTGTTGTTTTTTCCTTTATCTATTGTTTTTCCTGCTTAACTTAATTCTGTTGTAAACAATTTCATATTTCCTAAAATCCTTCTAACCCCTGCAGATTTCAAGTACGCACTCGTGTTAGAACCTCAGAACAAGGCTGCCAAATTGGCTGAGAAGAGGCTACAGAAACAAGTAAGTTGATCCGCTTCAGCTGATTAATTTTGATGAATAAGCGCGTGTTATCGACCCTTTGGGAGTCTTGAAAATCAACACGAAACAAGATGGCAGGTCAAAACTACGTAAGATTTGCGTGCGTCTAAACTAGCATCTTTTGAATCTGTGAAACTGTAATTGATTTTGTGGAGAGCACATTTAAACTTTTTACTGTGTTCTTGAGCTTTATGTGCTAGAACTAAGAATTGTTAAAGTTAACCTGTAAAACATATTTGTTATTCTGTATAAATTAGAGAGAAAGAAAGTACGATTTTTCTTTGGAAAATTGGTGCGTTTTGGAAAACCATTTGTCATATAGTGTTGGATTGCATTCTCAAAAAACGAATATGATGAAGTGGGCTAAAAGATAAAAAATAAAGTTTTTTTTTAATTATTTTAATTATTTATTATTTTATTTATAAGCCCACTTCACAGAATTTAGTCAGTTTAGGACTTTCTGAGACTACAAAGGTGTGGTTGATAACACTAGAATCAGGTAAAGAAAGCAATTTTACAAATGGTTTTGCAAAACACTTGTTAAAAACAAGAAAACACTCGTACTAGAGAATGTGAATTTTATAAAAGGAAATGACTTTTTTTATTAAATTTGATGCTTTTACATTGTTTTTTTTTTAAAGAATTTGAATCGTTTCTGCATTTTTTTAAACATTTAGTATTTGATTATAGATATATAGGTTTTTTTTTATACAAATAATGATTGATTTTTATTTCATATATGAATTGCTTAAATATTTCTTGATTATTCTATGTCAAATTTAATCAAAACTTGGTGTTTATTCAAATAAAATAAAAAAAGGGTGCACACCGAGCTATTTTATTTCATATAAACAATTTATTTAAGTTACCATTTACGCACCCTAACTTGTGATGTAAATTGAAAATTGATTATTCAAATCAACTGTTCTTTTAAATATTTTTGGTTGGTTTGTTTTATAATTTTAACTAACATGACCTATTTTTAATCCATACTCATTTTTATCAACCCTTTTTTTATCCACCATAAATTTTCTTTTTTGATCTTACTAGTTATAAACAGTGGGTATGATTATAATCATTAAACATGTATTTTGAGTTGGTAACTGTGACAAGTTTTTTAAAAATTGGTTAATCCTTGTTATTTAACATAAAGACTAATATATATTAAGTTCTTTTTGAACACAACAAAGTAAATCGAAAGCAACACTTCAAAAATCATAATGTCTATATGTTCAACATTTGTTTCTTACGTCGTATCTTTGTTTGAAAAAAAAATTCAAACTCTCACCCCAAAATTCAACTATTCGCCCAAATAGTGGTTTGATGCACGTGAAGATGACCCTTAAACCCTTTGTCTATGTAACATCTCGATTTTCATGTAACTCATTTTTGATATCCAATGAATGCGCTTTTATGTATGGTGTATTAATTTTACTTTAACCCTATAATACGACAAACGTAATCGGTAAAAATTTGAAGCTTTTGATATATATAATACATGAGAGGATGACTATGATAATGTTTCAAGGAGATAAATAAGTCATACTATACGTTATATAAAAATGATTAGTTAGGGTGAAAACATAATGAGCAAAAAATGCACAGAACGAAAGATATGCTAAACCGAGTAGTTAAAACGAGCATAATAAGTAGACCTCAAATTTCACTATGAAGTCGGTTATAAAATTTATATGGTTAGATAGGTATCAGAAAATCATTAACATGGACAAAAACGGTGCGCAAAACGGAGTTCGTATGAAGCGGGAATCGCGAAAACAAGTTTTAAATGCACCGCACGCAACTGATTACGTGTCTAGCAGCCATGACATGTGTCAAGCACCTATGACACGTATCAACAGGCCCTGCTACGTGTCAAGGAGGGATGCCACGTGTCCGGCGACGTGTCACAACCCCGTTTCCTCATTTGTGTGCCAGTTCCTATAAATAGACTTCACCGGTTCGTTTTTTGCACGTATTCCATCCAAACACCATACTTTTCTCTCAAACAAAATACCCCTCTAAGATCCTTTGAAGTATTACAAATATCGGGAAGATCGGACTACACTCGGAACGCTATCAGAACGTTAAATGGAGCTCTGCTCGTTTATCAAGAGGTAATGTTTTAAAGCTTTCGTTCAATTAAGTTATCTTCACGAGGTAACACAAGACTTATTCAAAGACTATGATAACATGTTAAGCAAGTTATTATAAGGTGTTTATATACATATTTCCTCGTGGTTAATGAAACGAGCTAAATACTCGTATAAAGGATAACTTAACAAAAATCGTTGTATTGCTCGATTAGAAACCCAAATTAGTGTTATTGCTCATGTAATGATTCTACTAGGATATTTGTGATAATTGAAAATCTGTGATTACGTGGAATCAAGCTAAAAGATCGAGGTTATATCGATCAAGTGTTATACAAGTGAGATGAGTTTTGCGTAGCCATGTTTTAAATATTTTATCATTTTGGGCTGATATGCATCCTATAAAACTACTTTGTAAAAACGATTTTAACCCGACTGTGGTTGGGTAAAAAATGTTTTAAGTCTCATCTGTGGTTAAGCAATAAATGATTTTGAAAGTCTCGGCTGAGGTCGCGCAGTAAAGGTGGTTTTGAAGTCCCGGCTACGGTTGGACAACAATTCAGCGCTGCGGTGCTGAGAACTGTTTTGGTACTGCATGTAGCAGTAAAAATGTTTTGAATAAAGGTGTAAAGAAAATATTTTTAAAATGGATTTCAAATCCATTGTAATACCTTTGCATTAAGCGCTACTTAGAATAAGACTGTCATGCCGGGTTATAACAGGTCCTGAATAAGTGGTGACGACCACTTTAAAGGGTGCGTGACCTTTTGGGCAACGCTTAAGTAGGGAATGCATTGATGGTATTATTGTAGTTATTTATGATACTGTACAATTTATTCATAATGATTTGATAAACTTATTTTACGCGTGTAAATGTTTATGGACTATGGTTTAAACTCGCCAGTTTTTAATTGAATTGTTTGAGTATGCATATCAGGAAGGAATAATACCACGTGTAGCAAAGGGAAGACTAAGACATAAATGACATAAGGAAGACTTGTCTAAGGAATTTTGTACTCGCTTAATTTGAATCTGCTATATTGTATATTTTTTTCTTGGATGAAAATACTTAATAAAATAAGTTAAAGTTTTTATTCCGCTAACTTTTAACTCTGTATAACTTTGTGTTCTGGATCAATTCTAACCGTTGTAAGTGACGTTATCTTGACTCTCGAGAGCCTAGAATCCGAGCGTCATAGTCTATTAAACATTCAGTTCTCACAAAAATAATCTTCTACAAAACGTGTAAGTAACTTGACGATCCTAGTTAATTTGAGTATGTCATTTAAGAAGGTTAGATGAACGACGACAATGATAAATTCATGAGCATGAAATGCATGTCATGAAAAAAATAATTATCTTAATATTTGTAGATTTTTTTGGAATTTTTAAAAATAATTATGTACTTACAGTAATACCGTCTCAATTCATGATATTTCATTAGATTTTGGCTATGATATGGTTTCGAAGGATGAACCAAATATCGCCAGTTCCAACAAGATTTCATTCTTGAACAAAAATCTATTTTTTGACTTATTTCATCTATTCCATGACCATAACATAGATCATTCTTGAATGAAATTCCCAAATCCCCGTCGAATAAAACGAGAGCAGACTTCCTAGTTTTGTTTGATTCACTGGTATCTGTTCTTGCAACTCTTTTTTTTTTTCCATTCTTTTCTTTTTGTTTCATCCCTATTACATATACATTAAAAAGCAAAAAATTACTGTGAGTATAATTACTATTCATTTCTTACAAGTTACTCAGCATATGGTACAAGATTACACCTCTTTTGGTTCACGCAGGCATGCAGCACACAAAGTCAAAATTGGGAGGCTGATTTAATTTTGATAATTACGTTTTAGCCCGTGAACTTTTGGTTCTTATTTCTAGAACCCCTTTCCCTTTACTTGATTATTTGTAGTATTCACAATCTTATATTGCGTCCGTACTTTATCGAATGATGGTCATGTTTTTATTTATTTGATCGTAATTACCTCACGAACGTTTATTTAAATTTCGAACCCAAACGGACAAAAATTGTGCGCGTCGTTTTCAAGCTTAGAACAAGTTCGTATATTATCAAATATTTCTATTATTTGTATTATTTTAAACGTAATTACTTAACGGACATTTAAAAAGATTTCAGATACAAGTACATTCTTAATTTCTTATAAACTAGGCTATAAATAAACAAGTGGTGCAAGATGCTATTGACTAGTTTAAATATTTTGAATCCAGGGCACATGAACAATAGGAAGTTGTAGTAAATGAGACTTGGAAACACAATGCATCAATAGCTCGCATCCTAACAATGCATTGAGTTCAAAAATCTCAATTCATAAAGTTCAATAATCCTATTGAAAACGAGTTGTGCGGCTCATACTACATCAACTATTTAAGGATTTCATTCTTTACGTGCTAAAACAAGACGCATATCTAAGGTTAGTTTCAGTACACTTTAGTGTTAGTATATATTAGAGTTTACTAGGATAATTAACTTGATGTATAAATATTTATTTTGTTGCCACTGTAATGTTAGAATCTAGATATAAAACATACTTTAACAAAATTATTGCTTTTATGCCATGTTTTGTTGTAACATCAGTGCCGGACACGTTGCCGGAACAGTGATCGCTACAGTAACTTGCACAGTAACTCAGGTACACATTTCGTGAAACTACGTTTATGCTATTTACACTTGAGGCTTAACACTAAACTATTATGCGATTGTCTGAAATCTGATTTAAAACCTTAGGGTTGTCGTTACAGAATGATAAACGTATGTGAGGTTAAACAAAACGAAACCATAACGGTTGTCGTTACAGAATGATAAACCGACGAATTATTCGTATAGGTGACGATCTGTACGAATAATTCTGAACGTTTAATATTCTGAAATGATGACTGGGAAGTAGAAAACAAGAATCATAAAGCCAAACCATCGTTGTGTTCGTTCGAATGACGATTCGAACGAATACGCGCGATGGTGACGCGTTCTGACGAAACGAAAACGAAAATGATACGAACGATAATAAATTTAAGGAAATATAATGTTTTCTGTTTTACAATTTTGAAACTCATCAGAAATAAATTAAAAAGAAACTATTTTAATTAATTTACGTAACTTTCGCGAAAAAATTAACGAAACGCGTAAAAATAATTTATTTCGATAAATAATTCAAGAGAATAATATTTAAACTATTTACTATAAATAACCACCTTCCAAATATTTAAAACAAAGTCTTTTTATTTACATTACAAAAACACGCGCGAAATTATCCGGAAACACGACGAAAACGAGAACCGAGCAACGAAACGAACCCGAATACCCTCGGGGTATTTAAACACCAAATGATAGCATTTATTTCATTTCCATCATCACCTCTCTCTCTCTCTAACTCCAAAATCCCGGATTCCACATTCCACCACCATTTTTAACCTTCAATCTTTCATATCTCACTCGTTTGTGGACGAAATCGGGCGTTCTTGGTGTCCACGCGTAGCCCTCAACCTTCTCTACATATAAGCACAGCAGATCTACGAAGTTACCCAGCCATTATCGAGGTATGAAGCCATGAAGTTTCTGTAAACTAGGGTTTTTACACCCCTAGTTCGACCACCACCTTAAAAACCGGCTATAAATCCACCTTCACTTTAACCCTACACTCTTGTCGAACACATAGTTAGTAACCCAGTCATGGAGCACCCTACAAACTTCCAGGCTAGATGGGGAAGACGATGGTGGCTGAACCAGGGTTCGCCCACTGCTAGCCGAACTTTGAGATCGCCACCGAACCTTCACTCACTACTAGCCGAACCTTTCTACTCATGGCTAGCCGAACCTATGCGGGGTTTTACTAAGGAACGAACCTGCTGCATCACCTCATCGCCGAACCTAAGTGGCCAGGCGAACCTGAGACCTTGGGCAAACCCTATTGTCCCGAACCCCTGGGATGCGAACCTCCCATGCCGACGAACCTATGCGGGATCCTTGGCCGAACCTGGTGCTGACTAGCCAAGATTAGCCGAACCCTTCTATCCACGAACCTAGCAACCAACCTCATTAACCCCGAACCTATGAGATGGTCAGCCGAACCCTAAAGCCATGCGAACCTTTTTGTGGACTACGAACCTGAGATCACCAAATCATTAGCCGAACCTCTATGCAAAGTCATGGCTGAACCTTAGCTGAATGAAACTAGTAGGTTCGCTGAATGATATCTGAAACCATGTTACTTTCCAGCCGAAACAATGAACAGCCCACACCACATTTGAACGGTTCATTTAAGTTGTATTAAGCCCGAAGAATGATCCCCCACACCTGCTGTGGCCCAAAGGATTCTTGGCCCAACACATTTACCTTTGGCCCAAACATGTTCTAATCAGCCCCTAAACCTATTTGGCCCATTAAAAACCTTCGGCCCATGACTTTGGTTAGCCCACCTTCTATTCGGCTAGCAAGCCTTCGGCCCAACAAAGTGTTCCCGACCCATAGAAACCCATGCGAGCCATGGCATTGGTTTGGTCCAACAAATCGGTTCACAAAAACTAATAAGGCCCATGTAACTTTCTTCGGTCCAAGACTAACCACGCAATAGGCCCACATCTAAATGAGATAAAGTTATCCCTCGGCCACATGAAACCACTTAGCCACTTAAGTAACTTGGAAACGAATACATGAAATTCATTTTAAATTGAAATTGTGCATAGAATCTACTAAAGTGGTGGAACTTGATTTAGTTACATATTAAGTTTCATATCAAATCAAGTAACCTAATGACAATGTTTGGGGAAATCCAATAATGATTTGAAACTAAACATATAACATAAAGATTTAGCACAATGAAAACTTAAGTGGATAAGTGGGAGTGAATCCTTAACTAGCACACGAGGCCGACAGATGATTAACACCTTTAAATGTTAGCCCATTTAGAGTTAACACTTACACGCGCACAAATCACTACAACATATACTTATAAGATACAACAACGTGAAATCTATACAGGATCGTGAATACAACACCGAACACAACAACGAGCGTGTGCATTCTTGTTTTTACTTAGTCAACCACATCAACAATAAGGTGAGTTCATTTGTCCCTTTTCAAACTTATTTGTTTTACTTCGGGACTGAGAAGCATGTTATACATTTTAAGAAATTATTGAAATGTTGTTTAATGCTTTTAAACATAATCATGATGCTTACACTAAAGCTTATGCTTGGAAACTATTATTTTTGAGAAGCTATATACTTGATGCTTAAACTATATGCTTGATGCTTATGCTACAAACAGGAAGTCTGAACTATATGCTTGATGCTTATGCTACAAACTAGAAGCTTAAACTATATGCTTGATGCTTATGCTACAAACTAGAAGCTTAAACTATATACTTGATACTTATGCTATGAATTCCATGCTCAAACTATATGCGAATGCTTGAATCTATATGTTCAAAACTATGATTGTGTGCGAAATGCTAAGCTTGTATCTAATCATGGGCTACGTGATTGCTAAACGACTGCTAGAGCAGAGCTTGTACCCATGCATTGAGATACGTGGAAGCTAAACTATGACGATGCTAAGCTGTTGTCTATATAAGAGACACGTGATTGCTAAACGACTGCTAGAGCAGGGCTTGTGTCTGCTTATATGAGATATGTAAATGCTAAACTACTTGTGTGTGCACGGCTTGTGTCTATGTATGAGATACGTGATTGCCAAACGACTGCTAGAGCAGGGCTTGTATCTTCATATAGGAGACACGTAATTGCTAAAGTATTCGGATACTAAGTTTAACTAATTCATGAGATACGTAATGGCTAAACACTGCTAGAGCAGAGCTTGTATCTAGCCGTGGGCTACGTGACTGCTAAACACTGCTAGAGCAGAGCTTGTACCCACGCATGAGATTAGTGAAAGCTAAACTATGGTGTGTGAAACAATGATGTTTGTTCAATTGAGACTAAAGCTAATTTACATAAATGCTATAAACTTATAAACTTTGAAACAGTATTCTAAAGCTATGATGAGGACGGGATTGAAAGGTAGGTAAAATGCTTAATTATTATTAACAACAGTGTCATATGCGAATTAGTATGTGGTGGGATGGCGTCTGGACGGGTTGTAGGCTCGACTCAGGGGTATGCCCTATATATAAGCATACCGATTTTGATATTACATGTGAAGTTAATGAGGTTAAGGTTTTACCGAAAGAGGTTTGCTAAAGCTATTTTTAAACTAACAAACTACATGAACTCACCAACCATTGTGTTGACTTTGTTTTCTTACATGCTTTCTCAGGTGATGCACATGTTTAAGCTAAGGCTTTTGGATTGCATACTAGGCTGCCCAGTTAGAGGACCTAGTAGATTTTTGGATGGCACATATTTTGTTATGGAAGCAAATCACTTTTGATATCTTGTACATATACAAAATAGAAAACATTTGATTCTATTGATAGGTTTACCGGGTTAAATTACTGAACATTGATATTGTAATTTAACTTTGTAATCCTAGTTTAATGCTTTATTGTGCTTTAGTTATTCTTAACATTGATGCTATGTAAACAATCTGATCATCACGATTATCACTCACGATATCACGCCCCGAGAACCTTCCGCCCGACGGGGAACACGATCCGTCCCGCCGGCTCGGGGTGTGACATTTGTTATCACAACTAATAGTGCATTTTTTTTATCTTCATGATCCGTGGATCTCTATCAATAAGATTTTGACTTATGTTGGTTTTGTGAAATTCGATTAGAATTTCTTGGTTCATATATATTTGTTTTAACTATTAGTTCTTTGTTTATTCATATGTTTGAATGTTTAAATGTTTATGATGTACGATTAATTGTTGTGTTAGGTGGTGTTATAGCCGACATTGTAACGTTTTAGTTTAAATTTTATTATAAATGAAACGGGAAAAATATTGTATTTTTTACTTCTTATCTTGGATCGTTTATTTAAGCGCACTTTTAGATGACATTTTTTTGATGTAACTTTATTTAAAGATCAAGTGTTACTTTCTTATTATTTTTACAATGTTACATACATTAAACTTTCATATATTAACGTTTATTAAAAAATAAACACATGGCCCGCTGCGAAGCGCGGGTCACTCCCACTAGTTTTATCTCATTTGATATTAGTTCTCCTTTCATCCTCGGAGTTCTCAGTTAAATTTTCTTTTTTGAACAGCGAAGTAGCAAACGCCTGGTCACCCGGGATCACCCTGGCAAATAGATCACCCTTCCGTCCGAATAACAGAGCGTGGTGACCTGACCCACCCGTCCAGGAGGAAACCTACAACTAGGAAAACCCTCTGGCTCAACCCAGAGCAATATTTGCTCTAGGTGAGACTCCAACACAAGACTTCTCATAAGAGAAGTCAAGTGGCTACCATTAGGCTAGAAGCCCTTTGGTAGCTCTCAGTTAATTAACAGTCATTTTTTTTATTTAAAAGTCCAAACCCTAATGGCTCACGTTTATATCAAAGCACAATACCAGTCTAAACCAAAATGTCAACTTAGAAAACAAATTTCATATTTAATCCTTACCCACTATGATGTGAAATTTCCTCTTTATTTCTACTTCCATCTTCTGTATTGAATAATTAAAATTTATTTACTTGGCGTGTTAATTCATTCATTTCAAACAATACAAAATAAAAAATAAAAAATAGAAAAACTGAAGAAACTCAAGTGGATATTGAAATGACTTTCACAATACTTCAATATATATATATATTTTTTTCATAATGTAGATGGCTATATATTATAGCCTACACTGATGAATGACCCAAAATGGTACATTCAACATTTAATATGGCACGAGGCCCCCACATGAGACGTATATAAAACCAAGTCAGTCACTTGAAATGCTGTTAAGATATCAGTATCCTTGATTATCTTTATTTTATGAAAGAATTAAGGCGGTATTAGGTTTGTTCCTGGGATGTGCTATGGGTGTGGGTTTTTTCAAACCCATATCGACAAACCCAACATATGCAATCATATCTAACTCCATACTTCCATTCTAAAACCCTCAAGAACACATTCTAAAGTTTTACTGCAACTTATATCTAAGAGCTCGTTGCGGTGAAGTTATAGCACAAAGGGGTCATTTACATCAAATTCTTCGGAAGACGAAAGTTGAGGTTCCTGCAAGTTGTATTACATCAATTTTTTTGGTAGGAAAATATTTTGTTAAATAAGCATAGTTCATAGTAGGAAACACAAAATACAATCTTCATTCTGCAAAAAGCAAAATTTGACTTTTGTAAGTCACCCAATTTATTTTCAAATGCCAAATTTAACAGATTTTTTTGTTAGCAGAGATAAAACTCAACAACCGCATGCAGCCACATATGATTTATAACAGAAACATTTCAAATAAAGAAATATCCAAAACTTTTGTGTCAAATTTGGAAAAGTAAAGCAAGCAAGCATACCCAGTAAAAATCCCACTTATAGTAGGGTCTGGGGGGAAAAGATAGAGACAAACCTTACCCCTATCCCAGTTGGGATAAAGAGGCTGCTTCGAAGGAGTCCCGGCTCAAAGTCATCGTTTGAGGTTAATCATCCCAATGCTTTTAACGATTATTTTCACAAAATAAGTAAAATAACGTTAAAATTAGTGCAATTTTACGTTAAAATATTATTTTAACATATATACATTATATGCGTGCAACGCAAATGGGACGTTAAATTTGGAAAAGTACTATGTTTGAATTTCCAAAAGTCAAAAGCAGACTTTAGGATCTAACCTGTAGTCTTTCACGATGAAACAGTCCCCGTAAACGGCAACATTTTTTCTTGGAAGCCAAAATGTCATTATGCATAGAAGCCAAGAGGCTAGCATAAGTCACCCTGGTGTTTCTGTTCTCCATAAGTGCTTTCCTAAAAGTGTATGTCATGGCACCTTCCATTTGCCTTCCTGACTCTGAGAAAGCCTGCCCAACTTTATGATTTAATTCCCAGACAAGAATAATTAAAACAAGAGGTGACAATTTTTACCAATGCGTTGGTTTGGGTAAACAATTGTAGTATAATGGGTTGAAATGAGTAACATCATAATATTGAATTGGTTGAGATGGGTAGCACTTAAATACAATGCAGGTCAAGATGGATAACCAAAAAACTATGTAAATGCAATGGATTCAAACATTTAAGAATGATTAATAACATATTTGATGAGAAAATCGCTAAAAATTATCCAAATGGACTATTTGTTTACTTATAACACATCTTAAGTTAAACTAAATTGATGTTTTTTAAGAACAATCCATTTAGAACCGAACTGATTTTGCTTAAAAACTGTTCTTACCTGCACCCATCCTGACACGAACCCGTTCTAACCCGTTACCCAACCCGCTCATTTTGTCAAGCATAATCAAAACTAATTTAATTGAACCAGAACAAGAAGCAAGATATCGTCATATAGTAGAATCGTCAAAATGAGGGGTAAAAATGGTAGCTTTTTATACATGTTTGGTTTACCCTGAATATTCTCTGTCCACAATTTGTAAAATTTCTATAATACTAGAAAATTGTATTATTTCAATATAATTTAACCACTTAAATAAACATTTTTATTCATTAAAAATTAAAGTTTGGACAACTTTAGATGCTTTAGCCCATTTCCGTTCTAAGCTAGTTTTGTTATTATATAAGATAATACACATTGACCAATTCACAAGCAAATAGGTCAAAATTGCAATATCTATCATAAAGAACAAAATATTTACTCACAGATGTATCTGCAGCAAGTTGATCATCTTCACATGCACTTATCGAAATAGCATGTCCACCTCTAGTACCTTTATAAACACCAGATGGAGGACGGTTGTCTAACCAAACATTCCTGCGAATGAGCCAATCTAATTCAAATATAAAGAAACTATTGAAACAATCTAAATTAGATAAAAGCTGCTTACAGAGACATACTTTCTTGTGCTATAGACATGTGGTAAATCAAGAATTGTTCCACTATGACAAGCATCAATGATGGCATGAAGTTTGACACCTTTCTTGAGAGGTCTAACAATGGTGTCATTGATTTCATTATCAACGATCATTCCTGCAGTTCTAAAATCAAGAGGACATATTGTTTCATCAAACCCATCAAGTTCATCATCAAAAAAATCAGGTTGCCTTAATCCATGACCAGAAAAATAGAACACCAGTGAGTCTCCAGGTTGGTTATCCTTCACAAGCCACTTCAAAGCTTCTTGGATATTTCTTTTTGTTGGATGAGGATACGTGTCCATTTCTGCATCAAAATGGTCACATTAACAAAAATATAATTGCCGTTCCTTTTTTTTTCTATTGCAATTTATGGATTACTAGGTTACTACCTCATGTATTACATAGGTTGAATAAAGAAATATAATAAATAGTCACCAATGAAAACTTAAACAATATAAGATGATTTTTAATATAAAATATTATTAAAATTTCATACAATTTAATACTTTATGTTTTAAAATAATAATATTATTTCTTTGAACACTATTTTTTTTCAAAGTTTGTTTCTTTAAACATTCCGTTTTTAAAAACCGAAATTTTTTTTTATTTAAAAATGTATAAAAAATATATTTAATATGAGATATATTTAATAGGAGAAAGAAGTGGGAAATCAAATTTGAGGTGCTCTAGGAACATCATGTGTCCCTATAAATCTTTATTTATTAGAATAGGGAGATTATACAATGATTTCAGAATCTTTTTTTTTACTACTAGGTGAATCTACTTTCCTAATGCATTCAAATGGAAAATGGTGGCAATTTAGACATGCTTATGAACAGGTCAAGTTGGATAGTATGATCTAGAACAGGTCAAATAGGCAAGTTTAAACAGCTAAAAAATCTTACAAGGTAACAGGTCAAACAGGTATAAAGTTGCCCAAAATATATGTATAAACAAAACATTTCAACAAATATTTTGTTTCAAAAGTAAAGTAAAATTGAGATGATACAACTTTTACATATTGATATCACTCTAATTACTTAAAAGAATATAAGTTTGGGGAAAAAGGTATTTAGAGTTGACCTGACGAGACCTGACCTAACCCACTTCGTGGTACCATATACCCTTTTTGACTTATTATGCGATCCACATGGCCTGTCCATTTTACCACCTCTAGTGCAAAAAGTGCACAGTGCAGATTCCAGTTAAGGATTGGGAATACCTGCAAGGATGCGGATTGAGCTGCCTGGAAACCGAAACTTTGAAATTAGCAATTCTCGCATGCTGATTAAATCATAGTTAGTTCCTTTAAGTTTATATTTCTGCTTGTTGTATGTCACAGCACAAAGAAGTGCACGTTTCCCTTTTGTGGTTTCCCAGTTCCTTATTGACTCAAGAACTGACTTCTCATAATTGCTCAGAGAATTAGGATCTGGCACTGCACTCTTATGAAACATCTTTCTTAAAGAATGGTGCAGGCCCTTTGCACCACTATTGAACTTAACACGTTCTTGATTTGATTGTGTGGGTGTGTCAGAATTATCTGGAACAGATTCTTGGCACTCAGAGCAGCAGACAAGTTCAATCGTTGATGACATGGTAATTTTCTTAAGTTGACATCATATACTCAAAAGAATGACACAAGGTAAGTTCAATGAACTAATGAAAGTGACTGCACATATGAAAGGTAGATGGTGTACTAGAATAAAAGGCTGGTTTTGTGATTCATACAAATGATGTATTTATACAACACGTAAAGTCTAAAAAAGGTTGCAGCCTGCAAGTGAACCTGATTCGCCAACATATGTATATGTTATTTTTCACTTTAATTTAGAATCAGATCCTGTCCAGACAGATTAAACATGTTTCGGCCGCCAATCATGAAAACAATGGGCACAACCCAGGGCCCCAGTAAAGTGCATGCTGCAATCACAGAATATCTTTATTAGATTCTGATTTCTGGCAGTTAATCTTTCGCACGTTTACACCTGTTCTTATGATAAAAATGATAAGCACGTGCAGAACTACAGGGCAATCCCGGACCGACCAAATTTTCTATTAATAGGGTGTATTTTCTTGTAGTTTGACCCCAAATTGTCATATTATAGTCTTGAACCTATGTAAATAGAAATCCTATTGTGACCTGCAGTTGAAAACTTCTGGTTCTACCACTGAATTAACAAGAGTGATCTAGTTGATGTAAAGTTGCATCATTGTTGAAAAGTGAATCTTGTTTCCTCTTTCGGCAGATCTTTTTATTCTTTCGCAATTTAGTCACCTGTACGAGCACGAAAAATATGTTTTTGTCATGTTTCTTGCCAAAGAATCACAGATATGATTCATGGCTTTAACACCCTCTGATTCAGTAATCATGAAATCCACAATAAGCACCAAAACAATCTTGTTCACATGTTTTTTTACCAAAGAATAACAGATATGATTCATCAACAGCAATAACAATGAAATTCACAATAAACACCATAAAAATCTTTTCTTCATTTTTGTTACTGAATGCATCAAACAGTAAAGGAAACTTTGTGCCATCTCCTCTAAAAAGTGGGAGAAAGATGAAGAAACACAGTCACATCCTTTGGTTCAAGTCTTACATACTGGAGTTTCACGAAATTAAAAATATCAAAAACAAATAATAATAATAATAATTCAGTAGATTTCAAAATCAAGACATTTAGGGTTAGAAAACTAACGATGACGAGTGAAATCGCCTCTGTCTCGTATGTCAATGGAGCTTCGTCTGTTTGTAATCATCTGCTTGGATCTATCGGAGGAGTAATCAAAAGAAACGTACAATAACCTAATATTAAAGGATCGAATTAGGGATTAGGGATTTTGATCGGAGAAGATGGAGACTTCTAACGAAAAGCGAAGGTCATTCGCGCAAAAAATGAAAAATCCGACCTGCCGGATTCGAACCAGCGACCTAAGGATAGCCATGATCACACTACAGTCCTCCGCTCTACCAACTGAGCTAAGGTCGGTTTTTGATTGTTTGTTGATACAAAATGAATAAATAGAGTTCCGTTTTTATTTTATTTTTATTAATTAACTTTGAAAATCAAAAATAAATTAAGTTTTAAATATTTTAAAATTATTAGTTATAAATTTTATTTATGTACAATAATAAATTTTTGTTGTTTCAAATATGTTTTTGAAGTTCAATGCTACGTTAACGCTAGACTAGAGTATGAGTGTTCGCAGTTTGGTTTTAACTGAAACCAAAAAACAGTTGTTATCATTGGTTTGGTTCTACATTTTGAAGTTTTGATCCTGTTAAAAATAAAATAAAATCATACCAAACCTTTTATATTTCAAGACGAACTAATTACAATAAGTCTAAATATATTTTTTTTAAATAATGAATTCAGTCTATATATACGCATATAGACATGTATATATTTGTAGATAAATGTATATACACATATATATATAATTATATAGATGAAAACAGTAAATCAAACCGTTTATTACGCTTTTGAACTTTTGAAACTTACCGACCGACTGCTTGAATAAAAACCAACCATTAAAACCGAACCGATGGCCGGTTTGGGTGGTTTAACAATTTGAAACCGGACTGTAAACACCTGTAGACTAGAGTTAACTAAGTTAATGTTATTCTTCACGTCAGTTGAGGTGTCACCTGCTATTATATTTGTCTCATATTCACAAAATTTTAAAAATTAATATCATATTCAAATAAAATGTTTTGAGTTGTACATTTGCTTGTCGGGTTCGATTTGTTTGGTGTCCTTGTTTCGGTATTACAATTATGAATTATTTCATATTTATACGACTTATGTAGTTATGTTATTAGCACTTAACCTAACTTAACCCAACTCTTTAATAAATTTTAGTAAATTTGGCTAGTGTTTGATATGTTAAACACATTTAAAAATTAAAAAAATACATGGCATATTTTATTTAACAATGATTTTAATGAAAACAGTATTATAAATTTGAAAAATGCGTGTTAAAACAAACACCATGATCTTGTTATAATGTGGTAACATGGAAATGCATCTGAAATTTGCATTATCAAATGGATCGAAACCAAAGTTTTGGAAAGTTGTCGATATTAAACATATAAAATCCACATGTTTTTAATTTTTTTAATTTATTTTATGTACCAAACAAAAGATAACAGAGCATTGTCTCCTCATTTTAATTGATATTATTAAAGTCATAGTTTATTTTTTAATATATCCTTTTAATTGTACCGTAAACACTAAACAAGTTAGAAATTGTCAGTCCTATTAAACAAAACTCACAGTTTTGTTAAAGTGGATCGTTTGATCAAGAGTCTACTAATAAATATGTTAATACTCCTTTGTATTATATAGGTTAACTAAAAGTAATAATATTAAATATTTAGTAATAAACATTAAAAAAGTATAAAACGATATTTAAGATAAAATATTATTAAAATTATATACAAGTAATTGTTTAAACAATAAAACAATAATATTATTTTTTAAACTTTTGTTTTAAAAGTATGTTTTTTATAAATATTTTGTTTTAAAAGCTTTGGTTTCGATTATTTTTGCTTTTTCAAAAAATTACTTTTTTGGTCGTTTTAAAATGTTTTGTATTGTTATCATAGTTTGTTATTTTAAAAGAATTTATATTTTATAGAAGTTTCATATTTTATAATATTATTTTTAAAGTATTTTTTTATAGTTTTTTTAATGCATTTAAAAATAAATAAATATTATAATTAATATTTAATAGAAAGAGGATACATTTAATTGGAGACATAACAGGAAATTTTATATAGGATGCTATATAAAATAACACATGTAAAATTTATTTTTATTTATTAGTATAAAGATGTTATTAATTTTAAATGTTTTTCACGAAAGTTGGTTTGCATGATGGTTGACACGAGACGAAATTAGATTACAATTTTGTGAGAATATCACCAACACTTAGACCTCGAGATGAATTCTAGTCTGAAAGTATCAATACTGAATTTTTGAAGGGTATCAAGAACTGTATCAAATCTATCGTTGTAAAGTATCAGGACAATACTAATATTTGTTACAAAATAATTATCTCTAAATGGTATTGATATAGCCACAAATTATATTGGTATCAAATATATGTAAAAATAGATACCGAATACCATAATGAATCTCTCGCTTTCGTATGAGACGGATACTCCGTGTATTGCCATTGCATGTTGATCCCCTACTTGCACCACATCCTTAGTATTGCCATTGCATGCAACTAAAATGGAAACTCCTTTGTAGTAATGCTTTTGCATATAACTATGTTTAAGACAAGGACGGTCCTGAGAATTTAAATATTCTGGACGAGCTAATAAAAAATACCCTTAACAAATTATATATTTGCGTTTTTTTTTTGGTTGTTTTATTCTTAAATATAAGTAAATATATATAATATGAAAAAGGATTTTTAAATTTTTGTGCCCTAACAGAGATTGGGTTTGTCCCTCCCCAGCATGGGCGAAGCTTAGTGAAGACAAGGGGGGCGACCGCCCCCCCTGTTTTTTCGTGCAGTAGTGTATGTTTTCTGATACGTAGTATAAATTTTTTTAAAAATCTTTATTTCGCCCCCCCTGAAAAAAAAATTATTTCGCCCTCCCTGAAGTTTCGGTCAAGCTCCGCCACTGCTCCCTAAAACCTCCCAAGTCCCATGGTTTAAGTAGTATGTATAGCCTATAGGTCTATAAACATATGGGCGATTATTATTTGTAAATTTTGGTGCGTAGAAAGTATAAGATTATTTAAAGTAGGGTCCTTGTAGCCTAGTAAGCTTAATGATTGCTTATTACAAAACTGATATCGGTTGTGCAAATCAGATAATATCTAACAGTAAAAAAATTGTTGTTAAAAAAAGAATGAAATAGAAGGGTCTCAGTGGCAAATATTTTTAACTACTTGTTCTACAAAAACCATCATTTAAACAAACCAATACAAGTGTGGTTTGCAACAAAGACCTGCACAGGCAACAGGGCAGGAATACAAGCTAATTGCATGATTCTCTACTCATAAACAGACATCACCTAAAAAAAGCTAATTGCAGCATTCACCTTTAAATCCAGCCCATAACAAAAACAATCAACTCAATATTGGCCAACCCTACTAAATTAAGTTTTCCGGGACTGATACCGACTTGTTCGTGTCGTTTGGCTTTGGCACTGACCTCCTCTTCGCCATTCTCGACATGTTTGCGGCCTCTCTCAACCCACTAAGGAAAGCTCCATGCATAGTTGCTGGATACAGTTTGTTTGTTGCTTCTCCAGCAAAGAAAACTCTGCCATTGCCAATGCTTTCTGCAAGAATATCATAATCATTCCCAGAAGCACCAATCCCAACATATGAATACGACCCGTAACTGAACTGATCTTGGCCCCACCGCGTGCATATAGCTTGAAGCGGTTCAGGCACAGCAATCCCTTTTGGGTTAAAGATCCCCTTCAAGATCTCCATAACCTTATTCACAGATTCCACAGGTGACAATTGTTCGAACCCGATTGCAGCTTCTCCTGCAACCAACGCTACAAGAAGTGGCCCCCCTGACACAGATGAATAGCTGTAGAACAAAAAGAATTCGCCTCTCATACTTGTTTTATATGATAAATGCCCAAAGGTGTCGATTTCACCTCCCCAAAAGTCATAAGGAAACAAGATCGCAACTTTGTTTAACAACCCAAAACCCAATCTTTCTATTGCATCTTTCTTCCTTTGAGGAAGATCGGGAATGAATTCGATAGATCTTTTTTTCAGAACGCCTAGCGGGACAGTGCAAAGAACCATATCAGCATGGTATTCTTTCCCATTAGCATGGATTAGCACCCCATCTGATCCATATTTTATGCTCTTTACTGTTTGATTGTAAAAAATGGGAAGATTTTCAGCTAATGCTCTGATAAACCTATCATTTCCACCTGGAATAAAACAATGATCACCACCCATCTCAAACGGATCATCTTGATCCCAAAAAACCATCGAGAGATTCGACATTAAGGTTGCATTTGCGTATTCTAGATTTGCCAAGTGCCAATCTAATAGCATTTTTTCTTGTGGGTCTTCTGCAACTTTGTAAACATGTCTAAAAGCTTCTAGAGCTGTACCTAATGGAACATCAATGGATTTTGCTTCCTCCATCATTGATTGTCTAAGCTTACAAACCCTATCTAGCAGTTTATTGAAAGCAAATTCAACTTTTGAATCAATTTCAGGGTTTACAGTGTTCCCATTGGGCAAATAAAGAGGGCAAATGTCTCTTACCTTGTGCAGGGGAAACCCTAGCTGCCTTGCAAGGACTCCGAGTGGATTGCCATTGATTCCGGTGAGCACGCTGCCGCCAAGGTCGGCGGCAGCCACACAATCGCCACCAGACATCTTCTTTGTCCGAACCCGACCGCCAGGCCGTGCCCTGCCTTCTAAAATCACCACTTTAAACCCTAGAAAGATCAGTTGTCTGGCGGCAACCAAACCGGAAAGTCCGGCACCGATCACGATGACGTCACCTCTGGAAGAACCCTCCGGCGGGTTCAATTTGGCTGCCTTCACAGCGGCGGCGAGGCCAAAGTTGATGTAACCATGTTCGAGAAGAAACGAGTACGCGGAGTCGACTAGGTGAGTGTGTTCCGCTCGGATAGATTCTAGTGCATGTTCTCTGGTCAACCAAACGTCGACGTTTGATCGCCACAGCGCTAGAATGTGGTTCCGTACGATGATGTAGTTCGATTGCTCGGTGCCGCCGATTGTTTTCACGACGTTGGCTTCAATCTCTTCTTCCGTCAACGAATCAATCGGGAAACCGACAGAAATCGCAATTAGAGTCTCGACGTCCAGATCGGACGAGTTTCTCCGGCGACGGCGAGATGACAGGTTGTCGTATTCATAATCGCCTACATCTTCCGTTGATCTGTTGCCGGATTTGTTGCGGATGACGCGGAGGCCGTTGACGGCGTCGGCTGAGGATATCATCTCCGGGAACTGCTTCTTTCTACGTCGACGTTTCCGAGGGGCAGGTAAGCTCGGATCAATGTTCACCGGAGCTGGTGCCTGAAGCTCTACTGATTCTCCAGTGGTTAGGAGGATTAAATCCGGTAATACGTTGTCTGATTCCGTACCTACAAGCGACGGTGCAGCTGTGTTGTCTTCGCCGGAAGATGCGTTGTTGGGGGTGTCGGAGGCGTCGGCTCGGGATTCCGGCGTTTCCATGATCACATCCATTACGGACGCAAGTTGCAGATGGCGGTGAAGTATCTCCGATTATCGATCGGTTGTATACACCTCGATAGGTCAGGAGAATATGGTAAAACTACAAATTTAGTCCTTGCATTCTTACCAATTGTCATTTTAAAATCAAATATAGTAAAAGTTAGAGAAAATTACATATTTTTTTACTTTCTAATTTTTAAAATTACATATTTCGGCAGGTACAAATTTTTAATGTATAATGTACAATGTTCTAAAAGCATTGTTTGAGAAAATATTTAAATTTTCATGTTATAAAGGGAAAATATGTATCAAGAATAATGAATAAAGCTTGGACCTCTTGAGGTCTCAAGCTATAATTCTGAATATGGAAGGTTTTACCACAATTGCGAGTTTTCTCTTGGATTTTTGAGACATAGACAATGTGATAGATGTACGAGCTTTCCTTTAGAAACGTATCATTCAACTAACGGTTGTTAAAAAGAACATAACTCTTATGAATCACAGTAAAACACATAACGTGTTGCTAAAGTTATCGTTTCTTGCGGAAGTAAAATTCACATCGCATTGTGTCTATTGACATATTCACATCACATTCATCATCTACTACTTTTAAAGGTGCCAGAGAAGGTTTTGTCTAAACAAACATACCATCATGTGTCTGCTTCTTGAAATTAGACCTCATAATGTTTCAAATGCATGAGAGATGTTAAAAATCATATTCACTAAATTGATAAATGTCATCTTCCATCATGTGTTTCCTAATGCCTTGGTGCCTTGTGATTATCCATTTGATGCTCTGTTTTGCCAAAAGTGTATCAAGTCTTTTAAAATAATAAAGGCTTCTTTAAGGATGACCCTGAGAATCGAGGTGCCCAGGACGAGTCGGGAAAAAAAGACCTTAACAAATTCAAATATTAAAATAAGGGTGACAAAACGAAAACCGAACTGTATTCGTAACTGAAATAACCAAACCGAATTCTGAATTCGATTTTCGGTTTGGTTCTTAACTATATCCGAATTCCAAATTAAGGTTTTCGGTTCGGTTTGGTTCCTAACTGTATCCAAATTTCGGTATTCGGTTCGGTTATCGATTTCAAATTTTTTAATCCGGTTTCTTCGGTTAACCGATTAAACTGAATTCAAATTTATATTTATCATCTTGTTAATAATATATAAAGTTGAATACGGTTTATTCGTATTAGTTTATTCAGGCTTTAACCGGTTTATTTAGTTTTTAGTCAGTTTATTCAATTGAATTTAGTTTACTCAGATCGATTTATTCGGTTTTTAATCGATTTATTTGGTTTTAACCGAAACCAAAGCGAACCACTTCTCGAATTCGGTTCGGTTCTCGGATAAGGAAGAAACTGAAAACCGATTAAACATTTAACTGAACAGATGAACACCCTTTATTTAAAGGGCATAAAAGTAACTTATTTTACATTAAAGGAAATTACATTTTGTATCCCTTAAATCATGTGTTTATAAGCGGTCATTTTTAGTTCTATAACTTGTTGGTTTTTCATTTGAATGATTCTCTATATATACATACGTATATAACAAAAATTTTGTGCCCCTAAAAAATGGGCCTGAGACTGAGGTTGGGTTTGCCCTCCGCGGGTCGCCTATGGCTTCTTTTTCACAACCTATTTCCTTGATGACTTGATCAAGTGCACCTTTTTTCTCATATAATTATTGAACTCTATCCAACTAGAAAATAACTTTTTAAGTTATTAACGCCACTTAAAAATTTTTAAATATTAAGTACCTTACCCTTGATGATATTATGAGGCATGTCTTGCTACTTTTCAACGTGGTTAATCACAGCCCAATAATATACATATATATTTTTTGTATTCTTTTATTCTTTTCAATAATTAATCATATTAGTTTCATGTGTTGTTGTTGCTTGTTCAAGGGGAAAAAAATAAGTAACGAAAATTTACTCGTCTTCTCCCCTTGTTTTTCTTGAACAAACATCAACACTAGCATATAAATAACTATTTATTAGGGCTGTAAACGAACCGAATGAACCCTTGTTCGTATTCGTTTTTTAACTTTTAACATGTTCACCATGAACGCTAACCGAACAAAAATTCATGTTCGTGTTCGCTCATTAAGAACTGAACTTGTTTACAAACAGTTCACGAACACAAACGAACACATATTATTTAAACAATAAAAATCAACTTTTTTAATCTCAAGCATTATATATAATCTTATATAAATATAAAGTTAAATATTATGGTATCAAACTAAAAGTAGCTTAAATATTATGGTAAAAAATTTAAGGAATATACAACACATTTAATGAATAAATATAATAAATATAAACGAACACATTACCAAACATTCACGGACACAAATAAACAAACACAACTTTTGTTAATGTTTGCTCAAAAATTAAAAAACGAAAATTTTCGTTTTAGTCGTAATCGAGTTCTCTCCTCCCTTATTATTATATGTATTAATTTGTAAATATACTTCCCCTCACAAAAACACTATACCCTCCTTTACTCTTTCTAATTCACCATGTACAAGTTCCTTTAGCATTGAACAATACATACATTATACATACATGTTATCAGATACCCATCACATGTGTTTGGTGAAAAAGCAACTCATCCCAAAAAACCCTCAAAAACCCTCGATCAGATGCCTTTCCTTCCTTCTTTCTCTCTTTCAAATTCATGATTTCATTTTTTTGTTCCTTTTGATGTTCACTCAAAGATGTGTTTCATATTTTCTGCTTTGATTAATGAGCAGGTACTTTTAATTACGTTTTTATTTCGTCTTTGGCATACTGCGCGTCAGTTGTTTTCTTTCGAAATTTACCATGCACGTTAGGAATCGCATTGTTTACAGCAAAAGCACATCGATTGTTCTGTTTCATAATTATGAATTTCAAATCGATCTCCTTGAACTGATTAATTAGCATATAAATAAATTAGGTTTTTTTTTTTAAATGTATATGGGGACTTGAACGATGGGATGACATGGCAAATCTGATGGACTGGCAAAACAAGGTCCTTTGTTTAGCCTAACTTTGGATGAGGTTCAACACCAGTTAGGGGATTTAGGGAAGCCTTTGAGAAGTATGAATCTTGATGAGGTTATTAAGAGTGTTTGCTCTGCTCAAAATGAAGCTAATCAAGGGATGACCAATCGAAACACACAACTTGCTTCTGCATCGTCCACACCCTATCTAAGCAGGAAAATTGTTGATGAATTGAATAGTAGCTCTTACTACGTTCTATTGTTGTTTGGGTATTTAATTTAGTTTTCCATCGTATATGTACGCTGTTCTCTATCTTCTTCTATGTTTCTGTCTGCTGCTGTTGATGCTCTTAGGAGCTCATGTAGAAATCAAGGTGAGTGTCCTCTTTCTCTATCTTTATACATACAGGCGTATTGCTTTCAGTCTTTCATCGGTTCGATTTTTAGCCCTTCGTTTCCTTTCTTGCTGTTGCTTTCAAGCTCCTCGATTTTGCTATTTTTTAAGATTAGATTAAGTTAAAATTTACGTACATGTTGGTTAAATTCAAAAGATTAAATTTGGTTCAAATTCCAGTCAGACTAATTGATTACACACATTTGATTTTACAAAACACCTACACGAATTCACAAATTCCAGTTAATAATAACATGCTTCTGCGAAAACATAATACCAACATCAAAGATCAAATCAAATCAAATATAAGATATAAAAAATTAATCCAGGCCATAGCGAAAGCAATCTGAAAGTCTAGAGGTGTAATCAATGCCGCCTATGTTGCTCGGCAATTCAAATAGAAAAACAAAAGACATAATTCCTAAAAGAAACGTACAGGTAAAAGGTCGTTCTTGATGTGTTAGAGGTGGATCTTGAAATCAATTACGTTGTATAAATTGATTTTGGGGAATTAAAATTGGGTTTTAAGTTTGGGTTTATTAAGATATGAGACACAAACAACAATGAGAGAGAGAGTGTGTGCAGAAACAACAGGGGAAAGAGAGAACTTCAGCAGTCCTCCTAACAGTAACAACAATTGCTGCTCTGCGTTAGGTAATCACCTCTTCAGCGGAAAATCCGGCGACTGATTAGGCACTAACATGCCTTATTTGCTATCATCTTATGAGGACCGGTTATATTTTCATCTGACTTCGTGTTTAGGTGTTTCTAAGGTTAGTTTCATGAGGTAGGAACTATGTAAAAATCATAAGGCTAAAAAATTTCTTTACTTGATTGCAAATTTGCAATCATCAGATTGGTTTTGAATTAGATTGTCTTGGAATTGGAGGGAATTTTTTTCTACCATTGTTCTCTACAAAATTCGAGCACTTTAGGGTTCTTAAAGTTGAATGTTTTCTTTGTTTTTCTTCTTTTTAATCTTTTGTGGTTGAGATAACTTTATTACTGTTTTTTTAATAGGTAACAATGCATTTTTAGTAAAAATTTGAGTGTTGAAGTTATAATAGATATAGCTACAGGTGGTCATATTGTTTGGTCTTTTACAAACACTATAGTGTTCAATCTGTCATCATTTTTTTAAGAATCTCTTTGCCTCCAACTTCGACATTTTTGCAGGCTTATACACTTGCATATTAGACCAAATAGGGTTGTAAAACACACATATGAGTTTCATTTGAACTAATAAATGAATTTACATGTGTTTTTTTTTTTTACTTTTTTCATTAAAGTATACCTTTTTTTTCTATCAGATATGCAGTTGTTCGCTGTTTACCAGGTCCATTGTTGATCGGTTGTTTATGCCTATGCAATTTAGCGTTTGACCGGATACGTAGGTTTGTCCTTGCACTTTACCCTTCTTTTTTTTTCTTTTTCCTAATAAAGTATAGTCAACAAATATGTGTTGTAGTTACTTTTGAATCACTGTAAAAACATTAAATATTTCGTCATTTTCACTTCTAATACCATGATGGAACATTCTTGAAAATATGATAACAATAAATTGTATTTACATAATTTTGTGTGCATTAGGTTAGCACTAAATATTGATGCATGTTTGACTATTTGAGAAACTAGGAAAATAAATTTAATTTATAACATCATATGTTCTATCTTCTTTTAAAAATCATCTTGCATTACATGTGTTCAACATTTAATAGAAGTATTTATGTTTATTTATTTTATTTTTCAGCTACTTGTACATTGCATGTCTTCTCTCTGTATAGTTGTCTTCATTTAAGGTTAGTTCTTTGTTGTTAAATGTTTTTTCAGTTGTAGGAATTGAGTGTGCCATATAATGTTTGTTCTGCCCCTTTCTTGCTTTAGTTATAGTTGATTGATGTTTCATTTGTGTTATACGTTTGCAATAGATATAAAAGTCGTTGCCATAATTTTCGTTTTATTATTTATGCATCTTATTTCGTTATGTCGAAAAGAAAAAGGTATCCTGATGAATGCAACACCTCTCCACATCTTGTGCAACAACCAAACATTAACGAATTCTCTCAATGAGCTGCACAACAATCCTACCGTTCTGCTTTTTTTACATAAATCTTCGTTGAACAGGTCATTTTATCTTGATCTAGGCGATTGTGATAAGGTATGTGAGTTTTGTGGGGCTTTATTTTGGTATGAGGAGCGCGTTATTTCTTTGTCACTTAACCGCTATCCTAGATACAATCATTGTTGTAAGGGTGGACTTTTCGCTCTTCCATATCGTCGACAATATGATGATAATATCGTACAACTATTTGAGCAAAATGAATTTATGGATAATATTGGGCCTATAATTCTATGTTTTCGATGACCTCATTCGGTGCTAAGATTGACAAGTCTATTAATGATGGTAACGGTCCGTACGTTTTTAAGATTGAAGGCCAGGTCCACCATTGGCTGGGTACGTTGTGTCCAACTCCTAACCAGAATCCACGTTTCTTGCAAATGTACATATACGAGACAGACAACGAGTTACGTAACAGAATGCGTCCGTTTACATCCGACACACAGTCTGCTCTTGACCCTTACATTGTTGACTTTCTTATGAAGACTTTGGAGAGAGAAAATGAGCTGGTTAAGTTTTTCCGAACAGCCAGAGATCTATGTTTGACGACCGAAGTTCCCTCTTTTAATATATGTCTGTTTGTATCTAACCATGTCCAACGTTATGATACGCCATCTGTAGGTTGCATAGGTGCAATTGTGTCTGATAACGATCCAATGTGTAGTAACTTTGACATTGTTATTCGACACAGAGACGGTACACCTCAACATATAAACAAGCTTCATCCCATGTACATGTCTTTACAATACCCACTTCTTTTCATCTATGGTGAAAGCGGTTGGTCACCTTCATTACAGTTACGTGCTTCCCCCGGCTCCCATGAACGGAAAATGACAATGAACATGTACTATAGTTATCTCTTACATGATCGTTCAAACTTGTACACTTTGCTACTAAGAGGCGGTCGTCTTCTGCAGCAATTCATTGTCGATGCATACGTATGTATTGAAGAAAGTCGTCTCGATTATATAAGAACGAATCAAAGCCTGTTACGAAGTGAATTTTTACAAGGTATTCATGATGTTGTCCAACGAGGTGATACTGAAGGTCGTGATATCAGGAGACGTGTTTTGTTACCTTCATCTTTTGTTGGGGGACCAAGATACATGTACAAACAATATCAAGACGCGCTTGCTATATGTCGCGTTCATGGAAATCCACAATACTTTATTACTTTCACATGTAATGTTAAGTGGCTTGAGCTTTAACATACTCACAACGTTTCCCGTCAGTTAGTGTACAAGATCGACCTGATATCATTGCGCGGGTGTTTCAAATGAAAGTCAAAAAGCCTTTCGGTGAAGTTGTTGCTGGTATTTACCCTCAAAATTTACATTCTAAGACCTTAACATCCGTTATATTGCTTTATTAATGAAATTCTTCTTATTTCAGATCTGTATACTATTGAGTTTCAAAAAAGGGGTCTTCCACATTGTCACATCCTTTTGTGGGTAACATCACTATATAAGATAAAGGATGCCATTGACGTGGACAAATACATATCTGCAGAGATACCAGATCTTTCTAAAGAACCTCAACTATACAAAACAATTGTAGAGCTTATGATCCACGGCCCATGCGGTTTGCTTAATCCAAAGTCAGTTTGTATGTCCTCAGGTTCATGTAAGAAAGGTTTTCCAAAACCATACGAGGACTGTACTTTCTTTGATACAGATGGCCGTGTCCACTACAAAAGATGGTCATCCGGATTCTTTGTTGTAAAGATTGGGACAAAGTTAGACAACGGATACGTGGTCCCGTATAACCGAACATTGTCTTTACATTTCAATGCCCACATCAATGTTGAATATTGCGGTTGGAGCATGCTAATCAAGTACCTTTTCAAGTACATATCAAAAGGAGCTGATCGTATTCGATACATGTTCTCCAGATCCCCTGATGATACTGATAGTGTACAAAGTAACAGTCCAACACACATAAATGAGATACAAAACTTTCTTGATGCAAGATTTATTTGTTCACATGAAGCATGCTGGAGAATACTTAATTTTCTTATTCATGACAGAAACCCTCCTGTACAGATTCTATGTGTCCACTTAGAAAAGATGCAGAATGTCACATTCAGAGATAATGATCAGCTTCAAAACATAGTGTCAAACAATTTCACCAAGCGGACAACGTTAACCGAATGGTTACGTAATAATCGCTTTGATGAAACCGGTAGGCATTTACGTTACATTGACTATCTATCCGAATACCGGTGGGACAACGCAAAGAAGTGCTGGGTTAGACGAACATCAAACAAAACCCCTGCGATTGGCAGGTTGATATACTTACACCCAAGCATCAGAGAGCCATTTTACTTAAGGATGTTGCTAACTCATCAGAAATGTTGCCAATCGTTTGCATGTATAAGAACGGTTAATGGTCGGTTACATGATACGTACAGAGCTGCGTGTGAATCTTTAGGACTACTTGGAGATGATATTGAGTGGTCAAACACGATTGATGATGTGACACCCCGTAATTTCCAGGTCAGCTTTGATTTTATTTAAATGTTTATTTAAATGCTTTATGTACACGTGGAACTAGAATTAGTTAAATTTAGTGTGACACGTGGCACGACAGTACGAGCACCGACACACAACAAGATAATTCGTGGAATTATCGGCAAACAGCACACACGTGTCAAAACACACGAACGTTGGTGAACGTCTAGCACATTGTGTAACACAACACTTGAAACCTCACAAAACACTCTCACATTGAACGTGGAAGTTCAAACGAGGCCAAACGATAGTTCGTGGACGCTAAAACGGCGACGAACGGATCAAACCCATTAAAATAGGCTTATTGGACTCTCCAGGAGCCCATCACGGTACGCGATGGCCCAACAAGAAGCATCGTCACGGTGCGCGACCTACATCGCGGGGTTTGACTCCCGAAATCCGCCGCAGTACGCGGAGAGGAATTGGAGGCCCCATCGCGGTATGCGAAGCCGCCCAGTCGACAAAATCTTTATTTAACCAAGACAAATCCCATCCTACTCTACCTTAATCATTTTCTTCAACCCCCCACGCCATATCTCGACCATTCTCGGCTGTAACCACCAGATTTGACATCTACGAAGCCATTGAAGACATTTTTAAGCTCCAAGCTTGAAGGTTTGAAGATTGGAAGCTTGAGGAACCACACTTGGAGCTTGACACCACCACCATCTCACTCTCCCAGTCGAACCCAGCTATCCCAGGAAGTCTAGGAGTTGTACACTCATCATCTCTGTGTCATTTGAAGCTTAAAAGGTGGCATTTCATCTCTTGTAGTCTAGAAACACTCACAAACACACCTACACCCTCACAAACACACATGCAAGCTTACTAGCCTTGCATGCACGAATTTCTTCTTGTTTTAATCTGGTTTTGTTGATAAATCTACTGTACATGATGATCTATGATGATAATATGATGAAATGTGATGATCTAAGATGATGGGTTTAAGCCTTGGTGCTTAAAATGACGATTTGTGACAATATATTGCCATGCATGTATGATCCATGATGTTTAGGATGATTTTGAGTATATAGAAATGTTCATAGATGATATTGAAGGATGATTACATGTTTAGATGATGTTGAAATGGTTGAAAAAGCTATTTTTGATGAAACTTGCTAAATATAGCAACTTTTTGAAGTTATGGTTAAAATGGTAAACATGCATGTATGTGAATATGATATTAGGATGTTAGAAAGATGATTTGAATACCTAGAATGTGATTTTGATGATGATTATAGTCATTTTGACCTAGTTACTATATTTAGTAACTTTTTGGGTCAAGATGTTGCTAGGTGATGAATTTGGCTATGTTGATATGTTTACATGATGATAAGTAGCCTATTATGACGATTGGTGATATGAAAATTGGTTTAGAAAGGTTAGAATGGTTATTTCTATGAAAAACTACAAAGTTACTATTTTTAGTAACTTTATTTTTACAAAAACCAATTTATAAATATGTTGAATGATTCGAGCATGCTAAATGGCTTATTATGTTATAGTATGATGATTAGATGCTAAGTTAGATGGTTTCCAATATCACGTATGCTAAAAATGGAAACTTTCCATTTTAGGAAACTTTTGTGTGCTAACATGATGAAAACGATTTATGTGAATCCGTATGATGATGTGCTATGTGTTAACATGATCACGTAGGACTAATGAGCATGCTAGAACTATGAAAATCGTTATGCTTTGTGAACTTTCCATAAATGGAAACTTACTATAAATAGTAAGTTGTCCATATACGCGACTTGCGCGTCTTGCACACGATGAACACTTACACATTTGCTACACGGTTCACAACCGTCACACGGTTCACCAACGGGTCGTTGACTTGACACAATCAACTTTGGTCAACTTTAGTCAACTCTAGTCAAACACGGTCAATGTGGACCAACACGGTCAAACACGGTCAATGTGGACCAACACGAGCAAACACGGTCAATGTGGACCGATACGGACAAACATGAACAACCGAAGGTTGTTGGACACAAACACGAGCACTAACACAAACACTAGCTCGGTCACTTACACAAACTCACGTACGGTATACGATATAGGTTGCCGGTGACCGACGCGCAGTCTACACCGGAGCTTACGCGTACTCTATTACTCTTGATCACTAAGGTGAGTTTACGACCCCTCTTTAACTCTTTTTAAACATTTCAAATAGGGGAGAATACTAGTTACATCGAGTCAAACATTTATTACTGTATAAACATTTTTGTGTATGCTGGTTTATTGGACAAACATTAAGTGTTGAACTCGTAACAAGCCCTCACAAAGTCTTACCGTTAATGTACGAACAACGTGGTAGGTTTGAATGGATCCATTAGGGAATGACTAACCCCACGGGGCACTATGTTGACTGGATGTCATAACCCGTGCAAACTTTGACCTAACTTGCTATGTATACGAGACATAGCGGAGGCAAGGACAAACAAGTCTAGTTCGGTAGTGACGCACTGACACTTGGAGCCTTGGGCTCAGTACTAACATATGATAAACAGCATGACACACTTTCTTACTATATATTTATATCAAAACCTGTGAACTCACCAACCTTTGTGTTGACACTTTTCAAACTTGTATTCTCAGGTATCTAACTGCTATGGAACAGGATGCACATTAAGGGACGAGCAATAGGGATCTACATGCATTCTGTTGTGTTATTTTGAAAACAATATTATTTTTGTTATGTACTTAAAAACATCGTAGTGTCTGACATTTTCCGTTGCAATTATCAAACATATTTATTTCCGCTGCATTACTTTATCATTTCCGCTGCAAAACTATTTTTATTAAGTGTATGTCAAACATGGGATTTGTAAACGCATATAGAGGTGTTCTATATGACCTTGAGCTATGATTCTGGCCAAGTCACACCCACGTGGACTGACACAACGAGTGGGAATTTGGGGGTGTGACAGACTGGTATCAAAGCCTTGGTTATAGAGAACTAGGTTTGCATGTAGTAAACTTAGACTATAACCATTGCTCAACTTTAGACACTACACATAGAACTTGCACATTGATGATGATTTTATTTATGTTAAACTGTTGTTTATTAACTTGAGACTTACAGGATGGCTGACAACAATAACGCTAGCAGGAACTCAGACAGACTCCCGACCTCTGACGATATGGCTGCGGACAGCCGACGACGAGTCCACGACATAGTGGCACAGGTCGATGCCGAGATGGATAGACGGGCTCGACACGCGGCACGAGCTAGATATTGGGGATGGCTTCCCACTATGATACAGGAGTGGATTACCGGGGAGAGGGTACCTCCATATCGTTACCCCGTCGATACATCCACAGGCCCTCGACTACCGCCGCTCGGAGTGTCATTGGAGCAGGCCTTCGCGGCTCATGTGGCGTGCACACGACGTGAGATTTGGAGGAATGGGGAGTTATCGGATGAGGTCCGCGTTCTTTGAGAGAAGAGCGACCGCCTGGAAAGGCATAATGAGAGGTTAGAAGAACAGGTGGAGACCTTACGTCTCCAGGTGTCCCAGCTGATGAGTCAGCACGGACAGATGGTGGATGTCATGCATGAGCATGACAGACGTATCACGGAGAACAGAGTCGCCAACGAGGAGACTCATGCGATGGTACTAGCTAGTGACGCCATGCTTAACGCGCGGGTCGAATAGTTTATAGTGGAACCGCCACTTGACGACGGTCCCCAATTCGAGGTCAACGACCTCGAAGAAGGAGACTTTGATGAGGATCCCAATGAGGATCCAGAGGAGGATGATGATGATGAAGATGCTGATAGTGACATTTCACATGTCACCATGGACTCGGACTAGTTGAGATATTTTCATTTATGTTTCTTTTATATTTGCCTAAACAAGCGGGATGTGCTCGAACAAACTTATGTTATTATCATCTTTTGAAAATCATTGTACTTCAAGTTTATTATTAATGAGAATGATATGTTACTTTATTTACTGTATTCTGACTATGGTTGTTTGCTGACATGACATCTGACCCGACAACTAACATGACATCTAACTTGACATCCGACATGACATTTGGCTAACACTCTAACTCACGCTAACTGACATTCTATCCTTCCCATACATAACCATGTATGGAAAAGGACCCTAGGTTCGTAATCCCAAGCGTAGAGCTGAAGCAGCAAGGATCAAAATGCTGGTTGACCAGCGAGTCAACAAAGTACTCGCTGAGTATGAAGCGAACCGTCTTCATAGTGAAACAAGTGGGAACAACAACGGTACTAACACTCGTCTAACGTGATTAACCTAGCATAGCTGATGCGCTCTAACACACGACATTGGTTTCTGACTGACAGGATCGCAGGGCAACACTAACAAGGGATGTTCATTTAAGTCCTTCTTGAACTGCCACCCGCACAAATTCAAGGGAACTGAAGGAGCTGTCGGGATGCTCCGTTGGGTGGAGAAGGTGGAATCGGTATTCGCCATGAGTGAATGTGCGGAAGAGAACCGGGTCAAATACGCAACCGGTACACTAGAGGGAGCGACCCTCACATGGTGGAACACCCTTGTGCAAACTCTAAGGTTGGACGGTGCCAACTCCATGTCATGGACTGACTTCACCTGACTGCTGCAAGAGGAATACTGTCCTCGTGATGAGATTAGGAAGTTAGAGGCTGAATTCTGGGTACTCAAAATGGTGGGATCTGAGATCGAACAATACTGCACTCGATTTCACGAGCTGTGTAAGCTATGCCCGGCAATGGTGACGCCGGAATACAAGAAGATCGAGCAGTTCATCAGTGGGCCGCCCGAGCAAATTCAGAGCATGGTGACTGCGTCTGACCTCACCACTATCCAACCACTGATCAGACTGGCTCATAAACTGACAGATCAAGCTGTAGCTCAGCGCAAGCTTTCCAAACGAGGCGAACACCTGAAGCCTCAAGAGAGCCAGAAAAGGAAGTGGGAACCCAGTTAGCACCAAACTCATCAACCCCAATAACAACAACGATCTGCACCTGCCAGAGCATTCACTGCCACCCAATCCGATGACAAGGGAAAGGGTGTGTATCAAGGGAAGTACCCACTATGTAATCGATGTTCTTATCACCACTTCGGGCAATGTGAACAGTATCGTTGCCTGAAGTGCGGGCGACATGGCCACATGGCCAAAGATTGTAGATCCAAGTTCCCTACCAACAACAACTTCAACCAGAACAACAACCAGAACACTCTCAAGGGGTGTTATGAGTGTGTCAAGCCAGGTCACATGAGGAGGGATTGCCCTCAGTTAAAGAAAGCCGGTGGTGGAGCGGAGAAAGGCCGAGCGTTTGTGATAGGCTCGGGAGAAGCCAAAGATAACCCCAACATCGTGACCGGTACGTTTCATTTAAATTATGTCTATGCTAGCATATTATTTGATACCGGTGCCGATAGGAGCTTTATATCTAATGAGTTTAGTAAGTTACTTTGATACCACGTGGACTGACACCACGAGTGGGAATTTGGGGGTGTGACAGATGAAGCGTCAAACTGGGCCACTTCAAAAGAGTTACGTTCACTGTTTACTGAAATGTTGTTGTTTTGTGAAATATCAAAGCCTTTTGACTTATGGAACAACAACTGGCGAAAGATGTCGGACGATGGCGCACGTGACCATGGAATAGTGAATGAAGATGAGTTGCAAGAGTATGTACTATATGAACTAGAACTATTGCTTCGCTCAGGAACATCTCTTTCTTCTTTAAAAGATTTTGGAATTCCCATGCCATGGCCTCATATGCTACAAAGATTAAACAACAAATTACTGATGGAAGAAAAGAACTACGACCTAAAATTGTTGTCAGCGGAGCATGAAACCTCACTTAGAAAACTTAATCCCTTACAACGTCAATCTACGAACACGTTCTACAAACGATTGCATCCAATGAACAAGTACTAGTTTTTCTTTATGGTCATGGAGGAACTGGTAAAACTTTCTTATGGACGACCATCATTTCAGCATTTCGTTCTAAAGGAAAGATTGTGTTAGCTGTAGCTTCTTCTGGTATAGCATCATTGTTGTTGTCGTCTGGCCGAACTGCTCATTCAAGATTTAAGTTACCATTAGACATGACTGATGAGTCACTTTGCTACATTAAGAAAAATACCCATCTTAGTCAACTGGTTTGTGAAACATCTCTTATTATCTGGGACGAAGCACCGATGAATGATCGTAAATGTTTTGAATCACTTGACAGAACCTTGAAAGACCTACTCAACAATCCTGATAAACCATTTGGTGGGAAGTAGGTATTGCTAGGTGGCGACTTCAGACAAACACTTCCGATAATTCCAAAGGCTTCAAAGGAGACAATCTTAGCATCATAATTACCAAGATCTAATTTATAGCAATACTTCATAATGTACAAGCTGACAGAGAACATGCGACTTCAAAGACCAAACCTTAGTTCTCAAGACAAAATCACAATCAGCTCCTTTTCATCATGGTTAGTGGCTATAGGTGACGGTACAATTGGAAGGCAAAACAATAAAGATTCAACCGACACAAGAAACATACAAATTCCCGAAAAACACATAATTCCCTACAAAGAAGACTTACTGATGGCACTTATTCATTTCATATATGACAATGACACATTGCAACATCCCACTCCCACTAGACTTTGCGGAAAGGCGATCATATGTCCTACAAATGAACATGTAGAAGAGATAGACTCTATGATTATCAAGATTGCTTCTGGTACAGCAGTGACATATGCTAGCAACGACAATATCATCCCTCTTGCTGGCAACCAAGGTGACATTGAGGTTCTCTATCCACATGAATATCTAAACCTCCTAAATTTTAGCGGCTTACCACCACACTCTCTTGAGCTTAAAGTTAATGCACCTATAATACTTCTCAGAAATCTTAATCCAAAAGACGGGTTGTGTCATGGGACAAGACTGATAATCACGCAACTATTACCAAGAATAGTTGAGGCACGCATAATGACGGGAAAATTCATAGGTCACCGTGTATACATTCCAAAGATAAGTCTCACTTACAAAGACAAGGAACTACCTTTTGAGCTCAAAAGAAGACAATTTCCAATAAGACTATGTTATGCTATGACAATTAACAAGAGCCAAGGGCAGTCACTTGACAAGGTAGGAGTGTACCTACCAAAACCTGTATTTAGTCATGGACAACTATACGTTGCGTTATCTCGAGCTACTACACCAGAGGGCCTCAAAATTCTTATCGTTCCAAATGAAAGTGATGATCCACATACAACTAAAAATATAGTTTACTCTGACTTTATTGCTGCTATAGACAACACATAAAAATAACGTTTTGTTTATGTATATACATGTACTATTATTCTAATTGTAAATACAATTCTTCTCACTATACACCAATTTCTATTTTCAATTATTACAATCACACACATAACTATACTGTAACTTTTACACTGACCATGGAATTTCATCACACATTAACCAGTTATCAAATGAATCACGATGATGCAAGAAATTCACCTTTCTGAACTAAAAAATCAACAAAGACTGATTCCTCTGCAAATAAGAGTTCTGAAAAAATGGAAATTGCCGGGGGACAAAGAAGAAATATGTTATCTGTTTGTTGACAAACATGTAACTTTCACGATAGTACAATATTTTAATTCATATCGCATTTATTATAACTCATCTAACATGTCATAAAATGCAGGGGGATGGCATCGAAGCTACTGTAGATGTAGATCCGAAAAACTATTTTGAACCTGCCATTGAAGTTCAATCATGCTACAAAGTGACGAAATACGTGGTTGTTGAAAACAGAAATTACAATCCTATACTAAAACACGAGGCATCTATCAAGATTGGAAAAAAAGCCTACTTTGGACTGTTTTCAGCCGAACACATACCACGTTGTTTCTTCCAACTTGTATCTCATGATGATCTTAATGATCGTATGAGGCCGCCAAAACAACTGACAGGTATTCACATACATTAATTGCCAAGATCTCTTACTAAAACAACAACATTTACTTACCCTATATATTAAAAAACGTAAAAGTAACCTACGGATACATGTGTGACAATTGTATTCGAGAATTACGTCATTAATGACGAAATCATATGTGGTCGTGCTTGAAGTCCATGTTGATTTGATGATTTTAATTATTACAGGTTGATAATATGCGAAAAATGGTATTAGTAGATCGCAAAGAAACATCCATCACCTAATGCTTATTTAAATAGATGACCAATTGAGTTCATGTTTAGAATCATAACTCGAAAATGAAGAGAATGAGTGGAAGCGAAATTTCGAAACGAGACTCCGATTTCAAGATACACTGAGTCGAATATAACGTTAAATAGGAGGTCAAATATTTTGAACTCTTTAGGTCTTGAGATTATGACCATTGGAAAGAGCTCGAAAAATCGTGAACGTAGGCGAAAACCATGCGCAAAACGGAGTTCGTATGCTCCCGGAATCGCGAAAACAAAATCGAGTCTAACTAGGGTGCTGGAGGTACGTGAAGACACTCTCCGCGGTACGCGACGGATGCAGATAGCGTAAAAATCTGATTTTCTTGATCAGATTGCTTCCAGAATGTTATTTTTCTTCAATCTCGACCTTGTACGACCTCCAGACGAACCAAGATCAATTTTTTTGCATCCAAACTCCACTTTAAAGGTTTCTAAACATCCGGATCGCATCAGGGATTGTATCTACGAGTTCTGATCGTTGTTTTACCCGCAGAAATCCGTCAGATTAGGTAACAATTCGTTTTTAATCTTCTAGCTCGATTTTTATTGGTTAAATCTTGTTTTGAACGTAATGAAATAGTTATGGTTGTTGATTATTGCCTAGATGATGGATAGGATTGATTATAAACAAAGAACACGATGTTCTAACAGGTAAATCCTTGTATTGAGCCGTTGTAATGCCCGGTTTTCATGAAACCATAATAATGGTTATAATGGTTTAAACCATTTGAGTGTAACAATGATTGTGATTGTCTTGATCATTTCTTGAAATGCTAGGTTTTATCCAAGTGTTTCAAACTAATGATAAGCATAAAGATAATCACTGGAATAACGATCTGATGTTTATGATAACAATCAGATGAGTACATTGAGCATGGTTATTAAGGTGGTGTTTGTTTTTTCAGAGGTAAAACATCTGCAGTCTGCGGACCACGTCTGCAGAGGTCTTTTGCAGAAGAGGTGGACCAAACATCTGCAAGAAGTGATTTTAAGAGTGTTTGTTTTTAACCACTTCAAAACTCTTCTCCACCTCCCTCTTCTCCACCTCCCTCTTCTTCCTAAGCAGACAAAAAGAAAAAACCTTGAATCCAAACCCATCGTTGAAACCCGACCACCTGCACCACTGTCATCATCACTGACCGGAGCATCGATGGTCACAACAAGCGACGGAGCGACGGTCGAGGGCTAGATCGGTGGGGGCCGGCGGCGGCGAGGGCCGACGGTGTGCAGGTCGAGTTAGGTCACGATCGATCTAAAAAAAGTAGGTCAAGAAGAGGTCGTGCAGGTCGTCGGTTCGTTTGCGGCTATGGAGGGGCCGACGGTGGAGGGCTAGATCGGTGGGGGCCGGCGGCGGCGAGGGCCGACGGTGTGCAGGTCACGATCGATCTAAAAAAAGTAGGTCAAGAAGAGGTCGTGCAGGTCGTCGGTTCGTTTGCGGCTATGGAGGGGCCGACGGTGGGGGCCTGCGCGGTGGGGGCCGGCGGCGGCGAGGGCCGGCGGCGGCGAGGGCCGGCGGCGGCGAGGGCCTGCGGCGGCGAGGGCCGGCGGAGGTGGAGGTGCAGGTCGTCGGTTCGTATGTGGGAAGAAGATCAATTGATTTTGGGTGGGAAGAAGAGGTTGGAAGAGGTTAGAAGATGTTGGTTCACGTCTGCGCCAAGAAGAGGTTGTGCAGACGTTTTTTAATGAAATGTCTTCGAGAAAACAAACAGTCTGCACACCTCTAACCTCTTCCCGCGTCTGCGCGGCGCAGACATAAGAGGTTAGAAGAGGTTTTTTGGAAAAAACAAACACCCCCTAAGTCTATTTTAATATCACATTCTCATGTTTCATGATACCTAAATGATCAATAACAAGGATTGATTATTCCTAAGCCAGAAATTCATCTAGGAATTGTCTTAAGTGAAATAATCAACAACAACATCTATTTGATTAATCTGAAAACGTTGTGACTAATTCAGTTAGTCATAAATTGTTATAGGAACCATATAGGATTTTCTATCAGCTGAACATCAAGATCATCATCATCATCCGTATATAACGGTGAGATCATAGCCCCTCCTCTCTTCCTTTTAATGTTTTGTTTTCCAAAACTCGGGGTGGAACATGTAGATATCTTTTCAAAAACATATTTAACAATCATTGTGAAATCATATAGCATTATCATGAGGAACGTCATGATAAACATTTATCAACTACCATGAAATCATATATCATTATCATGAGGAACGTCATGATAAACATTTATCAACTACCATGAAATCATATATCAGAATCATCAGGAAAATCATGGTAAACAATCATCAAACAAATCATTTATCAAATCATTAAAAACAAGCTTATCACTTGGGAACTTTGGTTATGTGGAGGCTATTTGGGCACATTCTTATGTGAACATCATTAACTTGTTATCAAACCCTTGGTAGTACTGGTATGATCATATACGGGAACACAAGATTCTTTATACTTACGGCGTTCTGGCGGGTAGCTAGACATCAATACTACGGTGTTCTGGCGAGTAGCTGGACGTTGAAACTACGGCGTTTGGCGGGTAGCCAAACGTTAGCATTATTCTTTAGGTTTGATGTTTGCAGGCTCTGGTAGATTCAATTTCAAAGTACCTGTTTGATCACTTGTGAAAACTATATCATGAAAATCATTATTTGAACAATCATTTAAATCAACAAAACATATGATTCTCACTCAACTATTCGTATTGACTCTTTTATCTACATGTTTCAGGTCATGGGGAACGACAACAATTCAATCTAGGTCAGGATCAACAGCAGAACTAGTGGTGACCTAGAAACAAAACAAAATCATCGTATTGTATAATAAATATGTTACGATAAATTTTTGTATAATATGTATGTTATGCTTGTTAAATAAACTTAACTTTATGAAACATAGTAATCATGGGTTGTTCTCCAACATTGGCACATGAACACATAGTCACGCGCCGTGGATTCCGCACGCGGCGTGGGTTGTGACAACATGGAAGCTAAAAAACGTGACTATAATATGCCTACATAACATATTTATCAAGAAGATTAGTGCTTACCAATATCACCCAACTAGAACAGCTCAACAAGAGCTATTTAAGGGATGTCCCGCCATTGAAACAACGTTATAATCAACTATATATAGGATCAATCTACCAGCTACTAACCATCCCCAAAAAATAAAAAAAATGCATCAGATTAAAAAAAACAAATTAAAAAACTAAGGCCAAAAATTTTATAAAGTTTAGTCTTATTCGTCACAAACTTATCAATTAACATCAACAGATTACATTGGCGTGGTCGAGAATAACTTCGAAAAGGTCACAACCACAGCAAAAACACTCAGGAAAGTAGACCTAAGAGATGCCAGGTAAAAGAATGTCAATACTACCCAAAATTTATACTTTACAAACCTCATACAAATTCAATATGTTACATAGCAACAAACATGTTCAAATAACTTTATGGCCAACCAAAAGACACCTAATAGGGGACGACGTGAAGCGTGGAGATATCGTAGCAATCACTTCAACCTTGGTCACCCAATATGGCAGTAAGTATCCTTTCTCTCTATTTCTATGCATTTTTAAATGTCCAAATAAGAAAACTTTGAAGTTCTGACTATTATCTATCAACTATAATAATACATCGTTAGTTTTTATTAAACATCGTAATAAATAATTAAAACTAGGGGTGGCAATTCCTGACACGACCCAAACACGACACGAAAACAATCAACTTTTGGGTTGGCATTTATAACCCGTTTTAAAAACGGGTCGTGTCCGGGTTGACCTGTTTATTAACGGCTTCGCTCGCTAACCCGTTTAAGATTTCAAAATTATTTTATTTTTATTTCTTTTTCTTGCAATATATATCTAGATATTTTTTAATATTATATTTTGTATTAAAATAATATACTTACTATTTGTTACTCATACACACATTAAACATGTTATTATTGACTTGCTTTCAGCCAAGACCAATTACAATTTGTAAATTCATTAATAATTTATATAAACGGGTTAAACGGGTCGTGTTCGGGTTTACCTGAATTAATGTCAATCTGAGTTAAGGTTGAAAACTTTGACACGAATAAATATATGGGTCAGGTTCGGGTTGCAAAATTCAACCCGCCAACCCGCGGTTTTATGGTTTCACTGATTGCTTTAGATACAATATTATGTTAAATTTTGTGCTTAGTGGCCTTAAAAATGCTGAAGAATAATAGATCACTTATTTGCAAAGGTTTGTGTTTTGAATGACTTCCGTCACATTTTGGCAGCCTGTAGCTCCAGTGATACTTTGTTATTGCAATGTACTTAGATTATGCCAAATATGTATACATTCTTTAATGAAGTATTGTCTTAGGTTTTCGAATTTTACTGCGAATTATCTTTAACTAAACATTTTGAAGGAAAAAGTATTGGCATTATGATTGAGATTTATCATTAGGTTGAAATGGGATTTTGTTTATAAATTAACAAATGACGGTGTTGAGTGTGTAATTCAACTGCTTTCTGCTATTGTTTGAAACCAGTTTGAAAGTTAACTTTATTTCATTGCTTTTTTTAGGAAGACAATTGGAATATACTAGAGTTCTGAATGAATCATTTAGATCAAGAAATAAGTCATGGGGCCTTCACATCCCTTTAGAATATTTTGATTTTAATCTACTTTTGTGATTAAAGAGTTTTAGTTTTTTTCAATCCTAATAATGTTATTATGAGTCACCCACAAGGAAAAATAAGGTGAAAGAACTAATCTCCTTTACTGATGACCCCTTCTTATGGCTGCTAAGATTGAAGGACTATAGTTTTCTATCTTTAATTTGTTTGGCTTCCTTTTGGTTAATGACTCAACTTTGATTATGTCCTTTTGGGTTCTAGGTTTGCTATCTTTATCTTTATATGATTACCATTCTTTGTGTTGTTGAGTCTGTAGAAGGCCAACCCAAAGACAATAAAACTTTGAGCATCTTTCTTTTCTAATCTATTTTGGTGAAAAAGGGTCAGAGAAAATTCCTTTGAGCCAACTTCATGATTGGATTGAACATAAAATTTTTGCTGCATTAAAACATATCTCTTAAAGAGTTTCTGCAAACGAGAATGGGCCCACTAATGCTTATATATATATACACACATTTACTCAGGTCTACTTTTAAACTGAACAGTGATTTATTCTTTTTTTTAATCAACGAACAGACTTAAAACAACTGGAATCCACATACCCAACCAAGGTATTCGTGAACCCAACCTTCAATGAAATCCAGCAACATACCCAAAGGTATCTTTTATCACTTGTCCAACAATTTATACCGCTAATGCTGTTAACATATGAACCATTGACGGTAGCACAGACTAAAGGACACCACTGCTCACGTCATACAATCCGCGACAGAAGATACAATCACAATCAGGGAAATCCTCAAACAGCTTTCAACAAGCGAAAAGGTGATCATCAAAGGCCAATAAACTTACAAAATATTACTAACTAATGCACAACTACAATAAAGGTAACATCATAAGTATTGCAGTCAGTTTTCACATGTAAGGCTTGCATCAAAGAGATACAAACCTACTGAACATGGTTCTACACCCTGTGCCCGATCTGCAACAGCAAACTATACAAGAAAGTTGGAGAAACATCATATTATGTATGTAAAAACGACGAAGACATGCAACCGAAATTCTTGTAAGTAACACTTCTCATATAAATTAAACATAAACAACATTCATATTACTCTAAAATGTCATGCTTAATAAAATAGGTATTGCGTGAATGCTATAATCGTTGATGAAACGTCAACAAAAAATGTGGTTTTCTTCAACCAAGTGTTGACAGACATGCTGCACATAACTTGCCAAGACCTGGTCGTCTTACACGGATACAATGACCCTAAAGTACCACCCCCTCAAATGATCTCAAAAGTTGGAATACCAATGACATTCAGCCTAACTGTGAACCCTGATAGATCAATAATCATAAACAAAGCAACCGAAGCACATGAAAGCTCATCATCAACCACTCACACATCTCTACCAGCCCCAGCAGAAAAGGTAAACCTAACACCATCAACACCAAACCCAAAAACCCCAGCTACAAAAAGAGGATCAAATGAACCACCAGGTAAATACAAAAAACAATCTTTCTACCTTCACACCCTACCATACAAACTAATACTTCATTTTAACACCATAGCTGCTCCTGTCAAGAAGCAGAAAAATTGAAATAGCAACGCAGTCATAACATAAATTTTGGTAAGTAATGTTTTGCTATGTCTAATTCCATATATTTCGCATGGATTATATTTATAAGTTCAATGATTCTTAATATCAACTTGCACAACTATATATTATGAACTGTGTAAATATCTTATTCTCAATAAATGTTTACTTTTAGGAAGTCAACTATCAAGGCTGAACATCCACAAGCTGGAACGTCGTCTAACTAAGGTATGACTACCAACTTAACTTATGCTATTAAATTAGTAACTAACACATGTACCCATCATTCTATCAGCACAGTATCAATTTCAAACCTAACCACAAACATGATCATTGCAGGAATGCCCCCACAAGTGACTTCAACATGCAGACGACGTAAATAATGAACTTCCCATTTTGACATCATCCTAACAGAAAGGGTCATACCAGCTTACTTGAAAACAATCTACTTTTGTATATCATGAAATCAAATACTTTGTATATAAACTCTAGCTAGGTGACTTCATTAGGCCTTTAACTCTTACTATTCTAGCACTAAACGCAAACAACCAAAACTCGCCGCGAAGCGCGGGTCCTCCATTCTAGTTTGTTTTAAAACTTAAAAATAAACCTAAGAATTGTGGGCTTTTTTTAATGGGCCAAAATACCCAACAAGAAAAAAGAAGTAAGGTTATATGAGAATGTATTAATCAAATCTTTCCCGGCAAAACTGCACGCGCTATTCGATTTCCCTCGAATTTCATCCGGAAGTCGGTGGCTTTGTACTGTCTACTGTGATGGGCACCGGGGAGCCAGAGAAGACACTATCGGACTTCTTGACGGAGTATTACTCCGATCAGCTTCAGTCGATCATTCTCTCCTCCGATCATCGCCTCCATTACCCCCTTTATGTCGAGTATGTTTCCCAAAACAAACAAGCGATTTATCGTGTTTTCAAACAAAATCAGGATCGCATCAATCACCAAGCTCAATTGATTTTCGTTTTTTTCCCATCAGTTTCGCTGAAGTGATGGAGCATGATGCTCTACTTGCTCATAAGATCCTTTTTGAGCCGACGGAGTACTTGCCTGTATTCGACAATGCAGCGAAATCGGCTCAGGTTTTTTATTTATTTATTAGTCTGATTTGAATCTTGCTATGCATTTAGATTATACGCATTTTGAATTGATTATATGAACATTAACTTATGAGTGTAGTTTAACATCCTAGGGTTAGGAAACGCTTATTAAGATTAGACTTTGCCCGTTTCATCTTATTAGGGTTTTATGCATCTATTTTCCATAGTTTTGTTTTTGTTTTTTTTTTTTGAATTTGGGGTTTTTCTGGCTTGTACAACGGTTTTGGGTAAGAATTGAAATATGTTTAGGTTTTGGGTTACACAACTCATAAATGGACACGTGGCAGCAACAACCCAAATGACTTCCATACGTTTACACTTTACAGAACAAGTACTAGTGAATGGGGTTTATCACTCCGTTTAATGAAGTTCTTTAGCTCAGTGTCACACGTTTACTTTCGTAAATAAACGCCACGACACAAACACATTTCAATTCTTACCCAAAAACCATCTTACATGTGCAAAATTCACCATTGAAAAAAAATCATTCTCCTAATGTGTCTCATGATTCATGATATTGGTTTTAAAAAATGTTAGGCATATTGAGACAATGGGTTTGGAGTTAAGGGCTGACTGCTGAGGGCTAAAGTGCAAGACGCATCTCATCACATTGTGTATTTTTTTTGTAATGTTAAGTATTATATTGGTTTTAAAAAACGTTTAGGCATATTGTGCTACTGTAAACATAACTTATCTCATATGAAAACATGCATACTTGAAATGTTAAGTATTATATGTTTAACGACCAAATTTTTTTTTATATCTTTTCTTTTCAGCTTTTACACAAAACATGTTAAGAAGAACTCCTTAAATAACTTTTAGATGGATCTTCTTTCTAGTTTCTCACAAACTTGCAAATAGTGTATTGTAAGTTTGTAACAAGTATTTAAAAATGATAACCACAAATTTATATACTTTTTTATAAAAACAGATGTCACAATATCATTACAAAGAATAGCTAAGGATATATCATTATTTATTTAGCTGACAGTTCTTACGTGATTTAATTTTCTTACATTCAAAATGTGAAATTGTTATTGAATTTTATACTTTTATTACTTGACTCGATAATCAAATTTAACATTTTAGCTATCAAATAAAACTCATTAGTAATGACTTAATGTCTTGTTTATGTATGTAAAGAATGCATATCATTAGTAATATTAATTATTAGGTTTTTATATTAAAAAGAGTGACATTTTTTTTAGAAAAATAAGAAAATAGCATGTGTCATTTTTCTTGAATCATTTATTAGAAAGAGTAAAATGCATGTATTGCTAATCACAGACCAGAATATTGAAAAACATACTCTGTTGTTATACAACCTTCTGAAGCACAAATTCTGTCGGTGCACACTCATGCTCTCGCTTTTAGCCCTTTTCACGTGTGCCTCGACTGAGCCTCCTGCTGTATTCCCATCGCCTCGAGCAGTCTGAAGCGCAAGACCTGCATCTTGAGGTCGCCTTGCACCTAAGTGCGCTTTTTAAAAACCAAGTTGATGATATATCTGTTGTAATTCTTTCATTGTAAATTCTGATGCTGTTATCTTTGTGGGATTTAGGAGACTGTCTATGGACAGTTAAGGAAAATTTGGTCTGCACATAAAAGTTGTAAGGAAGTTGTAGATCTTCCGCTCACAAGTTTAAAGGAATTTGTGCATGTTCGGATTGAAATTCGTGGTCCCATGCTTGATAATCCTGGTACAGTTGTCTTTTCATTGAATCTTACTGTTCTTGATTATTTCTTTGTTGTTGCACATATACAGGATACATGTAGTTGTCAAAGGTAACCTGTTAGGAACTTAGGATGCTCATTTAATTTAGTTAAATGAGACTTGCATTTAGGAACACATATCTTTTTGCAAAAGTAGACTTTGTTTTATAGAACTTGAGAAATTATCAACGTTTGATTGGATTATGTAGAATTTTGTCCAAGCATTGGACGTGTTCGTGTGAAGCATCGAGGCATTCTTCTCACTCTAAAGGGAACAGTAATTAGATCTGGAGCTGTGAAGATGATAGAAGGGGAGAGAGAATATGAATGTCGGAAATGCAAACATAGGTTGGTTTTCTTTGGACAGTTTTTTTGTTTAATGTTATAAGAATAATCATCTTTATTCAAATTGATGGTAGTATGTCCCTGTTTGCGATACAAGCATATAATGTAAATATGTGTGAGCCCTTAAGGTCAAAAGTAAAATTGCACTAATTTTAATGTTATTTTACTTATTTTGTGAAAATAACGTTAAAAGCGTTGGGATGATTAACTTCAAACGATAACTTTGAGTCTGGGGCTCCTTCGATGCAGCCTCTTTATCCCAATTGGGACAGGGGTAAGGTTTGTCTTCATCCTTGTCCCCCCGACCCTACTGAAGAACGAGAATATACTGGGTAAGTTTGTTTGTTTCTTATTCAAATTGATGGTAGTATTACCTCCATTTTATATCATCTGTTGGCAACCTGCGTCTAGTTTTTATTAGGTTTTCTATTAAGTGGATTTTTTTGTTTGTTTTAAAATTACTAAAGAAGCATCTTAATTTGTAGGTTTAAGGTTCATCCTGAACTGGAAAGCAGGAATTCTATACCCAAGCCAATGTTTTGTCCCTCTCAGGTTAGTATTAATTAACTCTTTATTTATGTCAGTGATTGTACACAAACCTGCTACCTATCTAGAAGTAAAAACACACGAAAATACATAAAACAAGAAGAGTGAAATTACAGTGAGGATTATGGGAACCTGCTTAAGTTTCTGTTTAAGTTTTAATGAAAGAAAATAGAACATGGGGAACATGTTTAAATTTTCTTTTGTTGAGTTGTGTGCTTTGGTTGGTTAGCCATTTTCTTTAAATATCTATGCTTTGTGCTCTCAAGCTATGCTTTTTTTGCTTGATTTTTTTGGTGTTATAGTTAGTTTAATATCCACTTCAACAGAAACCCAAATACTGTGAAAGCACCAGTTTCCAGCTTCTAGAGGGAAACAAAGTGTGTCATGATTACCAGGAAATAAAGATCCAAGAAAGCACTCAAGTTTTAGGTGTTGGGGCAATCCCACGTTCAATTCCCGTTATTCTTCAGGATGACCTTGTTGATGTTGTTAAAGCTGGAGGTACTGTATCATAGCAATTTTGTTCTTTTCCTAGCTTTGAGCTTATGTGCTATGTTATTAAGTAGCAATGCTTCCTATTTTTATAAATTTTCAAAATTTCAGAGAATACTTGCCAACTATGTTCTTTAACTACCTTTCTTATAAATATTATTTGCAGATGATGTAATCATCACCGGAGTTTTGACAGCTAAATGGTCTCCAGATTTGAAGGATGTTCGCTGTGACCTTGAACCTGTATTAGTGGCTAATTATGTCAGGTATTGTGCTGTTTCTTAACTATCAAATGATTAGCTTAGCAAGAGTTTTAAGGGCAGATAAACATGGCTATTGTTATCATTCTTTTTTTTTATTTGCTTTAACTTAGATTTTGTTAATTTAGGCGAATAAATGAGATAAAGTTGGACATTGAAATCCCTGATGAAGTTGTTCAACAATTCAAAGATTTTTGGTCCGACTTCAAAGACACACCATTAAAGGGTAAGATCCTGTTGTTTGATACTTTAATCTACTAGGAGCATCTTTATATGTATTTTTGGTTGTTAAAATCACATAATGATGATAAATCTACAGGTAGAAATGCCATTCTTCGGGCTATTTGTCCACAAGTCTATGGTCTCTTTACAGTGAAGCTAGCAGGTAGCTTTCATTTTAAGTTCCTCTCAACATTTAAAATTTATTTTGCATTTCTACCTCTTAACTGACCACCCCATAAAATGGTTATTTTGATTCTTTTAAGATTAGCTAATGAGCACAATTAATGTTCATTGTAGTTGCTTTGACACTTATTGGAGGAGTACAGCATGTTGATGCTTCTGGGACGAAAGTTCGAGGGGAGTCCCATCTTCTTCTGGTCGGTGATCCAGGTAGTATGTTATTAAAAAAATAACTGAAAATAGATTCATCAGTATGCTCAATGGTAAGTATTACACTACATCTTAAATATCCTAATCATTTTTACCCAGAAGGTTTTATATTCAAGAAATGCTGACTCACAATGAAATTTGACATCTTGATGCTTGGATGTCATATATTCCAAGGATTCATTAACTTTTCAATTGTTTAAGTTTTTAGGTACAGGAAAGTCTCAGTTCTTGAAATTTGCTGCCAAGTTGAGCAAAAGATCTGTTATTACTACTGGGTTGGGAAGCACTAGTGCTGGCTTGACAGTTACAGCAGTTAAAGAAGGAGGTAAGACACTCGTTTTTTTACAGGTGTCCCAATATTGGATTTTTTCTGTACCTCATATACAACAAGATAAATTGCTTAAAATCAGTCAAGACATTATGTTGGACTGGATCACTTGAGTGAAATTACTCTTCATTCTATTTAATGAAAAACACAATAAAATAGTGTTATTTTGGACCTGCAGGTGAATGGATGTTAGAAGCTGGAGCCCTTGTTTTAGCTGATGGTGGACTTTGCTGCATTGATGAGTTTGATAGGTAAGTAGTTGATAATCGTGCATTTTTGTATATATTAGACTTTTTATGTTAAACTAAAAAATATTCTTTTTAACAGTATGAGAGAACATGATAGAGCCACTATACATGAGGCAATGGAGCAGCAGACTATAAGTGTTGCTAAGGTAGTTTTAATTTAACATTTTATTTTATTGTTTTTATTGAAACAATTAAATAAAATCATTGTTTCTTATGACTCTTGACAACTATGATAGAAATCATAACAACCTGTTTCATTTTCAGGCGGGTCTTGTAACGACCCTCAGTACAAGAACTATAGTTTTTGGCGCAACGAATCCCAAAGGGCAATATGATCCTGATCAATGTATCAATCATTTTATGGAACCTTAATGTTTTATACTTTTATTGTTCTATGATAATATGAAATGTTTATTGTATTTCTTAACAAAGTTCAGCTTTATCTGTCAACACCACATTGTCTGGACCTTTAATTAGTAGATTTGACATAGTTCTGGTTCTTTTGGACACAAAAAATCCAGACTGGGATAAGGTTGTCTCAGATCATATTCTTGACCAGGTACCAACTAGCTTACTGTATGTTCCCTGTGCTCCATTTATCATTATGGCCAAGTCTTGATAGTAATCTTTATGCTCAGGCAGAACCTGAAAATGACAGATTTCATGAAGATATCAGTAAGAAGTGGCCTCTTTCCTTGCTTAGAAGGTTTGTGTGTGTGTGTGTAGGGATGTGTTCATGATAAGAATCTGATCACACAATAGATAACAGAAATTGAAATAGGAATTGAAATAAGAACAATGAAGAAGAAGATCTGAGAAATGAGAAATGATTTGTATTGATAACGAAAATAGAAACAATTACATCATCATATGATGCCCAGGGTAAAACCCTTCTCTCTACTCAAAGCAGGAGCCAATACATTTACTAAATCTCTTCCTCCCTTCACTCACACTCTTAACCTCTCTTTATAACCCCTAACACACACTAGCTATTAATTTTACCAAAATACCCATACTAGAATACACCATACTACTAAATATGATTAACATATTAATATAACTCTAATCTCTATCATTACTCCCCTCTTATTTAAAAGTCTTGTCCACAAGACTTGGAGTTAATCATTGATCCGGCCTCACTTTAATAAATTTATGAGCTGGCCCATAACGATTACCCCAACGCAAACACTTCTCTTTTTTCCTATGCCTTTTCCATCCCAATTGCAGAATTTGTGGAACTCCTCGATCATGATACAAAACGTGTCCCAACTCAAAGGTAGAGGAATGTAAATGTGAAAGGAAAGATTGTTGTGCCAATGTCAAGACCACTGAATTTGAAAAAATCTGGTACTGTTCCTCATCCACCAACTGATAATCAGCTTCCTCACCGAGTGACCATAGGTTAAGAGCAATCTTGGGTGAGTGAGTTTTTGAAAGGCTTTGCATGGTAACCGAATGCTCTTCGTGGTTGAATTTCATCCATGAATGTTGCCAATCATGGACTACTTCCCCCAAGGATTGTAACCTATCCATACCCAATATCACATCTAATGTCCCAGTCTCAGAACCCAAAGCATCAATTACAAATGAACAAGCATCAATGGTGACCTGGTTAGGAGCCTTATCAACTTCCAATAACAAATGTTTACCCTTCCCAGTATCAATTTCATCATTCCCCGATAGCATACCTTGGAGCTTTCCTTCAGGGAGCCTAGAACCCTCCCCTCGTGACTGAAAATCCTTATCGGTTGGTCGTGAATCAACAGCAGCTATGGGCTGAGATTGGCCCACCCCAGGCAGCCCATCATTCGATACAAGCCCAGATCGATTGGAATAACGAAAGTGAGAGAGAGAAACTTTACCGGCGCTATAATCTGAACCAAAAGAAGAATTGGCCGGTGCTTTCTCGTGTTGCTTCATCCACGCCAATAGGACCGTACGAAATTCAGAGGACTCTTTACGATTTTCCTTTATCATTTGCTTGATCTCTGCTACATCCGATTGCAATTGTTTGATTTGTTGCTGATGAATATCCAATCGAGAATTCGAATTACTAGGTTCCATTTCCGGCAAATCGTTTGCAGAAAATGATCGTGATATCACAAAGATAAAATTGAAATCGGGAAAACCTGAAATCGTCGGCTAGTTGGACGATTAATCAGGAAAATCAATCAACTATTGGCTGAATTTGGAGAACAACGTCGACTATGAGATCCATTGCATCTGAAATCGGAAATTGAATGGTGGTGGAGAACGACAAATAAGAAGGCAGAGATGATCGGGAATTGCAATAAACGAATTGACGCAAATTAGATACGGAAAAATGAATAGAAATTGAAGAAATCTGAAATTGACGACTAATTGTACGACCAAATTGGAAAATCAATGAAGAATCGTCAAAAATTGGTGACTACGACGACTATGAGATGCCGTGAAGATGAAATTGGAAGCGAGTTTGTGAACGAATTTTGAAGGTTGAAGGGAAACGGCAATGGAATTGGAAATTGGCAGAGGACGATTTTGAAGATGGCAGGTCGGACCAATGATAAGAATCTGATCACACAATAGATAACAGAAATTGAAATAGGAATTGAAATAAGAACAATGAAGAAGAAGATCTGAGAAATGAGAAATGATTTGTATTGATAACGAAAATAGAAACAATTACATCATCATATGATGCCCAGGGTAAAACCCTTCTCTCTACTCAAAGCAGGAGCCAATACATTTACTAAATCTCTTCCTCCCTTCACTCACACTCTTAACCTCTCTTTATAACCCCTAACACACACTAGCTATTAATTTTACCAAAATACCCATACTAGAATACACCATACTACTAAATATGATTAACATATTAATATAACTCTAATCTCTATCAGTTCAATACTGAACCAATTTTAATTAAAGAACCAATTGTATGGAGTGCTTGTCATGTATGGTGGGAAAGAAAGAGAGGTGGTTTTGTAGGTACATAAGAGGTTCGAGTCATGATGGGTGCGGGTCGGGACGAGTTTTAAGCAAAATTCGTTTGGGTCTAAATGAGTTGTTTTTTCAAAAACATCAATTTCGTTAAAATGAATTCTAATTAAACAAAGAGCCTATTTGAATAATCTTTAGTGATTTTCTCATCAACTATATTTTTGACCATTCTTACTCGTTTGAATCCGTTCTATTCACATAGTTTTTAAGTTTTACCCATCTTGACTCGTATTGGTTTAAGGTTTTACCCATCTCAACCTATTCTATGTTATGTTGCTACCCATTTCAACCTAAAATTACCCATTTATCTTGTTTTGGGTCAAGATTGCTAGGTTTATTGTCTTTATACGGTTCTCATAGTTCTTTATTTAAAATTAATTTGTATTGAACAACCTTTTGTATATATAATTTTTAACTTAATAAGAAATAGTGGGATTAAAAGTGTACTTATGTTTGAAGGTATATCCACTTTGTAAGAGGATATATTAGGCCCACACTAACCAAAGAGGCTGAAAATGTAATTTCTAAGTATTATCAACTACAACGAAGATCTGCAACAGAAAATGCAGGTTTCACCCTTGCCTTGTATATCTCTTTGTATTCTTCTTTCTAAACCTCATATCTAATCACTTTTCCTAATGCAGCAAGGACCACTGTTCGAATGCTTGAGAGTTTGATCCGACTTGCTCAAGGTACAATTTTCCCCTTCATCTTGCAGCCTTGTTTGACAACTAATGGGTCAAATAAACAAAAGTTAAAATGAGTCAAGTTCAAATTTGCCCAAAGTTTACAGTCAAAATCTGTCAAATTTGCTTTTATTTTAAATTTTTTTTGATCATTATTGTGAAACGGGCAAAAAGTGTTATTAGGCCGGGCTTGTTTTGACCCGTACGCCACCTGCCTGACTGACTCATGGTCTCATCTAACATATTAGCATTGCAGCACATGCAAGATTGATGTACAGAGATAAAGTGATTGAATTAGATGCCATCACAGCAATATTATGCATCGAGTCATCTATGACAACATCAGCCATTGTTGATAGCTTTGGGAATGCTTTGCACTCCAATTTTACTGATAACCCTGATCAAGAGTGTATCCTTTTTTTTATGGTAATTCACTAATTCTTTATTTCCTTTTCTTACCAATAGACTGAAAATTTTTAATATATATATATTTATACTTGAATTATTAATTTATTAATTAGAGAAATAAAATGAAAAATTAAGGAAAATATTGGTGGATCCTTGACTAACGATGCAGATACCATGCAAAAACAGCAGATTCTTGCAAAGCTAAACTCTTTTGACCAATTATAGGATTTAATTAGCATATGAATCTGGTCAACTTGGAATACGTTCAGTAGTCGCCCTGTAATTTTGTTGATAACGCAGTGTTGTTTGATTGATGGGAATGAAAATGAAGTAACTGAGTAATCATAAAATGCTATTTTAAGAACATATTTCATGATAAGTTTTTATAGCTTTAAAAATCATACTGAATCAGCTGATTTTTTTCTAGAGGTTTTTGTTATTCGATTCTAAACTTGTAAAAAAGTTTAAAGATATAAACATCTTCAAAGGTATTGTGTATGAAAAATCGTGAGTTATCTCGAAAGAATGTAAAGAACTATAGAAGTGTCTTTCATTCTTGGCTTGATTTGTTTAAACTCTATTTTGGAATTTGGAGCCTATGTGGCTATGTATTTAATGAAAGAGATTTTTTACGTATATCCTTTTAGAGTCTTTATTACATATTTATCCGCCTTTTAAGATAATTACATATTTTCTCTTGGGATGGGATATTTAAAATTGATTTTTTTTTTATTTGAAAGGGGAAATGTGTTTTAGGAAGGGAAATATGTAATTAATTTTTTATTTGGATAAATAAGTAACAAATGGTCTTAACAATAAGAAATACGTAAATTCCCTATTTTAAGTTTTTAAACATAAACCAAATTCAAAAACTTCTAACAAGGAATCCACTGTTGTTTAAACAATTAACGACATTGACTCGTGGTTTAAGTTTTTTAAGTTTTTCTATCAGATACCATTAAATATTTTTAGTTATAGGCGAGTCAAAAACGTTAATTGTTTAAATTATAGGGACTTTGTTGTCAAAAAAAATTACTTTGGGTTATAAATATGTTAAAAGCATTGAACCAAACATGCCAAAATTGTATTTACTCTTTTGATTATCTTGGAAAATAGAAGGCAGTTTTTTTTTTACTCACGTAATTTTCAAGTCCTGTTCCAACATTCAGGGTCTACTAAAACCATTGATAACATGACTTCTCACAGAAAAAAATCGTCTTAATTTCCAAAAAAAAAGTGGTCAGATGTAACATCATTCATCAATTGTGGAAAGAAAAAAGAAAGCAACTAATCTTGTTCCAAAATGGCTTTTAGTCTTGGTAAGTCTGACTCATTGGTTCAACTAATTTTGGTCATTCTCACTAATTGGTTCTAACATATGAATTTTTTATGAGATGTCGTAAGTTAAAAGTCTCGTTTGAAGCAAAATTTGTTTTAGGTGTGTGATAGTATTTTCTCAGTTATATGTTTCTTTTTGTTATGATAAATTGAGTTTCATTTTTTTTTGAACAACAAACGTCCGGTCATCCGGGATCACCCTGACAAATAGATTACCCTTACGTCCGAATAACAAAGCGTGGTGACTTGACATATTCGTTCAGGAGGAAACCTACAACTAGGAAAACCCCCTGGCTCAACCCAGAGCAATATTTGCTCTAGATGAGACTTCAACGCAAGATCTCGCATAAGAGAAGTTAAGAAGCTACCACTAGACTATAAGCCCTTTGGTATAAATTGAGTTTCATGTTATTGTTTTTTAAAACACAAGAGTGATTCGTTTACCTCTGATTGGTCCAAAGATAATAGCGAAAACCTATTGGTCTTTTGTTGACTTCAAAAGTGAATATTGTTATGTCATCATGTTGCATCATTTATCATATCTCAAAATCTCTCCCAATTAATTTAATGTTTTCATGTTTACAGTCAAATAAACGAAAAGAATAACAATTTGACATAATTATTTAAATATAATTTTATTATTCATGTTTTTTTTTTAACGGCCAACTAATCAACTGACGGATACTTCGTACGCGACCCCCAATGGCTAAAGGATGCCCAAGCTGGCCACTAGTCCAGACGGACGGTCGGACGGAACTCCTAGCCCACCAGCCACCAATTCCCGGGGAAAACCCGACCCAAGCACCCGCCCAAAGGCATGGCGGTGGAAGGTTGGTAAAACAGGGTGTGATCAAAAATCGAACCCAAGACCTGGGTCTTCTATCACTTTCTCCATACCTCTATCTTACCACTAGGACAAGACATCATTGGTATTATTCACGTTATTATTTTCAGAACATATAATTAAGTTCTCATATCTATATCTATACTTTATAATAAAAGAGTAACAATTTTGCCACTTGTCACTTTCTTACAATACTATTGCTACTTGTTATCTTCTTACACAACTATTGTCACTTATCAATTCCTTATCATTTCACTTAATTCTCACTCCTATTAAATAGCTATATATTCTCTCTCTTATTAAATAAATTTTTTCTCTTATTAAATAATTATAATACCAATAACTAATATATTATTTATCTTTTTATTATAAAACACACTTAAATTTTTTTATAAAATACGAAATATATTCAAAAATCAAAATTTTTTAAAGTAAGAAATATTTTATTTTCAAAAAAAAAAATGTAAAAAACAAGTTATCTTAAAAAATAATTTTTTAAAACTAAAATATACTGTAAAAGGAGTTTTTAAACAATGATATTTTTATAAACAAATGACATTTTTTAATTTATTTAAAAATTGAAATAATAAAAATGATAGAGAAAGTTACACTTTTGGTCGTTATGCTTAACATTATTTTTAAATTTGGTCGTTTGCTTTAATAATTACAAAAATTATATTTTATATTATTGATTTATTAAAGTTAGCTTTTAAGATAATACTAACTGAAGTTTTTAACGTTATTATTTTAAAGATATCAATTGTTACACATTTAAAGATCATATATTATTTGTATAGTGATTAAGGTTTTAAATTATTTTTTTATCACTTAAAATATTTATTAATATGTAATTAAATCATTTTATATCAAAATATTGTTTTATAATTGCTAAATTTTCATTGATAACTATTTAATATTTTTATTAAACCCGTGTAATACACGGGTTAATAACATAGTAATAATGTAATTTATATCATAGCGTGTTAGTTTTTGATAGATAAGGTAACTATTTTAATTAGTTTACTTGGAATAGATTATACTTAAACTTTAACAAATTAAATTAAACTTATAAATTTGTTAAATTTGTCCGTCTAAAATTGATACAACACGATGATTTACATGTGAACTAAGGTTGTTTCAATGTATAAACTAAGGTTGAATTTTAAAGTTATTTGTTTTAGATAACCTATTATATATATTTTTTAAAACTTTTTATAAAAAATAAAGAACTAATTTATAATGTATCAAGTTTAATAAAATAATTAATATTTAATAAGAGATAGAGGGTGAAAAAATTAAAGTTTATTTAAAAGATGATATATAAATATCTAATAGGAGAGATAGTCGTAAAAACAAATTCTAGGTGCTCTAGAAAATTAACGAGTGTTTTTATAAAACATTTATTTATTATATAGTATAAATATATAATATATATTAAAATCATTCGTTAAATGAGAAACAAATAGTAGCTCATATAAAAGGTTTGGATCTAATGAGAAAATCCTCTCAAGTTAGAATTATGAATTTTTCGTTAACAATTCGAGTCTCACATATGATAACTTAGTGTAAATTAGTTGTAGGATAAATTAAATAGAGTAGATAGCGTAACAATTTTTTTTCCATCTTGCTTATTTATTACAAGACTTGAATTCTTAACCTTTTTTCTTAAAAAAAAAAACACTTTAACATTAATTTGGTATCATCAGAACAAATATCCTTTGGTAGAAAACGTGTCATCTAGTTAAAAAAATAAATAGTCCACACAAAAATTTATACCAACCAAATTATAATATACAAAAATTAAGATGGTTGACCCTTGACAGAGAGTAAAACTTTACTTTGTTTTAAAGTTTTTACAATAATTTCTTAATTTTTAAGGTCACTACAAATCCATATTATTTCTAAGTAAACAAACTATTCCCTTTGCACTTTTTCCAAACTGACTGCGTATTTTTTTAATGTGACACTTACACTCTATTTTTGGCTAATTTATAATTAAGTCTCTAAACCTTGGTAAAGTTTGCTTCTCCCTTTTTTTAACAGAAAAAAACAAGTTAGATTACGGCCTCGAACTTCTATAAATTAACGTATATATTTTTTATTCATATTTTGATAGAGGATATTTTAAATCTCTCATTTGTATTTTAAAATCTATTTTACAATGACGCAACTTATTTTTTTTCGGTATAAGCTTTTGTTAGTGGTTTTTTTTTTTTCACATATCAATTTTAGTATTAAAATAAATTGATTTTAGATCATAAAAGAAATGAGAAGTTTATGGTTTTAGAGACATACTATTTTATTTGCGTTTTGATATTAGGGATTGCCTTCGTGTTTTGATATTAGGGTTCCAAATAATTAAAATCACTCTTTGATGAACTGGGTTTTGGTTGCATTTAAATTATCTTACAATTTTTTCTTTTGAGTGTAAATCGCTAATTTAATTAGAAACTTAAAATCAAATCAATTTTTACGAGCAGCTAAAATCAAATTTAAATGATAACCAAGCTTATTCTTTAATTTCCTGTACTATTTTATGGCTCTCCGGCCACCTAACCCTTCATATTATTTATTTATTTATATTATTTTTTTATGAAGTGAAAATATTTAAGCGTGCCAAAACAAATTCAAATGTTCTTATTACTGAATTTCTAATATTTTATTGTAAAATATTTAGTATCAACCACAACATTTAAAAAAACAAGCTACACAATGGTCAGTGAATGATTAGAACACAGAACACAGAACACACTTATTAGTGTCTTTTATCTTTATGCATTCAGAACTTATTAATGTGTTTCACACCTTTTTTTTAACAAACAATATTATTATACTTGTACTTTTACTCATAAACTACTCTTATATATTTTCATATGTTTTGGATTTAAACTCAAGACTTTATTTTTAAAAGGTAATACTTTTATTATTTTTAAGAGGCAATACTTTTATCAAATGCGTTACTTCTATCAAGTGAATTATTTACACTTATTAATTTATAATCCCAACTTGGCTCAACATTTGGTCTACATGTTTTTTAACAATTAAGTTAAATCATTATTATTTTATTTTTTATCAATAAGATTTAACTTCCATCATATGATATGGCTAAGTCATATTCAAGACATTAACACTAATAGACCAGCATGCACTTTGGTCCATCACAAATATTTGGGAGGCTCTGTTACAAGAACATTGTGTAATGAGAGAACTATCAAAGTTAGTCACGCGTTAGGGTGTACGATGCGATAAAGCTCAAGGGTTGAAGCATGACGGCCGGTACAATAAAAACATATAAAGCTGTAACAGATCGGTTTTGGAGATTGTATATTGTGCTATAAGTGTTTCAGAAGAGTAGTTTTATATATAGAAAAAAAATAAGAAAAGTAAAAAACAACGTCGTAAGATGCGGCGTATTTATAGCTTCATTAAGCACGTTGTGTCGTTGACATTAACATGGTAAAGTACATGAAAGAAACATTTGAAGTTATATATACTGAAACTACAAAAAACAATTATGTTATTGCCATTCGATATCATTATATAATTAATTTTTATATCTTGCAAAGTGGCGGTACGATTAAAAGAAAATATAAAGTCACGACGGATTAATTATGAAGAATGGAACATGGATATAAAATCTTATTTTGTCATGCACGTTGTAGTATAATAATTTTTAGAAAGCACATAAAAACATTACAATGACTCGGATACGGAGATCGAAATAAAAATAAAAACACATAATAGTGCTAATGTTCTTTAGTATGTGTCGATCTTGTAAGGAGGTTACATTTATGTCCTTTAAATTATGTGTTTATAAATAATAAAAAAATTCTCAAATTTATGAATGCACACACACACACATACATATACAGACGAAGGTTTATAAGAAAACTCCTTATTTTGGAGAAAATTAATTAAAAAAACTCATACTTAATGATAAATTTTTTATAATATTTTATTATAAGGTTAAAAATGTTATAAAGAAAAATAAAATTTTAATAAAGATATGTGGATCACAAAGTAATGTACATGTAACTCAAAATGATGATTTTCTTAGAAACCATCCTCTACACACACATAATTTTATAAAAATGCAACAAACTTTCTTCATAACTGTTTTAATTTAGTCATTCAACTTATAAGGTAACATGCTAGTAGTATATACTTGAACTTACATATTGCCTATAAGTTGAGTGATTAAGTTCAAATATAAAAAGTTTTAAGTGACTTAATTAAATTTATTGTAAAAATTGGTTATTTTTTTTAAAGTTTTCCCATTTTATTATTATTATTATATGCGTTTATTCAACTATGAAATTATGAGTGGCATGTGTGTTTTATGATCGAGTCCTGAAGTTGACTCGAGGTCAACAAAAGAAAAGTATTATTATTTCTATTCCAAGGATTGAAGATGACGACGTCGAGATGATATAATGTAAAAACGTTCGGTATGTAAGTTTCTGGACTTTTTTTACAGGTATTGTTGCAACATTTCTTCCCTTGTTAATTTAATAGTTATGAATTTATGATGTTCTTCCTAAGAGTGAATTAAGGTTCTTGCGCATGTAGTTTAAGTGTTTTAACTATTTCGACCCAAAATATAAAATTCTATCAATGTAGCCCTTGTGATTTAAACAACTAACGGTTTTGGCCCCCAAACCTAACTATGGTTGGGGCCAAAAATGTTAGTTGTTTAAACCACTAGAGCTGAATTAATAGAAGATTTTATTTTGGTGAAAATAGTTAAAATACTTAAACCACATGAATCAAAACCGTAATTTACTCTCTAGCTTACTAATTTTAAAACTTTTTCGACTGATTACACTTAATCGTAGAATTCTTGATTCATTTATAACTGAAATAGGCATGCAAATAAGCTGAACCCAAACTTATTTGAGTTCAAACTTGACTCGTTCATCTAAAGGGAGCTTGAATTTGGTTCGTTTCGAACTAGATTTAACTTTGATCATAAGTGGTTTTTCAAGCTCGAACATGGACCCCACTTGTTTATTTCTTATTTAATATTTAAATGTGTCTGTATATATATCATATATTTATATGTAATTTATATATATATATATATAAATATATATTACTTATTTATTTTTATCATAATTAGTTTGATATGTTAAGTTTTGAATCAAATTTGTCGGCTCAATTGAAGCCCAAACTCAACTCTCAAGCAGGTTAGTAGGTTACTACCATTTCCAAGTGACACCTAACCAAATGTTCCTTTTAGTCAATGGACACGGACGCACGGTAGTTAAAAAATAATAAATAAAAAAAATAAATATATAAAAAGTAGAAAATAAATAAAAAATTCACAGTGTGTAAGTGTAAAATTGTTGGGAAAATAAATAGGAAGTTTCATTGGTTGTTGACTACAGAATGCCCATTGTTTCCTTGTGAATTGTGAGCCACTTGCATTGTTTATTTTGACCATGACTAAATGATCAAGATCATGTTACTATTTACCACTATAAAAGATCACTTACAAGACTTAAGGAAATCATTCCATACTTTAAAATTTCTTAAAAATATCTTAAAAATATCTTAAAATATTTTTAATAAATCTAGAGAGATGATTAGAACATCGCGTGTCGATAAAAACGGGTTGCGAAAAGGCCCATGGAGCAAAGAAGAAGATGATAAGTTGAGAGCATATATCCAGAAATATGGTCATTGGAACTGGCGGGAAATTCCTAGGTTTGCTGGTAAGCATTTGGTTTTGTTAATCTTTGAGCATAACGTGAGATTGTTTATAGTCCAAACTATGATAAGAAGCCAATTTATTATAAATCATTACTCCTTAGGGGTGTTTAAGATTGATTATACTACAACATGATATAAGCAATTCCAAACACAAATTATGTAATATCCCACGTCGGTTAATTGGAAGGGAGAATTAAAACAGTGAGTTCCTGAATGAGCAACCCATCGAGGGCAAATTAAAACGGATAATATCTTGGTACAGTTGACTTACAAATTACCTCTTAGAAAAGAAAGAAAATCTAAAATTATTATTATTTTTTTGTTTATCTTACTTAGGTGTGTCAAGATGTGGAAAGAGTTGCAGGTTGCGATGGATGAATTATCTTCGTCCGAACATTAAACATGGGAATTTTACCCAAAAAGAAGAAGATTTGATCATGGAATTACATAACAAGCTTGGCAACAAGTATGATACATCATTAACTTTTTTAAATATTGATAATTTATATACTTTTGACTTTCATGTTACTAAAACTAGCATTGATCTTGATTTTAACAGATGGGCAAAAATTGCAGCTGAATTACCAGGACGAAGTGACAATGAAATAAAGAACCATTGGCATACACATTTGAAAAAACGAGCTAAAAATGATCAAAATAAAATGCAACATATGCAATATGATACCAAAAATCAAACCAACTTTATAAATGATTTGATGCCAAGTTCGGATTTAGAAGAAGTTGAAGCTTTATTGGTATCCTCGTCGTCATCTTCGTCATCATCATCAAAACTATCAGTTGCTATAAATGAGTATCCCTATGTGACAAACTCCTCACCACCACCACCACTATTGTCGCCGACGTCGTTATCATCTTGTTCTTCAAGTGTTGAGCCAACTTCTTCCATGTTTAACGCCACAAATGGTTTAATCTCAAATGACAATTTAATACAACCATACAGTGATGAATTTGATGATGAGAGCTTTTGGACAGATCCATTTTTCACAGATTTAGATGTAGTCAACATGAATGTGATCATGGCTCCAGATGATAGTGATGAATTTATGTGGTCAACTATGGATTTATATTCGCAATATCATGATAGCCTTTTTATGATATGAATATATGTTATCATTTCATCAAATTAGTATTTCCTTTAAAGCATGCATAATCATAATGATATGATGTACACAATTTTCTCAGATGATGTACAATTAATTATACATTATGTTTTTTTATATATTTATATCGGCTATTTCTAAAGAGAAAAGATATCTTGCTACAAGGGGTTTTATCAAAATATTAAGTTTCCTTTTAAACTGATGAAATGGTGACAGATATTTTCAAATGGTGCCGCTGATAATACGATGATAATAAGGTATAAAGTTTCTTTTATCAACATCACCAAGATAGCGACATAAGACGACTATATTTCAAATTGCACAATTAGAATTATGAGTTGTAACACAAAACACATGCATGACTTTGTTAACTTCGCTTCATACGTCCAATGAATTACAAATGATTTTTTTTAATCCTCAAAATCACCACACCAATTTGGGAGTCCCTATTAGTAAAAGATTTTGAAATGAACGAGATTGTGATAAATTAAATAAATTTAATAAGAAAACTAAGATAGACTGTTGTAATTTTTAATAATAAATATGTTTTATTATTATTATTATTCGTATATGTTACGAATATGATTATTATAAATTATGTTTTGTTATATGACGCGCACCAAAACTGAGCTAAGATGAATGTGATATTGATGCTCGAAATTATGTTGTGTAAATTGTTAAAAGAAAAAAGAAAAAGAAAATGGAAGACTTTTCATCTACCAATTTAATTGTAATTAATTGCTTAGTAACTAACCCATGAATAGCCTTGTTAATGGGCATGATGACAACCTTTGAAATGCCATGACTACATGTAATATATAGAGACATTTGGTATCTTGTTGGAGTTGCTAGAATTTTGAGAAATTTCTACACATTAGAAACACACATAAAAGCTTCAAAGGATCACAACACAAGCATATACTTTGTTGTGTTCTAAACAACCTACAATGATCGATTCATGGTGCTAGATTGCTAAACACTCTTGTTTCATGTAACATTTCCAGTTTTCGGTTAACTCTGGCAGTACATAATGTTTCGGCTGTTGTACACTGGAAAACAGTCGGGTTCACCTGGGTGGTTCGAAATCTATTTTAAGGGACCACTGTTGAACAGAAATCCTCAACCACCGAACTCATTTCAATTCATTTCATCTTATGTTATACTTTTTTCTTGTAATTTAAAATTTACAACCTGTTTCATCTTGTGCTATACTCGTTTCCTGTAATTTAAATTTGAGCACTTTTATATTTGTTGTAATAATTTATTTTACATACATTGTGTATTTCTCTTAGTTGTAATTCGAGTAATTGAATAATAAAAGTATTTTTAATTTTGTGAATGGTGTTCCTACAATAACGAACTGCGTATTGCTGTATGGCCGGTTGTTTAATTAACAACATCACTTCAAGTTAGGGACAAACTGCTTTGGTTATCAACTAATATTTAAAAAACATAAATTGAGTCACAAAACAAACGTAAAAAAAAAAGAAAGAAAGAAAAAAACTTCATGATGGTGGACTGGTCTGGAATATATCGGGGAAAAAAATAAAAGAAATGAAACCAAGAATGTGCCCCAATGCATGTTCGATAAAAAAAACGAAATAAAAACTTTTACCCTCCGCTCAAACAATAGTAATATAAGAATTATGGCTGTACAAAAAAACTCTAAAAACTCGTAACTCGGATCTCACTTGGAGCTTAAACAATTCAGAAAAAGCTCGAATAAAGTCGGCTTGAGTAAAGCTTGTTTGTAACCGATGCGGACCGAGCTGAGTTTGAGCCAAGGCTGGCTCGGCTAGTGGCTCGGATCGTGGCTTGCCTCGTTTATACAACAACATAATAAACTAAAATATAAAACTATAGGGTCAATTTTAATAAATAACTATAACTAGCTTTGAATATAAATATGATTTACATGTATGATGGTGTATAATGTGTTCAATCAAATGTTACATATCTATTTTTATAAATGTTCAAATGTTGTGCTATAGCTTATATATTATTATTCACAATTCTAATCCTTTTCTTAGAAAAAAATAAAACATACTTTAATGACTTGTCACAACTATAAATAACAAAAACAATAGGGGTGTTCATATTTAAGTCATGTGTGTCATGCGATAAGTGGCAAAACAAAACAAAAATTGACATAAAATAATCAATTTTTTAAAGAGAAAAAAGCTTGATCAAGCCATGCATCAATTTAGGGGTGTTCATATTTAGATATCCGAAATTTTGGATAGTGATTTTCAATATTTGAATCCGTATCCGAAATTTCGGATATCAAGCACAATATTCAAATGGATATCATTGAGCTCAAAAAATAAAAATAAAAATATATAATTCGAATATCCAAATATCCGAAAACTTACTAAAGTATCCGAAATATCTATAAATTATCTGAAATCTTCAAAAATTATCCTAAAAACTATTTCGTATAGTTCGGATATCCGAACTATCCGAAAGTTTACAAAATAAATATCTAAATCCGAATTTTCGGATATTTTGGGTTAATTTCGGTTTTTGGATATTTCAGAAACAAATGTTTATAAACACCCCTAAGTATATTTAGATTAGGAGATAAAAAATATAGTTGTTATTCATCATGATGTGACATGAAAATATTTCTTCTCAAATATGCAAGTTGGTCAAATATTTTTATATATAATTTCACGGATAGTCCATATATGAAATGAAGAAATTTTAGTATTTGTCATTAAACTTTATAAAATAGTTTTGTACTTATCTGTTGGTCACATAATATAATGCTTTTATGGTAAATTTTTTTCTTTACGTTATAACATAATTAATATTTTTAAGATCCAACTGTCTATTTTAAAAAGTTCAGGTCTCATCTCAAAGTCATCTGACAAAAAATTCGATCCTAATGTCTATTACAAACTAATATTTGTTACAAAGACCGATGCTATCGTTTAAATGGTGATTAATTTACAAAAACTCATAAAAAAATGATCTTGACGGAGTTATACAGGTTAACACAACAAAAAAGATATAATTACTTCCATCCCCTATATATATACATATAGGGGAAACATCTATTGTTTATCATATGTTTTTGCGTTAATCATTTAACTGAATGTTAATAGTTGATCAAAAATGAGATGAAATAAGATGATGTCATGTGTTAAATTTGTCTTATTAATGAAAAGAATTTTATAGTCAATTGATTATAATTTTTCGAAAAGTCGTATTTAATTATTTAACTCCTACATTTTTATTTTGCCTTTCTAAAGTTTACACTCATATTTTTTAAACATTTATAATTTTTTTATAAATTTTTATTCTTTCATAAAACTTACACTATTAAATTTATCTTATTTTTCTCTTTAATTCAAGTATATTCTCGTCATTTAATTTTTTTCACTATTTTGTAATTAAATCAATGTAAGTCTAATCATTTTTAGCATTTTTTTAATTATATGAATGTAAGTTTTGTCATGGATTTTCAGCATTAGGTAATTATACCAATGTAAGTCTCGTTTTTTTTCCAGCCTTCAACTTTCATAATTACATCAATGTAACAAACACAGTGTAACATTTCTATTTAATCAATGGTTGTTACATTGATGTAATTACGAAAGTTGAAAGGCTGGAAAATGATGAGACTTATATTGATGTAATTACCTAATACTGAAACAACGTTGAACATTGATGTAATTACCTAATGCTGAAAAAATGTTGAGACTTATATTTAATGACTAATAATGTTATTTATATTTTTCATGTTAAATATAGTTATTTAATAAATTAAGAATCAACTTTTTTATTATAAAAAAACACACACTTTAAAATATATAATAAATTCTAAAAATCAAAACTTTTAAAAGTAGAAAATAAATCGGTTTTTTGAAAATAAAAGTCTTATAAAAACCTAAGTTTTCTTAAAAACAAAACTTTTAATAAAATAAACTATCAATTGGAGTTTTTAAGCAACATAATTTTTATAAAAAATGACATTTTAAAAAAATTATTTAAAAAATTTTAGAAGCAAAAACACAAATTATGTAATATCCCACGTCGGTTAATTGGGAGGGAGAATTAAAACAGTGAGTTCCTGAATGAGCAACCCATCGAGGGCAAATTAAAACAAATAATATCTTCGTACAATTGACTTACAAATTACCTCTTAGAAAAGAAAGAAAATATAAAATTATTATTATTTTTTTGTTTATCTTACTTAGGTGTGTCAAGATGTGGAAAGATCGAGTTGCAGGTTGCGATGGATGAATTATCTTCGTCCGAACATTAAACATGTGAATTTTACCAAAAAAGAAGAAGATTTGATCATGGAATTACATAACAAGCTTGGCAACAAGTATGATACATCATTAACTTTTTTAAATATTGATAGTTTATATACTTTTGACTTTCATGTTTCGAAAACTAAACTTCATGTTTGTAATAGGTGGGCTAAAATTGCAGCTGAATTACCAGGACGAAGTGACAATGAAATAAAGAACCATTGGCATACACATTTGAAAAACGAGCTAAAAACGACCAAAATAAAATGAAACATATGCAATATGATACCAAAAATCAAACCAACTTTATAAATGATTTGATGCCAAGTTCGGATTTAGAAGAAGTTGAAGCTTTATTGGTATCCTCCTCGTCATCGTCGTCGTCATCATCAAAACTATCAATTGCTATAAATGAGTATCCTTATGTGACAAACTCCTCATCACCACCACCGCTACCACTATTGTCATCATCGTCGTCGTCATCTTGTTCTTCAAGTGTTGAGCCAACTTCTTCCATGTTTAAGGCCACGAATGGTTTAATCTCAAATGACAATTCAATACAACCATACAGTGATGAATTTGATGATGAGAGCTTTTGGACAGATCCATTTTTCACAGATTTAGATGTAGTCAACATGAATGTGATCATGGCTCCAGATGATAGTGATGAATTTATGTGGTCAACTATGGATTTATATTCGCAATATCATAGCCAGTTTATGATATGAATATGTGTTATCATTTCTTCAAATTAGTATTTAATTTAAAGCATGTATAATCATAATGATATGATGTACACAATTTTCTCAGATGATGTACAATTAATTATATATCATGTTTTTTATATATTTATATTGGCTATTTCCAAAGAGAGAATTTGAGTTTCCTCTTAAATTGATGACTTGGCGGCATGTATGTTCAGGTGGTACTGCTGGTGACATGATGGTATTCAGGTGTAAAGTTTTTTTTATCAACAACACCAACATAGCGACATAAGATGAGTATATTTCAAATTGCGTAATTATAATTAGGAGTTGTAACACAAAACACATGCATGACTTTGTTAACTTTGCTTCATACGTCAAGTGAATTACTATTTACAACTTAATTTTTTTAATCCTCAAAATCACCACACCAATATGGGAGTCCATGTTAGTAGAAGATTTTGAAATGAACGAGAATGTGATAAATTAAATAAATTTAAGAGTAAATTTCACTTTTTGTCTTTTATGTTTACATAAAATTTCAGATATAGGTTTTTTAAGTAATGGAGCTTGACTAAATTGGAAAGGGTGGGGTGGGGTAGGGTGGGGGGGGGGGGGCAAAACATACGTGGCTAAACTTTTTTTTCACAATCGACTGGTATGTCTCGGTTGGTTGGGTTAAATGTTCGGATTAGTGGTTCGGGTCAAGCCAAGTCAAACAAATAAAAAAAATGTTCCTACAATTATTATCATACGTAAAAAAACTAAAAGAGATAATACTTTAAAAAAGAATTACAATTCTTCTCGAAGACATTTGTCATATGATATCATTTCCATCATAATCAACAAAAACATAAACAATCAAGAAATATTAGATATAACAATATACCATAGCTCACGGCGCACAACGGTTGGACGGTTGGTTGGTCGGAGCTAGGAAGTCGGAAGGGGAGGAGGCGCCGGTTGGTGGTCGTCGAGGTCCCGAGGAGGGTTGGTCACCATCTCGCTGAGGAGGACTGCTTGGTCGAAACTCCGAAGGGTCGGCAATTGGTTTAAAGTTTTGGAGTTGGAGGCTTGGATTTGGAGTGGTGCAGTGGTGGATGGTGCACGAAATGGACGAGATTTCAAGTTTTAGGGGATCAGGGCTGGAATGACATTTTAGTAATTAAAGAAAATAAGGTAATTTGTAAGAAATTAGGTAAAAAATGAGAGGGATGGAAATGAGAGGAAGGGAATGAGTAATTTTTAAAATATGATTGGTTTAAATTTTTTTTAAGAGGGGGCAAAACCAATATTTTTAAAAAATATTTACCTTATGGTCTGAAAATTAACACTACTGACCAAAAAAAGAGGGGAGGCGGTCTCCCCTCCCGGCCTCTTCTATGCTTCGTCAATGGTTCTTTATGTTTCAAAATGTCAAGATCAGTCTTTTAAGTATTCAAATATTGCAAACTCGGTCCTTTCTCTGTTTACTCTGTTAAGTACTAACAGAATAATTAACCAAATCTGAAAAATAATTTAAACATAAAGGACTAAAAATGAAATTTACTCAATTACTTGTACGATTTTTTTGACATTTATGCCCTTATTCTGTTAGTACTTAATGGAGTTAACGGAGAAAGAACCGAGTCTGCAACATTTGAAAACTTAAAGGACTGATTTTGACATTTTGAAACATAAAGAACTATCTTTAAAATGTAATTTACTCTAAATTAATAAGAAAAGTAGAAAACTAAGATGACAGCAACGGCGTATTGCTTTGGGGGCGGTTGTTTAACACCATCGCTACACGTTAGGGACAAACTGCTTTAGTGAAGAACTAATATTTAAAAACTTGTCCTCGCGATGATGGCTTTAGTCTAGGGTTCAAAGCCCGGCACCACACAATTTTCCCTGGATCACGCAATTTACCTCTCTCATGTTGGCCGTGGGACCGGTCGGTGAGGGCGCCTAATGGTGGCGTTCACCATTTTTTTTAATATTTAAAAACTTAAATTGAGTCACAAAACAAACCTAAAAAAAAAAAAAAGACTCCATGGTGGTGAATGGTCTGGAATATATCGAGGAAAAAAAAATGAAACTAAGGATGTGCACCAAGGCATGTTCGATAAAAAAATGGAAATAATAACTTTTACCCTGTGCTCAAACAATAGTAATATGAGAAATTTAGAATTAGGACGGTACAAAAAGCTGTGATAATGATCTTTAAATAAAGCTCGTTTGTAATCAAAGCAAACTAAGCTAACTCGTTTTGTAGCCTAGCTGAGTCTGAGTCAAGACTGGCTCAACTCGAAGCTTGGATTGTGGCTTGGCTCATTTATACAACATCATAATAACCAACACATAAAACTATATGACCAATTTTAATAATTACTATAACGTTGAATATATATATATATATGGGACGGTTAATGTACAAAGGCATTGGAGCGTACAAAGCGTAAAAAACATTATTAACCGTTGGTCCGTAATTTTCAATGGCCCAGATTAACGCGGTGACATTTCTGTAATTAAACATATTTTTTATTCTTCATAGAGTCCGGATTATACACGAAGGGCAAAAACGTATTTTTTTTAAATAATTAAACCTAATCATAAAAACAAGCGAATTTAACAAATCATCCCATAATTAACGCTCTTCTGCGATTTTGAATCTCTTAGGAACTGCAACGGAATTCGAAATCAAAAAACAATGGAGAAGACGACTAACATCAGTAAAAAACCTAAGCATGAATTTCATTCGATTTTTCAACTTTTGAAAACTATTTGTTGCATATGTAGTTTTTGTATAATGTAATGACGCTTTTATTGTGCTCTCAAATGTCGAAATAGGCAAAATTTCGGTTGCTGTTATCACAGATTTTACGAAAGTTAGAAGCGAGCAAAGATCAAAATCAAATAATGACAGGCACGTGACGAAAAAGAAGAAAGGTTTGCATGTATTTTTTGGTCTATAAATTACTAAATTTTTGAATGTGGCCACAGGGTTTTTTGTTTGTTATGTATGGTCCGTAATTTTTACTTAGTCCGTAATTGTAATAAGTTTGTAATTGTTTTACTTAGTCCGTAATTGTAATAAGTTTGTAATTGTATATATTAATCAGTGATTATCAACGAGTCTGTAATACGTTATTTTGGTTTGTAAATGTGTTACTTAGTCCGTAATTGTAATAACTTTGTAAATGTATTTAGGGGTGTTCAATATATCCGAAACTCGAAAAAATCCGAAATCCGAATCGTATCCGAAACCCGAAAAAACCTCATTCGAAATCTAATTCGGGTTTTTCGGGTCGGGTAGTATGATTTTAGATTCAGGTCGGGTTTCAGATAGTCAAAAACTAGTTTTTCGGGTTAGATATCCGAATAAACCCTGTTTATTCGGGTTATTCGGATGTAAAAAATCACAGTTTTTCGGGTCGGGTCGGATTTCGGATAGACCAAAAAAATTTTAAATCCGAATAACTCGTTATCCGACCCGATGAACACCCCTAAATGTTTTACTTAGTCTGTAATTGCAATAAGTTTGTAATTGTATATATTTATCCGTGATTATCAATGAGTCTGTACTACGTTATTTTGTTTGTAATTTTTACTTGATGTATTTATACATTTGTACGTTGTTTTGGTTTGTGTAATACGTATTTAATTACTTAGTCCGTAATTGTAATTAATTTGTAATCTATATAGTTATATGTTGTGTTTATGTAGACCGTGATTACCAATGAGTCCGTAATTAACAAAATATACATATGTTTCATCATTATATATGGAATTGTTAAATGTTGATTCTTATAGATGGTATGTACTTTAAAGACAAAATATACATATAAAAACAAGCATACATATATATTTACATGCCCGACGTCATTGAGAAACATACATCATCTAGTAATGTTCAAAAAATAAACTTGTAAAGATAAAAACATACCTTCTCGGTCTCTAACATCGGCCATTGAATGTATATAAATGTAAAAACGACGTGTTCAATTATCCTTAATTCATAAAATGCGAACAAATAATACTATATACTTTGATCTATTATTATTAAATTAAATAAAGAGTAAATTACCGATATGGTCCTTTTGGTTTGCTAGTATTTCACTCTTGTCCTTAGGTTTTATAAATTACCCATATGGTTCTTAACTTTTGACATTTGTAACACATATAATCCTTAGGTCTCCAAATTTCCCTCATATAATTGACTAAATTACCCTCACATAAGGACTATATGCGTTACAAATGTCAAAAGTTAGGGACCACATGTGTATTTATAAAACCTCAGGATCAAAAGTGAAATACTAGCAAACCACATGGACCATCTCGGTAATTTACTCTTAAACAAATTAAAAAAGAAATTGAAACCGTTTAATTCGGATCATACGCTTATTTTGTTAATCATATCCTTAAATAACTTATGTGTGCTTTACCGAAATTGACTTTTTGATTAACTATAAATAATGTCCACGTGTCTTCACTTAGTGGCTTCCTACACTTTTCACGTTAAACAACCTATGTATTGTATCCGCATCCTATATATATATATAGTTTACATGTATGGTGGTGCAAAACGTGTTTAATCAAATTTCTTTTATAAAATTTTTGTTGTTACTCTTTTTGGTTGCTAATGCTCTTTTTTAACTACTGTTGTTGCTTGTTTTAATAGTGGTATAATAAATTTTTGCACTATGTTGCTATATTTTTTAAATGAGATGGTTGTTCTTCAATATTTTCATTCATTAAATTTCTTTTATAAAACCGAGCAAAAAAATAACTGAGTCGAGTCAGCTCGATTGAAAACGAGCAGAGTTCAAGCCAAGAATTCATGCACGGTTTATAATCCGACCTGAGTATGAACTAGTTTTGACTCGGCTCGGTTTGTAAACAACCCTAAATTAAGAATTGTAATAGCAAGTAATTAGTAATCTCCTCTTTCTAACACTATCATGCCTCCTACTTTGGTTACATTACATCTTTAGTCCTTTAAACTCAAAATACACATGACTTATTTCGGTGTAAACTTGTAGGGACATTAAGGCATTAAAATTTTAAGACTCCATTTCAACGATCTATACAACAGTATTTATCTCACAAACGAAATTCAATTTGACACATTGAAAATAAGCATATCAAATTTCATAAGCAAAAAAAATTAAAATCTTAAAATTAGTTTTGATGTCTTATATATTATTATTTACATATATATAATGTTAAAAATGTTGTGTTATAACTTATATATTTTATTCACAACTCAAACATTTTTTTTGAAAAAATCAAACATATTTCAATGACTTGTATATTATAATTCACAACTTTAAATAACAAAAACAGTAGCTATGTTACTATGTATCATGAGATTAGTAGGAAAAGAGTAATTTAAGAAAAAGGAAATTGATTAAGCCATGTGTGTCATGCGGTAAGTGGTGAAAAACAAAAATTGACATTAAATAATCATTTTTATAAAAAAAAAGCTTGATCAAAGCCATGTAGCAGTGTTCATTTTGAAATATCCAAAATTTGAACAGAGATTTTAAATATCTGAATTTGTATCCAAAATTTCGGATATCTAGTTGGATATCCAAACTCAGAAAAAATTATAAAAATATATAATTCGGATATCCAAATATCCGAAAACTATCCAAAATATCTAAAAATTATCTGAAATATATAGTCATTAATTATCCGAAAAACTATTTCGTATAATTCGGATATCGGAACTATCCGAAAGTTTTCAAAATAAACCGAATCTGAATTTTCAGATATCCACCCTTCTAGGCATCTGAACTTACGGATATCCACCATTTTAGATATTTTAGGTTTGGATTTTCAGATATTTCGGGCACAAATGTTTTTAAACACCCCTAATTATCTTTAGATTAAGAGGAAAAAAATATAGTTGTAATTCGTCATGATGTGACATGAATAATAATTCTTCTCGAACATGCAAGTTAGTCAAATATTTTTATATATAATTTTACGAATAGTCATATATGAAACGAAGAAATTTCAGCATTTGTCATTAACCTTTATAGATTAGTTTTGTACTTATCTGTTGTCAGATAATATACATAATTATTTATCTTTACGTTATAAACATAATTAGTATATTTTAAGATCCAACCGCAGGTCTTGTTTCAAAGTCATCTGACAAAAAAGAACGACCCTAATGTCCGTTACAAGCTAATATTTGCGAAAAAACTGATATATATATATATATATATATAGGGAGAGGTTCAAATGTTAACCCTCCCTTATAGCGTTAACCGCTTAACCCTAGCGTTTTTTGCCCGAATCTTAAATTTTTTTTTTCATGGTTTTTATTATGTAAAAATAGGGGGGGTTTCTTTTTTGTGTTTTTGCTAATTCATCACCGTTTAGAAGTTATTGTAAGTGTAAGTTACTTACACTTACTTACATTTACTGCATCAGATACGGTTTTGTAAGTAAGTGTAAGTAACTTACACTTACAATAACTTCTAAACGGTGATGAATTAGCAAAAACACAAAAAAGAAACCCCCCTTATTTTTGCAAAATAAAAACCATGAAAAAAAATTTTAAGATTCGGGCAAAAAACGCTAGGGTTAAGCGGTTAACGCTATAAGGGAGGGTTAACAATGGAACCTTCCCCTATATATATATATATATATATATATATATATATATATATATAGGATGTGGCTCATATAATAACCCATAGTAATTGAAGTAACCCATAAACCCTTTTAAACCAATAAAACTTTGACACATCACTGGTTTATTTAATTAATAGAAAGGGTATTATAGTCATTTTGTGGAGATGTCATTTCCATCACTTTTCCACATCTTATCTACAATTATGAATTCTTTATTTAATTACTTTTTACCTTTATTTAATTTAATTAATATCAGTTACTTAGATCATTCATTAAGCCTCATTTGTTTCTTTTGATAAACAGAGTTTCCAGAAATGGGAGGTAGTAATCTTCTTAAGTCTGATGTTCTTGAAGATGACGGTTCCGTTCAAGTTGACGATGTAGTTCCAGGCCATGATGTTGGTCATGGTGGTGTTCATGCGACGACGATGATCTTGAAGAGAACGAGTATGGTAATGGCGATTTACAAATCGATCGTTTGGATCCGCTTGCTGATGATACATTCGACAATGGTGTTCCGGCATACCGTAGTGGTGATGTTGAGGATAACACACACAAAGAAAAGGGTGACAAGCATGTCCATTAATCTACAAAAATGGTGACTTGAAGAATTTCTGGCGTTATCTCACATTCACCCTTTCTCTGGCCACCTTCGTCTTCAATCTCTCCTCGAGGTCAAATGCTCGAAACAAATTTGTTCACTGAAAATAGGGGTGAGGATGGGTTAAAACCGGAACCGAATTTGTTCGTGAGTTGCATTCCAACCAAACATGTAAGTCTTCAAATTTAGTTTTTTTCTTAAAAGTATTTGTTGGAATTTGGTAGAAATCTATTAGTTAACTTCATTTCTGAATTAATCATTTGATTGGGATTGAACCATATAGTAATTTGTGTTAATTTCTTTGGTTTGGATTATGCATATAAGGTGCTCGACGAAATGCCATTTGAATTATTCATTTGAATTATTCAGTAACAACCATTGATAAATCAGCCAAAAAAATAAGTAAATAAAATCAATAACTTTTTGTATAATTCAACCATAAAAACCACATTCAATATGTTAAAAACAGGGTCTTAAAAATTCAAGAATATTGGTTCTTAACCAAGAAAATGAAATGACTAACCTTGTTGTTATTAGCTGATGTAGAATTCACTTGATGAGATTCTATATATGGCATGAAAGTATGAAACGATGGACGTGAACTGGAGCCCAATTGCAGTAGGAGAAAGTCGGCTGTAGTTTTACGCATGGGCCTATTCAAATTGTATATTGACTGTGCGAAATTGCAGGGGAAGTCATAGCCAATGTAGCTGAAGGTGATGTAGAAGATATTGACCGTGCGGTTTTCGTTGCTCACTAGGCCTTTGATGAAAGCCCATGGCCTAAAGTGACTGCTTATGTAAAAATTAAAAGCGCATGTCGTAGTACTTTTTAATATTCTCTTGTAATTGAAGATCTATAACATGACCGATGTTGTTTGTTGATAGCTTGAAAATGGTCATTGTTTTAAGTGTCTTGTATTTAGGTATACATAATGTTCTTTTAGGTCACTTAAGTGATGTAAGTAAATGTTGTTTACTGCAACTAGATCATAAATAAATTATTTTTAATGTAAAAATGATCTTAAGTGTACCTAAAATCTTGCTACATAACAACTACATGTGTCTCGTTATGAAGACCTATTGAGTTATTTATTACATGCATTAGTGTAAACATGCAGTGTAAGCATATTACTTAAATTAGTGTACATGTGTGAAAACAATCTTAGAGGGCAGCAAAGCCTGGTAATTACATTACTGTAATATGTATGTAATATTCCATTACATTGATTTAGTGTGTATAATATTCTTACAATATGCACAAAAAAAAAAGATTACAGGCTTTGATCACTAAAACAAACATTACAGAATATTACATACATTAATGTAAACATATTACATACATTAGTGTAAGCATATTACATACATTAGTGTAAACATTCCACATTCAAAATCTTACATACACTAGTGTAAGCATATTACACTAATATTACACACATTACATAATTTTAATCCCCCCTTGAAACCACATTGAAATGTCTTCTTGAAACCACTTACATTAGTGTAAGCATATTACATACATTAGTGTAAATATTCCACTCACATAAGTGTAAGCATATTACTTACATTAGTGTAAACATACCACTTACATTAGTGTAAGCATATTATTGACATTACTGTAATATGTATGTAATATTCCATTACAATGATTTAATGTGTATAAGATTCCACTTACATAAGTATAAGCATATTACTTACATTAGTGTAATCATGCCACTTACATTAGTGTAAGCGTTTTACTTACATTAGTGTAAACATGCCACTTACATTAGTGTAAGCATATTATTGACATTAGTGTACATGTGTGGAAACATTCTTACAGGGCAACAATGCCTGGTAATTACATTACTATAATATGTATGCAATATTCCATTACATCGATGTAATGTGTATAATATACTTACAATATGGACACAAACAAAGATTAGATTGACACATAGATCATCGATGCAATATTCCATTACATCGGTGCTTTGATCATTAAAAAAGTACAAAATAATACTATGTTACAGGGCAGCAAAGCCTGGTAATTACATGTGTGGAGACAATCTTACAGGGCAGCAAAGCCTGGTAATTACATGTGTGGAGACAATCTTACAGGGCAGCAAAGCCTGGTAATTACATTGCTCTAATATGTATGTAATATTCCATTACATTGATGTAATGTGTATAATCATTAAATAAATTACAAAACAATAATATGTTATTGGTGAATTCCGTTATTTATTATATATTAGTTGTGAGATTGACACTTAGATCATCTTCGTTACACTAACGTAATTGTTCTTTACATTGATGTAATTATTGACATATTAATTTTTCGTTTATTTTTTGTTAATCCATCGCAAATAGGAATCTCAAGTTTCACTCGTGATTAAAATTTAGATGTAAACTTGCTACCTACATTAGTGCAAACATTAGAATTACATTAGTGTAACTATGTTACTTACATTATTGTAAACATGTCTAAACTAACAAAATTTTGATTTTTTTGCCATTTATAACAATATAACATTCACTAACTTCGAAAAATACTACCAATGTACCATAAAATACACGTGTAGAAATAATCTTACAAAGTTTTTTAATTGTGAAAATATAATTATGGTTTTGATATAGTAAATTGTCGTGACTACCTACAAAAAATAGTAACAAAAAATTTACATGTAAATAGAAATTTTCACTCGTGATTAAAATTTACATGTAAAATTTACACTCGTGATTAAAATTACATGTAAATTTGCATGTAAATTTGCTACCTACATTAGTGTAAATTTGCTACCTACATTAGTGTAAACATTCGAATTACATTAGTGTAAGTATGTTACTTATATCAGTATAAACATGCCTAAACTAACAAAATTTTGGTTTTTTTATGCCATATATAACACTATAGCCTTCACTAACAACGAAAAATACTACCAGTCTACCATAAAATACATGTGTAGAAATAATCTTACAAAGTTTTTAAATAATAAAAATATAATTGTGGGTTTGATATAGTAAATTGTCGTGACTACCTACCAAAAAAATAGTAAAAAAAAATATTTTGAATCAAAGTAATTAAATAAAACTTAGCATTAAACAAATATGGTCATACTCATCAGTACCAGTTACATCTTTAAAACTAAATCATTCGAAAAACTAAAAAAGACCCACACTATCGGAATAATGTATAACATCATAATAAGGAAAATATTAGGTTCGACGAATCCTCCATCCAAATCTGATTATCAAAAGAAATCATCAGATTTTCTTGTAAGTGTTCCTCTTTTTTAGTACCATTAGGCATGAATACCTAGTACAATTGGGGGTTTGATATAGTAAACTATTGCGATTACCTACAAAAAAACAGTAACAAAAAAAATTATGAATCAAAATGATGAGATAAAACTTAACATAAAACCAAAAAAATATGCTATTTTGATGTAATTGTTCTTTACATTGTTGACAGATACCTGGTTGAATATTTGAAGTCAATCATTTGAGCTTCTAAAAATCAATCAAAATACATTAGACAAACATGAGTGACCAAGTCAAACAATGTTAAACGTGTTTTGTAACCATACACAATGACTAAATGTGTAAATATTGTTGAAGTTGTATGTCATAAATTGGTGATATTATATAAGCAACAAGAAATCTAAACATTAATCGTAGATTCTGGTTATTACAATGCTTCAGCAAGTAATAAATTTCTAACCAAGCATTTACTTTGGTATAATAAAACATAAATTACATTGATGTAACAAAACAGATCTCTAGCCAAATAGTTCCTAGGTATATCACAACACCTCATTTCAATAAAAGCAAAACTTTGAAAACCAGCTACAAGGACAATTGACCCCAATCTTTTGTATCACCAGCCTACACATAATTTAGGTTTCTATGTACATCTTACATTAGTGTAAGTGATTAAAAATTATAAAAGTAACATCAAATAATAACAAATCAAGCATCATTAACCATACCATATGTCCAAACACATCATTTAAGTTTCGATGTAGACTCAATAAACAAATCAGATTATCAAGGCTCTTTACCAGATCAAACCATGCGATACCAGACACAAGCGCCATAAACCGCACCAGCATGTCCAAACACTATACCATCAAGCACTATGTTCAAGAGTGAAAATAAAGTAACTTTCCAAATGCATGAATTTATTTATGATGTCTACCACTGAAGGTCAACCTTTTTTTATCCCTAAGTAACATCAAGGTTCATTCAATTTAACAAAACCAGTAGCTACTTATAAACTAATAATGATTGTGATGATGGGTCATCTTAGTTTCTTTACAGGAAGGTTTACATTGTAGCAAATGAAAAAAAATGCATAATCAAGTATTAAAAATAAAATTACATTACCTTATGAAGGTACAAGTATAATGCTTTCTCTGTACAACTAGTTTCAACAATGTGATAGCAGTGTACAAGTGTAATGTTTGTTGGTACAACTGTGATGCTTCTCTTCTTGCTCCTGCAAATCTATTTGTCGCTTAAATTGATCAATTCTACTGAAATTGGATAAAAAATGGTGGTTATCTTAGATTTTTAGGGTCTAATATCAGTACCAAATCCAGAAAATACGAAAAACATTGAAATCCCTAAATTTCAAAACCATCAAACCCTAGAAAAGCAAAACAAAAGCAACTTCTCGAACACAAAGATCATATGCTTTTTAAACAAAATCCGGAAAATATGAAAAACAGATACCAATTACAATTTCAATACGCATACGATTGTAGATGATATAGCTACTGCAAAATTTTTAAAAAACACAAAGATCATATGCTTTTTAAACCTAAGAAGATTGTATACATCAGTGTCTTCGACCGATCAAAGATAAGAATCGTTGATTGTATACATTAGGTTTTTCAGCGATCAATTTGCATGCGTCGTTACCTTGATTTTAAGATTGATAGATTAAAACCAAACGTCTTGCAAGGAACGGATCTTGACCAAAAATCTTCAATTACGCCTTCGATTTTGCAGTGTTCATCTGGTGAATGTAATTTTAAAGTGAAAAATTTGAATGTTCTGTAAATTTCTTTGAAGATATTGAATCCTCTTTCTTATTGTCTTCGATGTGATACAACTGTCAGAAAGGTAGAATAAAGCAAAAGACACATCTACCCTTTTGTAATCATCTCTCCTCATTTATCATAATTAAATAATCTAAATTAATGTGATCCCTTAGATCAGCATCTAATGACAATGGTATCCACCTAGGATTGAGTTATTAGGTTATCTCAATTAGTATGTGTTACCATTCAATCCTTTCCCTATATATATATATAGGGGGATGTTCAAATGAGAACTTTTTAAACTTGAGAACTAAAAGAACCAATTTTAACCACAAATTTAGAAGGGTATAAAAGTAACTTCCACTATTTTAAAAGGAAATTACTTTTATACCCCTTAAAATATGTGGTACAAAATTAGTTCTTATGGTTCTTTGATATTTAATGGTTCTTAATAGAATAAGTCCCTATATATATATATATATATATAGGGCATGTATATTATAGAAACCCACTTGAGATGTGCAAACTTCAAAAACCCAATACTTGGTCCACAATTTACCACATCATTATTTCATTTTACTAAAATTATTAAACACAAGGGCACTATAGTCTTTTACTCCATTTGTACTATCACCCACTATTTTATTAATTTACCACCTTCTCTTTCATCAAATTAAAATAATAAACAAAATAAATTTGTTTTTAAATTCCCCCCTTCCATTTCCCACCAGATTTTTCCCCACATGAATATTTTCGTCTTTTATTTACATAATACAACTTACGTCGGTGTTACATCTAATTTACGTTATTTTATTTCAGCTAAAAAACTAAAGATTTTCATTTTTTAAATATTTAATACCTTTTATTTCCACCTTTTACTTTCCCACCTTTAATTTCCCACCTTTTTTTCCTATCATTTTGTTTTTCTCAACATTTTAAATATTCTCCCCTTTGATTTCTTACCATAAAATTTGTTATATTAATCTTTTTGTCTTTTCCTTATTGTATACAACCGATTACTTGTTACATCAAAATTACGATTTTTAATTTTTTCCACCTTTTAATTTTTTCCACCTTTTATTTTTCCCACCTTTTTTCCCACCATTTGTCATGTTACATCATAATTGTTGTCGTGTTACATCAATGTTATGGTGTTTTAAAGCTCAATAACAAAAAGTTTAATTTGTAAATATTTCCAACCTTTTATTTTTTCCATCTTTTATTTTTCCCACCATTTTTTTGTATTGAGTTACGGTATTCAAATTTACATTGAAAAAAAATTATTTTTCAAATATCCCACCTATTTTTTCCTTCTTTTATTTTTCACACCATTTTTTCCTCCTCAACTAATATTCCTTTTTATAAACGCATAATTTCATAATAAATACCCGAATTTTGCATTTCGGTATATTTAAATAAAAAAAATTATATATTATTTCATAACAATGTTATGTATAAACGAAATTTTTTTTGGTTAGTAATATTTTATACAATCAGATACTTATAATCCAATATTATAGAAACTAACACTCAAATTACGTTTATTTTACATCTCGACGGACTTGTTATACTGTTTTAAAATTTTTAATGTTACATTCTATAACATTTCATTATGTTACGTTATTGTTACATATGTAAAGTTAGTGTAACTAGAGTATTATGTTACAAATTTTATATTTTGGTCAATATTTCATAATTTTTATTCTTTTTTTGACCGTGCGGTTTTCGTTGCTCACTAGGCCTTTGATGAAAGCCCATGGCCTAAAGTGACTGCTTATGTAAAAATTAAAAGCGCATGTCGTAGTACTTTTTAATATTCTCTTGTAATTGAAGATCTATAACATGACCGATGTTGTTTGTTGATAGCTTGAAAATGGTCATTGTTTTAAGTGTCTTGTATTTAGGTATACATAATGTTCTTTTAGGTCACTTAAGTGATGTAAGTAAATGTTGTTTACTGCAACTAGATTATAAATAAATTATTTTTAATGTAAAAATGATCTTAAGTGTACCTAAAATCTTGCTACATAACAACTACATGTGTCTCGTTATGAAGACCTATTGAGTTATTTATTACATGCATTAGTGTAAACATGCAGTGTAAGCATATTACTTAAATTAGTGTACATGTGTGAAAACAATCTTAGAGGGCAGCAAAGCCTGGTAATTACATTACTGTAATATGTATGTAATATTCCATTACATTGATTTAGTGTGTATAATATTCTTACAATATGCACAAAAAAAAAAAGATTACAGGCTTTGATCACTAAAACAAACATTACAGAATATTACATACATTAATGTAAACATATTACATACATTAGTGTAAGCATATTACATACATTAGTGTAAACATTCCACATTCAAAATCTTACATACACTAGTGTAAGCATATTACACTAATATTACACACATTACATAATTTTAATCCCCCCTTGAAACCACATTGAAATGTCTTCTTGAAACCACTTACATTAGTGTAAGCATATTACATACATTAGTGTAAATATTCCACTCACATAAGTGTAAGCATATTACTTACATTAGTGTAAACATACCACTTACATTAGTGTAAGCATATTATTGACATTACTGTAATATGTATGTAATATTCCATTACAATGATTTAATGTGTATAAGATTCCACTTACATAAGTATAAGCATATTACTTACATTAGTGTAATCATGCCACTTACATTAGTGTAAGCGTTTTACTTACATTAGTGTAAACATGCCACTTACATTAGTGTAAGCATATTATTGACATTAGTGTACATGTGTGGAAACATTCTTACAGGGCAACAATGCCTGGTAATTACATTACTATAATATGTATGCAATATTCCATTACATCGATGTAATGTGTATAATATACTTACAATATGGACACAAACAAAGATTAGATTGACACATAGATCATCGATGCAATATTCCATTACATCGGTGCTTTGATCATTAAAAAAGTACAAAATAATACTATGTTACAGGGCAGCAAAGCCTGGTAATTACATGTGTGGAGACAATCTTACAGGGCAGCAAAGCCTGGTAATTACATTGCTCTAATATGTATGTAATATTCCATTACATTGATGTAATGTGTATAATCATTAAATAAATTACAAAACAATAATATGTTATTGGTGAATTCCGTTATTTATTATATATTAGTTGTGAGATTGACACTTAGATCATCTTCGTTACACTAACGTAATTGTTCTTTACATTGATGTAATTATTGACATATTAATTTTTCGTTTATTTTTTGTTAATCCATCGCAAATAGGAATCTCAAGTTTCACTCGTGATTAAAATTTAGATGTAAACTTGCTACTAATTACATTAGTGTAACTATGTTACTTACATTATTGTAAACATGTCTAAACTAACAAAATTTTGATTTTTTTGCCATTTATAACAATATAACATTCACTAACTTCGAAAAATACTACCAATGTACCATAAAATACACGTGTAGAAATAATCTTACAAAGTTTTTTAATTGTGAAAATATAATTATGGTTTTGATATAGTAAATTGTCGTGACTACCTACAAAAAATAGTAACAAAAAATTTACATGTAAATAGAAATTTTCACTCGTGATTAAAATTTACATGTAAAATTTACACTCGTGATTAAAATTTACATGTAAATTTGCATGTAAATTTGCTACCTACATTAGTGTAAATTTGCTACCTACATTAGTGTAAACATTCGAATTACATTAGTGTAAGTATGTTACTTATATCAGTATAAACATGCCTAAACTAACAAAATTTTGGTTTTTTTATGCCATATATAACACTATAGCCTTCACTAACAACGAAAAATACTACCAGTCTACCATAAAATACATGTGTAGAAATAATCTTACAAAGTTTTTAAATAATAAAAATATAATTGTGGGTTTGATATAGTAAATTGTCGTGACTACCTACCAAAAAAATAGTAAAAAAAAATATTTTGAATCAAAGTAATTAAATAAAACTTAGCATTAAACAAATATGGTCATACTCATCAGTACCAGTTACATCTTTAAAACTAAATCATTCGAAAAACTAAAAAAGACCCACACTATCGGAATAATGTATAACATCATAATAAGGAAAATATTAGGTTCGACGAATCCTCCATCCAAATCTGATTATCAAAAGAAATCATCAGATTTTCTTGTAAGTGTTCCTCTTTTTTAGTACCATTAGGCATGAATACCTAGTACAATTGGGGGTTTGATATAGTAAACTATTGCGATTACCTACAAAAAAACAGTAACAAAAAAAAATTATGAATCAAAATGATGAGATAAAACTTAACATAAAACCAAAAAAATATGCTATTTTGATGTAATTGTTCTTTACATTGTTGACAGATACCTGGTTGAATATTTGAAGTCAATCATTTGAGCTTCTAAAAATCAATCAAAATACATTAGACAAACATGAGTGACCAAGTCAAAACAATGTTAAACGTGTTTTGTAACCATACACAATGACTAAATGTGTAAATATTGTTGAAGTTGTATGTCATAAATTGGTGATATTATATAAGCAACAAGAAATCTAAACATTAATCGTAGATTCTGGTTATTACAATGCTTCAGCAAGTAATAAATTTCTAACCAAGCATTTACTTTGGTATAATAAAACATAAATTACATTGATGTAACAAAACAGATCTCTAGCCAAATAGTTCCTAGGTATATCACAACACCTCATTTCAATAAAAGCAAAACTTTGGAAACCAGCTACAAGGACAATTGACCCCAATCTTTTGTATCACCAGCCTACACATAATTTAGGTTTCTATGTACATCTTACATTAGTGTAAGTGATTAAAAATTATAAAAGTAACATCAAATAATAACAAATCAAGCATCATTAACCATACCATATGTCCAAACACATCATTTAAGTTTCGATGTAGACTCAATAAACAAATCAGATTATCAAGGCTCTTTACCAGATCAAACCATGCGATACCAGACACAAGCGCCATAAACCGCACCAGCATGTCCAAACACTATACCATCAAGCACTATGTTCAAGAGTGAAAATAAAGTAACTTTCCAAATGCATGAATTTATTTATGATGTCTACCACTGAAGGTCAACCTTTTTTATCCCTAAGTAACATCAAGGTTCATTCAATTTAACAAAACCAGTAGCTACTTATAAACTAATAATGATTGTGATGATGGGTCATCTTAGTTTCTTTACAGGAAGGTTTACATTGTAGCAAATGAAAAAAAATGCATAATCAAGTATTAAAAATAAAATTACATTACCTTATGAAGGTACAAGTATAATGCTTTCTCTGTACAACTAGTTTCAACAATGTGATAGCAGTGTACAAGTGTAATGTTTGTTGGTACAACTGTGATGCTTCTCTTCTTGCTCCTGCAAATCTATTTGTCGCTTAAATTGATCAATTCTACTGAAATTGGATAAAAAATGGTGGTTATCTGAGATTTTTAGGGTCTAATATCAGTACCAAATCCAGAAAATACGAAAAACATTGAAATCCCTAAATTTCAAAACCATCAAACCCTAGAAAAGCAAAACAAAAGCAACTTCTCGAACACAAAGATCATATGCTTTTTAAACAAAATCCGGAAAATATGAAAAACAGATACCAATTACAATTTCAATACGCATACGATTGTAGATGATATAGCTACTGCAAAATTTTTAAAAAACACAAAGATCATATGCTTTTTAAACCTAAGAAGATTGTATACATCAGTGTCTTCGACCGATCAAAGATAAGAATCGTTGATTGTATACATTAGGTTTTTCAGCGATCAATTTGCATGCGTCGTTACCTTGATTTTAAGATTGATAGATTAAAACCAAACGTCTTGCAAGGAACGGATCTTGACCAAAAATCTTCAATTACGCCTTCGATTTTGCAGTGTTCATCTGGTGAATGTAATTTTAAAGTGAAAAATTTGAATGTTCTGTAAATTTCTTTGAAGATATTGAATCCTCTTTCTTATTGTCTTCGATGTGATACAACTGTCAGAAAGGTAGAATAAAGCAAAAGACACATCTACCCTTTTGTAATCATCTCTCCTCATTTATCATAATTAAATAATCTAAATTAATGTGATCCCTTAGATCAGCATCTAATGACAATGGTATCCACCTAGGATTGAGTTATTAGGTTATCTCAATTAGTATGGGTTACCATTCAATCCTTTCCCTATATATATATATATAGGGGGATGTTCAAATGAGAACTTTTTAAACTTGAGAACTAAAAGAACCAATTTTAACCACAAATTTAGAAGGGTATAAAAGTAACTTCCACTATTTTAAAAGGAAATTACTTTTATACCCCTTAAAATATGTGGTACAAAATTAGTTCTTATGGTTTCTTTGATATTTAATGGTTCTTAATAGAATAAGTCCCTATATATATATATATATAGGGCATGTATATTATAGAAACCCACTTGAGATGTGCAAACTTCAAAAACCCAATACTTGGTCCACAATTTACCACATCATTATTTCATTTTACTAAAATTATTAAACACAAGGGCACTATAGTCTTTTACTCCATTTGTACTATCACCCACTATTTTATTAATTTACCACCTTCTCTCTCATCAAATTAAAATAATAAACAAAATAAATTTGTTTTTAAATTCCCCCCTTCCATTTCCCACCAGATTTTTCCCCACATGAATATTTTCGTCTTTTATTTACATAATACAACTTACGTCGGTGTTACATTTAATTTACGTTATTTTATTTCAGCTAAAAAACTAAAGATTTTCATTTTTTAAATATTTAATACCTTTTATTTCCACCTTTTACTTTCCCACCTTTAATTTCCCACCTTTTTTTCCTATCATTTTGTTTTCCTCAACATTTTAAATATTCTCCCCTTTGATTTCTTACCATAAAATTTGTTATATTAATCTTTTTGTCTTTTCCTTATTGTATACAACCGATTACTTGTTACATCAAAATTACGATTTTTAATTTTTTCCACCTTTTAATTTTTTTCACCTTTTATTTTTCCCACCTTTTTTCCCACCATTTGTCATGTTACATCATAATTGTTGTCGTGTTACATCAATGTTATGGTGTTTAAAGCTCAATAACAAAAAGTTTAATTTGTAAATATTTCCAACCTTTTTATTTTTTCCATCTTTTATTTTTCCCACCATTTTTTTGTATTGAGTTACGGTATTCAAATTTACATTGAAAAAAAATTATTTTTCAAATATCCCACCTATTTTTTCCTTCTTTTATTTTTCACACCATTTTTCCCTCCTCAACTAATATTCCTTTTTATAAACGCATAATTTCATAATAAATACCCGAATTTTGCATTTCGGTATATTTAAATAAAAAAAATTATATATTATTTCATAACAATGTTATGTATAAACGAAATTTTTTATGGTTAGTAATATTTTATACAATTAGATACTTATAATCCAATATTATAGAAACTAACACTCAAATTACGTTTATTTTACATCTCGACGGACTTGTTATACTGTTTTAAAATTTTTAATGTTACATTCTATAACATTTCATTATGTTACGTTATTGTTACATATGTAAAGTTAGTGTAACTAGAGTATTATGTTACAAATTTTATATTTTGGTCAATATTTCATAATTTTTATTCTTTTTTTGGTTTTCTTTTTTTGCTCAAATATTTTTAAGCTTATGTTTACATGCAAATTACATGTGTAAAGTTAGTATAACCAGATTTTTTTCGGAATATATATGTGTTACATAGATGTTAAAATTACATATATGTAATTTTTATGTAACGTCAATGTAACAATTGGCTATGTATATAAAATTAATAAAATTGAACCACGTTTCATAATTAGTCGGAATCCCCCTCTCCACACGACCACCTGTCTCGATTCATTCCATCACGACATCTACCGCCGGAGTTCCCACTATTTCATCATGTAATTTCGATTTAACATATAAATAAAAAGTACGTAGCTGAAATAATTTTCAATGATGTAACTTTGATGTAACATTATACAAAATATATTAAAAGATAGATATTTTAAAGAGACATTCTAAATTATATATTTGTTACATATATCTAACACTTTGCTGCATACCTACTTATTGTATTAAATTTCACATACTTACATGTGTTACATAAATGCTTATAACCATTAAATGTAACATATATGCTTATCACTAATTTAAAATATAAATATAAATTAAAATCTTATGACCTTATAATTAATTGTTCTTGACAATACTCGTTACAATTTTTTCATACAATACCAACAAAAATCACCATTTGCATAATGAATCATGTAACTTCGATGTAACATAATACAAATAAAAAATACATAACTGAAATAATTATAAATTATGTAACTTTGATGTAACATAATACAAAAATGTATTAAATGATCAATTCGGAAAATGATTGTGCTAAAAGTATAGTTTCTCCATTGTAGTTGCGAATTACCGACAATATCACTGGTAGTAGTCTCATTGGATGTCGCATCCCTAAATGAAAGATCAACGTTTTTGCCAAAAAAACCCCCCAAATTTAATCAAAAGGTATCGATTAAAAAAATTGTTAATAGAACATAACAACTTACGTGTTGTAAATATCATCGTTTCGTCCTTGATTATGATTTCTATCGCCGACCAAGTTTCCATCGTCATCCTCCTCTACATCGACGTTTGTGGTTCCACCTTCCTCCTCTAAAAAAAATCGCAGACCATTTTAACAGAGTATAACAACCTACTTATTGATAAATTAATCAAGTCGTTGTCGCTTCCTCGATGGTGTTTTTGCCTGAAGATATGGTGGATTCTCAACAATCCGGATTCAGCTCTCTGGATGCCGGAGTTCCCACCGTTTCACCAACCGCCGGTGGTGAAGGCAGGTTTCCTGGTGCTGGCGTTGGTGGCGCTTCGACATTTTCGGCGTTTGGGATTTCAACCGGAGTAACACAATGTTACATATATGTATGATGTAACATATACATCAGTTATATAAAGCCAGGGTTCCTGTTACATATATGTAACACATTGATGTAACATATACAACAGTTATATAAAGCCAGCATCCATTTGAAAAACGGGGGGAATATTTAAAAAGTTGGAGAAAAAAATTGTGGGAAAGCATGTGGGAAAATAAAAGGTGGGAAAAATATAAGATATGAAATATTTAAAAATTAAAATCTTTTGTTTTTGAGCTGAAATTAAAAAACGTAATTTTGATGTAACAAGAAAGCAGTTATATACTATAAGAAAAAAAGACGAAAAGTTTCATGTGACAAAATTTATGGTGAGAAATCAAATGAGGGAAATATTTAAAAAGTTGGAAAAAACAAATGGTGGGAAAAAAATGTAGGAAAATTAAAGGTGGGAAAATAAAAGGTATTAAATATTTAAAGATGAAAATCTTTTGTTTTTTAGCTGAAGTAAAAAAACGTAAATTAGATGTAACATGACGCAATTTGTATACTTTAAAGAGAAGATGAAAAGTTATATTCATGTGGCAAATTTCTGGTAAAAAATGAAAGGGGGAAATTTAAAAAGATGGGAAAACAAATGGGGGAAAAAGGTGGGAAAATAAAATGTGGAAAAATCAAATGATTGAAATATTTAAAGATGAAAATCTTTTGTTTTTTAGCTGAAATCAAAAAACGTAAATCAGATGTAACACGACGCAATTTGTATGCTATAAAGAAAAGATGAAAAGTTATATTCATGTGAAATTTCTGGTAAGAAATGAAAGAGGAAAAAATTTAAAAAGGTGGGAAAACAAATGGGAGGAAAAAGGTGGGAAAATAAAAGGTGGAAAAATAAAAAGAATGAAATATTTAAAGATGAAAATATTTTGTTTTTTAACTGAAATCAAAAAACGTAAATTAGATGTAACACAACCTAATTTGTATAATATAAAGAAAAGATGAAAAATTATATTCATGTGTCAAATTTCTGATAAGAAATAAAAGGGGGGAAATTTAAAAATGAGGGAAAACAAATGGGGGAAAAAAGGTGGGAAAATTAAAGGTGGAAAAATAAAAAGAATGAAATATTTAAATATGAAAATATTTTGTTTTATCTGAAATCAAAAAACGTAAATTAGATGTAACACTACTCAATTTGTCAACTATAAAGAAAAGATGAAAAGTTATATTCATTTGGCAAAATTCTGATGAGAATGAAAGAGAAAGGGGAAAATGAGGGGAAGTTGTACTATTTATTCTTTATTTTTAATATCAAAGTCAAAAAAGTACACAACACACATTTCCAATTCTACCCTTATTGTACTATTTTGTACCACATTCAATTTTTTTAATCCAAAAAAATCCAATCAACTTTATTACCTTTAATCTCCACCATTAAAAATCAAGATCTATGGTCCACATAAGGTTTTCAAAGTTTCTTTATCTCAACTAGGTTTCCAAAATATCCTTCCCCTATATATATATATATATAATATATATATATATAGGGGAATGATCCGTTGTTAACCCTATGTTATTGCGTTAACCGTTTAACTAAATCTGAGATGTTAGATCAACTTTATCTGATTGATCTAATGGTGGGGATTTAATTAGAATAAACAAATGGGGTTTTAAAAAGAATATGGGACAATAAGGGCATTTTAGTCTTTTTGTTTCAATAGCTTATATCAAATCACCTGACAAATCACCTAATCAAATCATCTTTCCCAATTTTTTGATCAAATAATCAAATTTTAAAACTCTGGCTACCAAGTTTACCATTCAAATTCTATCCAAGAACTTTGGTTCATTTTTCAAAATTTCAAAAACTATGGTTTCCAAGAACTTTTTTCACTTTTTGCTCGTTCGATTGGCTTTGCTTCCATGTTGGTAACGGAGATCTGGTCTCCTGATTGGCGATAATTTCATGTGCTCCCATGCTCGTTTGACTATTCTGTTTAGCAATTATTCCGGTTAGCAAGGGTCGTTCAATTATTCCGATTAGCTTTCACGCTCGTTCGATTATTCCAATCAGCAATGGTTGTCAGATTTGGGAAACCAAGGTTTGATTACTCCATCGATATGGTATGTTTTTCCTTTTCACAATCACTGTTTTTTCTTTAAATTTTGTTAGAAGATTTGAGAATATTTCTTCCAACTTTCTTCTTTAGTTGTTTTTTTTTTTGAACTATAAATTATGTAAAAAACTTTCAATTTTAAAGAAAGGGAATGTGCTCAAAGTTGAAATGAGAAAGGTAAAATTCTAGATCATTTAAAAATAGTGAAAAATAGGTTTTTGTAATTATAAATTCTTTCTACTTTGCGTTTATGGTTACACGAATGTAACTGGTTATTAGTTGAAGAAGACTCTAACTATGGTTTTATTAACACTTACATTACTGTAATACCTTGTATCATTTTCTTACATTAAAGTAATACTGTGTTTTGCACAAAGATTTTGCTGCACATTGTGTTGCACATGATGATATGGTGTTTCATTAATGTAATTTATTAATTCTAGTTTAGGTTTAACAATTTTAAATTGAAAAATTTTTGTTTAAGTTAATGACATTTATTTGTGTTCTAGGTTTTAGCAATTTTTGAATATGTGTTATTTAAGATTCCCTAGTTTTAATGGCATGAATCTATGTTTTAGGGTTTTAGTCATATAAATCCCAAATTTTTGTCTTCATATAAATCAATTACTTTCATATTTACAGTAACACACATTATGAATTACTGTGATGCATTTTACTATAATGTTATGTTACAGAGAATATTTACTTATAATGCATGAATTGAATTACTTACCTCTGTCACACAAAATTGAGATAACTTGCTCCTATTTGTTGTAATTGTGATCACTACAGTAACAATTTCATTACCGTAATTACATTACTTTAATTAAATTACTTTTCTGCGGTAATAATGCTTACCGTAATGCAGTAAAAATCATACTTACCATATTGCAATAAATATTACATTACCGTAATTATAATACTTGCCTACAGTAATAATACTTACAGTAATGCAGTAAAAATCATACTTACCGTAATGTTGTAATCATAGTTATAGTGATACAAAAATCATACTTGCCGTAACGCAGTAATCATTAGTGTAAATGTATTTTAAGTGATACAAACTTCACCAACATGTCTGCTACATTATGAATTAATGTGATGCATTTTAATTTAATTTACTATCGTGCTAATTTACAAAAATATAGATATTGTAGTGCATGAATTGTATTACTTACCTGCATTGCACATAATTGAGTTAACTTTCTCCTCCACAATTTTAAGGCTCTTAAATCAACATACAAAAAATATATTTACTTTGGAACCCATGTTTTTGTAAGTGAATTAAGACAAACATGTAAAGCAACAAAATTATTTGGATTGATAATAACCAGTGGTGGTGGTGTAATGCAGTGGGTACGGTGGTGCAATGATGGTGGCGTGCTGTAGTATTTTGAGACAACGTAAGAGGTTTAGGCAAGTGACGATAAAGCCCGTGTAACCCAAGATGGTTCAGCCGATTTTGAGCATCACGAAACCCTAGATACCTGAAATGATAATAATAACAGTATGTTGGATTGTGTTGCGATTGGTGGTGCGTTGGTGCAGTCATGCTGGTGGTGGTGGATCTGCATAACTTGTATGGTGCATTAATTTTGTAAATATGATGCTTTATATAATTCTTTACACTGATGCAATTTATTATTTCTGATTTTGGTGTTAAAATTTTAATTTGAAAAGTTATTCTATAACTTTATATTTTAGTGTTTCGATTAGGTGATAGCAACAATGAAGATGAAATCGAATAACAAGATAGCCACTAGCAAAAAACTAGAGTTAAAAATACGGAGTGTTCTTCTATTACATTGATGTAATCACTTTAAAAACATATATTTTTAATTGTGGTGTTGCGCGTGATGCTTATTCTTGTAAAATAAATTTGTAAATATTTTATCTTCATCTTTTTGTAAGTGTGATAATGTTTCATCTTTAAGGTATGTACTTTAATAAAATTCCTTACATTGATGCAAATTATTATTTGTGACTGAGGTCTAACAGTTGAACATAGTATTCTTATGTTTTTAAGGGATAAAAAAGTACCCTGAATAGTTAGAGCCATTTGATAATTTGTATATTATTGTTCTACTTGGATACCTAAAATGATAATAATAACAGTCATTTGGATTGTGTTGCGATTGATGGTACGGTGGTGTAGTGATGGTGGCGGTGGTGGATTAACTTTACTTCTGTATTTTGCTCGTTCTAACTAATCATTATGAATTACAACACTGTAGTAACAATTACATTACTATTTTACATTACTTGCCTACAGTAATAATATCTACCATTATGAATTACAACACTGTAGTAACAATTACATTACTATATTAGTGTAATAAACTGATACAAATTTAGTGTAATAATCGAATACAAATTACCTTACATTACTGTAATTCAATTGCATCACTGTAATTAAAATTACGGTAATGTAAAACATACTTACTGTAATTCAATTACATCATTGTAGTTACATTAATGTAATTTGTTACTTAATGCTGTGTATTATAAAGCATAGTTGTTGTAATGTAATCAAAGATATCAATTACAACATTGGCATGACAATCACATTAATGTAATTCATACTTGTCGTAACGTAAAGAAAGATTTCAATTACAACACAAACGTGACAATTATATTAATTTTACTCATACTTACCTCTATTGCATGTAACTGAGTTAACTTGATCCTACATATATTTAAAAATATTAAATTAACATGAAAATATTTTATTTGTTTATTTACTTATTTATTTTTTGGAATTGGAAGAAAATGGAAAGTGATCAATAATATCGTCTTAAATTTTATTTGTAACATGCTTAAATTATGTAATGTAAAATCGGAAAATTACATTACTGTAACATATTAAAGATCATACTTACATAAAACCTACATTAGCGTAATGTAATTGTAATGTCACTGGTGTAATTGATATCTTCAAATCCTACTCTATGGTTACATTAAAGTAATTTCTTACTTACTGCAGCGTATTAAAAAATCATACTTACCATAATGCAATCACAGATATCAATTACACCACTGATATTACACTTACATTACGCCAAATATATTTACAATTACATTACGCCAAATATAACATCACTAAACGATCTCACATATATTATTTTAGTTAACGTAATGCCAGAAGTAGTTTTAGTGTAACGAGATACATCATTTACCCCCTATGATGTTTTTAGTATGAGATTAAGAAATGGGTAATGATTAGCGTCATCGTACTTACGTTAATGTAGGTTTTATATGAACATATTTAGAGTAATAATCGAATTCAAATTTAACGTAATAATCGAATACAAATTATCATACATTGCTGTAATTCATTTACTTCACTGTAATTACTGTTACGGTAATGTAAAACATAATTATTGTAAATCAATTACAACACTGTAATTACGTTAATGTAACTCTTTACTTACTGCAGTGTATTATAAAACATAATTCTTGTAATGTAATCAAACATATAAATTACAATATTGGCATCCATGTAATATCATCCTTAATTTTATTTGTAACAAGCTTAAATTATGTAATTTAAATCGGCAAATTACACTACATTATGGTATCCAATTATATCAATGTAATGTAATTTCTTACTTACTGTAGTGTATTAAAAAGCATACCTTATGCTACACTAGTGTAATACAATGTTTTACATTAATGTGATACCTCATGCTACACTAATGCAATACATTGTTACACTAACGTAATTGTTACATTAATGTAATGCAGTTAATGTGTAAATATTTTTGTAGTTGCATGTCTCCGACGATAATCATATAAGCAAAAAGCAATCTAAACATCAATCATAGATTCCGGTTATTACACTGCTCAACATGAACAAATTTCTAACCAAAAAATTACATTCATGTTAACAAAACATAAATTACATTGATGTAATAAACAAATTTCTAACCTAATATTTCCTAGGTACAACCGATAAATTGCATTAGTGTAACAACAAAAGGATATGCAAACCATCAGGATATGTAGACTCAATAAACAACTCATTGAACCAGGCTCACATCAAACCATGTCATACCCGGCATAAGCACCATTACTCGGTCATTAACCTACTGGTTGGATGCATCGATTAATCCCCTCATTTAACTTCACTTCACTCTTTATTTGATTTATCAACGTTGTCGACGACCATTACATGAGCTAGCAACAGTTACATCACATGAGCTGCAAACATAACCATCATGAGCATTAACATCAGCGCATCAACACCTAACAATTACATCTATATAAGCTTCATACATCTTTACATATTTCATCACATGAGTTGCAATTATAACCATCATCCCATGAACATTAACGTCAGTGCACAACATCATTTCAATTTCTGTATATAAAACATTACACCAGCGTAAAAAAACGTAACCAAAATCAACTGCTTAAAAAAAAGATTGAAGCGTACCTCTGATCAAAATTGTTCAAGTATGGAGCTACATTGTTACACTAACATAATTGTTTTGTTAATGTAATACAATTAATGTGCGAATATTGTTGTAGTTGTATGTCTCTGGTGATAATCATATAAGGAACAAGCAATCTAAACATCAATCATAGATTCCGGTTATTACAATGCTCAACATTAACAAATTTCTAACGAAATAAAATTGCATTGGTGTAACAAAACATAAATTACAATACAGACAATTGACCTCAATCTTATGTATCACCACCACATACATCATTTAAGTTTCTGGGTCTATCTTACATCAGTGTAAATAAAAAAAAGGTATAATTACTGTACTGTAATATCTATTTATTACATCTATAACCTTCTGGGTCTATGCATAAAAGTTATATGTATGTATTATTAACTACATCACTGTAAAAAGGTATAATTACTGTACTGTAATATCTATTTATTATTAACTACGTCATATTAAAAGGTATAATATCCAAGATTTATTCTTCCTTTGCTTTAAAAGTCGAAAGAACAGATCTTGACATCTCTTCGTCTTCCTAGGTTATCGACCCATCGAAGCTCAAATTACCCAGGATTTGACCCCGATTGCATCAGGGTTTGAAGTTGTTCATTGCATTTCCTCTGTGTTTGTACATGTGTTTGAGTGGGCATTGTTTCGAGATGGGTTATGAGTTTCTTGAACTTGAAAACCCCAAAATTATGTTTCCCCCAAAGTCAAACTCAATAAACCCTAAAACCCAAACGAATCAAACACCACATATGGATATCTGACAACAAAAAATCTCTAAAAACAAGAATCAAACCTCACGAATGGTCACCAAACGCCTGCTTTCTTCGTCAATTTGACCTAGTTGAGCTTGAACCCGTTCCCTAACCTGCAACTTCTTCTTCTGAATTTATTCTTCCTTTGCTTTAAAAGTCGAAAGACTAGAACTTGACATCTCTTCATCTTCCTAGGTTATCGACCCATTGAAGCTCAAACTACCCAAGAATTTGACCTGCTTGTATCAGGGTTTGAAGATGTTCATTGCGTTTTCTCTGTGTTTGTACATGCGTTTGAATGGAACAAAAACAAGAAATTCTAATGTTTTCTTTGATAATCATGTTTTGGAGTGGGGGGAAGGGGAGACCTTCGATGTCAAAGTCATATATGACCAGATAACAATGTTCTGGTGTGAAAACGCAGGTTTGTTGATTTGATTTTGGTGGACCAGAAGAGGAGACCGTCGCCAGAGGGTTGTGGTGTGGTGGTCCGATGGTGAACGTATGTCGCCTCTGATTGAAACCTATGTGTGATGTTTGCTTAAGTAATCGAAGCTCTAACTGGAAGCAAATGGAATGATAAAAAGAGTTTGGAAACATCAGTGGTTGATGGAAGATCAAGTGAATGGCTTCTTGGATAAGCTTTTCAAATAAATGCTGATATATATCTTGAAATGACAGAAGAAAGGACAAAAGTTTAATACAACAATTTAAATGCTTGAATGCAAAATGACCAAAGTAACCCCCAGTTATTCTATTATTAAATAACACATGGCATCTTATTATTGGTAGAAGAGGGTTAATCGGTTAAGTCAATTTAGGTGGGTTATTATATGATGCAGATCCTATATATATATATATATATATATAGGAATGGGTTCAAATACTAACCATCTCTTACGGCGCTAACCCATTAACTTTGGCAAAAAATGGCCGAATCTTGAATTTTTTTTAAACATCATTGTAACACAATTTGAACACCATGTTCAGTTTTGAGTTTTGGCTAATTCATCACCGTTTAAAAAATATCATCGTTGTAAGGTTTTTGCTACAGTACTGTAAGTTTTAAATATTTAAACACCTAGAGTACTGTAAGAGCCCAAACGGTGATGAATTAGCCAAAACTCAAAACTGAACATGGTGTTCAAATTGTGTTACAATGATGTTTAAAAAAAAAAAATTCAAGATTCGGCCATTTTTTGCCAAAGTTAATGGGTTAGCGCCGTAAGGAGGGTTAGTATTTGAACCATTCCCTATATATATATATATATATATATATATATATATATATATAGGGGAAGGTTCCATTGTTAACCCTCCCTTATAGCGTTAACCGCTTAACCCTAGCGTTTTTTGCCCGAATCTTAAATTTTTTTTTTTCATGGTTTTTATTTTGCAAAAATAAGGAGGGTTTCTTTTTTGTGTTTTTGCTAATTCATCACCGTTTAGAAGTTATTGTAAGTGTAAGTTACTTACACTTACTTACATTTCCGTATCTGATGCAGTAAATGTAAGTAAGTGTAAGTAACTTACACTTACAATAACTTCTAAACGGTGATGAATTAGCAAAAACACAAAAAAGAAACCCCCCCTATTTTTACATAATAAAAACCATGAAAAAAAAAATTTTAAGATTCGGGCAAAAAACGCTAGGGTTAAGCGGTTAACGCTATAAGGGAGGGTTAACATTTGAACCTCTCCCTATATATATATATATATATATATATATATATATATATATATATATATATAGGGGGAGGTTCCATTGAAAACCTTCATATTTGAGAAAACTAAGAAAACTAATCACAATTTTTATTAATCAATTTCGTTTTTCGTTTTTTATTTCACATTTTGTTTTATAATAAGGTTATATTTATTAACAAAAAGAAAAAAATAAAAAAATATATGTAATTCATGTTATTACATATATGTAACTCATTGATTACATATATGTAACTTCTAAACTACATATATGAGTTACATATACGTAACTTTATTGGTTACATATACGTAATTTCGTAATCTACATGTTTTTATTAAAAATTTTTGTTTGTTTATCACATTTCTAAGCTAATAATAAAAAATCATGAAAAAAAATTTTAAAAAATGATTGATTAGTAGGAGTTTTCTTGGTTTTCTCCAAAATGAGGAGTTTTTATTTGAACTCTCCTATATATATATATATATATATATATAGGGCAAGGTTCAAATGGTAACCCACTGTTATTGTGGTAACCCAGTGAACTTTGACCAAAAGTGCTCGAATCTTTGGTTTTTTTTTCCATGGTCTTTATTATACATATTTAGGGGGGTTTCTTCTTTGTGTTTTGGCTAATTCGCAGTGCAAATCGAATTTACCTCGGTGTAAATTTGAGTTACATTTCGCAACATTTAGAAAAGTGCAAAAACTTTACACCGATGTAAATTCAATTTGCATTGCGAATTAGCCAAAACACAAAAAAGAAACCCCCCTAAATATGTATAATAAAGACCATGGAAAAAAAAAACCAAAGATTCGGGCATTTCTTGTCAAAGTTCACTGGGTTACCGTAATTACACAGGGTTCTTATTTGAACCAAATCCTATATATATATATATATTGGGGAAGGATCAAATGTTAACCCTTCCTTATAGCGTTAACCGCTTAACCCTAGCGTTTTTTGCCCGAATCTTTGTTTTTTTTTCATGGTTTTTATTATACATAAATAGAGGGGTTTCTTTTTTGTGTTTTTGCTAATTTATCACCGTTTAGAAGTTATAGTAAGTGTAAGTTACTTACATTTACTTACAATCCCTATCTGATGTAAGTAAGTGTAAGTAACTTACACTTACTATAACTTCTAGACGGTGATGAATTAGCAAAAACACAAAAAAAAAATCCCTATTTATGTATAATAAAAACCATGAAAAAAAAACAATGATTCGGGCAAAAAACGTCAGGGTTAAGCGGTTAACGCTATAAGGAAGGGTTAACAATGGAATCATCCCCTATATATATATAGGGGACGGTTAACGTACATATTAGTGTTAACGTGCTAAACGTAGGAAGCCACATGAACACGCCATGTGTCATTAGGGTAAGGGGTATTAGCGTCCATATAAAATTACAGACCGTGATTTTCAAAATTACAGACTGACATTTAAAACCCACTATCACGGACCATCGGGATAATCACAGACCAATAATCACGGACCACATTATATAAGAACCACAGACCATATTTTAACACACATAATTAAGTGCAAAATGTATAATCACGGACCAATAATCACGGATCACGTTATATGAAAATCACAGACCGTCATTTAACATGCATGATCAAATGATCAACTGCATAATCACGTACCAATAATTACGTACCAAGCGTAAAAATCACGGACTACGTAAAAAATACTTAAAAAAACTATAACAATACTATACTCAAATTAAAGATAATAAAATTCTCAATTTTATGGTGTAATTTTTTTAAAAAAATAATAAAACATGTAAAAGTTATTTAATATTTAAAAAACGAGTGGAACTTGTTGTAACATTATAAAATGTGGTTGTTTCCTCTTTTGCCCTTCCAGTTATATTTTACACTTATTTTGTGGAAAAAGTTGTATAAAGTTGGGACCACTAAATCTTAACCATTGATTACTTTGATGAAAGGGTGCAGAATCCATCCTACGTTTAGTACGTTAAGAAGCATAAGTATTTGATCTAGCTATATATATATGTATATATATATACTCTATAATAAAAGAGTAACAAATTTGCCACTTGTCACACTATTACACCACTAATGCCACATGTCACATTCTTACAATACAATTGCCACTTGTCAACACCTCATAATTTCACTTAATTCTCTCTCCTATTAAATAATTATATTCTCTCTCTTATTAAATAAATAATAATAATACTAATAACTAACATATTATTTATATTGTTATTATAAAGCACACTTTAAATTTTTTTTATAAAATATGAAATTATCTAAAATCAAAACTTTTAAAGTAAGAAATATTTTATTTTCAAAAAACAAAATTTATGTAAAAAACAAGTTATCTTAAAAAATGATTTTTTTAAAATAAAATATTATAAAAGGATTTTTTAAACAATGAGATTTTTATCATCCAATGACGTTTTTTAATTTAATATTTTATATTAAATCTGTGTAATATTATAACATACTACAACATATAAAAGTATTCTAAAAGCATAATATTTCATTTATTTCACCCGTGTAACACACGGGATTTAACCTAGTATATATATATATATATAGAGGATGGTTCGAATGTTAAACATTTCTTATTATGATAACCGAATAACTACATCTTAAAATTTTGAGGCCCATATTAAAATAAATCTAAAGTTGTAGGTTTTTTTTATTTATTTATTAATGTAAGTGGACCCTACATTAATTAAAAAAAAGAAAAAACTTACATCTTTACATTTACTTTAGTGTGGGCCCAAAGTAATAAGATTTAGTTATTCGGTTAACACAATAAACATGAGTTAACATTTGCTCTTCTCCCTATATATATATATAGTATACAGTTAGACTAAAAATGAGAAAAACTATAAAAAATGAAGAAAAAATTTGAGCCATTGATTTTTAAGATAAAAGGTTGTAAATACGTCACGCCATTGGAGAGAATTAAAGGTAAATTTAAGTGGTTGGAGGGGTATAATGGATATTGTAGCCATTGTTGGCTTTTTAACAACTTCCCCCCGTTTTTTAAACATTTATAACTTTTTTACACTTTATTTTTTTTAAAAAAAATTACACCATAAAATTCAACATTTTTTAATCTTTTCAACGAGTATAATATTGTTATATAAAAAAAACGACCTAAATTGATGTATATGAATTTTGTGTTTTATGGTGTTTTCTAGATGCTCATAATATTGAACACAAAAAACATCATAAAATGTCTAGCTTTGATATCATGAATATCCGAACAACATAAACATCACAAAATGTTAACACCATAAACATAATAAAATATATCGAAAAAACACCATAAAACGTATACACCATAAAGCTAAATTTAAAAACACCATAAAATGTCCTGTTTTATTTTTATTAAGTCTTGGATATCATAAACACCATAAAATGTACAAAAAAACCCATGAAATGTACAGATGCGTTACAAAAAAAAAAATCATTAAAAAAACCATAAAAGTGTTTATGGTGTTTTTTGTGTTCAAAAAAACCATAAAATGTTTGTTTTAGTTCATTAACTTCTGAACATCATAAACATTATAAATGTTAACATCATAAATAACTTGAAAGATACCATAAAATGTAGAGATGTGTTACAAAAAAAACACAATAAAATTCTGTTTAAATAACATTTGAAAAATACTATAAAATGAATAGTTCGTAAAACTCGGTTTAAGTCATTATTTTTATTTTTAAAAAAATATATTAATATTATATTCTTTAGAAAGGTAAAAAATGCTTGATTTTATGGTGTAATTTAAAAAAATATATAAACGTACAAAAAAGTTATGGGCATTTAAAAAAATAAGAGAAATTTGCATGTGACTTGCATGTGTAGATTTATTTTTTGTTTTGACATGTTTACCCTTAGGCTTCTAATTCACATGTCATTCTTTTGTGCCTTCTTATGCTTTTTTTTGTTTCAAGCCATTGATTTGTAATTTTGAAAATAAATATACGGTGCACATTAACCCACATTAAAATGATTTGTTTATTCAAAACCAAATTTTTTATTCAGGTTTAATTTGGACCACGTATTTATTTTCAAGATTCCAATTAAATCAATGGCTCACATATGGTTTAAAGGTTTTCTCTCTAAAACTGGGTTTTATAGGATTCAATCTCTATATATATAGGGGATGGTTCAACTGTTAACCATTCGTTATTGCGTTAATCGAATAACTACATTTTATTACTTTGGGGCCCACATTAAAGTAAATCTAAAGGTTTAGGTTTTTTCTTTGTTTTTTTTTTATTAATGTAAGTGGAGTACAAAAAAACAAAATCCAATATAAAAAATCTAGTACAAAAATAAATAAAAAAAATCTAGTACATAAAAATAAAAAACCAGTACAGAAAATAAAAAAAATTATTAAAAAAAATAAAAATGTAGTACAAAAACAAAAATACAGTATAAAAACACAAAAATCTAGTATAAAAAAATTTAGTACAAAAAAATAAAAATTTAATACAAAAAATAAGTAATATAACGTTAAAATTTGTAGAATTTTACGTCTGCCTGTCATGGGACGACACATACATTATATTTGCGCACCGCAAACAAGGTGTGACACCTCGCATTTTCCAGGTTAGCATTTACATTTAATTAAATAATAATTTAGGTTATTAGTTCCTACGTGGCACTAGAATTGGGTAATTTAGTGTGACATGTGGCATGGTAGTCCAAACATGAACAACTGAGCGATAATTTGAGAAATTTTCGGAAAACGCACACACATGCCTTGACTAACGAACGTTAGTGAAACAAACAACATTTATGAAATTTAACAACAATTGAACACAATATGAGTCTATAACAACCAAAACTATGACAAAAGTCAAGAAACGATAGACGTTAACGAAAAACGATTCGAAACAACAAATATGGGCCTTTGGGCCATTCTGGAACTCTTCGCGATACACCAAGGGCCCCGGCGAGGACCTTGCCGGTACGCGAAGAGTGGCGGCATTATTCGAATTCTCGAATTATTTCGCGGTACGCCACGATCGATCAAATTCAACCTTGGCGATACGCGGCGTGTCTCAGTTGAGAACCCGATTATTTTATTCTTGGCGGTACGCCAAGACTCCTTGAGGGTTTCTTGGCGATACGTGACACCTCCAGTTTGCAAAAACTTTATAAACACTCAGCCTACTTCATTCTATGCACTCTCACTCAATCTCACTCGAACCAGCAGTCCTATTTCCGGCCAAATCACCCTGTGAACACCCTTCTGAGCTTTAGGAGCCATTATCAACCACAAGGGAGTCATCAAGAGGGGTCTTGAAGCTTGGAGGAAGCACCAAGGCACCAACATCACTAGCACCAGTCGTGGAACACCAGCAGCAATTACAAGAGCTCACAAACCTGCAATCTCAGCTCCATTCTAGCAATCTACAGCTTGTGAGGTAGCCTCATGGGTCTTATTTGCACTTAAATCACCATTTCACCCACATGCAAGACCTATACACACATGCATTCAATAGAACACACATGCAACACCATTAATGGTGCATGCACGAATTTTAGTGATTCCAGATCTGTGTTTAAGAGTTTTGATGATTGATTTGAAGTATGGAATGATCTATTTGGTGATATGAAGTTATTTGGTGAATATTGCTATTTTTAGTAACTTTAATGGTGCAATACATTGATTTATGATGAAATATGACCATGCATGTGATTTAAAATGATGATTCATGATTAATATGATGATTCTTGATGTATTAGTTAGTTAGAATTTATGAAAGAAGTGATTTGAACACATATTTCTAAAAATAGTAACTTTGTTATTGCAAATCAATGCTAGATGATGTTTTAGAGATAATGTCATACCCCGAGCCGGCGGGGTTGGATCGGATTCCCCGTCGGGCGGAAGGTTCCCGGGGCGCGATATCGTGAGTGATAATCGTGATGATCAGATTGTTTACATTGCACATGATATAAATGAGAAATGCTAAATAGAATAGAATTACAAAGTTAAATTACATCAGTATCGTTTATAATTTAACAATGTAAATCTACCATCAACATCATAAATTTACTATCTTGTATCTACACAAGATATACAAAATATATTGTATAATGATGTTCCCAAAATATGCAGGTCCAAAAATACTAAGTCTTCTATCTGAAGTCCTAGTCCAAAAGCAATAACTTCTTAATTGACCTGTTCGTCACCTGAGAAGTCATGCAAAAAGATCAAGTCAACACATGGTTGGTGAGTTCATGTAGATTTATAAAAATGAGTTTGAATAATCTGAATGACAACCTTAATCTCACCATTAACCACCTATACCATCCAGTTCAGTATGCTTATATTTAGGGCATATGTAGGGTCGAACTTACCGCCCGCCCAGCCACCGTCCCACCACATGCCGGACTGCTTAACATATTGTTGTTGATGATAATTAAGCGTTTCACTCCATTCACCTTCAACTTAGATTTTGATTTCCACAAATTTCAATACCTTTGATTTCTTGAGTTCACCATGTATTCATGATTACCTCAAAACACTTGTAGAAATGTGATATTAAATGTTTGATTAAATTAATAATCAATCATTTAAATACAACTAAGACATGATGATTGGGCCTTATTTGACTCAATCAATTAGGCTTAGTTGTTGGTGGTTATCCATGTTGTACCCTCTCACACGTGGCCCATATCAGACTTGACCCACTAGGAGTCTACCTGTATGCGTCAGGACTTTCATGATTTGCCCATATCAGCTTGACCCACAAGGTCTACTGTATGCGTCGGGACTTTAGGATATCCTTTGATTCTAATCTACTTGATTCTCTTGATTTTATTTAATTGTTAAAATTATGCCCATGTAGCTTGACTACAAGAGTCTACTACTGTGATGGGACTTTCCATGTGTTACACGTGGTCTTGATTTACATACAATTGACATCCACCTTAGCTTAAGCAATTAATGATTTCATTAGGTCTTAATGATTTCATTATTTCAATGATTCACAAACGGTAATGATTCCCATGATTCTCTAGATTCTGATCTTTAGATTTCCATGATTTCACAATGATTGTAGATTCTGGAGTAGGATCCTTAGTTACTGATCACACACTGGATTAGATTCCATTGCATTTGATCTTTAGCTTTAGTTCTTTTGATTTCACTTTGAGTTTAGATTCTGGAATTTGAACTCGATGGACTAAGGGTTTGTTTAGAGTTTAGAATTAAGTTATTACTCATAAGAGTAATTAATTAACTTGATAGTTCATTCTGCATAACAATTATCTAAACAAGAGTCTATGAGTATAACAAACATATATAAAGCATAAAATAAGTAAAAGCATATACATAAAACAATTTAAATAAAAAGATTTACGCATGCTTCTCAGCCCCGCGTTTGAAAACAAAAATGTTTAGAAAAGGGGCAATGAACTCACCTGTGTTGCTCTGTACTGATTTACCACAAAATGCGCGCTCGTTGTTGTAACCTAAGTATCTTCAGTACCTGAGTTGTTTTTAAGAGGATTCGAATACGATAAGTATATACAGTAGTCGTCGTATCTAGGGTTTGGTCTCGGTGTGCAACTATGTGTCCTAGATTACTAGTGTGCTTCTAAATCTCCTTCTATCTAACCTAAGACATTACTCATAATTAAACCCAAATCCCACAAGTTGTCATTAAAAGTCCTTAGTTAAAGCGTATTTAATAATTTCATTCTAGGTTAATTATCTAGAAAATATCATTTGATGTGATTTAATAAAGTTTATAAATCATTTTCTTTTACTAATATAATTAATTTAAAAAAAATTGAGTATAATTATCATGATGGGCTTGGGTCAAGCACATTGGGCCAACCTCGGGCCCATTTATTAAGCTTTGATTTCCAAGTGATTTCCTATCCACACTTTGATTAACTAATCATAGATAATTTAGATAAATCATCTAAATTAGTTGTATATCTTTATGGATTTTCCTAGGGTTTAAGTGTTAATAATTAAATCAACACTCAAGACCCTATGTTGTAGTTTTATTCCTCATGATTTCTCGAAGGTTTTAACCTCAAAGATATTGATAACTCTCATTATTTGGTTGTATGATTTAAGAAAAACCATTCCTTAGAAACCCTATTCATTTTGTTTTTCTTGAAGTGAACCCTTGTTCCATATATAATTCCATACACACACACACATTAAGATCCCATGCATGCATACATGATTCCCACGTATCCCACCCTTATAGTTCGACTAATAAGGCCTGGCCAAATGAGATCACCCGAAGGTCACCTAGCCGAAGGGGTGTAGGGCGAAGGAGTGTGGCAGAATAACAATGGCCGAAAGAGTCCTTTGACCATATGGAGGAAACATGGCCGAATGTTGATTAGCCGAATGAATGGGGGTAGTCGAATGACCTAGGCCGCATGAGAGTCGAACGAATGAAGACTGATTTGAATGAGAAGTGGCCGAATGAGCCTAAGCTGGGCCGATCGAATGGCTGTTGGCGACAGAATGAAGGCCGACCGAAGAAGGTCTTTGACATTCGGCCGGAAGAAGTGGTGTTCATTCGATCGGCTAGTCATACGGCCACCTGAGTTAGGCCATTCGGCCGCTAAGTGCAGCCATAGATCTCGAGCTAAATGGCTAACTCACGAAGTATGGTGTGTTCCTACTTCATCTTAAGGGTATTTTGTGGTGTTCCCCTAAGGTTTTAAGAGGTTAGAGCCGGCTAAGGGTGTGGGTCGAACATAGGGTTTGAAAACCCTAGAAACCGAAGCTTAATCGTGATTTTACCTCAAATCAGATGGATGGAAGTTTAGATCTCTTGTACTTTCATGATCTACAAGCTATGGTGGTCGTTTTGACACCAAGAACTCAAGATTTCATGGAGAAATGGTGGAGCTATGGTGATGGGTTTCTAGAGAGAGAAACTAGAGAGAGAAAGTGACGAGGATGATGATGAATCTGGTTGGTGGGTGATGTTTATGGCAATTAAATGCCATTAAATGCTTCCCAAAGCATCCGGGTATATTCGGGTCCGATCGGTTTCGCTCGGTTTCGCGTAAAATGTCGTTTTCGCTTCATTTTTGAAATGAAACGGCTCGGTTTTAAAACAAGAACTCATAAAATTATTTTTAGGTTGTGATTCCTAATAAATTAACTAAATATCTTTTGTTTATTTTAAATTTTAAGAAATAATTAATTTATGGTTTAAAATCGAATCGTACGGTCGTCGCGCGTATTCGTTCGAATCTTCACCCGTACGAACACGGCGATAACTATACTTTTCAATATTATTTTCTAATTATTTATGCGTACAGATCGTCACCTATACGAATAATCTGTCGGTTTAGCATTCACATAACGACATCCGTTTTTATTTCGTTCTGTAAGTCCTCACATACGTTTATACTTATTAGAATACTAACAATTAATCACATGATGGTTCTGTGTTGCCAGATAATTATCTGACTCAAGAACCATAGTTCTGAACTTTGTTTCTGTTAAAAGTTTCTGAACTTGCTGTTTGATAACACAAAATGATAACGATATATGATATGAACATGCCATGACATGAATTTTGTATTGTTTGTACCTGATTACTGTTCAAGTTACTGTAGAGATCACTATTCAGGTGACGTTTCCGGCACTGATGTTACACATAAAAGATGTGTTAAAACGATGATTTATACAAATGTGTTGATTGTTGATGTGTTGGTGTGGTTAGATTTGATGAGAATAATGATTTGTTCATAAGTTTCTATAAATAGAAACTTTTACGATGAACAACATACATGCATGTTGATTTTAGGTTATGTTAAGATTGAACGATGATGTTAATGGTCTAAGAAATACCTTTGAATGATTAATGATGATAAAAAAAGAGTATATTTACAAACTTACTTAAATAGGTAACTTTGTATTTGGGGATTTTTGTGAAATATGACTAATAAGCATGTTATATGGTAATATATGGATTAAGATACTTAGTTATGGTCATGGGAATGTTGCTATGTGATTTGTGAAGTTAAAATATAGTAAATAAGAAAACTTACTATTAATAGAAACTTTATTTGGGTATTTTGTAAGAAATGACTTTATAACATGATCAATGAGTAAACTATGCTTGTAAATGGTATATTATGAGTGAAATAGTAAGTTGGTATGCTTGATTGACTCAACACATGTTAAATATAGGAACTTACTATATTTAGAAACTTTAAACTGAAAAGTATGCTACAATGTGATAATTTGCAACAATATGCTATGTGATAATCTGGTCATATAGGATAAACAAGCATGCTAGAATAATTAAAAGGTAATTTTTTTTTGTAAACTTGCCTAAAATATAAACCTGCCTATAATGGAAACTTATTATAAATAGTAAGTTGTCCGTCTAACGTAACATATATGTTTACACGTAATACACGACACCCATAACATGTTAAACAAACGCTATAACTAAATGAATCACCAACGCTCTAGTGAGACCAACACGAACATGAACACAACAGTGAACACGAACTCACACCACCTGTGTGATATAGGTGACAGCTAGAGACGAACTGTTCACAGTTCGCAGACAGCAGCAACTACTAAACTCAGGTGAGTTTACATCCCCATTTTACATTTAAACTGTTTTTTGTAAACGTTGGGGTGAGAATGCTATGCAAACAACTATTTTAGATGTATGACTGGTATGCTGTAAAACAACTTTTTGAGTGTGCTTATATCATAAGAAAGTCCTCATACAACCTTACCGTTAGTTGAACAACGAACGAGGCGTTATTACGTAGTACAGTGGGTATGACAAACCCCGCTCGACAAAAACTCTCACTGGCAGTCAGGACAAGCGTAATATCGGCCTATGCCTTAGTTTCACAATAGACTTGGCGGAGGCATCTATCAGTCTAGTTTCGATAGAGGTGAACACATACACTCGGGACCATGGGTCTACAACATAACATACCCAGTATATTTCTTGTTAACTATTTTACTTTACTTAAACCTGTGAACTCACCAACTTTATGTTGACACGTTTTAGCATGGATTCTCAGGTAACCGAATGCACGATGCTAGGATACACTTGGAGTCTGAGCAAGAGGGTCTTGCATGCATTCACAACATTTTGAGAAACATTATTGTGTCGTTATATTTTTTTAAACAATGTCGTGTTTAGACAATTTACTTTCCGCTGCATAACATTTATATTTTTCGTTGCTAACCAGTTTATAATTTCTGCTGCAACATTTTAAAACAACTTGATTATTAATATTGGAACTGTGTATTAGAGTCGTTTCATATATGACTAAGAGCTTTGATCCTGGCCACGTCACACTCATCGTAAGTGATAATTTGAGGGTGTGACACAAGGCCAAATAAACAACCCATATATGGTTTAAAGGTTTTCTTTTTAAAATTAAGTTTTCATATAATACAAACTTTACATATACATATATATATATATATATATAGAAGAATGATAAATTGAAAACCTACTTTAATTGAAAAAATCCTTGAAAAGACGACGTAACATTCAATTTTTGTGTGTGTTTACTTATGTAATATATGTTATTATAATAAAATAAAAATATAAAAAGGTTATATGTATTTGTTACACATGTGTTAGATATATGGTTTTTTACTGTTACACAATGTAAAAACGTTATTGTGTGACATACATGTATCAAGTACTTATTTTTTTTTTATTGTAATAACATATATTATATACTTAAATAAAAATATAAAAATAATCGAATTTTTCGTCGGTTTTCACGTGTATTCTCAACTCAACTGAGTTTTCAACTTATTCTTTATGTGTGTGTGTATATATGCTTAAAACTAATGTCACATGAACATTAAAATTAAGAACTGTTTAAAGCACATAGGAAAACAAAGTAAATTTAAGAAAACGAAAAGAATTTTAATTGAAATAATAATCAAAAGTTACAACTCTCTTTTAAACCACAACATATGAGCAGCAAGAGATCGAGCCCTCCTTCAAAGCCTTCATGGCAATGTCTCAAAATCTCTAGGCCCTCCTTTCTACTCACACACCTCCTAAGAATCCTATCACCTCCCACACGATAAAGATACGGGTCATCCCAAATATACTTACCCGCATCTCTAAAGAACTTCTTCTTTTGTTGAGAAGTCATTCCTTCAATCACTACTCCATGGGCAAGGAAGTTTGCCAAGTCGGTGAACCATGGCATTCCTTGCTTCTCTGCCTCTACAAAGTCGATCATCTCATGCGTGAACCTATCACCAATCTCCTCCTCACGAATCTCACTCCTCTCCGGGTCCTCCAACCGGGAGAGATAATCAGCCGCCACATTTTCAGCCCCTTTCTTATCTTTTATCTCAATGTCAAATTCCGACAACAAAAGAATCCACCTAATGTCACACCCCGGGCCGGTGGGAACGGATCGGGTTTTCCCGTCGGGCGGAAGGTTCCCGGGGCGCGATATCTTGAGTGATAATCAATTGATCAGATTGTTTACATAGCACATGATAAAATAAATGAGAAATGCTAACACATCCATGATATAGAATTACTAGATTAAATTACAATGTATCGTTCATAATTTAACCAAGTAAATCTATCAAAAGAATCAATGAAACTATATCATGTATATGTACAAGATATACAAAAGATGATTCATGTTCTTGTCATCCAAAAGTATGCAACACAAAATAAAGCTAGGTCTTCTAAAAGTCCACTAGCTTAATCCTTGCATGTAAGTGGCTACACCTGCTCATCATCTGAGAAAACATGTATTTAAACAAAGTCAACACGAGGTTGGTGAGTTCATAAGTATGTTATTTGAAAACCTTGATTCATTCACATGCACAATCACAATGTAAATTATGTTATTTGTATGTCATTTGTTCACTTGTTCACCCAATGGTTTCTCAATAGTTATATTTACAAGTAATATATCATCCTAGTAGTGATGCTTATATATAAGGCATATGTAAGGGAACTAAGCCCTAGCCAACATCCCACCACATCACTACTAGAACTCCACACAACTTGCAGTACAACTATTGATTTCCATTCCCAAATCCACATGTCCATACCATTCTTGAATCACCTATGATAACTTGTATAGAATAATATAATGATGTAATTTTAGTTATCGAACCGAAGTTAGATAACCATTATATGTTAAGGATATTAGATTTATCAAATCTGTTCCTTGTGTTATTCTATATTTGTGGGGTTAACTGTTGCTACACTTTTAAATATTAAGAGTGTTAGTTAACCAATTGTAATTTTTTCTTGAACTATAGTGTATAGAGCCTAAAAGGAATCCATTGAAATCCTCACGTAATCAGATTTCAATGCATCCGATTTACCTCTACCACCTTGTATAACCGAGGGCCTCATTGAAACTGTTACTGGTAATATGACATGAGAATATAATTTTACTCAGTCTACTAAGTCAACAAGAGACGATGGATTAATTACTTATCACTGCAGATTAATATCACCATGTGTCGCTTTTCAGAACCTGACTTGAAGTCGCCCTGTCACCGGTCATACGTTACCGGCCAATGAAACAATACGATCAACATACTAGCCCTACAAGCTAGAGGTTTGTCAAACCTATGGTACCACTATGCTATCGTCGGTTTAGTCACGTCAAACTAACTGGTCAGCGAATTATAGGGGCTTACATGATCAACTTGAACTAGTGGCACATGATTGAAGTGATATAATACAACAGGTCAATAGCAACTAATTGTAATTGTGTTCATCCGTGTTAATGTTCTCAATGTCATATGTTCTCTGTGTTATTAATAAGGTTAAATAAGAACTTGTCTTATTACATTATGTTAATTCTTTGAGTGAATGATGTTGTTATCATGAAGTTACATTATCATGATTATTATTCTTTGTTCCATGTTCTCTTGTAATATGTATTGAGTTGTAAGGCTAAGTGTTAAAAGGATTTATCCTATTACACTTACTTAACTCTTGTGACGAATGTTATTACAAAGATATGTAATATCTTTAGAACATTCATATGTTTGCCTGAGGTTGTTCCAATGTCTGTTTATGTAAGAATAACTGAGTGTTATAAGATAAAATCTTATAACTATATTATTCTAATGTATTGATGAATTAATAAGATATATTATCTTGTTCATCTGATTATCCCTGTCATGTCATGATCATACAAGCATGCATACAATGATAAGCAATAATAAACAATTAAGTATTATCTAAACCAAAGTATAAATAACATGTTAAGCAGAACTTTTAAATAAATAAAAGTAAACATGTTTCTCAGCCCCGAGAGTTTAAAATCAGTTAAGATTAAAGTAAAAGGGGCATATGAACTCACCTTGTTGTTGTAGGGTTGACCTAGCTTAAAAGAAAAGATGCACGCGCTCTTGATTGTACTTGACTGGTTGTTTCACGTTCCTGTATTGATTTCATGTGATGGTAACTTATAAGTATAAGTTATGAGGTTTTGTGCGCGTGTATGTGTTAGCCCTCATATCGGCTTAACACTGGTGGGTCTCGGTTTCTCGTTCGGCCCTTATTTGATTTCCATAGAATTTCTAATACATAATCTCATTAAGTTGAGTTTAGCATGTGATTGAAATTCTTAAGTTTTGATTTGAACTTCATTACTCTTTTTTTTTTTTTTTACCTATTTCATGAAAATCCACATCAAGTTATAATACTCAAATCCTTGCATTGATATAACTTCTGTAAATCAATTCAAACCATCAATATGGCTTAAATTTTATGGTTTAAAGTTAATCTCATTGTCTTGTTACCTCTTGAATTGTATAATTGTTTCATACCTATAATATTAATGTATTAAATTATACTCTTAACAACGTGAGCCGAAAATCAAATCGGGCCGAGTGTGGAAGACCTTGGGCCAAATGGAGTCCTAGTGGGCCTAATTGGGCCTCATGACCAAACAAATCATATGGGCCTATTGTAAAATGATGTTGGGCCTATCATGATCACATGGACCGATTTGTTGCATGGCCAAGGGAGGTGCGTGGACTATATGGTGGGCCGGTTAATCGAGGTGGGCTGAACTAGGTGGGCCCAAAGTGTGAGTTGGGCCGAAGGTGTTGGCTGTGTATGAAATAAGTTGGGCTGACAATTATCAACATGGTTTATACCTTGACAGTGATTGTTCTAAAGATGGTTCGGCTGATTGGTCATCACGTATATGGTTCGGCTAAGGATGTAGTTGTTGGACTAAAAGAACCAATGAGCCTGATCAGAAAAATCTCTAAGTCTCACAGCACTTATAACGACTGAAGAAGAACACAACAGCTGACATTCAATGTACTGAAGACACAAGAGCTGAAGTGATATACAACAGCTGAAGTGCAACTCATCAGATGTTGTAATGTGTAGTTTAGTCTTCAGCAGTTTTCTTTCAGTGTTTGTAAAAGTCTGATGAGTAGTTTACTCATCAGATGTTTTAGTTTATTTCTTCAGTAGTTTTATTATGTCAGTAGTTGTAGGAGAATGTTTTCAGACGTTGAAGACATTCTCAGTAGTTTAGTTATTTTCAGTTGTTTTGTTTTGTCTGTTAGGTGTCAACATCATGTGACATCATCAGACGTCACTGTCTCTATATAAGGGCAGTTGACATGTTTGTAATGGTAACGAAGTTAATGATCTGAATGATATATTCCTTTTGCAGAAAGTTTCTCTCTCTATAACAAACTTGCATTTACTGTTTGATTGAACTTTGTTCTTGCTATGATTATGCTAATTCAACTTTGAATTCCGCTGCTATACTCTATTAATTGTATCAATTGAGAACATCTGATCCTACAATTGGTATCAGAGCAGGTTAATCATTGATCGATTAAACAATTGATCTCTGAAACTGCTCAAATTTGTTCTCTAATTGATCGAATTAGCTGATTAAGTAAGAATTTGTTATAGATTGAAGTTTTCTGTTACCTTCTGTTGATTTGTCCTTCAATATTAATTTGTTTTGAATCAATTGATCGAAATTTGCATTAGCTTGTGTCTAATTGCTTGAATCTGTGATCATGACGACTCCAAACAATGATCCGCACAATACAGGCTCCGCAACCAAGCCTCCAATGCTTGTGCGGAGTGAGTACAACATATGGCAACGTAGAATGCTACATCACCTGTCAATTAACAGTGCAGGATGTTGGAAATCTGTAGTGCATGGTCCTTATAAACCCATGATTACTGATCCTGAAACTAAACTAATGATTCCGAAACCTTCGGATATGTATTCGGATGAGGATATCAAACTGTTTGAAATTGATGCGAAAGCTCATGGTATTCTGGCCATGGCCTTGCCGAATGAGATTTACTCTGGCTTGATGCATCATGATACTGCTCATGATCTCTGGGTTGCACTGAAAGAACAATTTGGTGGAACCGATGAGGTTTTAGCAAACACAAGAGAAATCCTCGCCCAACAGTATGAGACGTTCTCTCATAGGAAGGGTGAATCATTGACTCAACAATTTGAGCGTTTCTCATGTTTAATTTCTGAGTTGAAAATGGTTAAGCAAGAATATACTAATAGTCAGATGAATAACAGATTTCTCAGATCACTGCCTGAGAGATGGGATACTTATACTATTATCCTACGCTCCAGTGCAACTCTAGAACATCTATCTCTCACCCAACTTCATGGGAAACTCTTAACATTTGAGAGAGAGGTAGAACAAAAGAGAAATCTGTCTTCATCTGGAAAACTTGCTGATGATTTTGTTCCTGGTAACACTGCTTTGATAGGTCAGGAGTCAGAGTTTAATGGGTCTGAATGTTCTTATGATGAACATATTGATTTTTCTACTAACAATTCTGAACATGCTTTTGTGGGAGTTGATGGTAATGCAGGAAATTATGGTGATAACTTGTGTTTTGTGATGGATGATTTGAAAGGAATCCCGGATGATGATCTAGAGGAGATGGACATTTTGAGTCAAATGGCATTAATCAACATCAGATCACAAAAGTTCTATAAACGAACAGGAAGAAAGTTCCCTGGATTATCTGGCAAAACCAAAGTTGGATTTGACAAAGGGAAGCTGAGGTGCCATAAGTGTCATAGACTTGGTCACTTTGCTAGGGAGTGCAAATCTACTGGTTCTAACTCTGCTGCACCTTTTGTGACTTTTCCAAGCAACAACCCATCAAGCAAAGGATCACAATCCTCTGGTACTAGTCAACAACAATTCTATCCAGCTCACTTTGTTCAACAAAATCCTATGCCATATCCATATCCTTGTTTCTACATGCCTCAACCTACACACACTCCAGCATTAATTCCTTCACAATCACCTGCTCTTCCTGATACGAGCAAATCTCAAACCAATCAACAGTCTCAACAACAACAGCATCAAAGTTTCTTTACTCCTGGAGTAGTTGATTGGAGTAGTCTACCTGATGATTTATCTGACTTCAACATGCAGCCTTATTCTGAAAATGGTCCACATGGTGGAGACAATCCTTTTGGAAATCTTGCATTGATGGCTATTGATTCAACTGACAACTCTTGTCAATCTTCTTCAACATCACAGGTATCTTCTGAATCAAAAGCTAAGTTATGCTCAGAGTCATGTATTTCAGCATTTGCTTCCATTAGGGAAATAAATGTAGAATTGATAAATGAGAAATTTGAATTAGAGAAGGCTGTGGCTAAAAACAAAACTGAGTTTGAAAAAGCTTTAAATGAAAAAGAGTCTGATATTTATAAACTTAAATGTTTGTTATCTGATGAAAAAGCTAGAGTGGAAGTCATGCTTGTGAAGCATAATGATCTGAAACAAACACTTGCAGCAACCCAAGTAGAATGTGCAAGATGGGTTGAATCTTGCAAGGGGTTTGAGTTGTTGTTAAACAAACAAACAGCATCAAATGTGAAGTTTTGTCACACCCCCACCCCTCGTCACCTCGTGTCTGGTCTGACGTCATTGAATCGGTTGCGGAAGCATAGTGGTGATGTCTCCGAGGTGAGGGGTGACTTACTTGAACCAATATCATAAGCACACAGATTAACTTAAAATAAATACTTTACCAGGGTATCGCAATCACAACCACATTACAACTATATTTATTTAATTACAATACTATTATTAAAGTGCAAATAACTCAAAAGTGCATCCTCACCGGCTACTATGGTTTACCTGCAAAAAGGTTTGAGTTTGAAACGTCAGCACAAAGCTGGTGAGATCGACAGTTCAAATTAAAACAATATGATATGATAAGCACGTTCTCAAAAGTTCAGTTCCGGATAACCATGGGACCTGTATCTAGTTCCTTTCGGACGTCTAGTCTGTCTCAAGATATTACCCGTCGGTACATATCTTAGTGCCTCATTATCTTAATGTCTATCACACCATTAAGAAGTTCAAGAAACAGATAACAAACATTCACACAAGGGGAGATGCAATCCTCCCAGCGAATGGGGTGTCAACCAATAGTACTATCAATGTTTTCTGCTCGGCCACACATGGGTTCACTAGATACAGTTCAAAAATGAGGACTTTCAGTTCCATGATAGGGTTCAGTCTACATGCAAAATCCCATGAATTCCCACAAAAGTCTAATGAAATCACACAGATATCATTGAATCATATCATATATTCAGTCAACAGTTTGCAGTGTTACCCCGATGTTTATAAAAGATTAAGAATAAAAAGGGGTTGTACGAAACTCACCTGATGATATAAGGTAGCAAAATCTCTCAAATCTAACAACAAGGAGATGATTCTGCATTTAATTATATTTAATAAGTTATTTATGTTCTAGTTTACTGATTAGATCCTTCTGAACGTTCAATGTCAAAGACATTGCTTAGTAAATCATCAACTCGATATTAATTATATAATTAATTAATTTAATGTTATATCATACAATGTATGATAATGTAGGAACCTACATTGCATTAGATTCCTAATACAAAGCTGATGACATTCTTGATTAATCTAAATAATCTCGGATTAATCAAATAGTTAATATTGTTGATTATAATACTAAGACAATTTTTAGATGATTTAATGGCTTAGAAATGATTAATCCTTGTTAGTGATTACCCAAATATCATGAAATATCACAATGTAGTATCATAATAGGTGAAATAACCAGGTTTAACATACTAATCTGACTGTTATCATAAACATCAGATAATCATTCCAATGAGTATGTTAATGATTATGATTAGTTTGAAACACTTGGATTTAACCTTTGCATTTCAAAGATTAATCAAACTAATCACCTACATTGTCATAATCAAATGGTTTAAACCATTATAATCATAGGTATGATTTCATGCAAACCGGGCATCACAACGGATCAAAACAAGGATTTAACCGTTAGAACTTCGTGTTCTTCGTTTATAATCAATCCTAGCCATCATCTAGGCAATAATCAACAATCCTAACTATCTCATTACGTTCAAAAATCAAGATCTAATCAATCAAAATCAAACTAGAAGGTTAAAATGAACCGTTACCTGTTCTGACGAGTTTGTGCGGGTAAAACTACGACCGGGACTTGTATATACGATCCTTGGTGAGATTTATGACTTCAAATGGCTTAGAATTGAAGTTTGATGGTGTTAGGAAGAAGAGATGGCGTCTGGAAGTCGTTTGGGGTCGAAATGGATGAATATTTTGTGTTCTGGACGATTCTGATCGATTTAAAAAAATTTTGGCCGACATAGTCGCCAGGCGTAACGCCTGGGTTGCTGCACCCACGCCAGGCGTACCGCCTGACCCGTTTTTCATCCCATTTTTGATTTAAACTTCGTTTCGCGATTCCGGGAGCATACGAACTCCGTTTTGCGCACGGTTTTCGCCCACGTTCATCATTTTTCACATACTTTCAATTCCCAATAACAAAACTTACTAAATCCTCGTGGATTTCATGCACGACCAAATGTGCTTACGTCATAAATGCCGAATTCTTCGTACGCAACTGCCACAGTCTCCTCCTGTTAGAGGAATTTCGTCCGGAAATTTAATGAAAGACTTACGGGATAACAATTGATCATGAAAATAAATGTGGGTATTTCTGTTTCATCTGATCTTCACGTTCCCACGTATATTCGGGTCCACGCCGTGAATTCCATCGAATTTTAACAATAGGTATGCGACTACGCTTTAGTACCTTCACCTCTCGATCCATTACTTCAACTGGTTCTTCCCTGAATTGAAGTTTTTCGTCAATATGAATCTCTTCTAGAGGTACGATCAAGGATTCATCGGCTAAGCATTTCTTCAAATTTGATACATGGAAGACATCATGAACGTTATCGAGTTCAGGAGGTAATTCAAGTCTGTAAGCCACTGGTCCAATTCGTTCAAGAATTTTAAATGGTCCTACAAATCTTGGTGAAAGTTTACCTCTCTTCCCAAATCTGAATATACCCTTCCACGGTGAAACTTTCAACATTACTAGATCACCAATTTGAAATTCGAGTGGTCTACGTCAATTATCAGCATAACTCTTTTGACGATCGCGAGTAGCTTTGATTCGTTCCTGAATGAGTGCGATCTTATCAGTTGTTTCCTGAATGAATTCTGGGCCAATGATTTGGTTTTCACCTACTTCTGACCAACAGATAGGTGATCTACATTTGCGTCCATAAAGTGCTTCGAATGGAGCGCATTGAATACTGGTATGGTAGCTGTTATTGTATGAGAATTCAACAAGTGGAAGATGAATATCCCAGCTACCTCCAAAATCAATCACACAACTTCTAAGCATATCCTCAAGAGTTTGATTTGTTCGTTCAGTCTGCCCGTCTGTTTGAGGATGATAAGCAGTGCTCATATTGATTTGAGTGCCCAGAGCATTCTGAAGAGTTTGCCAAAATCGTGACATAAATCGACTATCTCTGTCAGAAATGATAGAGATTGGTATTCCATGTCGAGATACAATCTCATTAACATAGAGTTTAGCGAGTCGATCCATAGAATAATCCTCTCGGATGGGTAAGAAATGCGCAGATTTAGTAAGGCGATCAACGATAACCCATATCGAGTCATGATTACGTGATGTTCTGGGTAATTTAGTAATGAAATCCATAGAGATCTGATCCCATTTCCACATGGGAATCTCAGGTTGTTGCAATAACCCAGAAGGTCGTTGATGTTCAGCCTTAACTTTGAGACATATTAGACATCGGTCCACATACTCAGCTATGTGTTTCTTCATTCCAGGCCACCAATAAAAGTCTTTAAGATCTTTATACATTTTGTCAGCACCTGGATGAATAGAATACCTGGATTTGTGCGCCTCATTCAAGATAACTGTTCGAGAGTTACCGAATAGAGGAACCCACATTCGGTCTTTAAAATACAACAGTCCATCGCCCTTAGTGTCCAGTTTCTTATCTAATCCCCTTAATCCCTCAGCAAAATAGTTTATGGCTTGTAAAGCTTGTTGCTGAGCGTCTTTAATTTGAGGAATTAGACTAGTTTGAATAGTCATACCTAATGCTTTCACACGTAAAGGTTTGACTCGTTCCTTGCGACTTAAGGCATCAGCTACGACATTCGCTTTACCTGGGTGATAACGAATTTCACAGTCATAGTCGTTTAAAAGTTCAACCCATCGCCTCTGTCGCATGTTCAACATTTTCTGATCTAGAATGTGTTGGAGGCTTTTGTGATCAGTGTATATAATACACCTAGTTCCGTACAAATAGTGTCTCCAAATCTTGAGTGCAAACACTACTGCACCAAGTTCTAGATCATGAGTAGTATAGTTCTTCTCGTGTACTTTCAACTGCCGAGAAGCATAAGCAATCACTTTATCGTTCTGCATTAGAACACACCCAAGACCTTGATGAGAAGCATCACAATACACTGTGAAGTTATCAGTACCTTCCGGTAGTGTCAAGATAGGTGCATTACAGAGTTTATGTTTCAACAGTTGGAACGCCTCCTCCTGTTGAGAACTCCATATAAACGGTTGATTTTTCTGTGTCAATGTAGTCAGTGGCAAGGCTATCTTTGAAAAGTTCTTGATAAACCGACGATAATAACCTGCCAACCCCAAGAATTGACGTATTTCAGTCGGGGTTCGTGGTGTCTCCCATTGTTTCACCGCCTGAATCTTACTGGGATCCACTTGAATACCGTTTTGATTTACTACATGACCAAGAAATTGAACTTCTCGTAACCAAAACTCACACTTGGAGAATTTGGCATATAATTTTTCACGTGCCAAAAGTTCTAGAATTAATTTCAAGTGTTGAGCATGTTCTTGTTGATTTCGAGAATAAATAAGAATATCATCAATAAACACAATCACAAATTTATCCAGATAAGGTCTACATACTCGATTCATCAGATCCATGAAAACTGCTGGTGCATTTGTTAAACCAAACGGCATTACTAGAAATTCGTAATGTCCGTATCGAGTTCTGAAAGCAGTTTTAGGAATGTCATCATCATGAATACGTAACTGATGATATCCAGATCTTAAATCAATTTTTGAAAAATAAGTAGCACCTTGTAGTTGATCAAACAGATCATCGATACGAGGTAGTGGATAACGGTTCTTGATTGTCAGTTTATTGAGTTCCCTGTAGTCAATACACATTCTGAATGAACCATCCTTCTTTTTCACAAAAAGAATAGGTGCTCCCCAGGGTGAGAAACTAGGTCTGATAAAACCTTTGTCTAACAGTTCTTGTAATTGACCTGAAAGTTCTTGCATTTCGGATGGTGCAAGCCGATACGGGGCTTTAGCAACAGGTGCTGCACCTGGAATCAAGTCGATTCGAAATTCAACTTGTCTCACTGGGGGTAATCCTGATATGTTCTCAGGAAAAACTTCAGAAAAATCCTTGACTACTGGGATATCTGTGATTTGTTTAGATAAAGAATTGTGCTCAGTCACATGTGCTAGGAAAGCATAACAACCTTTCCTTAAGAACTTCTGAGCTCGCATACAAGATATGATACCAAGTTTTCTACCAGCTCGTTCTCCTTGAACTATCAGTGTATTACCGTTAGGTAATGGAATACGGATCACCTTGTTTTGACAGACAACTTCCGCTTGGTTATTAGAAAGCCAGTCCATACCAACAACAACATCAAAGCTCCCAAGCTCAATAGGAAGTAAATCAATTTGAAAAGATGATCATTTAGATTCAAGGAACATCCTTGAATAACACTGTTAGGTTTGATCAACTTGCCGTTAGCAAGTTCAATAACATAAGGAGTTTCTAGATCTACCGTAGGCAATGAAATTAATGATGCAAATTCAGGAGAGATAAAGCTCTTATCCGCTCCTGTATCAAACAAAACTGATGCGTATAGATTATTAAGAAGAAACGTACCAGTAACAATATTTGCATCATGTCTCGCCTCGGTCGCACCAATCTGAAAAGCTCTCCCCCTAGCTTCAGTTCCCGGATTGGTGTTATTGTTCGGACAGTTTCGTATGAGATGATCAAGACTTCCACATTTGTAACATGACCGGTTGGTTTGAGTGGTTTGTCGTGGTGCTTGGTTTGGTGTCTGAGCAGGAAAGTTGCAATATTTAGCATAATGTCCAACTCGGTTACAGTTCAGACAAACAGGACATGGTCCCGTGTGATGTAGTGGGCACTTATTGCATTTGGGCGCCTGCCCAGTATAAGTTTTCCTCTCAGGAACATTTGCACCATAGTTCTTCACAGTTGGCTTGCTCTGGGTGATCTCAGCCGGAGCCTTCGCCTTGGTTTTGCCAAACCACTTTCGTTTGGTACCTTTTGACACATTCGAGGTACCGACATCACTACGACTATGAACCGTCTGAGGTTTCAAAGACAGAGTACCACTCCTTACCGCCTCATTGGTAAGCTTAGTGGTCAAAAGAATCGTATGTTTCAGGGTTGTAGGTTCAGCAGCAGTCACCATTCCTCGTATCTGAGGAATCAGACCCTTAATGTACTTCTCGATTAAAGCGGCTTCCGTAGGAAACATATCAGGAAGCAAACAAGTAAGTTCATGAAAACGATCGGTGTAAGCCAGACAATCAGCACCAATCATAGAATGATTCCAGAATTCCTCCTGGAGTTTTTGAATTTCAGTGATGGGACAGTACTCTGATCTAATCAGAGTTTTGAAATCGTTCCAGCCCATCGAGTCAACTGTGGCTGAACCCAAAGTCTTGGCCTGGGTATTCCACCAGGTCAAAGCAGAATCTTTCAAAGAACAGGCAGCATAAGACACCTTATGCTCCTCCAAACACTGACTGATTTTGAGCTTAGTTTCCATTTCCTCAATCCACCTTATTAGACCAGCCGCTCCTTCTTTGCCAGTAAAAGTAGGAGGGTTACAGGAAGCAAAATACTTGTAAGTACATCCCTGTCGAGGTGGATCAGGAACAATAGTAGTTGTACCGGTAGTGGTATGAGTTTCAACGTGACCACCAGTAGCATTATGTTCAACATGATCATGATCCCCACCAGAACCTGTAGTGATATGTGGTTGGTGTTGTGTCAGAACACCACAAGCAGATAGTTGTTCACGCACAATACGAGCTATCATAGCCTCATTTGTTTCAGATCCGCTTGTACCAGCAGGTGGAACAATGCCTGCTCCAGGGTTCACTGGTGGAGTAGTATGCGTTTCCAAGTTCCCAGGTGGAACTACGTTCGCTTCCGGATTAACATGCGGATCCGGATTTGAGTCAACATTCAGAGATGGAATTTGATTCGGTTCAGGGTTTGTAATGTTCTGAGTAGCTCTCTTAGCTGGTCGACCTCGTTTAGGAGCCATTATTCTGCTTACAAGCAGACAAAACTTAGGTCAGTTCAAGAACATTAAAGATATAACCCGTTCTATCACATAAATACAATCCCATTCAGTTACACTGAAAAGTTGTATTAAAAGGTGATTATAAGAATACAGTATAACTACATAAATTCAGTCCAGACATGTTCACATTACACACAGATCACACAATTGTTCGTAGTTATACTTAGTCCTGTTATTTCAAAAACATGTTAGAGTCTTACCCAGCTCATTGCATTGCAACACATGTTTTTAAAGATATGTTCATACAGGACTAGGACATGTTCTCAGACAAGTTCTCTAATATGTTCTCAGTTCATACATTAAGTTCTCATACAGACTATAGATATGTTCTCGTACAGTATGGCTCTCGTACTGTACTTTAGTTCCAGACACATTCACAATTCAGGCACGTTCTCAATTTAGACATGTTCTCGTACAGTATGGCTCTCGTACTGTACTTTAGTTATAGACACATTCACAATTCAGGCACGTTCACAAGTTAGACATGTTCTCGTACAGTATGGCTCTCGTACTGTACTTAAGTTATAGATATATTGCATACAGTATTGCTCCGTACTGTATTCCAGCAAAATATATATTTTAGTTCAATATATTCGCATACAGTATTGTTCCCGTACTGTATTTCAGCGAAATATATATATTAGTTCAATATATTCGCATACAGTATTGTTCCCGTACTGTATTTCAGCGAAATATATATATTAGTTCGACATGTTCTCATATTAATTCGTTCGCATACTGTTATGTTTTCACACAGAAAAATTAATTATAGTTTACACACAAAGTTCATTGTACAACATATATACAAAAACACCCATATATTACAGTACCATAGTTTTATACATACCAAGTTTCGATACAACCAAAAGTCATAATACTCTAAACCAACAACATCATACACTACAACTCACAAACTCGGGATCTATTTATACCAAAATATCCCGCTCTCATAACTACTGATCACTCTATATCACACCATATGTACAACAAGATCATAACTGCTCGGTCTCCTGATCAGCCCTCACCGCAGAAAATACCATAATCCGTCCAACACCATGGCTATAATGACCAACCCTATAGCCACACATAATAACCTAGCCTCTAAGCTCATACCCCCTAGCACTCCCATCATCACTCCTCTCATCACTATCACTCGCTGCCAAAATGCAGCTATCATCCCCTGAATCACGGTTCTCCTCATCCTCTCCTCGATCATAGCCCGCCAAGCTTGCGAGCCAGCATCCAGTGCATTCATCTGTTCCATCAACAACAGATGAGATGTGAGTATCTCGAACACAGTGGTACGTGTATCTTCCCCCATAGCACGAGACTCCTGTAACTCTAGTCGAGTCCCCTGAAGATCTAAGGTCACCTGGCGAAGCTGTGCCCTAAACTCCGCCTGCTGTGAGGACTCTCCTACATCATGTACAGCGTGAAACTCATCCCTGAAAGCCAACTGCTTCCGGGGAGGTAATCCTGTGGTCTTGCGGGCCTGACCCCGCATACGTCGCAACCCGTCCCAAACGGGTACCCTAGGAGGTGATATACTCTGCATCCGATCCGCAACGGGATCAACCGGAGGTAAGTGAGGTGGACTAGGTATAATAGGAAGTGCTGGTGGTGGTGGTGTAACTGGTCTAGGCTCTAATGGTGAATGTGGTAATGCTGGTTGTGCCTGTGGCACTACAGATGGAGCCCGTGAGGCTGCAGTTGATGCCTCTGAAGGATCTGAATCCGGTGCTGAGCTAGAGCTCGGAGTATCATCCCTCATCACATGTGGGATTCGCTGATGAACATGCTGTTCTCCTCGATCAGCCATCACTAGTACAATAAAAAAAATTTCTAATCAGTATCATGACATAAATATTAAATAACAATATTTAATATGAACATGATATGATGCTTTCTCCTATCTCAGAGCAACTATTCGTCTTTATAGTTATTAAGGTTCTGCTTGAATTAAAATAAACTAGAATGCACACGTGTTGCAAATTACAGTTGTGCTGGCCAGTCAAAACTGTAGTTTGTACCACCTGATTATTCTGGCTTAGTTCAAAACAAGTTTTGTTCAATATTAATGTTCGGTGCTCTCTGTGTAACTATACGAGCCTACGGTTATAGTCTAGGTTTCTAAGTCAACCTAATTCTCTATAACCTGTGGCTCTGATACCACCCTGTCACACCCCCACCCCTCGTCACCTCGTGTCTGGTCTGACGTCATTGAATCGGTTGCGGAAGCATAGTGGTGATGTCTCCGAGGTGAGGGGTGACTTACTTGAACCAATATCATAAGCACACAGATTAACTTAAAATAAATACTTTACCAGGGTATCGCAATCACAACCACATTACAACTATATTTATTTAATTACAATACTATTATTAAAGTGCAAATAACTCAAAAGTGCATCCTCACCGGCTACTATGGTTTACCTGCAAAAAGGTTTGAGTTTGAAACGTCAGCACAAAGCTGGTGAGATCGACAGTTCAAATTAAAACAATATGATATGATAAGCACGTTCTCAAAAGTTCAGTTCCGGATAACCATGGGACCTGTATCTAGTTCCTTTCGGACGTCTAGTCTGTCTCAAGATATTACCCGTCGGTACATATCTTAGTGCCTCATTATCTTAATGTCTATCACACCATTAAGAAGTTCAAGAAACAGATAACAAACATTCACACAAGGGGAGATGCAATCCTCCCAGCGAATGGGGTGTCAACCAATAGTACTATCAATGTTTTCTGCTCGGCCACACATGGGTTCACTAGATACAGTTCAAAAATGAGGACTTTCAGTTCCATGATAGGGTTCAGTCTACATGCAAAATCCCATGAATTCCCACAAAAGTCTAATGAAATCACACAGATATCATTGAATCATATCATATATTCAGTCAACAGTTTGCAGTGTTACCCCGATGTTTATAAAAGATTAAGAATAAAAAGGGGTTGTACGAAACTCACCTGATGATATAAGGTAGCAAAATCTCTCAAATCTAACAACAAGGAGATGATTCTGCATTTAATTATATTTAATAAGTTATTTATGTTCTAGTTTACTGATTAGATCCTTCTGAACGTTCAATGTCAAAGACATTGCTTAGTAAATCATCAACTCGATATTAATTATATAATTAATTAATTTAATGTTATATCATACAATGTATGATAATGTAGGAACCTACATTGCATTAGATTCCTAATACAAAGCTGATGACATTCTTGATTAATCTAAATAATCTCGGATTAATCAAATAGTTAATATTGTTGATTATAATACTAAGACAATTTTTAGATGATTTAATGGCTTAGAAATGATTAATCCTTGTTAGTGATTACCCAAATATCATGAAATATCACAATGTAGTATCATAATAGGTGAAATAACCAGGTTTAACATACTAATCTGACTGTTATCATAAACATCAGATAATCATTCCAATGAGTATGTTAATGATTATGATTAGTTTGAAACACTTGGATTTAACCTTTGCATTTCAAAGATTAATCAAACTAATCACCTACATTGTCATAATCAAATGGTTTAAACCATTATAATCATAGGTATGATTTCATGCAAACCGGGCATCACAACGGATCAAAACAAGGATTTAACCGTTAGAACTTCGTGTTCTTCGTTTATAATCAATCCTAGCCATCATCTAGGCAATAATCAACAATCCTAACTATCTCATTACGTTCAAAAATCAAGATCTAATCAATCAAAATCAAACTAGAAGGTTAAAATGAACCGTTACCTGTTCTGACGAGTTTGTGCGGGTAAAACTACGACCGGGACTTGTATATACGATCCTTGGTGAGATTTATGACTTCAAATGGCTTAGAATTGAAGTTTGATGGTGTTAGGAAGAAGAGATGGCGTCTGGAAGTCGTTTGGGGTCGAAATGGATGAATATTTTGTGTTCTGGACGATTCTGATCGATTTAAAAAAATTTTGGCCGACATAGTCGCCAGGCGTAACGCCTGGGTTGCTGCACCCACGCCAGGCGTACCGCCTGACCCGTTTTTCATCCCATTTTTGATTTAAACTTCGTTTCGCGATTCCGGGAGCATACGAACTCCGTTTTGCGCACGGTTTTCGCCCACGTTCATCATTTTTCACATACTTTCAATTCCCAATAACAAAAGTTACTAAATCCTCGTGGATTTCATGCACGACCAAATGTGCTTACGTCATAAATGCCGAATTCTTCGTACGCAACTGCCACAAGTTTGGTATTGGATACAATCACACTGCTCCTCCAACTGATTATACACCAAAAAATCTTAACTGTGAGTCTGAAGGAGACAGTGTATACCAATCCACCAAATCTTCAGAAAAGTCTGATGCTGAAGAATCATTTGAAAGTGATTCAAGTGCCTGCAAATCTGAGTCTGAAACTATTGACATTGAAACTTATTCTTATTCTCTTGGATGTACAAATGTTATCCAGGATGAAACATGTCAGGATAGTGTTTTAATTGAGATTAACCCTGATGAAAAGGTTTCAAATGAATTAAATTTAAAACTGGTTAAGTCAGATGGGCATGGCACTGGAGAGAAAGATGCACGGCTTCTGATAAGTCAGAATCACTCATCAGTAGTTGTAGAAAAAGCTGATGGCACAACTACTGATAAGTGGAAAAGGGTTGATAGACAAGTGCTGAAGAATACCTCTTCAGAGGTTGTCAGCACATCAGCTGTTATCAATTTGTCTACAAATACTGATGTTTCAAATGTGCTGAAGAACAAAAACTCAGTATCTAAGTCATCAGTACTTGTAGATAATCACAAGGGAAAGCAAAAGAGGGTGCCTTGTGAAATTTGTAGGCTGTTTAATCATTCCACTGATGATTGCTGGTACAGAAAAGGTTCTAAATTCAACAAAATAAAGCATAAAAACAAAAACCTTCTCAAAATGAAAACTGAATTTCGTTCCAAGTTTGTACCAGAATCATCTGTCAGTTCAAAGACTGGAAACACCTCACATGGAACTGAATCAAATAAGTTCAAGAAAGATAAGGAGGTGGTTCCAGATTCAAAGAAACAACACTTGAAAAATTCTTCATCAGTTAAAGAAACTAAAGTGTTAAAACCCAAAAATCCAAAGTCAGGTCAAAATGTGTCTAATGAAATCAAAATCTTGACACAAAATCATAATCAACTGATGTTAATGATGCAACAACTGCTAGGAAGAGTCAATCTGGCAGAGGCATCTGTTGATTCATTTCCTAAAAAGAAATCAAAATCAAAAGCCAAAGCAAAATCTTCTGATAAGAATGCTTCAAGTGTTGCTTCAACTGACACTGCTCATTTTGTTTATTCATGTGTTAACAGACCCAAAACCAAAATGGTTTGGGTCCCAAAGTCTAACTGAGTGTGTTGTTGTATGCAGGGTCCTTCAGCATGCCAAAATAGCATCTGGTATGTTGACAGTGGAGGATCCATGCATATGACTGGGAGCAGATCTCTCCTTCAAAATTATTTTACTGGAAGGAAGGGATTTGTATCCTTTGGAAATGATGCTAAGGGTTACATTATTGGGAAAGGTATGGTAACAAATGGTGAAATTAGGTTTGATGATGTGAATCATGTTGAAAATCTTAAGTACAATCTTCTGAGTGTTAGTCAAATGTGTGATAAGGGTCATGTTTCTCTTTTCACTAAGCAAGATTGTAGGATTTTATCTTCTGATGTAATGCCTTTGATTAGCAAAGTTTTAGATGAGTATACACTTCTTAAGGCTAACAGAGTGGGAAAGGTATATGCCTTTGATTTATCTAAGAATATCTCTGTCAAGGGTCATCCTTGTTTATTCTCTAAGGCCTCTTTCAAAGAATCAAATCTGTGGCATAGAAGATTAGGTCATGTGAACATCAAAAACATGAATCAATTGGTGAAACATGGGTTGGTTAGAGGTCTTCCTTTAAAGGACTTTAGTTGTGATGAGAATTGTACTGCCTGCTTGAAAGGAAAGCAACACAAAGTCTCTTTTCCTCCAATTGGAGATTCCAAATCCACTGGTTGCCTGCAACTACTGCACATGGATTTGTTTGGTCCTGTGCAGATAATGTCTATGGCAAAGAAGAAGTATTGTCTAGTTATTGTTGATGACTATTCAAAATTTGTCTGGACTTTCTTCTTACACTCAAAAGGTGAGGTTGCCAAGGCTATTATGAATTTTGTGTTGTTTGCTGAAAAGCAATATTCTATTCCTATCAAGTGTGTTAGGAGTGATAATGGCACTGAATTCAGAAATCACCTTCTGGATGAATTTTATCTGTCAAAGGGAATTCAGAGACAGTACAGTATTCCCAGAACTCCTGAACAAAATGGAGTTGTAGAAAGGAAAAATAGGACTTTGATTGAAGCTGCCAGAACAATGCTTGCAGATTCTGGTTTACCACTAACCTTCTGGGCAGAAGCTGTTAATACAGCTTGCTATGTGCAAAACAGAGTTTTGGTGAATCAAAGATGGTTGAAGACTCCATATGAAATACTTCACTCTTTAACTCCTTTGATTTCCTTCTTCAGAGCTTTTGGGTGTCCTTGCTATATTCTCAACACCAAAGATCAACTTACCAAATTTGATTCCAAAGATGATGCAGGATACTTTGTTGGATATTCTTCAACTTGCAAGGCTTATAGAGTGTTCAATTGTCGAACAAAGATTGTTGAAGAAACTCTTCATGTTAAATTCAATGAATGTCCCAAAGATTCCATTCCTCAAAATCCTGCTGAGATGTTTGATCTTAACATCTTGCAACATAAATTTCCAGTTGAACCTAATGGTGAAGAACATGAGGTATTTCCAGCAAATCCACCAAAAGATTCTACAGAAACCACACAAGGAATTCCAGATGATGAAGATGAAAGTACTCATTTGTTCAGATTCAGTGATAATCTGCCTACATCTGCAAAATCAGTTGCTCCTCCAAATACAAATGCTGATGAAATTCTGGATTCTTCCACATCATTTGAAATTCCAGCTGAATTGTTCCCTGGTTCTTCATCCACTTCTGCAGCAGCTGAACCTCCAGCAAACACTTGCACTGCTCTTATTCCATATCAAGAACTGAAAGATCATCCATTATCTCAAATTCTTGGTGATATTTCTGCTGGTGTTTCAACAAGAAGTCAATTATCAAACTTTTGCCTCTATGCCTTATTTGTCAGTCAACAAGAACCAAAGAACTATCACACTGCACTCAAAGACAATGGCTGGGTGGAAGCAATGCAGTTGGAGTTGCTGCAGTTCCAGAAACAACAAGTCTGGGAGCTGGTTCCTTTACCCCAAGGTAAGTGTGCAATAGGCAGTAAATGGGTGTTTAGGAATAAAACTGATGAAAATGGTCAAATAGTTAAGAACAAGGCCAGACTAGTTGTACAGGGGTTCTCTCAGGAAGAAGGTATTGATTATGATGAGACCTTTGCCCCTGTAGCCAGACTAGAAGCAATTAGATTGTTTTTAGCATATGCTGCCTTACACAAATTAAAAGTTTTTCAAATGGATGTCAAAAGTGCTTTCCTATATGGTAAAATAAAAGAGGAAGTGTATGTGTGTCAACCTCCAGGCTTTGAGGACAATAAACATCCTGATTGGGTGTACAAGCTTGATAAAGCTCTTTATGGGCTGAAACAAGCACCTAGAGCCTGGTATGACACTTTATCTACTTTTCTTCTCAAAAATAATTTCACTAGAGGCTCCATTGATAAAACTTTATTCATAAAGAATGTAGGCCAGCATAAGCTACTTGTTCAAATTTATGTTGATGACATCATATTTGCTTCTTCTGATCTAAAGTTGTGTGATGCTTTCACTGAGCTTATGACCAAAAATTTTGAAATGAGTGCCATGGGGGAACTACAGTTTTTCTTGGGTCTTCAAATTAAACAAAAATCTGATGGAATTTTCATTCACCAATCAAAATACACAAAAGAGCTGTTAAAGAAATTTGATTTGCAAAACTGTAAACCATGTTCTAACCCCATGAGTAGCACCACACAACTTGATGCTGATCTGAAAGGTACTTCAGTTGATGAAACTCTTTATAGATGTATGATTGGGTCTTTGATGTATCTAACTGCATCAAGGCCAGACATTATGTTTGCCACATGTGTTTGTGCTAGATTTCAGGCTGCACCCAAAGAATCTCATTTGATTGCTGTGAAAAGAATCTTCAGATACTTGCAGGGCACTCTATCTCTGGGAATATGGTATTCCACTGGACATTCCTGCAAGCTAGTTGCTTTTTCTGATAGTGACTATGCAGGATGCAAACTCTCAAGAAAATCTACTTCTGGTGGGTGTCAATTTCTTGGAAATTGTCTGGTTTCTTGGCAAAGTAAGAAACAAACATCTGTAGCCACTTCCACTGCTGAAGCCGAGTACATTGCTGCTGCAAGTTGTACTTCACAAATTCTCTGGCTTCAGTCTCAACTCTTGGATTATGGCATCAAAGAACTGAAGACACCATTGTTAATGGATAGTGCTTCAGCTCTTTGTATTGTCAAGAATCCAGTTCAGCACTCTAGGACTAAACACATTGAGATCAGACATCATTTTATAAGAGATTGTTATGAAAAGGGTCTGATTGATCCAAAGTTTGTTCCTAGTGCTGATGAGCTTGCAGACATCTTTACTAAGCCTTTAGACACCTCAACTTTTCAAAATTTAGTTCTAAGGCTTGGTATGCTGCAACTTGAATAGATTGGTTTTTCATCAAATAAATTTTAATTTCTTTTCAAAAACCCAAAAATATTTTCAATTTTTCTTTTCAAATGAAAATTTTTTTTACCTTGAAACTTTTTGATATTTTCAGTAAATACTGATACATATCAAAAGTACTGATTCAAGAAAAAATATGACCTTTTCTAATACTCTAAGTTACAAGTACTGATGAGTATTGATTCACTAAGTACTGAAGGTCAAACATTGTTTACAAGTTCTGATGAACACATTGTTCATAAGTTCTGATAAACAACATTTCCACAAAGTTCTGATGAACAAATTGTTTACAAGTTCTGATGAACACATTGTTCACAAGTTCTGATGAACAAAATTTCCACAAAGTTCTGATGAACAAATTGCTTACAAGTTCTGATGAACACATTGTTCACAAGTTCTGATGAACAAAATTTCCACAAAGTCTGATGAACAACTGATGAAAACAATTGCTGAACAAAACTGTCGACAACACCTGATGAGTAATTTTACTCTTCAGTTGTTTTAACTTCTGTTGTTTTCTCTATTTAACTCAACCTTCTTCAGTTGTTTCATTATCACTTTCTCAGAACTTTCCATATTTTTCAAAAACCTATTTTCCCTCTCCAGTCTTTGCATCCATGGCGTCCGTAACCTTGAAACCGCGTCATAACTCCATTGCTTATCTGACCAAATCCTCCTTCTGGTCAAAGTTTGATGAAGCTGTAGATTTGATGAATGCTTCTCAATTCAAAAATGCTTTTCTCATCAATCCAACACTATATGTCGACTCTATTCATCAATTCTGGATGAATGTCGAACTGATCAATGTTGGCACAGGAGTAATCTCTCTTCGCTCCACTGTCAATGGTCATAACGTGCACATAAGCCCAGCTGAACTGAGGGACGTTCTTCAGCTCGATGATGCTAATCTGGTCACCCAATTCCCAAAGAATCAACTTGACCTCTGTTTCACAAGTCATGAATACCAAGGTGACCTAAGTGATTCCACTCTGTATAAGAAGAACTTCAATGACCCAGAGCGCCTGATATTTCATATGATCAACATATGCTTGGCTCCAAAGTCTTCTTCATGGGACCAAATGTCTTCCCGATGGCAACAGGTATTGTATTCAATACTTGAATCTCAAAAACTAAATTTTTCTCAAATCCTGTTTTCTGAATTAACTGAACATGCTGCTAAGCCTGTTTCTTCTAGATGGCTACTCTATCCACGTTTTATCATGGCCATCATAGAGAAACAGCTTCAGCAAAATGGCCTTGTTGGTCAGGGGATCACTGCTCCAGCAGTTTTGTTGGAAGTATATTCCCGACACAACTCTAACCCTACTCTCAAAGAGGCTGCCCGAAAGCTAAAACCCAAGCAGAGGGAACCCACAGCCTCCACCACAAAATCCAAATCCAGAGTCCCCACTAAACCAAAATCCAAACAAACCAAAAAGGCTGCTCAGGGAAATGAGTCCCCTGAGTCTGCCCATGCCTCACCAAGGCATGACATGGCCACTGGGAGTAGTCAACCAGTGATCCATCCGACTCCACCGGCTCAAACCGCCCAGGATTCCTCTCAACAGGAACCTGGTGCAACCATTGAAGGGGCAGACACATCACTAGAACCTCTTTCAGTTGAAAAGGTTTCTATTGAAAAGCACCAATCTCCCCGGGTGCAATCTGTTTCAAAACCACTTCCTATGGAAACCACCCCAAATAGCCCAACTTTTGTTATTGCAAACATCCTGGATCAGTTGAACACTCCTATCCCCTCCCAGACACCTATCAATACTGGGATTAGCTCCAACATTGAGGGGGAGGACCAAAGTGTCTCTGATAACCCACAGGATCATGACTACAACATCAGATCTCCTAGTGTGGAAAGAGAGATTCTGATATCTGACAAGGCTGCTACTTCATCACCTCCATCATTTGGAGTGATTGATAGTGGTACCATGGCTAAGACCTTGTCAGAGGCAACAACTGATGAAGGGGTTACCCCTGAGGTTGGAAGTCCCCAGAACCAAGAAACAGGGGCACCTGAAAATGTTGAGCCACACTCAACTCAGGTAGATCCTGAGATTCTCAGGAGGTCAGATGATTTAGCTAAGGCTACTGATGACCAAAGAACACTTGCTGAGGTTCTAAAGAAGAACCAAATCCTTGAGGCTGAGGTATGTAGACTCAATGAGCTACTCACCAAAATGTCCAAGGACAAAAGTCCATCTTCCCCAATTACCCCACAGATGGCACCTTCTCATCCTGAAGGTCACCCAAACACTTCCCCCACTATTTCACAATTTCAAATGCCACCAGCCTTTGCTTCAGGCGCTAATCCTTTGGGTTCTAGCCCCCCAGAGGCATTAGCTGCTGCCTTTCTAAATATCCTCCCTCTCATCACTCCATTACTGAAAACAATTATTGTTCAAGCCCTTGATGAGAGGCTACCCTCCAACTCTCAAATTCAACAAATGGTTGATGAGGCTGTGACTGCCAGACTTACAACTCTTAATACTCCTTCTTCCCCTGCAGCCAAAAAGGGGGAGTTAGGAACAGAGTCAGTCACAACTTCAGCTTCCAAAAGGCCAAGATCTGAAGATGTTGCTTCTGAAAGGTCTCCTGCAATTCAAGTGACTTATAAGAGACAGAAGAAGAAACCTGTTGAGGTTATCAACAGAGCTGATAAGGAGGTTGAGCAGGAAATGGCTGAGAAAGTAATTGAAGCAAGTGCAGAACAAGTGGAAGTTACAACATCTGATGTACAAAAACAGGCTACAACATCTGATGTACAAAAACAGGCTACAACCTCTGATGTACAAGAAACTGAACCAGAGGAGATACAAAATCAAGAGGTTCAAACTCAGGTTGTTGAGGTAAGGGCTCCTCCAAAGAAGAGAAGGCAACTTAGAATTCAAGAAGAAGAGGGTTCTGATGAAGAAGACAGGATGCCTATCTCTACAGTTATCAAGCCAAATGTTCAAAAGCCTGCACCATCAACAACTGGGTTGGATCTGTCAATTCAAAAGAAGAAAGTATCTTTACCTGCCAAATATGTGCCTGAGAAGCCACTGGTGTTGGGACAACATCCAAAGCTCACACCAGAATCTCAAATGTTGGCAGTAAAAGTGAAGCTTGAAGAAGAAGAGAACCAGAAACAGCATGATGAGCAAATCCTAAAGATGGTTGACAAGGATTATCCTCAGACATCAACCATTATTGCAATGAAGAAAGAAGCTCAAAGGTTGTATGCTCTGAGGTTCACCTACCAGTATAGGAAGGAACAGATTAGAATGTGGCCTGATCCAAGAATCATTCATAGGATCCACAAGAGAGAGGCTCCAGCATCTTATGCCAGAAGAATCAGAAGGGTCTTAAGTGCTGACATTATGCTAGGGTCAGTACTTGATCCTTGGGAGATAATCAATGACTTCAAGAGTGTGTACAACTCTGGCTCAAAAGCTCCAAAGTTTATAGAAAACAAAATGATCAAGAAAGGCTTGGTATATAGGAAACTTGAAAGTGTTCAACAAAATGAGCTTTCTCTATTTTTGGAAGGGAAGCATCCTGATGAGTTTGTATACAGAGAGATTACTAGAGTTGAGCTGAATGATGGGACAACGGCCAGGTACTTGTCTGAGTACTATGGACCTGAGTCTTTCTTTGAAGGTGAACCTGAGAGGCTGACTCCAGAAAAGAAGGTAATACTGCTTGAGGCATATGTCAGGGAGTCCTTCAGGTTAGTATATAATCAATAGCCTTAATGAGAGGGGTTAATGCTCATAGTCCATTTCCCCAATGGAGTTCCCTCTCATATTTTGCTTGTTAGATTTTTGGAAGCTGTTGATTATCAGGCATACACTTTAACTGGTCATTTTGATACTGATCTCAAAGAAAAAGACTTTTCTTTCAGCCTGGGAGTAAATAAGTGAGACCATCAATAAATTAGAGGTTTTTGGCTGCATTGGTTCAGGGGGAGTTTGTTGGACTAAAAGAACCAATGAGCCTGATCAGAAAAATCTCTAAGTCTCACAGCACTTATAACGACTGAAGAAGAACACAACAGCTGACATTCAATGTACTGAAGACACAAGAGCTGAAGTGATATACAACAGCTGAAGTGCAACTCATCAGATGTTGTAATGTGTAGTTTAGTCTTCAGCAGTTTTCTTTCAGTGTTTGTAAAAGTCTGATGAGTAGTTTACTCATCAGATGTTTTAGTTTATTTCTTCAGTAGTTTTATTATGTCAGTAGTTGTAGGAGAATGTTTTCAGACGTTGAAGACATTCTCAGTAGTTTAGTTATTTTCAGTTGTTTTGTTTTGTCTGTTAGGTGTCAACATCATGTGACATCATCAGACGTCACTGTCTCTATATAAGGGCAGTTGACATGTTTGTAATGGTAACGAAGTTAATGATCTGAATGATATATTCCTTTTGCAGAAAGTTTCTCTCTCTATAACAAACTTGCATTTACTGTTTGATTGAACTTTGTTCTTGCTATGATTATGCTAATTCAACTTTGAATTCCGCTGCTATACTCTATTAATTGTATCAATTGAGAACATCTGATCCTACAGTAGTCAAGGGTTCGTGAAATGATGGCGTGCACTCAAGGTTAGGCCAGGTCTCCAGCATTAAGAAGGTTCGGTTATAATGATTACCGAACTCAGGGTTCGGCTGGTGTCCGGGAAGGTTCGCATCTATTGAGTGGGTTCGGTGGCTTAGAGGTTTGTGGCATGCATGTTTCGTGGCACAGGTTCGTGACCTTCTAGGGTTCGCAGCTTACGTCACTGGTTCGCAGGAGGGTTCGGTTGATCAAGGAAAGGTTCGTCCCAATCATTGGTTCGTGACCAGTCAAGGTTCGGGAGGTGATTGTTTCGACTAAGCAGCAACAAGGTTCGTGAAACCCCAAAGGGTTTGGCCCCCGAACCTGTCGAGCCTCCAACCTCGTCCCCTTCATCACATGCACTCGTTATTATGGTTGATTTCATGATAGCATCGCCCAGTAATGATCTTCGGAGGTGCTATGGTTGCGGAGGGTAAGCCTAAGGCTGGTTTCTGTGTGTGGTTCGCACAACAAGTTGAGAAAACCCTACTTTTTCGAGTTTTCTATGCTCATTACCTCTCCTTTGGCTGATTAAATACACAGATCCACTGTACTTCTATGTAGAGGACATCAAGGGCTTCGCGTGGGTTCAAGAATCATCGAATTTCGTGGTGAAATGAAGAAGTTATGGGGTTTTGAAGGTGGAAAATGGTGGTGGCCGGAAATGTGAGTTAGAGAGAGAGTAGAAAGTGGTGAAATGAAATAAATGCCCTCATTTGTGGCTTTTATACCCCGAGGGTATTCGGGTTTGTTTCGGTTGCTCGGTTCGCGTTTTCGTCGCGTATCCGGAAATTTTACGCATGATTTAGTTTTAATAAATAAAAGATGTTAAATTAATTATTTTGATGAGTTTCAAAATTGTAAAATGTTAAACATTTTATTTTATTAATTTACTGATCGTTCGTGTCGTGTTTTCGTTTTCGTTTCGTCGGATCGCGTCACCATCGCACGTATTCGTTCGAATCGTCATTCGAACGAACACAACGATGGTTTTGCTTTCCGACTTTTGTTTTCTACTTTCCAGTTATCATTTCAGAATGTTAAACTCACAGATATGTTTGTGTGAATCGTCACCCACACAAACACACTGTCAGTTCATTATTCTGAAACAACACTGTAAATTATGTTTGAATTGTGTTTCCTCATTGTCGGACTCAACTAACACCCTGATATCACATTGTTTTCACATTGAATTGTCGGCCATCTGATTCCTGTCATCTATGGATATCAGATCGCAACCGATTTGTTATTGTTATTCGCTTGAACACTTGTTGTTTCCCGTGATTTGTTGTGTTAACTGTACTTAAGTTTTCACTTAAATACACACTACTTATGTTTCGAATGTATGTTGTACTTACAGTATTAAAGTTTAGACGAAAATACGTACAACTGTTTCTTGTATTTAGAATACTGTTAATACAAGAAATGTTTATGCGCATAGAATTACACATAGTTACTGTTTAAAGTACACGTACCGTACGGACTTGCCGGCCAGTCAGGTACTAGTTGTCACTGTCTCCCCTTGTTAAAGAAATTTCGTCCCGAAATTTAAGCATAAAGGTCGGGCTTTAATTCTCGAACAGATGGGGATACTCTGCTTTCATGTTGTCCTCGCGCTCCCAGGTAAATTCAGGTCCACGCTTGGAGTTCCATCGAACCTGTACAATAGGGATACGGCTTCGTTTCAGTTTCTTAACTTCACGTTCCATAATCTCTACAGGTTCTTCAATGAAGTGTAGTTGCTCATCAACTTGTATTTCTTCCAATGGTATAATCAATGATTCGTCTGCTAAGCACCTCTTGAGATTTGATACGTGAAACACATCGTGTACTCCACTGAGTTCATCAGGGAGTTTGAGTCTGTATGCCACAGGACCTATACGTTGAGTAATCTCAAACGGTCCGACATACCTAGGTGCTAACTTGCCCTTAGCCCCAAAACGAACTACGCTTTTCCATGGGGACACTTTCAACATGACTCGGTCACCCACTTCGAATTCCAAAGGCTTGCGCCGTTTGTCTGCATAACTCTTTTGGCGGCTACGTGTTGCTTGTAATCGTTGTTGTATCTGGGCTATCTTATCAGTAGTTTCCTGAATAAGTTCAGGCCCAGTAATTCTGTTATCTCCCACTTCGGTCCAACAGATTGGAGACCGACATTTTCTACCATAAAGTGCTTCAAACGGAGCACATCCAATGCTGCTGTGGTAGCTATTGTTGTAGGAGAACTCGATGAGTGGTAAGTGTGTGTCCCAACTTCCACCGAAGTCTAGGATGCATGTTCTCAACATATCCTCTATGGTTTGGATGGTGCGTTCGCTTTGTCCGTCCGTTTGTGGATGATAAGCGGTGCTCAAGTTAACACTTGTCCCTAAGGATTGTTGCAATGATTGCCAGAACCGCGAAGTAAATCGACTGTCCCGGTCTGAAATAATAGCCAATGGCACCCCGTGCCTTACTACTATTTCATCAATGTATAGTCTCGCTAGTTTCTCCATCTTGTATGTCTCTCTGATCGGCAAGAAATGTGCGGATTTGGTCAATCGATCAACGATGACCCAAATAGAATCATATCCGCTGGAAGTGCGGGGCAGCTTGGTAATGAAATCCATAGCTATTTGCTCCCACTTCCATTGTGGTATCTCTGGTTGTTCCAGCAAACCCGAGGGCTTCTGGTGTTTAGCTTTGACCTTGGCACATGTGTTGCATTTGTCAACATAAGTGGCAACATCTTTCTTCATACCCGGCCACCAATAAAATGACCTAAGATCTTGGTACATCTTATCGGCACCAGGATGAACTGAATAACGTGTCTTGTGTGCCTCGTCAAGTATAAGTGTTCGGAGTTCATCTACTGCTGGAATCCAAACACGATCCAAATAATAGATAACTCCATCTTGTTTCGTCTTGAAATGTTTCTCGGCTCCACAATCGAGCTCGCGTTTCAGATTGTCTCTTGCCACTGCCTCCTGTTGTGCTTGTAAAATGTGATCTCTCAAACTTGTTTGCACTGTCATTCCCATTGCTCGAACGTGCAAGGGTTTGACTCTTTCCTTCCGACTCAAAGCGTCCGCCACAACATTCGCTTTGCCCGGATGGTATTTGATCACACAATCGTAATCGTTCAGGAGCTCAACCCAACGTCTCTGTCTCATGTTAAGCTCCTTCTGATCAAATATGTGCTGTAAACTTTTGTGATCTGTGAAGATAGTGCATTTGGTACCATAAAGGTAATGTCTCCAAATCTTTAAAGCAAATACAACAGCTCCCAGTTCAAGATCGTGTGTCGTGTAATTCTTCTCGTGTATTTTCAACTGTCGTGAGGCATAAGCAATGACTTTGTCTCGTTGCATCAAAACACATCCGAGTCCCTGATGGGAAGCATCATAATAAACTACAAAGTCATCATTGCCTTCTGGGAGTGTTAAGATTGGAGCATTGCACAATCTTTGTTTCAGTGTCTGGAATGCCTCCTCTTGTTTCTGAGTCCACACAAATGGTTCAGACTTCTGTGTGAGCTTGGTGAGAGGCAAGGCTATCTTAGAAAAATTCGAAATGAATCTCCTGTAATAACCTGCCAATCCCAAAAATGATCGAATCGCTGTTGGGGTTGTAGGCACATCCCAGTTTTTTATTGCTTCCATCTTGGCAGGATCCACGTGAATACCATCACTGTTAATCACGTGACCCAAGAACTGAACTTCTCTTAACCAAAATTCACACTTGGAGAACTTGGCATAGAGTCGTTCTTCTTTCAGAAGCTCCAAAACTGTCTTGAAGTGTTGCTCATGTTCCTTCTCGTTCTTTGAATAAATCAGTATATCATCAATAAAGACAATCACAAACTGATCTAGATACGGTTTACACACTCGGTTCATTAAGTCCATGAACACAGCCGGTGCGTTCGTCAATCCGAATGGCATCACCATGAATTCGTAATGACCATATCGGGTACGAAAGGCCGTCTTTGGTATGTCTTCTTCTTGAATCCTGAGCTGATGATAGCCTGATCTCAGGTCTATCTTGGAAAAGTACTGTGCTCCCTGTAACTGATCAAACAAATCATCGATCCTCGGTAACGGGTACCGATTCTTGATGGTGAGTTTGTTGAGTTCTCTGTAATCAATGCACATCCTGAAAGTTCCATCCTTTTTCTTCACAAAAAGAACCGTAGCTCCCCACGGGGAAAAGCTCGGTCGGATGAACCCTTTATCGAGTAGCTCTTGTAGTTGATTAGACAGCTCCTGCATCTCTGATGGAGCAAGTCTATAAGGAGACTTAGCTATAGGAGTCGCTCCCGGAATCAAATCGATTCGAAACTGCACCAATCTCTCAGGTGGCAGTCCCGGTAAGTCATCCGAAAACACGTCCGAGTAGTCTCTCACAACTGGTACATCTTGAATCTTGGTTGCATTCGTGCATCATATCATTCTGATATGCCGTTTCACTTGATCTCCATGAATCTCCGGAATTTGATCGTTCTCCATTCAAGCGTAGATATTAATTATACTAAATCCTATTATCTAATTGGAACCTAATTAATCTATAATTATCCTTAGTCATGTTACTAATTACTTATAATATATATAGTCTTAATATCCTACATAATTTAAATACACATGGTAAAAGGACATACCCTCGAAGTCATCCGACTCCGCGTGAACATCCGGTGCTGGCAGAGCGAGTAGTTCCTCGGGGGTGGTTGATGTGGTTGGAACTGTTGAAGTTGTTTGGAACTTCCTCATAGGGCAGTTTCTTGCAAAATGTCCAAGTATTCCGCATGTGTAGCAGTGGTGATTGTGTTGAGAGGAAGTAGGGGCACTTGCCTTCTGATTCTGATTCTGTGTTGGAAGGCTTCGGCACCTCCAAATCGAGTGTCCCTTCTTTCCACAGTTCAAACAAAGACTGCATGGATTGTTCTCAGCATGATGAAATCCACACCTGTTACACTTTGGGTGGTTACCAGTGTATTGACGAAGTTTTGATTTCATTGACGTTTTGCAATGAGAAGCCCAGTGTCCTGTCCTTCCACATTTCTCACAGCGTTTACACATCATATGTTCTTTGTGGTGAAAACCACATTTAGTGCATAAGGGAGAGAAACCAACATACTGGTGAGGAATTGGAGCTATTGGTGTTTTGCATTGCTGCATCCAATGTCCTGCCTTCCCACAGCGAGTACATTGTACACAGGGTAGTTCAGCCCTGTGATAACAGTTACAGACTAAACAATGTGGGGTTTTTCCCTTGTGGTGTCCACTAACTCGGACTGGATCTGGCATAACTTGACTGATAGGAATAGCTTCCGTGTAGTTAACGGATCCCTTTCGCTTTTTAGCAGGACGATGTTTGGGTTTCTTACTGGTGTCACCTTCCGCAGGTTCCTTCCCTTTGGTGGTGACTGGTGGAAAACTCTTAGCATACTCTTCACTGCTCCTGATCCTATTGATGATCTCAGGAATGATTGCAACCAACTGCTCAGTGATTAAGGTTGCCAGTGCAGCAGTCGCGGGTTCCACCTCAGGTGGAGGAGGATGAGGTGGTAATGGTGGTTGTCCCTGTGACATGTCAATCCTAACCGAAAAATCATCGGTTAGTATTCATGTTCAAGTAATGTAACGTGTGCAATTGATTCCAATGTCCTGTGTTCTCTACATGAGGTCCCTAGGTTATAGTCTAGGCCAAACCATTCAAGTAATATGACCTATATTTCTCTATAACCATGGCTCTGATACCAATCTGTCACACCCCAGGCCGACGGGAACGGATCGTGTTTTCCCGTCGGGCGGAAGGTTCCCGGGGCGTGATATCTTTGAGTGATAATCAATTGATCAGATTGTTTACATAGCACATGAGATATAAATGAGAAATGCTAACATGATATGAAATAGAATTACAAAGTTAAATTACATTGTACATCATAATTTAACTAAGTAAATCTAATCAAAAGAATCAATGAGTTCATATCTTGTATCTATGCAAGATATACAAAAGTGATTCACGTTTGTCTTCCCAAAAGTATGCAATCAAAAGTAAGCTAGGTCTTCTAAAAGTCCACTAGCTTATTACTTGCACATATGTATCTACACCTGTTCGTCACCTGAGAAAAACATGCATTTAAACCAAGTCAACACTAGGTTGGTGAGTTCATAAGTAAGTAAGTTGAAAACCTTGATTCATTCACATGCACAATCATAATGTTCATATTGTTACTTGTATGTCGTTTGTACACTTGTTCACCCAATGGCTTCTCCCTAGTTGTATTTGCAAATGATGTGACCCCTGTTCAAACATGCTTATATATAGAGAATCATGAAAGGATCAAGCCCAGTCACTATCCCACCACATGCTCAAACAAAGTTCACACTACTTGCAATACAACTATGGATTTCCATTCCCAATCCAATGTCCGTGTCATTCTTGAATCACCTGTGATAACTTGTATAGAATAATATAATAATGTAATTGAAGTTATCGAACCGAAGTTTAGATAACCATTATATGTTAAGGAATATTAGGTTTATCAGATCTGTTCCTTGTATTATTCTATAGTCGAGGGGTTAACTGTTGTTACACTTTTAAATATTAAGAGTGTTAGTTAACCATTTGTACTTTGTTCTTGAACTATAGTGCATAGAGCCTAAAAGGAATCCATTTTAATCCTCACGTAATCAGATTACAATGCATCCGATTTATCTCTACCACTTTGTATGTCTTGCGTCCTCAACGAAAACTATTACTAGTAGTGAAACATGAGGTAAGATCATTTCCTCAACCTACTAATCAATAGGATCCCGTTGGATTAATTACTATATTCCTGTTTATTAATATCACCATGTGACGCTTTCCCAGAACCTGACTTGAGGTAGCCCTGTCACCGGTCATACGTTACCGGCCAATGAATCAATACGAACAACATACTAGCCCTACAAGCTAGAGGTTTGTCAAACCTATGGTACCACTATGCTATCGTCGGTTTAGTCACGTCAAACTAACTGGTTCAGCGATTTAAAGGGGCTTATCGTGATCTTTAGAATACATGGCACATGACTGAAATGATATAATACAACAGTTCAATAGAAATTAATTGTAATTGTATTCACTTGAATTCTTGTTCTCATTGTCATATGTTCTCCTTGTTATTAACAAAGTTAAATAAGAACTTGTCTTATTATATTATGTTAATCGTTCGAGTGAATGATGTTGTTATCATGAAGTTACATTATCATGATTATCATTCTTTGTTCCTTGTTCTTCTTGTAATATGTGTTGAGTTGAAAAGCTAAGTGTTATAAGAACTAGTCTTATTACACTTACTTAATTCTTGTATATGAATGATGTAATAAAGATATATTATCTTTGTATCATTCTTATGTTTTATTCTTGTCATAGTGTTCCTTGTACTTGTTCCTGTGTTTACTTCTTGTAAGAATAACTAAGTGTTGTAGGAGATAATCATACAACTATGTTATTTTATTGTATTGATGAGTTATGATAATATAATATCATTATCATCTTATCTTTCCCTGTCATCATGTAATCATACAAGCAAGCATACAATGATATATGATAATAAACAATTTAATATCATTTAATCAAAGTATTAACAATATGTAGGCAAAACTTTTAAGTAAATAAAAGTAAAGCATGTTTCTCAGCCCCGAGAGTTAAAATCAGTAAAGATTAAAGTAAAAGGGGCATATGAACTCACCTTGTTGTTGTAGGGTTGACTTAGCTTAAAAGAAGAATTGCACGCGCTCTTGTTGTACTGAAGTTTGTTTTATGATCCTGTATTGAATTCATATTGTATGTAATTCATAATTGTTGAATGTAATTGTTTATTGTGCTTGTATGCGTGTTAGCCTTAACTTGGCTAACACTCGTGAGTCTCGGAAATGATTCGGCCCGTATTTAATATTCGTTGACCCTCTAACATCCGGTTTCAATATCTAAAGTTTGTCATGTGATAAAAAGTGTAAGTTATCCCTTGAATTCCCTTAATAAGGGTCTTGTAATTAAATCCAAGTCATCAATATGACTTGATTTATCATTTAAAACTTGTCTTGTTATTATTGATTCCATTTAATTTGTATAGTTAGTCAATAATTATTGTTTTAAATGCGTTAAATTGCCTCGTTAAGAAATGAGCCGGAATCACTTGGGTCGAATATCATTGGGCCTTGGACCGAATAAATGTGTGTGAGCCAAAGCTATGGGCCGAATATTAGACCATGGGCCAATTGGCCAACATGGGCCGATTCTCCTAGGCTGTTGGGCCTAAATCAGAAAATAGTCCAATGAAATAGGGTTGGGTCGATTGGGCTAGGGGGTTAGGAGTTGGGCTGCCAATGAAGTTGGGCCCGTTGGTTGATCTTGAGCTTGTTTCACGAAATTCTTGGGCCAAAAGGTTCTGTTGGGCCTTGTGTGTATATGGGCCGAGATAAAAGAGATGGACCAAAAATGGTTGTGTTGGGCAGAAACATTGTTAATGGGCTTGAACAAAATACAGTTGGGCCAATGAGGCTACTATTGGGCCTGTCATATTGGGCTGAACATAAAAATGCCGCTGAATAATTCACGTGGTTCGTTGCCAGAATAGCTTCGTCCTAATCACAAGGTTCGCAGGCCAAGTAGTACAAAATGGTTCGGCTAGCTTGTCGTGTACAATTGATTAGAAGGTTCGGCAGTGGGTTCGTGGATGGCTTGATTCGGTAATAAGGTTCGCGTCTCAGTCTGTGGCTCGGCTAGTGTGACAGTTGCATACGAGAAATTACGTCATCAATGACGTGAGCACATTTGATCATTCTAGAAATTCACGTCGATTTAATGATTTCAATTGTTACAGATTGATAGTATGCGAGAAATGATGAACGTGGGCGAAAACCGTGTGCGAAATGGAGTCCTGGATTGCCCGGAATCGAAAAACGAAGAAAAATCACTAAGTGTTGGTCCATTGGACCCATCGCGGTACGCGATGGAGGGATTTAGAATCCTCCGCGGTACGCGATGCAGGAAAGAAATCTGAGATCTCCGGATTTCTTCGCGGTACGCGAAGACGTTTTGGGCACCTCGTCGCGGTACGCGACGGGTGTGGCGGTGCAGTGATCTAATCTATTTCATCAGATTTCATGCAAGAAGATTTTATTATTCTTCTTCTCGCTTCTGCTTAACTTCCAGGCGAAAACACACCCATTTTCACCATCAAAATACCATCTTGAAGCCACCAGATCGCAAGTTTGAAGCCAGGAAACGTGTGTACAAGTTCTGATCGTAGTTTCAACCGCAGATATCCGTCTGTTTAGGTAATGATCCGTTTAAACCTTCTAGTTTGATTTTGATTGATTAGATCTTGATTTTGAACGTAATGAGATAGTTAAGATTGTTGATTATTGCCTAGATGATGGCTAGGATTGATTATAAACGAAGAACACGAAGTTCTAACGGTTAAATCCTTGTTTTGATCCGTTGTAATGCCCGATTTTCATGAAATCATACCCATGATTATAATGGTTTAAACCATTTGATTATGACAATGTAGGTGATTAGTTTGATTAATCTTTGAAATGCAAAGGTTAAATCCAAGTGTTTCAAACTAATCATAATCATTAACATACTCATTGGAATGATTATCTGATGATTGTGATAACAGTCAGATTAGTATGTTAAATCTGGTTATTTCACCTATTCTGATGCTACATTGTGATATTTCATGATATTTGGGTAATCAATAATAAGGATTAATCACTCCTAAGCCATTAAATTATCTAGAAACTGTTTTAGCATTATAATCAACAACATTAACTATCTGATTAATCAGAGATTATTCTGATTAATCTAGAGTGTCATCAACTTTGTGTTAGGAATCTAATGCAATGTAGGTTCCTACATTATCATACATTGTATGATATGACATTAAATTAATTAATTATATAATTAATATCGAGTTGATGATTTACTAAGCAATGTCTTTGACATTGAACGTTCAGAAGGATCTAATCAGTAAACTAGAACATAAATAACTTATTAAAAATAACTAAATGCAGAATCATCTCTGTACTATCAGTTTGGTGATACTCTGCTACCTATTATCATCAGGTGAGTTTCGTACAACCCCTTTTATTTTTAATCTTTTATAAACATCGGGGAAACTCTGAAAACTGTTGTCTGAACATATGATATGCATCAATGATATCTGTGTGATTTCATGTGATTTTGTGGGATTTCATGGGATTTTGCCTGTAGACTGAACTCTATCATGGAACTGAAAGTCCTCATTTTTGAACTGTATCTAGTGAACCCATGTGTGGCCGAGCAGAAAACATTGATAGTACTATTGGTTGACACCCCATTCGCTGGGAGGATTGCATCTCCCCTTGTGTGAATGTTTGTTATCTGTTTCTTGAATTTCTTAATGGTATGATAGACATTAAGATAATGAGGCACTAAGATATGTACCGACGGGTAATATCTTGAGACAGACTAGACGTCATAAAGGAACTAGATACAGGTCCCATGGTTATCCGGAACTGAACTTTTGAGAACGTGCTTATCATATCATATTGTTTTAAATTGAACTGTCGATCTCACCAGCTTTGTGCTGACGTTTCAAATTTAAATCTTTTTGCAGGAAAACAGTGACACTCGGTGAGGCAGCACTTCAAACACTAGTAATAAAATAAGTCAGTTGTGTAATAAACTTAGTTGTAAATTATGATACTGATTGTAATGACGAAACCCTGTATTATATTTATTTTAAGTTAATCTGTGTGCTTATGATATCGGTTCAAGTAAGTCACCTCTCACCACAGAGACATCACCACTATGCTTCCGCAACCGGTTCAGTGACGTCAGACCAGACACGAGGTGACGAGGGGTGGGGGTGTGACAGCTAGGGTTCGGCATCATCCTGAAAACATCATAAGGTTCGTCATGGGAATGGTTCGGTGGTGATGGATCAGCAAGGGTTCGCCTGAGGTTGGAATGGCTCGTAGCTTTCAACAGGTTCGGCTATAGTATGATTAGGGTTCGTGGGTGCTCAAAGGTTCGGCCACACCCTAATGGCTCACGAACCTGTAACTGGATGTCATCATGACCACCATTCCAACCGGTTACAGGGCTACACGCATGCTGGGTTATGCAGGTCGAGTTAACAAGATGTGTGGTTCCGGATAACAGGTGGGTTAACCGGTTATGGGGATGAGTCGAACATATTCCCATGTAAAACCCTAGAATTCGTGCCTTTCAAGCTCATTTACCTCGGATTTCAGTGGACTTCGCTTCAGATCCGATGTACTTTCACGTAGAGGATGTCGAGAGCTACGCGTGGGTTCAAGAATCACTCGAATTGGCCAAGAAAGGAGGGAGATATGCTCGTTTGAAGGTGTAAAAATGGTGAAAATGGGTGATGGACGGAAATTAGGTTAGAGAGAGAGTGTGGGTTGTGAAAAATGAAAGAAAACCCTCTTTCTAGTGTTTTTATACCTCGTGTGGTGTCCGGTTTCGTTTCGGTTGCTCGGTTCGTTAATTCGTCGCGTAACCGGATTTTTACGCGCAAATTATAATAAATAAATAAAAGGTTATTTTAGTTAATTTGATGAGTTTCAAAATTGTAAAAATGTTAAATATTTATTTTATTAAAATTATTATCATTTCGGGTCGTTTTTCGTTTTCGTTTCGTCGAATCGCGTCACCATCGCGCGTATTCGTTCGAATCGTCATTCGAACGAACACGACGATGGTTTTGCTTTCCGACTTTTGTTTTCTACTTTCCAGTCATCATTTCAGAACGTTAAACTCACAGATATGTTTGTGTGAATCGTCACCCACGCAAACACACTGTCAGTTCGTTATTCTGAAACGACACTGCAGTTTATGTTTGAATTGTGTTTCCTCACTGTCGGACTCAAATAAACATTCAGTTTTCACCTTGAAATATCGGCCATCTGATTCCTGTCATCTATGGATATCAGATCGCAACCGATTTGTTTCTGAGTATTGTTTGAACACCATTGTTTCTCATGATTTGTTGTGTTAACTGTAATTAAGTTTTCACTTAATAAACACAACTAATGTTTCAAATGTACGTTGTACTTACTGTATTTAAGTTTACACGAAAATACGTACAACGGTTTCTTGTATTTAGACTACTGTTAACACAAATACTGTTCACAATCTTGTTTGTACACATAGCTACTGTTACAAGTACACGCACCGTATGGACTTGCCGGCCGGTTAGGTACTAGTTGTCACAGTCTCCTCTTGTTAAAGAAATTTCGTCCCGAAATTTAAGCATAAAGGTCGGGCTTTATTTCTCGAACAAGTGGGGATACTTGGCTTTCATGTTGTCCTCGCGCTCCCAAGTAAATTCTGGTCCACGCTTGGAGTTCCATCGAACCTTCACAATAGGGATACGGCTACGTTTCAGTTTCTCAACTTCACGTTCCATAATCTCTACAGGTTCTTCAATGAAATGTAGTTGCTCATCAATTTGTATCTCTTCCAATGGTATGATCAGTGATTCGTCTGCTAAGCACCTTTTGAGATTTGATACATGAAACACATCGTGCACTCCGCTGAGTTCATCAGGGAGTCTGAGTCTGTATGCCACAGGACCTATGCGTTGAGTAATCTCAAAGGGTCCGACATACCTAGGTGCTAGCTTGCCTTTAGCCCCAAACCGAACTACGCCTTTCCATGGGGACGCTTTCAACATGACTCGGTCACCCACGTCGAATTCCAAAGGCTTGCGCCTTTTGTCGGCATAGCTCTTTTGGTGGCTACGTGTTGCTTGTAATCGTTGTTGTATCTGGGCAATCTTATCAGTAGTTTCCTGAATGAGTTCAGGCCCAGTTATCCTGTTGTCTCCCACTTCGGTCCAACAAATTGGAGACCGACATTTTCTACCATAAAGTGCTTCGAATGGAGCACATCCGATGCTGTTGTGGTAGCTATTGTTGTAGGAGAACTCAATGAGTGGTAAGTGTGTGTCCCAACTTCCACCGAAGTCTAGGATGCATGTTCTCAACATATCCTCTATGGTTTGGATGGTGCGTTCGCTTTGTCCGTCCGTTTGTGGATGATAAGCGGTGCTCAAGTTAACACTTGTCCCTAAGGATTGTTGCAATGATTGCCAGAACCGCGAAGTAAATCGACTGTCCCGGTCTGAAATAATAGCCAATGGCACCCCGTGACTTACTACTATTTCATCAATGTATAGTCTCGCTAGTTTCTCCATCTTGTATGTCTCTCTAATCGGCAAGAAATGTGCGGATTTGGTCAATCGATCAATGATGAACCAAATAGAATCATATCCGCTGGAAGTGCAAACAAGTTTGAGAGATCACATTTTACTCTTCTTGGCTGGCTTCCGAACAACGTGCAATCATCATGCTTCATGCTTCTCTATCCGAAGAAGCGGTTACGGTTATTCTCGGCCTCACCTCTGCTCGTGCTATCTGGCTTGCACTTGAAACCGCATACGGTAATGCTTCAATTGAACGAGCCCATAATCTACGCGATCAACTTAGCAACCTTCAGAAGGGCTCGCAAACTGTGGCTGTTTTTGGTCGAAAGTTTAAACATCTAAGTGATCAACTTGCTGCCATTGCTCACCCAGTTCCTGTTGCCTCTTATTCACTGGTTTTTACGTGGTCTAGGCACCTCTTTTGAAGGTTTCTCAACTGCCATCCGGGCATCTCGCCCGATCCCTTCATTCCCAGATTTGCTTGCTCAAGCCGAAAATCATGAACTGTTCATCCAATCTTTACATGGGCCTTCTTCTTCTTCTCCTGTTGCCTTCAATTCCCGTTCTGCTTGAACGAGTGCCAGCCCACGCGGTCGTGGAGGCCGTCAGTCCCGTGGCTCTTTTGTTCGTGGTGGTTGTACTGGGGGTCGTAGGCCACCTAATTGTCAACTGTGTCGCCAACCGGGACATTATGTTACTTCTTGTCCCAGTTTAGTCTAATTTGCATCTCGACAAAACTCGTCTGGTGACAATCTTGCCTCGGATTTTCTTGCTCAGTGTAATATCAAAACGACTGGCCAAGAATGGTTTGTTGATTCAGGGGCTACGGACCATATGACCGCCTCTCCACATGCTGTTACTAACCCCGTTCCATTGGTCGGTAATGACTCAGTCACATTTGGTAATGGTAACACTCTCCCCATTACTCATACAGGCCATTCTACATTTTCTAATAGATTGCAGTTGAACGACGTACTTGTTGTTCCTAACATTGCAAAAAATATATTATCCATAAGTAAGTTAACACAAGACAATCCGGTTGATGTTTTGTTATCTTACCCACTCTTTTTTATTCAGGACTGTTACAACAAACAAGTTCTGGCTCGCGGTCGATGTGAAAATGGGCTTTACGTTTTGCATTAGGATCATCTTGCTTTGGTTGCCTCCTCCAAGTGCCCCAAAGCGTCTTTTGAAGTTTGGCATTCTCGTTTGGGACATACCATTTTGATAATATTGTATTGTTGAACAAACAAGGATTTTTATCGTTTAGTGCTCTTCTGCCTAAACCCATTACTTGTTCACCCTGTCAACTTGCAAAATGTAGTCGTTTACCTTTTGAATTAAATACAAAAAGGGCTATGTTCCCTCTTGATCTTGTTCACTGTGATCTTTGGGGTCCTTCCCCGGTTTCTAGTACTAATGGTTATCGGTATTATGTGGTTTTTGTTGATGATCACTCTCGTTTCTGTTGGCTTTATCCACTCCGTTTAAAATCGGATTTTTATAACATTTTGCTTATTTTTTTGAATATGGTTCAAACCCAATTCTCACGGAAAATAAAAGTATTTCAAAGTGATGGCGGAACCGAGTTTGTTAATCATAAAACTCGCCAACTATTTGAAACAAATGGAACTTTTCACCGGTTATCATGTCCGTATACCCCGCAACAAAACGGATGCGTTGAACGCAAGCATCGTCATATTGTTGAAACTAGTCTTGCCATGCTCTTTCATGCTCATCTCCCGACCACTTTTTGGGTAGATGCTTTCTCCTCGGTGGTTTTTGTAAATAATCGCCTTCCAACCAAAGTTCTTAACTGAAAATCATCATTTGAAATTATTTATTCTCACCCTCCAAACTTTTCATTTTTTAGAACGTTTGGTTGTCGGGTTTTCCCATACTTGCGTGACTACTCGCTTAATAAACTTGCACCCCGAAGCATTCCTTGTGTTTTCTTGGGATATAGCCCAATCTGTACCGGTTATCGTTGCCTTGATCCTACCTCCTCTCGCATGTACGTCACACGCCACGCTCGTTTTGATGAAACAAATTTCCCATTTCATAATTTCACTCAAGACACCACTTTCCAGTCTTGAGCTCACAACGTTTTTAGATTCTTTTTTCCATTCACACCCAAAAGCTCCTACAATTCCTAAGAGCCCAGCCCATGGCATGTCTTTTTCTACAAGTCTATCTCACTCAACGTGTGGTTTGTGCATGGATCCTATTACCACGCCTCCTTCTTCTACATCTTCACCCACACCCCACACTCCTCCTAATACACCCCCTCCTACACCACGAGCTAGTCCAATCTCCCCACCTGCTTCCCGTTCCCCACAAGCCCTCCCTTCCCCAACGCCTCCCTCTCACCGCATGATAACCCGAGCAAAAGCTGGAGTTTTTAAACCAAAACACGCTGCCAACTTTTCTACACTTACACAAAATCCTCTACATCAGGCCCTTCTCGCTTCCATCAAATCTCGGTCATACAAAACTGCCCTTAAGGATCCTCTCTGGCTTGCTGCTATGCATCATGAACTCGAAGCTCTTCATAAAAATAACACCTGGACTCTGGTTCCACGACCCCAGAATAGGCAAATTGTCAGTTCAAAGTGGCTTTTTCGAATTAAATATCATGCTAATGGAAAGATCGATAGATACAAGGCTCGTCTTGTGGCACAAGGTTTTAGTCAAGCTCCATGAATTGACTACTCTCACACGTTTAGCACTGTTATTAAACCGTCTACTGTTCGCATCATCCTATCTTTGGCCATCTTGAACAATTGGAAGCTACATCAGCTTGATGTTAATAATGCATTCTTATATGGACATTTAAATGAATGTGTTTTTATGGAACCACCACCGGGTTTTTTTGACCCTCGTTTTCCCAGCCATGTTTGCAGGTTAAATAAAGTGCTCTATGGTCTCAAGCAAGCCCCTCTGCTTGGTTTCATCGCTTAAGTGGTTTCCTGATCACTAATGGTCTCACTTGCAGTCGCGCAGACCAATCGCTTTTCATCTTCAAACAAGGCCTGTGTATCATGTACTTATTAGTATATGTTGATGATTTGATTATTACAGGTAATCAAGAAAATGTTGTGCAATCTTTCATTAGCAGCCTCAACAAAACATTTGCTGTGAAGGATCTTGAAGAATTAAATTACTTCCTTGGTCTTGAAGTTACCTACACCAAAGACGGTCTATTTTTAAATTAATCCAAATACACTCGTGAGATCCTTGAACGGTCGAACATGCTTGATGCCAAACCGGTTTCTACACCACTTACCACAAACATTTCTCTAACAAAAGATGGTGACCCATTCTCGGATCCTACTCATTATCGATCTATTGTTGGTGCTCTTCAATATTTGACAATTACTCGTCCGGATATTGCGTATGCCGTCAATCAAGTTAGTCAGTTTCTACAAACTCCAACTACTACTCATTATCAGGAGGTTAAATGCATCTTACGGTACCTAAAAGGCACTCTCTCCTTTGGTCTTACATTCTCAAAACCATCCAGATCATCGTTTGTTAGTTTCTCGGATGCTGATTGGGCTCGTTGTCTTGAGACTCAACGGTCGACATATGGTTATTCCATATTTTTAGGCGGAAATCTTGTTTCTTGGAGCGCTAAGAAGCAACCCACCGTTTCTCGCTCCTGTTATGAGTCTGAGTACCGTGCTATGGCAAACACTGCCGCCGAAATTATATGGATTACTCACCTTTTACGTGAACTACATGCGTTACCACCAGACCGTCCTACACTTTTATGTGATAATTTCTTACTCAAAATCCCATATCACATAAACATGTCAAGCATCTTGAGTTAGATTATCACTTTATTCGCGAACTTGTTGCTTCTGACAAATTACACACTCACTTCATTCCTTCCAAGCTTCAAGTGGCTGATATTTTCACCAAAAGCCTTCCTCGTCCTCAGTTCGAGGCTTTTAGGCACATGCTTCGCATTGGCCCGCCACCATCTCGCTTGAGGGGGGATATTAACATAACTTAGTTGTTTTATATATTTATGGGTTAATCTTGTACTTTGTTAATTCTTGTATTAGTTATGTGTATCTATTACATGTATATAATACATCTCCTCCACACATTTGTGGATGCATTGAGTATACTTTATTACTTTATTAACAACATCTTCACCTTTATGAATTCCTCAACTTTGCTTCATATCACGAATAAATCACTTCATTTTTAATTTAATCCTTCAAAATCACCACACAAATTTAGAATGCTTAGTTAGAAGAAGATTGTGAAATGAGATAGAATCATAATAAAATATTTTATAAGAAAATATACTCTAACACTTTCATGCTTTAATTATTTAAATCTTTAGACCCTGAAACTCAAAACACATACCACTAATAATGATGTAAAGTACATGCATTGTCGTGGTAAACAATCTCTTGCACAAATATGTAAGATAAGACTGCTTACATTAGATAAACGTGAATCGATCCGGCTCCTATGTAAAGTGAAAGCTAAGTCAAGCAGCGGTTACGCCATTATACATATACCGTCGTGTAAGACAATTTATTTTTCGTCATTAACGTCCAGAAATTACTTGTTTGATTCATACTGTTTGCTTAATAGTCATGCATTTGTCCTGAAATGGCTGTTTATCATCAAAATTATGTAAAATTACCTTTTTACTCTATTCTTAAAAATACTAAAAAAAAAATTATAAAAAGTAAAATTTTTAACCCCCACCTCTTCTGACCTAGTATACTGGCCCCTTGAATGTGATCGAACCACAAACAATTGTATGCACAAACAATTGTATCAATGTGCAAAGGGACTGATTCAAGATAGGATAGTAAATTGAATTTAAGAAATTACAAATTAAAATAACGTCAAAAGAAAAGTGGTCAGAAACTTAGAACCTATAAAGATTTATTTTTATTTATTTATTTTTTAAAATAAGATGTAAAATGATGATTTTAAAAAATTAACCACAAAAAAACTAAGAGCATGTGTGAAAGGCTCATGCATGTCCTTCATGGCTCATGCGTGATTGCGTGAATGGTGCATGTTAGTGACTACGTGACCACACTTGAGGGCTAAGTCAATTTGATTTCTTTTTATCATTATTATTTCCTTTTAACATTGATTTTTTTTTTAATTTTTTTTTATCTTTTTTTTTTACTCTGTTCGATTCTCCTTGGGTGCAGTTTTTTTTTTCTTTTTCTACCTCCACGTGTCCATCAATGCTTCTTTTGTTGACAATAGGTTCTCTTCTTTTGGACGAAACTCAAAACTATCGAACGACTAATGTTGAAACAACGATTAAGCTTGATCTTCCACGTGTATCCCGTCCACAGCTTGAAGGTATCTGCAACCACAGACCGTTAGTCTCACCGCAGAGAGGTGTCTCTGCGATCAGCCTTCGGCGTGAGAATAAGTATATGTTTCGTATGAGAGAAAGTAGTAAGTGAGGAGACGAGTTAATATGTCCAACTACCTGATCTGGGGGTTGTTATTTATAGTCTTGAGGGATATTGGAGCTTCTGGCTTTCTTCAACTACCTCTTCTTTAATCTATTTTTGCTCTTTGGAGATGACTCGTATAACCTTTCGCCCTTCTGTCAGAATTGACTTCTATCACATTTTTATGAATTGACATGTATATATTATCTTTTTGCCATAAAATCCGAGCTTAGTGCTCGATATTTGGCTTGGAGAAGAAGTTGGAGAAGCTTAGTGGACGTACCGGTCGAGTCATCCTGTCCTTTAAGCGCTTCCTGACAGTGGCGGATCCAGGAATTTTTTTCATGGGGGGCTGAAAATTTTTTAGGTTCGTTGATGTTCAAGTTAGGTTGGGGAGGATCAGGTCGGGTCATGTTAAAAAACGACAATCAAACTAAATTTCATATATAAAGACATAATGAAAATACAATACATTTAAAGTTGTTTACTATGTGATTTTATTTATATATATATTCAAAAAAACGTATAAGGAAACGTTCTTAAGTAACTCTTTCTGTATGAAACAAATACAATTATCGCTTAAATTCTCATAAGCAATTAATTCGATTGCGCAAATCTAACTTCAAATATTATGTTAATATGTTATTTAAATTAATAATATAAGTTTTTATAATGGGCTAGTCATGGGCCGCCCTGAGAATAAGGAGTGTCCATGACGAGTCAAAAAAATGCCTCCTAGTGAATTCAAATATTAAAGTAGGGATATTAAATAAAACTGAAATTTGTTAATACAAAAAACTGAACCGTATTCGTAACCGAAAAAAATGAACCGAATTCTGAATTCGGTTTTCGGTTTGGATCCTAACTGTATCTGAATTGCGAAGTTGGTTCCGAACTGTATCCGAATTTCAGTTTCGGTATGATTATTGATTCAAAATTTTTTTGAAATTCGGTTTGTTTGGTTAACCGATTAAAACGAATTCAGATTTAAATTTGTTTTCTTTATAATTATAATGTATAAGGTTTAGCTTGGTTTATTTGAATTGGTTTATTTATTTTTAATTGGTATATTCAATTGAATTCGGTTTTCAACCGGTTTACTGGTGGTATGACTTATTATAATTAATAATAAACTTGATTTACAATGTGTTTAAATTATTAGTTAGACATTTTTCAACTAGTTTATTAATTAACACTTAGAAATCAAAAGTTTAATGGGGGCGATTACAAAATTTTACGGTGGCCGATTATAATTTTAACATATATATACTACTAAAAATTTTTTTTCAAGGTGGGCGGCTGGCACTTTGGGGCTAATGTGGGTATGCCACTGCTTCCTGGTTTGATGTGGGCAGGATACATTATCCCGTCCATAATGATCCTACCCCGTCATCAACTAATGTTGAATGTTGACGAATCACTGGATTATTATCGTGTCTCAGCGGTACCACCTGATCATACACATCACCAAGCCATAAATTCAGAAGAAAATCAATACTTTTTGAAAACATTATTGTGAGATTCGAATCCAGAACCTTATAGTTCATGAGCCTTAACCTATCATTAAGGTGTCACTATATTGTAATTTCTTTTAGCGAGACAAAATCGCAAAACTGTCATCAAGCCTTATTTTTGTTGTTTTTACTTTTCTTTCATGCCTTTCTTTCTGGTAATTAAGTGTATGAACCTTTCTTACATCATGACACGTTTAAAAAACTTAATTACACATGCTAACTCATAATTTGTCAAACTTGATAACTTTTTATATCTAACTGTTATTTTTAAAAAAAATCATCGAAAAATCAAACACTTTTTAGTTTTAATATTAATATAATATTGTTTTATTAAAAAAAACTTTTTTAAATCCTTGAACTAACATGGTGTTTTACAATTTATATACATGACTTTCGGGTTGAAAATTGACATCCAGATTGAAAAGATAAAACGTTATATTGCAATTGAAGCTCACCAGTAAAAATTAACTATGACAAAAATACTTTAAACGTTATTTAATTTGTAATTAGTGTCCAGACATAAAGCTACACTATAACAAAAAAAGTTAAATGCAATATTGAAATTTAAAGCTCACGTGGAGATAACATGATCGATCAAACGAAAATGCTATTTTAAAGTTTTGTTGGCTTTGTGTAGAACACTATGATGGATTAAAACATCATGTTTAAATGGGTTCCTTGTGTAAAACGACATGTCCATACAATCAAACAAACAAACACATTTTTTAAAAATTGCTTATAAATAAACTCCTAACTCATATATACAAAACAAGTCCAAAAGCTAAGATATCATATTTAAAATTGATGCTAAGTTGTAAAATATAAGATCGATATATATAGACCTAAAATGTCATGATCGACTAATTTAAAACGTCACAATTAAAATGCTAAAACGTTATGTGATGCCTAGATCTATAACACTATGTTGAAATACAGTCTCTTCAAGCATTTTTTTTTTTGAAATAAAATAATATTTTTAAGGTAGAAATTAAAAACCACACATATTTTGAAGATAAAAACGTTTCATTTTGTAATGTAGTTGGTCTCATCTCTCGTGTGCGATGCTGAGAATTTATCGACTATTCCGAATATTAGAACATATACATTATCACATATATCAAAACACAAATATAAAACATGTTTTAACGATTGTCACTATGACGTCAAATTATACGGTTTATCCGTCGTAAAGGTGTCTGTCACACCATAACAAAAAAATATCTTTCTTAGTCTTAAAATTTGGTATCAATAAACACAAACATAAGATTAACAAATATAATAAGAAATGAGATTTAAATAGTATTACTGTTTATTTGTAATCATTGAATAATATTAAAAAAATAAAAGCGACCCAAAACTTGTTTCATATAATGAGACCCAACTAAAATACTAAAAGAAAACTTTAGTCATACCGTTTTGAGGATATGAGTATCCCATAATGACATGAATGACAACATTACGAACATCCAAATGTATAAAAATAACCACTCGCAGCAACCGTCAGTCTGTCCTGAAACTATAAATCGTTCGTCACTCCTAAGAAATATGAATTAAACATAAACATGTTAAAAATAATACAACCAAATCATAAAAAGCTTTTCTTAGTTATAAAATATAAAATTAAGAAATATGAACAAATACAGCATAAATAGTATTATTTAACTATTAGTATTTATTTATATATTAATAATATATAATTAGAAATAATATTTAATTATCAGTTTTGTTTAAGTATCATTATTCTTATTTAAATATTATTATTAAAATTAAAAAAATTTTGCATTTACTTATAAATATTATATATTTCTTAGTGTTATTTCATTATTTATTTAGATATTATTATTAAATTTAGATAGTAATATTTACTTGGTAATAATATTTTATTATTTTGTAATAATTCTTATTTAATTATTAACATTATTTAATTAGTAATTATTAGCACTATTTAATTATTATTTAAATACTGTCATTAAATTTTGATTGTATATTTAGTTATTAATATTTTTTTAATTTTTATTGGATTATTATTATTATTATTATTATTTTTGTATTTTACTGGATTGCATATGAATTTTATATATGTTGTAATTTTTTAAAACATTGATGGCATATAATAAGTTACGAATGGTTTTTTTTAAAAAAAAAACAGAGAGAGAAATAACATATATATGTTTTACATTTGCCATTAAAAAGTCAAAAAATAACCACAATTTTATCATTAAATTTTAACCACAAAAAATGTGCGTGATTGTGAAATGAATAATAGATAGTTAACAATTTTTCTTAAAACCGTTTAACGATATTTTTATTCTGATAACTATTGTTTTAAAATCATTAAACACGATTACGTTAAAATAATTTTCAAACAAAACATTTAAATTTACGAAAATCATAACTAATTATGTTAAAAAAAATTGTTATTTATATTTAAACGTCACGATGTTAAAATATTTTTCAAACAAAACAAATAGACAAAATAATTAAATAATAACGTTAAAATACTTATTATTTTACAACAAAACGATTAAAAATGGTTACGTTTTTTTTCGAACAATTAAACGATATTATAAGTTACTTAAACACGTACCGTACGTGTTGCATTTAACAAATACCGGATTTCAAAACAAAGTACGATTATACGCTATTATAAACAGATATTATTTATAACTTAAAAATTAAATAACTAGACGATATGATATAACAATTAACGTTAAACGCGTACGTATACCGGAATTCAAACAACGTGCGGATTTTATAACACGTATATATAATAATATATATATCATATGTTTAATATATAACGTTAAAAACGTACGTATAGCGATTAATATGTGAAACCATTAAAATATATGTTTTAACCATTTAAAACAGTTAAACAATTACAATGTTTCAAATAAGTTAAACACGTACGTGTAGGATCGGGTTGTTATCTCTAAACAACACTTCACAAGTATTTCTTACTTAATTCTAACAGATGCGGAATGTTCTGTTAGAATGATCTCACAATTTCACTCAAAGTGACACAATAATAATCTTTGAACAATATTAAGAACACAAGAATAATTCAAGCTCAAGGATATATTTCTCTCAAAGTGGAAGTATACAAGCAAGCACACTGCAAGCAACAATACATTGGGAGGTTATATAGCCGAGGCTACAACCGTATACACTTAGGAATACAAGTTGGGTATACTAGACAAGTACATAAAGTAAAGCTTATTCTAGTATGTTGAGTGTCTTAACAGGCTAAGACACTCAGTCATGATCATTACATTAATAGACATTGACTTTACAAAGGACTATTAAATACAAAAGACATTTAATGTTGTTGATCTTCAAGGCTTCAGATGATCTTTTGCATTTAATGCAGCATGGGAGAGGTAAGGCGTTTTATCTGACTCATTACATGTTGTCTTTGTCTTTACTCAGACCAGCATGTCTTGTGTCAGTACCTTTTGTACTATGAGAGTAAGCTGCTACAGTCTTTGTCAGAGGATAAACCTCGGAAGTCTTTGTCTTGAGTGCATAAGAAGATTCCTCGGAAGTCTTTGTCTTCCGAGCATAAGAGGATTCCTCGGAAGCAGTTGTCTTGTACAACCTTCGGTAGGAACCAGTTATCCTTCGGAAGCAATGTTGCTTCCGAAGAATCACTTCTTCCTTCCGAAGGTGTTTATTCAAAGAGACTCCTATACTTAGACAAAACAAGAAGTTTGGTGAGCATCAGCCTTTATTAGTCTTTACAGTCTCCCCCTAGGCTGATGCTACCAAACTTCTAAGGCATAAACCTTGGCTTCCATGTACCCCTCAGTACCTGTGCCCTTTTTCTAATTAATCTGATAGCTGACCTCCCATCTGCTCCATTGTCAGGATTATTGAGAGGGAGCATATCTAGATCAAATATATAGGGTTTTGCCAACGTCATCAGATGCAAAAGATCCACCAGTTTTATTTCTCCATTGTAGTTGGTGAGGATGAATATCCTTTCTTGTGCATTGAAGCTCCAATTTACCAAAGGGATGTATGAATGCTCATGCATTAATCTGCTGATATCCCTTATGTCTTCTGGGGTTTGTGTAGTTTTGGGAGTTGCTTCAGATGTGGCTACAAGTACTGAGAGTGTTGTATCAGGCTCAGAGTCTAAGGGGATGGTTTTTGTTTCCTTTTTCCTTTTAGCCATGCTCTTTCTTCTTGTGAATCTTGGTTTGTCTTGAGCAGTGGCTTGACTCCTCAGAACTCTGGCCTGTTGGGCTTCCACAGTTGATTCTACTGCTGCACCTGTTGTTGCAGTAGGCTGTGGCCCAATATCCTCATCCCTTGAGGGTTCTGTTCTCCTCTCTTCAGCCTGTGTATGTCTCTCAGTATCAGGGTTTGGTATTGATTGTTTCCTTGTAGTCTTCTTACCCTTTTTGTAGACTGAGGAGATAGGCATGTTATCCATACTTGGACTTGAAGGAGGAGATATTGGTTCTTCTTTTGGATTTAGGGGGACCATGTTGGGGAACATTGCTTTGTTGCTGCCCCACACATGACTTCTTCTCCCTCTCTGATCCCTGCACCAGAGAGGGGAAGTTCTATTGTAGCTCCTCCCCCTAAACCTAAGCCTCTCATTAGGCTTTCCTTTCTTGCCCTGATTTGTTCAATTGAAGGTAACTCACCTCTTGCAACTTTGGCTTTTATATCTCTGATATGCATATCCATGGTTGAGTTCTTCATTGGGCCTAGCTGCCGAGCATGGAAGCCATATTCCAAGAGAAAGGCCTTGTTCTTGTCTCTGTAGGCCTTCTCTTTTTGCTCCTTTGTAAGTACACTCAGGGCCTTTGATGCAGCAACAGCTTGTTCTTGCTGCTGCACCTTGTCCAGCTCGGCAACCATTCTAGGTACCGACCAGTTGATGACTTCATCAAAGTCATAACCTTTTTCTTCTAGCAAAGCAGAGAGTCTAGCTCGCTCTTCATCTAGAGAAGTGTTTGGTCGGCCCTTTGTTTTCTTTGGTCTCATCTCCTCCTGTTCTGCTTCCTCCTCTGGGGTTAGCTTACGTTTTCCTTTGTCATCAGCAGTTATTTTTGCCCCAGAGGAGATTTCTTCTGTTGCCTCACCAACTGGTTCATTGGCATGTAGCTCCTCTGTGGAGGAAACATCCAGGATGACTGGGCCTTCGGAGGCAGCTGCAGCTTCGGAGTTAACCTCAGCATTCACTGTCTCCTCCAGTTGACCAATCCCCTTAGATGATTCCTTATTGGATTCCACAAAGGGCTCAGGAGAGGAAGAGAGAGCTTCAGCAGCTTCAGTCCCAGAAGGGGACACAGATTTCATGGAAATTGATTCTTCTTGTGCTGTGTCTTCCATGCCAACCTGAGTTGCAGTCTCAGAAGGAGACTTAGTCCCAAGAGGGGACTGAGGTTCCAAAGAGACATTTGATGTTTGCTGTTCAGTCTCTTTGGCAACCTCCCTTGTATCCTCAGAAGCAGAAGAAGAGGAAATAGAAGAAGAATCTTGAAAATAAGTACCCAAGAAGTCATCCCATTCAGCAGTCAAAGTGACTAAGGATGGAGTAACTTCCTGTGCACCCTCCTCTTCTCTTGCTTCTGATCCTGACCCTGCAGTTGGTATATTCTCCCCCTTTTTGGTAGCATCAGGGGAGATGAAAGTGGTAGTAGCAGGATCAGGGTGAAATGGATGTAGAGTGACCGGGGGACGCCTCCTGAGGTCCAGAATAGTGGCATCTTTTGTTTGGACCTCAAGCCGCAGGGTAGCCACTTCAGCTTCTAACTGAGCTACCCTGGCTTGGAGGGAAGTTATTGTAGCCGTCAATTCCTGTGTGGATGTGCCCTCCTCTACCGGAGTAGAATCATGGGGCGATGGAGTCCTGAGCCTAGCTCCTGCACCTCCACCACCAGATGTGGTTTCTTGGCACCCTGGATTCCCTTCATTGAGAAGAACCTCAAAGAAGTCCTCCCCAATATAGGTTGCCGCAGGTGAGGTCCTATTGCCTGTACCACTGTCCTGTGGATCTTTATTAAGATCAACAGTAGTGGCAGCCTCACCTGCATTGACCCCTTCAGAACTACTGGGGCCAACCTCTGATTGAATAGGCTCTGGGTCAGGGAACCGAGCTTGTAACTGTGTCACCACTCTCATTAAAGTTTGGGAAGTGGGAGAGAGTGGTTCCTCCAAGCTAGAGCAGGGGTTCCTTGAGCCTGGGTGATAGTATGGGTGGGGGGCATTTCTGGATGATATGAACCTGGAGACTTGGGAGACAGTCTCTTATCTAATGAAGTTGCTTCATGAGAAGCAAACTCAATGATGGGTGCATCCCTTTGAATATTCTCAGTTATGTTTTGTGACATAAGCTGAGGGCTTTCAGGCTGGTTAAGGGCAACCACAGGTTTCAAAGGAAGAACCTGTGGAGAAACAAGGGGTGTGGCTTTCACCTTAGGTAGAACTGTGCCCTGAGCAGTTCTTTTAACCTTTTTCTGTTTTGGTTCAGTAGAAGGGGCCTGAACAACTGTAGAAAGTTGCACAGGGTTTCGTTTGCGTTTGTAAGTGATTTTTATGGGGTGAGGAACAGAAGTGGAAGGTGTGGGTTCAGCATCTGTGGGGTTAACAGAGCTGTCACCTTCTGGAGCAGGGGACTCCATAGAGGAAAGAAGAGGAGTGAATGTCCCAGAGAACTGAGCACTCTTCTTCTTGAGTTGCACAAAAATCTTGGAAGAGACCAAGGGCATTTTGTAAGTATTCCCAGTTAGAGAAAGGGAAGCTCCCAACTCTTCATTAAAAAGGTGTTGCAAAAACCTGGGATACATACAAAACTTCTTTGGTGACAAGATGTTGTCAACCAAATTATTGAAAATAAAAGCAGAAAAATTAAACAGTTGATTGGAAACCAAGCCATGAATAGCCGAAGCTAAATCAGATGGAACTTGGTCCCAACCACCAGATTTATTTGAAAGACAATGTAAAAACACATGTATGAGGTACTTGTAATTATAGGACACTCTACCCTTCAAATAGGTTGTTGAAGGGAGAGGACCTTCGTACCCCATCGACTTAAATGTCGATGCTACCTCATCCTTTGTGAATGAAACCTTTCCATCGGCATCATTCAGTTTAAGATGCCGACAGATGGTTTCCACAGAAATAGCGATAGGATGAGCATCAATGGTGGCTACCAGAGACCGACCATTGGACGACGAGGAAACAGAACAAGATGCCCAGAACTGTTGGTGATGAGATTCATACACCAGGGGCTGAATGGTTAGCGCAAAGAAATACCTGCTCCTTTGAAGAAAGGAGATGATCGGTGCGAAGTCGATATCATGCTTGCTGATAACTCCGCAGGTACATTGTGAGCAGGTTTGAAAGCAAGAAGATCCATGGCAGTTTGGGAATTTTTAGGGCACAAATTTGAGAGATCAAAGAGAAGAAGAGTTCAAAGTGAAACAGTTTGTGAGAATTTGAATGAGCGGGAGACCTTTATATACATTCGGATTTCAGCATTTAATATATAGACACATTAAATTTGAGATCCGGATGTCAGAAAAAGGTCTTCCGATGACAGCTGGTTTCACAATTAATTTTCTCTGACTGAGGTGCTTCCGAAGAAGTGACTTTCGGAAGCAGGGTATTTATTAGACCAAGAGAGTTCAGAAGGGATGTGCTTCCGAAGTATAAAATTTATACTGTCGGAAGCACTGCTTCTGAAGTGTTAGAAAATTCATTAGGCAAAATGTTCTTCGGAAGACACTTTCTTCTGAAGAGTACCTTGAGAAGCCTATGCTTCCGAAAATAATGTATCGGAAGAATATTACTTCAGAAGGTAAGTTAGCTTCTGAAGTGTGAGATCTTCCGACTAAGGAAGAAATAATGCTTCCGAAGACTTAACCTATCTTCTGCTGAGTAGATACTCATCGGAAGATAAGTTAAGTTTATCTTCCGAGGAATTATTTATTCCTTGTCAGTACATTTATTCAAAGTTGATCATCCCAATGGATGTTATTAAGTACCTGAATCTTCCTTCATCAAATGCCTTTGTGAAGAGATCTGCCAAATTGTTTTCTGAATCAACTTTGACCAAATGAATCAACTTCTTTTCTGCACAATCTCTGATGAAATGGTATCTGATGTCGATGTGCTTGGTCTTGGAATGCTTGACAGGATTATTGGTGATGGAGATTGCACTGGAATTGTCTATCTGAATAGGAGTATTGAACAGATCTACTCCATAATCCTTCATCTGATTTTGGATCCAGATGACTTGTGCACAGCAGCTAGAAGCAGCTATATATTCAGCCTCTGCAGTAGAAGTAGAAACACATGACTGTTTCTTGCATTGCCAAGACACAATCCTGGATCCAAGAAATTGACATCCCCCTGATGTGGATTTCTTGCTGATGTTGCAACCCCCATAATCACTGTCTGTATAAGCCATGAATTGGAAGTCTTCATTTCTAGGATACCATAATCCTAGACTTGGTGCTCCTTTGAGGTATCTAAAGATTCTTTTTACAGCCAGCATATGAGAGACTTTGGGATTGGCCTGAAATCTTGCACATACACAAGTTGCAAACATGATATCTGGCCTGCTTGCTGTGAGATACATCAAAGAGCCTATCATTGCTCTGTACTGGTGCTGATCAACATCCTCCCCCTCAAGATCAGGGCTAAGTGATGTTGTTTTGGACATAGGAGTTCCCAGAGCTTTGCAATCAGAAAGCTTGAATCTTTCAAGAATGTCCTTGACATATTTTGATTGACTAATGAAAATCCCTGTAGGAGTTTGTTTCACTTGTAATCCAAGAAAGAAGGTGAGTTCTCCCATTGAACTCATCTCAAATTTGGATTTCATTAGTGATTCAAACTCCTTGCAGAGAGATTCATTAGTAGAACCAAAGATAATGTCATCAACATAGATTTGAACTAGCATGATATGTTGATTTGACTTCTTGAAAAAGAGAGTTTTATCAATTGTTCCTCTCTTGAATTTGTTTGCCAACAGAAAAGAAGATAAAGTTTCATACCATTTTCTGGGAGCTTGATGCAACCCATAAAGAGCCTTATCAAGCTTACAGACATGATCAGGAAACTTTGGATCTTCAAATCCTGGAGGTTGGCACACATAAACTTCTTCATCAATTTTTCCATAAAGAAAGGCACTTTTAACATCCATCTGAAACACTTTGAAATCTTTTGCAGCTGCAAATGCCAAAAATATTCTAATAGCTTCAATTCTGGCAACAGGTGCAAAGACTTCATCATAGTCAATGCCTTCCTCTTGAGTGTATCCCTGAACAACCAATCTTGCTTTGTTTTTGATGACAACACCTTTGTCATCTTTCTTGTTTCTGAACACCCATTTGGTTCCAATGGCATACTTTCCTTTAGGCAAAGGACAAGTTTTCCAAACTCCTTGTCTTTGAAACTGAAGAAGCTCTTCTTGCATAGCTTCTACCCAACTGTTATCTTTTAAAGCCTCTGCAACCTTCTTAGGTTCTATTTGGGATAGAAAGCAAGAAAACAAGCAAACATTTGCTTCATGCATAGAGCTTCTAGTTCTGACACCTTCTTCTACATTGCCAATGATGTTTTCAACTGGATGAGTGCTGTGAATTCGAGTCCTTGGAATCACATCCAGTTGAGAAGATTCATCCACGTTGAGTGACTCAAGGTTAGGAAGAACTACCTCAAGTTGGATTTCTGGCAGATCACGTGGATTCAACGTTTAAACTGTTGTGGGTTGGTTTTCTCTGGGAGTAGTGATTTCCAGAGAATTTTCCTCTGCTGGAGGACTTCCTACTTCTTCTTGATGTTGTGAATTAGAAGCAGCTTCAATTGAGGGACCTGCCTGAGATGTGTTGATTGTCTCAGACTGTGATACATCATTTTGTGTTGAAGTGGATTCTGCCAAGTTTTGTCTTGAAGCTATTGGCAGTTCAACACGAAAGTCATCTTCTCTTGAGCCTTTGGAGGTGTCTGTGGTAGCTGACTGTGAAACTGGAACATACTCTTTCACCAGATTAAATGCAGATGTAAAACTATCAAGATCAAATAACCAATCAGGGCCGGTTCCAGGTTTATTGAGAGTATGTTCATTGAACTGAACATTTGCAGACTCTTCAATAACTCTGGATGCTTTGATGTATACTCTATACGCTTTAGCATTTGAAGAGTACCCAACAAAGTAGCCCTCTGCTGATTTCTCAGCAAACTTGGCTAAGTAATCTTTAGTATTCAAGATGGTGCAATGACATCCAAATGGTTTGAGAAATCCAATGAATGGCTTTCTCTTATGCCAAATTTCATAAGGAGTCATGCCATGTGACTTAACTACCAGTATTCTATTTTGGACATAACAGGCAGTGTTGACTGCTTCTGCCCAAAAAGTTATTGGAAGTTTGGCATCAGACAACATGGTTCTTGCAGCTTCAATTAGTGTCCTATTCCTTCTTTCAGCTACACCATTTTGTTGTGGAGTTCTAGGAGCACTAAATTGTCTTGTGATACCTTTAGATTCACAAAAAGAATTTAAAACATGATTCTTGAATTCTGTTCCTTGATCTGATCTGATTATTTTTACATGATGGTCACTTTCATTCTCCACCCTGAGTATAAATGACTTTAGGATTTCGGCAGTTTCATCCTTGGTATTTAAGAAAAACACCCAGGTATACCGAGAGAAATCATCAGTAACCACCAAACAGTATGATATTCTACCAAGACTTTTAACACTTGTGGGGCCAAACAAGTCCATATGTAGTAAATGAAGGACTGTGGTAATAGAATTTATCTCTTTGGCATAATGAGATGACTTGTGTTGCTTACCCTTTAAGCATGCAACACATTTATCAACACATATGAATTCTTTTGTTGGTAAACCAGTTACTAAATTATTTTTGACCAATTTATTCATATTTTTGAGGTTTACATGACAAAGTCTTCTATGCCAAAGTGATGATTCATCAAGTGAAGCTTTTGAGACAAAGCAGCTTATATTACTAAGAGGTGCAGCTGTGCTCATATCTAGCATATACATGTTACTTCTTCTTGGAGCTCTGAGTAGAATTTGATCATTTGGTATCACAAATCCTGGTTTCAGAACAATGCACTCATGCTCAGTAAACAACATGTTATGCTTTTGATCACACACCTGTGATACACTTAGTAAATTGTAGTTAAGTTCTTTTACAAAATGTACCTTCTCAAAGCTTACCTTACCATTTGTGATTATGCCTCTACATGTTATGTATCCTCCTACTGGATCACTTCCAAAAGCAACAGACCCGCCAAAGAATGGTTCATATTTGTGCAAGAGGGTCTTGTTGCCTGTCATGTGCCTGGAGCAGCCACTGTCAACTATCCACAAGTTGCCTTTTGATTCCTGCTGTTCCTTGCTTGAGGAAGATGAGTCATTTGCCATCAAAGCACTGTTGGGGATGGAGGGGTCCTCAGCTTGAAAGCTCCAGTCTGCAAAATCTTGTTCAGCAATGTTTGCATTGTTAGATGAGCTTGATGGTCTTTGTTGTGGTTGCCCAGAAGTTGTCTGCTGAGTTCCTGTGGACTTGCATTCTCTGGCAAAGTGGCCTAACTGTTGACAGTTAAAGCATTTGAGTTTAGATTTGTCAAGTCCAAACCCAGTCTTCATATTGTGCTTTTTGAACTGTCTGCCGGTTCTTTGGTAAAACTTCTTTGCCCTGTATGAAATCATAGCCATTTGATAGTTTATATCCATCTCCTCAAGATCATCTGCAGGAATACCATCTAAGTCTTCTTGACACAGATGAAAGTAATTTGTCTCCTCAGCCATAAAAGCTCCTTGCCCAGAGGTTAGTAGTGGGGTTGGGTTAGATACAAGGTTTGATGAATTTGGAGTTTCAGGAAATGTGACAGTGGGTGTGGAGGTAGAATGATAGAGGGGTTGATAGCTTTGGTATGGAGGATTATTGATGGGTGCATAAAGAGCAGCTGAACCAGATGGTGAGTGAGAAACTTTAGATTCTTGGGCATCTAATTCCATCTGATAGGCACTGAGAATACCAAACAATTCTCCTAAAGTTAGAGTTTTCAGGTTTTCTGTTCTTCTGATTGTTACAGAATAGATATTCCATGCCTTTGGAAGAGACCTCAGAAATTTTCTGAGCACATCTTGATTATCAAGAGTTACACCTGCAGTAGTTAATTCATCCACAAGTTGGACATACCTTAGGTACTGAGAAGACATATTCTCATTGTTTTGTTGACAAAAGTTTTCAAACTTCTGTTTCAGCATATCCTTCTTGTTTTCTTTGACATCTTCTGACCCTTCATACATCTGCTTCAGGGAATTCCACAGTTCTTGAGCAGACTTGCATTTCTTGAATGCATGTATAATGGAGTTCGGTATTGACATCTGAATTAGCCAAAGAGCTTTAGAATCAACTTCCATCTTCTTGTAATCTTCGTCTGAGTACATAGATGGATCTTTTGGTACTGCAGCAACTCCAGCACCGGCAGCAGCAACTGTAGGAATGTAGGGACCTTCAAGAACAGACTTCCAAAGTTTGAAGTCTTGGTTCCTGATGAACCCTTCCATTCTGACTTTCCAGGTATCGAAGTCTTCAGGTGTGAACATTGGTGGCTTGTTGAGAGTGCCATTTTCTGTATCATGTTTGTTTAGAGCAGCCATCTTGGACAGACACAGAAAATATGAGTGTTAATACTATGAGGGTTTATAAGAAATAGAACTGGTAACTTGATGATGATTAGTCAGTCAAGTTCAAGAGCCAAAAGCTCTGATACCACTTGTAGGATCGGGTTGTTATCTCTAAACAACACTTCACAAGTATTTCTTACTTAATTCTAACAGATGCGGAATGTTCTGTTAGAATGATCTCACAATTTCACTCAAAGTGACACAATAATAATCTTTGAACAATATTAAGAACACAAGAATAATTCAAGCTCAAGGATATATTTCTCTCAAAGTGGAAGTATACAAGCAAGCACACTGCAAGCAACAATACATTGGGAGGTTATATAGCCGAGGCTACAACCGTATACACTTAGGAATACAAGTTGGGTATACTAGACAAGTACATAAAGTAAAGCTTATTCTAGTATGTTGAGTGTCTTAACAGGCTAAGACACTCAGTCATGATCATTACATTAATAGACATTGACTTTACAAAGGACTATTAAATACAAAAGACATTTAATGTTGTTGATCTTCAAGGCTTCAGATGATCTTTTGCATTTAATGCAGCATGGGAGAGGTAAGGCGCTTTATCTGACTCATTACATGTTGTCTTTGTCTTTACTCAGACCAGCATGTCTTGTGTCAGTACCTTTTGTACTATGAGAGTAAGCTGCTACAGTCTTTGTCAGAGGATAAACCTCGGAAGTCTTTGTCTTGAGTGCATAAGAAGATTCCTCGGAAGTCTTTGTCTTCCGAGCATAAGAGGATTCCTCGGAAGCAGTTGTCTTGTACAACCTTCGGTAGGAACCAGTTATCCTTCGGAAGCAATGTTGCTTCCGAAGAATCACTTCTTCCTTCCGAAGGTGTTTATTCAAAGAGACTCCTATACTTAGACAAAACAAGAAGTTTGGTGAGCATCAGCCTTTATTAGTCTTTACAGTACGTATATCGGGTGGAAAAACAAAACTTATTTTCTTTTCAGGTTTAAAAACGAGTCGTATAGGCCTTTACGGCTCGTATAGATAGGGTAGGTGTTGACTGATCCGTAGTGGGTGTTCAAATAACGCGCCCCTTCTTCTTACTTTTAAAAATCGTCCTTTTTGACACAACACACCATCAACCATCAATTTTCAAAAATCAATGACGAAGATTGCTTTTTAAATTTTCCAATGTTTTTCTCCTTCGAGCGTAACCTAGTAGAAGATTCTTATACATTATAATCTCCTTTTATTCAACTATCAAATAATGAGTCAACCATATGGTTTAGACTTGGTTCTTAAGTTGACTCGAGATCAACAATAGAAAAAAGAAAAGTATTATCATTAATTCATTAATATTCCTAGGATTATATCGAAAATGTTATTCATGACCACAATTACATCGAGATGATTATAATGTCGTGGAAAAGTTAATTATACAAACACATAGGGCTTGATTAATATATATTATACTAACTCAAATAATTTTGTTAAGATCAATCTAATTCTTTAATTTTTTTTAACATCATTGTAACACACGTAGAACATTTTATTCCTTTACGTATATGTGTAAATTTATCATCGTTTAAGAGTTAATATCCTTGCGAACTTTTGGTTACAATACAGTAACTGTTTAAACCCGAAATACTTACAATGATGTTAACTTTAAACGATGATGGATTTACATATACACGTAAAAAAAAAAAATTGTTATCATGATTGTAGAAGTCGCTAGACGTTAGTCGGGCGGTGAGGTACCGCTTAGGGATTAATCGAGATTAATTGGGATTCATCGGCGCTAGACGGATTGGAATTTTTATATGTAATTTTACAAATATATATTATATATACACTTCAATATTAATAATTTAATATAATACTTCAAATAATTTAAAAAGTAAGCTTAAAAATAATAAATCAAGTACTTTAAAGTTCAAACTTAAACACTGAGTTCAAAGTTTAGAGATGAATTTCAATGCTAAATGGCTGGATTCGATGTTTTAGAGACATATTAAGGATTTTTGGTTAATAAATATCTAAATAATCATGAAGTTGCTCCCTTTTTACTAGAAAAAAAGTCAAAAAAATAAAAAATAAAAAATCTAAATAAGCCGCCTAGGCCGAATAGCCCCGACTAGGCCAAAATAGACACAGTTATGGCCGCATAGCGCCTAGGCGACCGCCTAGGTCGATTTTTACAACAGTGAATGTTATACATGCGTTACAATGATGGTCGAAAAAAATTAAATAATTGGATTGATATTGACGAAGTTATTTGGTTTAGTGCAATAACAATGAATTATATTTTATTCTCAATCCTATATATGTACACTCACACTTACACATACACACACACATATACATATATATATATATATATATATATAATTTGTATCAATTGATATTTTTGAAACATTATTCTGTTATACCAACTAATATTATTGGAAGAGTTACATACATCTTATCTTTTTATACTTAAAAAATTACATGTTTTTATGAAAAGAAGTTTTTAATGCATATGAAATTCTTCATAAGTATGATTTAAGATATATATATATATATATATATATATATATATATATTAATGGAATTTATTCTTTAAGTCTATAAGGTATGCCAAGTGATTGGGTCACTCCACCTATATAAGCGTCACGTAGGCGCCACATAAGCACTCACTACAACCACTCACCCCACCATTTTGGTGGAAATGTCACATTACCCACTCACTCCACGTCAACATTCCTTTTTACATTAAATTGAGATATAATTAATAAAAAAATTACAAACTAATAAAAAAAATTAATAACAAAATTACAAACTAATAAAAAAATTAATAAAAAATTAATAAAAAAATTACAAACTAATAAAAAAAATTAATAAAAAATTACAAACTAATAAAAAAATTATTAAAAACGATTTTTCCATAAATGTTCAACCAAATCGGCTTTGAGGTTCGCATGTGTATCCTCGTTGCGAAGCATTCGACGGTTTGCTTGTTTTTCTTCGTCGTTGATCTCCACATGCTCCAACAAATTCGGATCGTCTTCTTGATAAAATTCACATATCGCTCGACCGTTATCTTCAGATATCATGTTGTGTAGTATCACACATGCGTATAACGCGTTTCAGATCCGACTTGGCTTCCATGCTCTAGCAGGGTGTTGAATCATGTGCTACTTATGTTTTAGAACGCCGAATGCTCGTTCAATATCCTTTCTTGCCCCCTCTTGACGATTTTGGAAATACAGACGTTTTTCATCTTCAGTTTGTCGTGATGTAAAGGATTTCACGAAAGTAGCCCATTGTGGATAAATACCATCGACCAAATAATACCTGTATTTGTATGTTGTGTCGTTGCAAATAAACTGCTGACCGGGTGCCTTGCCTTCAATAAGATCGTTGTAAATCGGCGATTGATCTAGAACATTTATGTCATTGTGCGATCCCGATGCACCAAAGAAGGCATGCCATATCCAAAGATCTTGAGACGCAACAGCTTCTACCATAAAACTTGGTCTTGGATGGTCGCCTCGTTGGAATTGACCTCGCCATGCTGTTGGGCAATTGTCCCATTCCCAATGGGTGCAGTCGAGACTACCTAACATACCGGGGAAACCATGAACCTCTTCATGAAACGTATAAATCTGCTGGATGTCATGTGAATTTGGTTTCCTCAAGTATTTCTTCGCGTACAATCTAATTACGCATTTACAAAATTTATAAATGCATTCCCGTCCCATTCTCTTAGACATCTGTAAATACTTATCAAACGAATCACTGCAAGTGCCATAGGCTAGTTGCCGTATTGCAGAAGTACATTTCTGAAGACCGGAAAACCCGATCTTTCCTCTTCCGTCACACCGTTGTTGGAAAAAATCATAGTTTTGTTCCAAATCATTACGCACTCGTGAAAAAAGACTCCGACTCATACGAAACCGACGCCGAAATAAATGTTCTGATATTTCGGATTTTCTGAAAAATAATCTTCAACAAGACGTGCGTGAGCTCCAAGACGATCTCGATTAATTCGTGCTCTTCTAGTTAGAACAGGTCTTTCAACTTGTTGTTTGATGATGTCAAGAGTAAGTTGTGCGGCTTCGATTAAAAAATCTTCTCCTTCGCTAAAATCGCCATCTTCCCGTAGAAACTACATTTTTATAAAAATATTGATTTTTTGTTTGATTTTTTTTATGAGATGTGAATATTTTAGACTATTGATGCATTTGATTAACATGAAACTATTATACGATTGTCTGAATTTGACTGAAACCTTAGGGTTTAACAGTCTGAAACATGTTAGACAACACAGTGTTGAAATATATATACTTGATGTGATATTAGTTTGCATAAACGTATGTGAGGTTAAACAAAACGAAACCTTAACGGTTATTATTATGGAATGCTAAACCGACGAATTATTCGTATAGGTGACGATCTGTACGAATGATTCTGAAAGTTTAACGTTCTGAAAAAATGACTTAACAGTAGAAAACAAGAATCAGAAAGCCAAACCATCGACGTGTTCGTTCGAATGACGATTCGAACGAATACGCGCGATGGTGACGCGATCTGATGAAACGATAACGAAAACGAATAACGACACGAACGATCATAAATTTAAAGAAATATAATATTTCTTATTTTACAATTTTGAAACTCATCATAAAATAAATTAAATCTAACCATTTTATTAAATAACAAACGAATTAACGAAACGCGAAAATTAACTTAAAACGTGTAAAATATTCTAATTTGATAAATAAATAAATGTATCGATGTTTAAAATAATTTCCAATGATATTTGCAACCTAAACATCCTAGAATAATTCTTTTTATTTTATTTACGAGAAACGCGCGTAACGTGCCGGATACCCGACGAAAATACGAACCGAGTAACCGAAACGAACCCGGATACCCACGGGAGTATATAAGCACCAAATGCTTTATTTCTTTCATTTTTATACAATCTCTCTCTCTCTCAAAACCTCTCAACCCGTCACCACCATCTCCACCCAAGATCCCAACTTCAAATCGCGATAACTCCTTCATTTCTCGACGAAATTCGATGATTCTCGAGCCCACGCTAAGCTCTTGACATCCTCTACAAGAAAGTACAACAGATCTGAAGATTTTTCCACTAGAAATCGAGGTATGATGCTTGAAAAGTCACGGGTTTTAGGGTTTTTCACTATTTGTTCGACCCTAACATCCATCCAGTTTAGCAATTTCATACTCACCTGTTATACAGCCTTGGAAGTCATACCCGCTTAACACTATCATGGCAACGAAATTGGGACCAAGAGCCTTGATGATGAACAGGTTCGTGGGTCTTGGAGCCGTTCAAAATATCACAGCCGAGCCCAGGGATTCGGGGAAACACCTTTGGCCGAACCCTCCATGATTCACGAACCAGCAACAGTCAAGCGAACCCTAGTGACCAGACCTTGGAGCAACGAACCCTCGGGCTAACTACCACCTCAGGCGAACCCATGAAGACTAATGAACCCATGTTTCCGAACCCTAGATGACACGAACCCTAGCTGCGGCGAACCATCAGGATTGGTGCCGAACCTCTGCTCAGCCGAAGCCATGCATACCACGAACCATTTTGCTCCATAACCACCGAACCCTTTGTCATCTAGACGAACCATGCATTGCAAGCTAGGACGAACCTTCTGTTAAACTTTTACGAAGGTTCGCTGCCATTAGGGATTGGTTCTTCGATCCTCCTGTTCAAGCTAATAACCGGTCAAGTGCACGGCCCAGAATTCATCTTGTTTAGGCCCACAAGACATCACAGGCCCAAATAGCATTTCTTTGGCCCTGTAGACAACCTAGAGCGACCACATAGTTCGGCCCACATAAATGTTGATCAGGCCCACAGTTTATTTATTTGGTCCATGGGATTCGATTCGGCCTATGTTAAGTATCGGCCCAACTGTGTGGCCCAAACCATAAACCACACGACCCACATCCTAAGCCCACCACTCATAATGAACAAATTCATTTAAAGCCCAAGGGTAGTTACTTCTGGCCCAAGCTTGATAATCGGCCACTTATTGGCCTTGGCCCAGAAAATAACATAAATCGGCCCAATTTATTCCTTGGCCATAGCCATTCGGCCTATGCATAGGCATGGCCCAATCTCGGCCCAACTATGGTGCCATGACCCATTTTCTTGTTTGGCCCAACAACCAACCATCGACTTATATACATAACATAACCTAGTCCATATTTACGGCCCAATACCCATCCCTTTCTCGGCCCAAAGATCAATTCCATTAGGCCCAATTAAAATGCTAAGCCTATTTATGTCGGCCCATATTAATCTTTTGACCCAACGAAAGGCCCACAAGGTTCAAGTAACAACGAATATGAAATAGGTTATAACAAGTTAAATTGGATTATCATCAACACTAAAAGCCTAAGTTTTTATACTTAGAAAATTTATTTATCACAATGGAGATTCAAATGGAATGAAAGATTATACTAATCAAGTAAAGGTAACTTGAACCTTGTGGGAAATTGATAACAAACAAGACTCGCGAGTGTTAGTTAACTTTAGGACTAACACTTACACGCACACTAATCATTACAAACAAATACTTATAAACTACAAACACTATGAAATCAATACAGGAACGTGAACATCATAACAAGAGCAAACAAAGAGCGCGTGCATTCTTATTCGACATAGTCAATTACTTCGGACATAAGGTGAGTTCATTTGTCCCTTTTCAAACTTATTTGTTTTACTTCGGGACTGAGAAGCATGTTAAACATTTTCATAAATTGTTGAAATGTTACTTATTGCTTTAAAACATAAACATAATTCTTATGTTGAAACTTATACTTTAAGCTTGAGGCTTAAAAGCAATTGTTGAATCCTTGTGAGATTTAATGCTATTACATGAGACTTGATACGATTACATGAGACTTGATACAATTACATGAGACTTGATGCTATTACATGAGACGTGATGCTATTATATGAGACTGAAATAAACATATGATATACATGATGAATCAATGATTGAATACTTGAAACTTTATGCTTGGAAACTATTACTTGCGCATGAAACATTGTACATGTATCTAACCATAGTCTACGTAATTGCTAAACTTCTGGTATTCCAGAGCTTGTACCTATGGGGTGAGATACATGTCAAAACATAAACATAATGATACTCAGCTATTACCTTGTTATAAGGGACATGTAATTGCTAAACTTCTGGTATTCCAGAGCTTTTTTCGGCTTATATGAGGTATGTAAAGGCTAAACATGAAAATATCGATTCTAGGCTATTACCTGGTTATAAGGGACACGTAATTGCTAAACTTCTGGTATTCCAGAGCTTGTGTCGGCTTATATGAGGTATGTAAATGCTAAACATAAACGTAACGTTACGGGGCTATTACCTGGTTATAAGGGACATGTAATTGCTAAACTTCTGGTATTCCAGAGCTTTTGTCGGCTTATATGAGGTATGTAAAGGCTAAACATGAACCTAATGAATGCTAAGCTATTATCTATATAAGAGACATGTAAATGCTAAACTTCTGGTATTCCAGAGCTTTTGTCTGCTTATAGGAGATAAGTAATTGCTAAACTGTGTGTGTGTGAATCTATGATGCTTGATAAACATGATGAGAGACTAACACTTATGAATACAATAGTCATGAAAACTTTGAAACAGATAACAAAAGCTTTGATGAGGATTGAATTTATTGGTAGGTAAAATGCTTAATTATTATTAACAACAATGTCATATCCGGGTTAGTATGTGGTGGGATGTTGGCTAGGGCTTGTTCCCTTACATATGCCCTATATATAAGCATGCCGACTTGGATATTACAGGTGGAGTTAATGAGGTTAAGGTTTTACCGAAAGAGGTTTGTGAAACTATTTTAAACTTATAAACTTTATGAACTCACCAACCGTTGTGTTGACTTGGTCTTTTTACATGCTTTCTTAGGTGAAGAACAGGTTTAAACTTAATCTTGTGGATATGCATACTAGGCTGCCCAGATAGAGGACCTAGTAGACTTTTGGAGAAGCACATCTTTTGTTAATGACACATATCACTTTTGATATCTTGTACATACACAAGATATAAACATTTGATTCTTTTGGTTATGTTTACTTAGTTAAATTGCAGAACATTGCTATTGTAATTTAACTTTGTAAACCTATATATCATTTGATTGTGCTTTAGTTATTCTTAAACGTTGATGCTATGTAAACAATCTGATCATCATGATTATCATCCGCGATATCACGCCCCGGGAACCTTCCGCCTGACGGGGACTCCGATCCAACCCCGCCGGCTCGGGGTGTGACACCCACGCCCCATCTCTCACTCCCCTAGGGGGCGGTGTGCCACGCCCTCCCACGCCCCTCCCACGCCCAATCACTTGGCATACCGGGTGGCCTAACAGTTCGCACCTAATATATTAGCTCCGATTAAGTAACAAACTCTACATTTTTTTCCACATCACAACAAATCTTCTAAAAATGAGAAAAGATAAATAGCAACAAATATTCTATAAAAATGATACATAAATTAACATAAAATATGGTGTGCGTATATTATTTAAATAAGGCTTTTATGACTTTTTTTGACACATCTAGCTCTACGTTTTATAGTGTTCATTTTTATGTCGTCTTTCAAGTTATTTATGGTGTTAAAATTTTATGGTCTTTATGATGTTCAGACATTAATTAACTAAAACAAAACATTTTATGGTGTTTTTCGAATTATTTTATGATGTTTATGATATCTAAGTGTTAATTAATACAAAACCGGATATTTTATGTTGTTTTTGAACACTAAAAATACTATAAACGCTTAAAGTTTGCATATGGTTTTTTTAACTTAGCTTTATGGTTTTAGGTTTTATATTGTTTTTTCGAAATATTTTATTATGTTTATGGTGTTGACATTTTATCGTGTTTATGTAGTTCGGATATTCATGAGATTAAAGCTGGACATTGTTATGATTTTTTGTGTTCAGAGTTATGAACATCAGAAAAACCATAAAACGCAAAATTTATAGACACCAATTCAAGTCGGTTTTTTTATATAACAATATTATACTCGTTAAAAAGATTAAAAATGCTGGATTTTCTAGTGTAATTTTTTTAAAAAAAAATAACGTATAAAAAAGTTATAAACATTTAAAAAAATAGACAAAGTTGTAAAATTAAGCCTAACCATATTATATATATATATATTATATATATATATATATAGGGACTTATTCTAATAAAAACTAACAAATTATAAAAAAACTAAAAGAACCACATTTATAGCCACAAGTTTTGAAGGGTATAAAACTAATTTTCTTTGAAAATAGGAGAAGTCAACTTTTGTACCTGTTGGATCGGGTTGTGTATCTCAAAACAACACTTTCACAAGCGATCTTCTACCGAGCTTGATAGATGCGAAAGATTCTATCAACTCGACTCACCCACATGCACTTGCAGAACAAATACAATACACAAATAAAGTTTAATTTAAGGTCAAAGTATATTTTGTTCAATTGCAAAGTGAACAAGACTCAACAGCTCAAGCACACACTCGTGCCTTGCTAAGTTACAAGTGAAGGATTATATACTAAGCCTACAGCTGTATCCTAGTAGAAATACACGGCTGGACAAAACAATAGAAACAAATGTACGTTAAATCTAGTATATGCAATGGTCTTGACAGGCCAAGCCATATTAATTATAATTAATACAAAAGAACAAAATGCATTAAATGCTTTGTATATTTGTAGTTATGGCAAATTCTTCCTTGTTGCTGACTAACATCGGAATGTCTTCTTTGTTGATCTGAATGTGAGAAAGCAGCTCTGATTATTTCTATAAGTGTCCAGATTCTTTGTCAGAGAAAGTCTTCGGAAGTCTTTGTCTTGGAAACCACTGATGATTGATTGGAACCACCGATTGATTTGAACTTCTAAGTACTGAGGAGGGATTCGGAAGCTTCAGGTTGTTGTATAGCTTTCAGAAGAAGAGAATTATCCTTCGGAAGCACTAGTTCTTCCGAAGGTTAATTCTTCTCTTCCAACGGTTGTTTGTCTTCCGAGAGTCCAAGACTAGATCCAGAGATGTTTTGGTAAGCATCAGTCTTAATGGTCCTTGCAGTATCCTTCAAACTTGTAGCTAGAAATGATTATTTTAGTTCTTAACTTACATTAGTTCTCAATTTTTTTTTCCCGTTAAATTAGGTATATATTTCACTTCGAAACAAGTTACATCAAAACAGCAGGTAGACGGGCAACAAGCTGCGCCGCCAACCCTTTCTGAATTGCAAATCCTAACCTTCCAAACACAAACTCCTGCCCCCTTGGGGTTGAACAATTGTTGTGGACTTTTATACAACAACCCTGAATTAGCAATTTTATAAATGTTACGAAAATTGCAAAACTTTTATACAAGTGCAAATTCGATTTGCCTTGTGAATTAGAAAAAACACAAAAAAGAAACCCCCTAAATATATATAATAAAGACCATGAAAAAAAAACCCAAAGATTCAGGCATTTTTTGTCGAAGTTATTGAATTACCGCAATTAAGGTGATTCTTATTTGAACCAAATCCTGTATATATATATAGGGGAAGGATATTTTGGAAACCTGGTTGAGATAAAGAAACTTTGAAAACTTTATTAGAACCATAGATCTTGATTTTGGATGGTGGAGATTAAAGGTAATAAAGTTGATTGGATTTTTTTGGATTAAAAAAATTGAAGGTGGTACAAAACAGTACAATAAGGGTAGAATTGGAAAATGGGTTTTTGTACTTCATTGACCTTATTAATATTAAAAAAAACAAACGTACAACTTCCTCTTTTCCCATTTCTCTTTCATTTTTCCCCCCATTTCTCTTGTCATTTCTCCTTGAAATGTGTCTTGTCAGCTTTTTAACACGTTTATTTATGCTACCTTTTTAATTCTTCATTTGAAATGACAATTTCAAAATTTCTTTTAAACTCCAGCAAGACCCAACTCTTTTTCTCCATCTTCTTTTTCTTCTTCATGTTTCCAGCTACTTGATGTAACTGATTTGTAACACGTGTGTCAAAGAACCATTTCGAAAGGTTTTAGGAAGAACATGCTGGCTTGAAGAAAATGTGAGAAAGCCCTTAACAAACTTACAAAGAAAAATTCATGAGGTGTTTCTTTTTCTTCAATGACGCCATCTCCATCATCGACGCCCTCTCATTTTAAGGTTTCGAAACATGAGGACTAAAAAGGATGCGAGACGTCTCCCAGAAGGATTCGTCGATGACGTGTCTAACAAACCTTGGCAAAATCATATTTCTTTCGTTCCTATAACCGACGCCGTAGAGGATGATGCATGTGGAATCGGAAACGAATCGAGTGAATCCGACCTAACAAAAAGGCCGTCAGCAAAGCAACGAAGAAGGTATTTTTATGAATTTAAAATCTTTTTGATCTCGAAGAACCAATTTTAATGAAAATTTTATTTAAGTATTGTCAAAAAAATAAATAAATAACGATTTCAATTTAATGTAGCAATGTGGTGTTTATTTCGGAAGAAAAATCAAAAAACAGTGATTTTGTTATGTGTTTTTAAATAAACTGTGATTTTGTTATGTGATTTTGTTATGTCTATAAATTTACTAGAACATATGTTTACCTCAAGTTACATGAAATATGCTGCTGATTTGTGCCGGACATTTTTGAAATGTTTGATTGTATTTTTTTTAAATAATTGTTCAGAAAGGTGAGAAGCAAAAGAAAAAAGATTGATGTAAATGATGTAAACACTTCCAAGAATCTTGAAAATGTTGGTGGAAAACAGGCTCTCAGCATGTACTTTTAGCATATTCATTTTTAGGATTGATCTTTTCATACATTTTGTATTATGTTACATCGAAGTTACGTAATTTTAAATTATTTCAATTACGTGTTTTTTATTTGTATTATGTTACATCGAAGTTACATGATTAATTATGCTAATTTATGTTTGCATGTGTTATTGAATAAATTTGAAGTTACTTTGACTTTGTTACATTTATTTAACATTCGTTGTAAATGTATGTAACATATACAGACTTGAATAAATTTTAATGTATGTTACATTTATTTAACTTTGATTTCGATCATGTACTAACGACAGATTTTTGGACGATTTATGTAAGAACAAACGTTTCATATACAGATTTGACATATGGATGTTGATGTTGTCTTAGTTTTAATTTAAAAAAAATGTATAGACATCTAAGGAAATTACTATTTTTGATGTTGTTGATAAGTCGCGACTACAATGGATGAACATGTACTTTTAGCACATTCATTTTTCGGATTGATTTTTTGATGCATTTTGTATTATGTTACATCGAAGTTACGTAATTCAAAATTATTTCAATTACTTATTTTTATTTGTATTATGTTACATCGAAGTTACATGATTAATTATGCTAATTTATGTTTGCATGTGTTCTTAAATAAATTTAAAGTTGGTTTGATTTTGTTACATTTATTTAACATTCTTTGTAAGTGTAGTAACATATATGTAGTATGGTTCCATTTTATTAATTTTATCTACGTAACCAACTGTTACATAAATATTACATAAAAATTACATATATGTAATTTTAAATGTCTTAAAAATATTTTCTTTTACATACATGTAACACTGTGTTCCAAATATGCACACAAGTTAGAGAAACCAGATTTTAAAGCGGTTTTAGGTTTCACTTACCTGAAGCCTGAATTTTATTGTGTAAAATCACTATAACAAGGTAAAAAATGTTCAATTTTTATGACCGATTTCAGAGATGAATTAAGTGAATATATATCATGTAAAATCAATGTAACAAGTACATTTTGAAATAAATAACCCAAAAAATGAAAGTCGCAAATGACATGTAACTGAAATGTAATGTGTGACATCATTGTAACAATGTAAAATTTGGAGCATATATGATTGATCAAATTTCGGATACGAAAATTCAATGTAACACGTTTCATTTTGCATTATATAAAACATATTATTCAAACAAAATAAATACCTATAAAATAACACGAAATAATAAAGTATTATAGAAAGTTACATTAAAAAAATCAAAAGAGTACAATAGTAAAATTCATATAATGTTTTGCATTAATTGTTTGAAATATTATATATATATATATATATATATATTATTACAAAGACAAATTGATACAAATTTAAAAAAAAAAAAGACTATTAAAACTATCAGATATATGATTATAAAAATATAGGATAAACAATTAAGATAGAGAAATATAACAACATAACTAGTATATGTTATCCCAATCTCTAAGATTATCAGAATCGGTACTTTGTTCGTCTTTGTAAGGATTGTGGTTCGACCAACCAATTAGAGTGTTTAATGATTCAATAGAAATGGTAGACATAGCATCAACAGAAACGATAGACATAGCATCAACAAAATTCGGTACTTTGTTTATTATTTGAATTTGATGAGAGAGAATGTGGTAAATTAATAAAATAGAGTGTAAAAGTACAAATGTATTAAAAGACAAATATACCCTTCTATTAAAAAATTATAGGTAAAGGAAATAATAAGGTGGCAAATTGTGTACCAAGTATTGGGTTTGCAAAGTTTCTTTATCTCAAGAGGGTTTCTAATATATACATGCCCTATATATATATATATATATATATATATATATATATATGTATTTATATAGGGTAAGGTTCCCTTAAAAAGTTTATTTTGCCTAAGAAGGCTAAGAAAGATTTTCAAAAACTCGAAAACCGACTTAAACAAACGCCGATTGATTCATTTCGATGGCATTGGAACAGGCTTGTCGAACCCTATAATATTAGCTTTAAAGTTTTCATTTTAACAACTAGATTTAGATTTAACGTTTACATATAAAGTTTAGATTTACGGCTTGATTTTTAACTTTTAGGTTTTATCTTTATGCTTTATCGTTTGGTTTAAAAATTTTGGATTTAGTATTGTGGTTTATGGTTTGGATTTTAACGTTTGGGGTTTTGGTTCGACAAGATGGTTCAAATGACGGAAAAATGAGTTCGTTCGGAGTTTGTTTGGGTCGGTTCTCAAATTTTTAAAAATTCTTTTTAGTCTTATTAGGCAAAATAAACTTTTTATGGGAACATTCCTCTATATATACACACACATACACGTTACATATATATGGAGGGAATTAATAAAATGAAAATTCTCTCTTATTGTGAAAATCATGAAAACTATAGGAAAAAACATATAAAAAAACTTATTTTTTGAATTATTTTTTACAGTTTTGTAACATTATTGGCACAGTTTTAAAAAAATATTAAAAAAGCACCGAGTGGTTTTTAAAAAATGTTTTGTAACCCATGTAAAACATATGTAACGTTGTTTTCACATGATACAATTTTGTGGTACACATATTTATTTTTAAGATTCCAAATAGACGATATCTAGACAGGGCCGGCTCAAGATTTTCGGGGGCCCAAGGCAAACAAAAAATTGAGGCCCTTTCCGTAAATAATTTTTTCTTGCGCTTATATTTCGTAAATTCTAAAAAAACATAGAAATAGACTAGTTTGTTTGTATATACATAAGTTTACTTATAATTACAGTCAACTAATGATAGTCATAAATGATATAAACAAAGAATGATAGAAAGTATAATACTTAGTGTTGATATTTTATAAGCTTGTCTCAAATTCGTAATAACTTGATCGATTACCCTATATTTGAAAGTTTGTCTAAATCTTTCACCGGTAACATTAATAAAAAAATTATTCTAACGTCAAGTAAAGAAGCAATAAAAACATGAAAGATGTAACTAGTTGGAAACAAAGAACCTTATAAAGACTTTCTTTTTTAAGAATACAAGTGGACTCTCTAATTTTTTAGACTTAAAACGTTAAAATAAATAACAAAGACGATAACCCGAGCATAACTCGAACCGGGGGCTCTTAGTCACTTGCCTATAAAATAGTGAAGTGAGGCAGGCCCTGGACCCAGATAGGGTTAAATAGTTCTCTCTAAGATCGAGTTTTCACATAATAAATTCCTATCTTTTGCCCGTTACTGTTTTAGGCCGAAAACTTACAACGATGTTACGTCTTAAACGGTGATGAATTTTCGCAATCTCATAAAAAAAGAAATTGTTATAGATATGTTCAATGATGTTCAAAAAAGATACAAGATTTGACTTATCTTGACAAAATTATTTAGATTAATACTTTGAGAGTGAGTTATTATATGTTCACAATCCTATATATATGTATATATATTAACAGTGTAAACACATATTGTTGAAAAAAATGAAGTTTCATGGGATGTTCAACAGAGTACGGCAACATGCCCATGGTTTCCAGGCAAGCCAGTTGCACTGTTTGCTTTTGACCGTAATGAGGATCCTTATCATTTACCAATATAAGAGTACACTTACAAGACTAAGGAGATCATTCCATCTTCTAAAACTTCTTTAAAATATCTTCAAACTTTTTTCAATAAATCTAAAGAGATGAATAGATCACCACGTGTCGATAAAAACGGGTTGCGTAAAGGCCCATGGAGCAAAGAAGAAGATGATAAGTTGAGATCATACATCCAGAGATATGGTCACTGGAATTGGCGTGAAATTCCTAGATTTGCTGGTATATATGCAGTAGTGGATTTTATTAATTTTAATTTAATTAGCGTTATATACATACATACATATATATATATATATATATATATATATATATATATATATATATATATATATATTTATATATATGAATAATTGTTTGATCAAACTTATATAATTAAGCAAGGCTTTATTATTCTTATAAGAATGTTTATGAAAGCAATCTCAAACATTCCTAAGATTTTTATTATTATTATTATTTTTGTTTTTGAAAATATGTGTTTGCTTTTGTAATTTAATTTCTTTTGGTTTTCTTATTAGGTGTGTCTAGATGTGGAAAGAGTTGCAGGTTGCGATGGATGAATTATCTTCGTCCGAACATTAAACATGGGAATTTTACTAAAAAGGAAGAAGATTTGATCATGGAATTACATAACAAGATTGGCAACAAGTATGATACATCATTAACTTAATTTTTTAAATATTCATATTTTATATACTTTTGGCTTTCATCTTACTAAAACTAGTATTGATCTTGATTTTAACAGATGGGCAAAAATTGCAGCTGAATTACCAGGACGAAGTGACAATGAAATAAAGAACCATTGGCATACACATTTGAAAAAACGAGTTAAAAATGATCAAAACGACCCGAAAAATATGTATCATAAAACCGAAAACCAAACCAACTTTGTAAACAATATGATGCAAAGTTTAGATGTAGAAGAGCTTGAAGATTTATGGGTGTCATCATCATCCTCAGAACTATCATTTGTCACGCATGAGTATGCATGTGTGACAAAATCCTCACCATCACCGCCACCACAACCACCGCTAATACCATCCGCGACTGCATCGTCGTCGTCGTCATCTTGTTCTTCAAGTGTTGAGTTAACAACACAAACATACGTTAATGAAAATTGTTGCCCAGATCGATCAAATAATCAACAAGATCTTCTTGATGATGGGAACTTTTGGACAGATCCATTTTTTGTAGATTTAGATTCTTACAACAATGAGATCATGGCTCCTGAAGATAGTGACGAATTTACATGGTCAACTATGGATTTCTATCCTCAGTATCATAGCCAGTTCTTGATATAAACTATAAAGTTATGACCGTTGGTTATCATCTGCTAAAAGCATAATGATGTGCAAAACTTTCTTTAATCTTATCATAGTCTTAGTAAATTAATAAAAAATATATATAGAAAGGAGCACATGTTTCTTATGAGTATGGATTTTTTTTTCTGTCTGCAGTGTTTCTCTTTTAAATTAAATACTAATAATTTTAAATAATTAAACATCAAATATATGCATGATTTTTTTTTCTAATAATTTATGAAAACTTAATAAATTATTAGAAATTTTTATCTTATCTTAAGATGCAATTTTATAATTGTTAAATCTTTATCTTTTGTTATTTATAATTTTTAAATATTTCTTATTTTCTTATTCACTAACGGCACATCCATCTGACATACAAATTTGTAAAGAAATTGTTGTCTACAACATATCGATTCATTGAATGATGCATATATATATAGATATATATATATATATATATATGTTATAATTTTAATAACAATTAACACAAGAGTAGTGCTAATATTTAAGAACTTTATAAAGAAAGCAAGAGGAAGAAGTAGAGAATTGTATAACTTATGAAAGTGTATACAAGAGGTGTATCTTTTCATCTAACTTAGGAGGTATTTATACTACAAAATCCACATTTATTTACTAGACAAGATTAACTATTTACTAGACAAGATTAACTATTTGGAGCATGGTAGATTATCTATAAGTTTGACAAAGTGTGCATGCATTTGTTGACAAAGTGTGCATCCACTAGCTAAGTCAAAGTTCTCTTGGTAAGATTAAATCATGTGGTAAATTACTAGCTTCATAACACTCCCCCTTGGACGACACTTTATAAATTTTGGGAGCTTGAAGTACTGTCTCATTAAAAACCTTGCTAAAGGAAAACCCAGTGGGAAAAAACCTTAGCTAAGGATAAAAGAGTGCAGTATGTGAGTAGCTCCCCCTCAAGTTGTAATCTGTAACTTGTTACATTCTTTGTACATGGCGCATGCCAATGTCATGAACGTGTTTTCTGAAAGTTGTAGTAGGAAGTGCTTTTGTGAAAAGATCAGTTGAATTGTTACTGGACTGGACATATCTCATATCAACCTGATTGTCTTTGATAAGGTCCCTGGTATATGAAAAGAACCTTGGTGGTATATGTTTTGTTCTGTCACTTTTGATATACCCTTCTTTCATCTGCGAGACACAAGTTGCATTATCTTCGTACATAGGAGTTGGATTTTGGTCTTTCTCTAGTCCACAAGAACTCAATATGTGTTGTGACATAGATCTTAGCCATACACATTCTCTTGATGCTTCATGGAGTGCAATGACTTCAGCATGATTCGAGGATGTTGCAACAAGTGTTTGTTTCTGAGAACGCCATGAAATTGCGGTTCCTCCATTTATAAAGACATATCCAGTTTGTGACTTTACTTTGTGAGGATCAGATAAATAACCTACATCTGCATAACCAACTAACCCTTCTTTCGAATTGTTAGGATAAAATAAGCCTAAATCAATTGTACCTCGAAGGTATCGAAAAATATGTTTGATCCCATTCCAGTGTCTTTTTGTAGGAGCTGAACTAAATCTCGCTAGCAAATTAACTGCAAAAGAAATGTCAGGCCTTGTACAATTGGTAAGATACATAAGAGCTCCAATTACACTAAGGTATGGTATCTCAGGACCAAGAACCTCTTCATTATCTTCACAAGGACGAAATGGATCATTGTCAACGTTGAGTGATCTCACAACCATTGGGGTGCTTAATGGATTTGCCTTGTCCATATTAAATCGTTTCAAGAGCTTTTCAGTATAAGTCGATTGATGGACAAGTATTCCATTATTCAAATGCTCAATCCGTAAACCAAGACAATATTTGGTTTTTCCAAGGTCTTTCATTTCGAATTCTTTCTTTAAAAGAACGATTGCCTCATGGATTTCTTTATGTGTCCCAATTATATTTAGATCATCAACGTATACAACTATGATCACATATCCTGATGTTGTTTTCCTGATAAAGACGCATGGACAAATGAGATTATTTGTATAACCTTGACTTATCAAATATTCACTCAAGCGATTGTACCACATCCTTCCAGATTGTTTCAAACCATATAACGATCTTTGTAATTTGATTAAATACATCTCTTTAGGTTTTGAACTTAATGCATCAGGGATTTTTAATACTTCAGGAACTTTCATATGGATGTCACTATCAAGTGATCCATATAGGTAAGCTGTAACGACATCCATAAGATGCATTTCTAAATTTTTAGAGACTGCTAAGCTGATTAAATATCTAAAAGTTATTGCATCCATAACGGGAGAATATGTTTCATCATAGTCAATCCCCGGTCTTTGTGAAAAACCTTGAGCGACGAGTCTAGCTTTATATCTAATAACTTCATTATTCTCGTTTCGTTTCCGTACAAAAACTCATTTGTACCCTACTGGCTTAACAGCTTTCGGTGTAATAACAATAAGACCAAAAACCTTTCGTTTGTTTAATGAATCTAACTCAGCTTGCATAGCATCTTTCCCTTTATCCCAGTCATGTCTATTTTGACAATCACTAATAGACTTTGGTTCGGGAGTATCATCTCCATTCATAATAACACATGCTATTGAATAAGAAAATATATCATCAATATTTTCCATTTTATCTCGGTTCCATAAAATATGTGTGTGACCATAGTTGATTGAAATTTCTTTGTTGGTATCATCGACACCCTCTTCATGAGGAAGTTCGGTATTTATTGTTTCATTAATAACATTCTTTGTATGATCAACTTCCTTTTCGGAACCTTTTCTTTTTCGAGGATTTTTATCCTTTGAACCGACTGGCCTTCCACGTTTCAAACGTTTCTGAGATTCATGAGCCATATTAATATTCATTTGGTTATTTGGAATCTCAATATGAGCTGGAGCATTAGCAGCTGGTATGTGAGATTTAGTGACTCTATTTGTATCAGTAAATGCATCAGGCAATTGATTTGCAATTTCTTGTATATGTACTATCTTTTGTACTTCCGTTTCACATTGTTTTGTCCTTGGATCAAGATGGGACAGTAACGGGACACACCATGATACATTGGTTTCTTGTTTCTTATTTTCTCCCCCTAATGCTGGGAAAATTGCCTTGTTAAAGTGGCAATCAGCAAAACGTGTTGTAAAGACATCACCTGTTAAAGGTTCAAGATATCTTATTATTGAAGGTGTTACATACCCGACATATATTCCCAGCCTTCTTTGAGGACCCATTTTTGTGCGTTGGGGTGGTGCGTTAAGGACATATACTGCACACCCAAAAGTTCTAAGGTGGGAAATGTCTGGTTCATGTCCCGAAACAAGTTGCAAGGGAGAGTATTTGTGATTTGCACTTGGCCTTACACGGATTAAAGATCTAGCATGCAATATTGCGTGACCCCAAACTGATACAGGGAGTTTTGTTTTCATCATCAATGGTCTAGCTATTAATTGTAGTCGTTTGATTAACGATTCTGCTAAACCATTTTGTGTATGTACATGAGCAACAGGGTGTTCGACAACAATTCCCACATACATGCAATAATCATTAAAAGCTTGAATTCACCAGCATTATCAAGTCTCACCCTTTTAATAATATAATCAGGGAAATGTGCTCGTAATTTAATAATTTGTGCAAGAAACTTGGCAAAAGCAACATTACGAGTTGATAATAAAGAGATATGAGACCATCTGCTTGATGCGTCTATTAGAACCATAAAGTATCTAAATGGTCCACATGGTGGATGAATTGGTCCACAAATATCTACTTGAATCCTTTCGAGGAACATAGGTGATTCATTTTCTACTTTCATCATTGAAGGCCTCATAATTAATTTCCCAAGTGAACAAGATGTACACATATGAATTTTATCTGACTGTGGGATCTTTTGATGTTTCAATGAGTGCCCATGAATGTTTTCAATTATTCTTTTCATCATTGTATATCCTGGATGACCTAATCTGTCATGCCATAAATTGAATGTCTCAAAATCACAGACATTTTCCTTGACTGCCATATGTGCTTGAGGCACATTAATATGTGTATAGTATAAGCCTGAATGGAGCATTGGCAGTTTTTCCAATATATGATCTTTGCTCATGATATGCAAATACTTTTCTTTATCAACAGTCGTTGATTTCGTATCATATCCGTTATGATATATGTTTTTGAAACTCAACAAGTTTCTTGTTGATTTTGGGGAATATAAAGCATTTTCTATTAAGAGCTTCGTACCATTAGATAAGATTAATTGTGCTTTTCCCACTCCTTCTATAAGTTCTGTAGGACCGGAAATTGTATTGATGGTTCATTTTGTTTGTTTCAAATCACAAAAATATTTCTTAGATCTGAGTATAGTGTGTGTGGCTCCACTATCTGCTATACATATATCCGCTTCATTTGTTTGACCTTGTGCTCCAATGATATTCATTTTAATTTTCTGATACGAAGAAAAATTAATAAGTTTATAGTATAAAATATTACGATAGTTTAACAAAAAGTTTCTTTATTCAAAAAACGTAAAACATTACATAGTACATTAAAACATGAGAAATACATCAATAATTAAAACATGAGAAATACATCAATAATTAAAACATGAGAAATACATTATTCTTTCATCTAATCATAGTGGTCTGGGAACGTTTCTTTCAGATTTCCATATCATTGATAAATTCAGCGGTGTTCAGCTCAACATTCATATCATCAAAGTTATCCACATGGTTCACTTCCTTATCTTGACGTTTAATAGAGGCTTGGTATAGTTCACACAGATGTGGAGCTGTGCGACAAGCCTTTGACCAGTGGTTTGTACTACCACACCTAAAACAGGAAGTGCCATTGTTTTGGGACGTACCAGCTTCATTTTTGAACTTGTTATATTGGATGGAATTATTATTTTGTTGAGCGTGATAATTGTTTGTTCTTTGGTTTCGACCACGACCGCGACCACGTCCATGTCCACGAGGATTACCTCGATAATTATTGTTTCTCTTGAAAGAAGGGTTTTGACCATTATAAGTACTTTTATCAAACTATCCACGACCACGGCTTCGTCCCGTTTTTCGTCCAAAACGTTTATTGTCATCATTAGTGATCACATTTGCTTCTGGAATTGGTTGTGATCCAGTTGGACGAGCCTGTTGGTTTTTCATTAACAGCTCGTTATTTTTCTCTGCTACGAGTAGAAATGAGTTCAAGTCAGAATATCTTCTGAACCTTTGCAACCGATATTGTTGTTGCAAGTTTATATTCGATGCATGGAAGGTGGAGAAAGTTTTCTCCAACATATCTTCCTCGGTAACAATTTGTCCACGGAATCGGAGCGTTGAGCAAATTCTGAACAAAGCGGAGGTGTATTCAATCACCTTTTTAAAATCTTGGAACCTAAGATTGTTCCATTCATCTCTAGCAGTTGGGAGTAAAACTTCCCTTTAATGATCAAATCTGCTTTGTAAATCTCTCCATAAAACATATGGATCATCACAATTAAAATATTCGAATTGCAACATCTCATCAATGTGTTTATGAAGGAAGACGTCAGTTTTTGCTTTGTCTTGTTCGGTACATTCATTTCCTTCTGTTATTGTTTCTAAAACACCCATTGATTTGAGATGTCTTTTGACATGTGCCGTCCATGGCATATAGTTTTCTCCGGTAATGTTAAGAGCTGGGAATTCAATTTTTGCGATGTTTGACATTTTTTTTTCTTGCTAAACATGAATAAATCAATTAAAAAAATAAATATTAGAATCCATATATATCAATGAGCACTGCGATACAATAAAGTGGTAAAGCTACGAAAATATACATAACTAGAAAAAAATTAAATTCTTCAGGTGAGAGTTGAGATAGAGGATAAAGAAACAAAATTAGCATTACGGTAACTAATAACAAAAGTGGGTGAATCATCTTCAAAAATTATCTTGAACAAGTTTGAGAGAATAAGATAATATGTTTTTTATGTGTTAAAAGAGATTGTTTATTTACAGGAAAAAATTTAACCGTTGATAACGGTTATATAACCCTTTTTGCAACGGCTATATAGTCGTTTACGAATATATGATCGTTGTAAGTGTATAAAAATAAAAAAAAGTAGATTATATGTTAAAGAATATGAGTAAAGAAAAAAAATTGTTACCAAATATAAACAAACGTTAGCGTATATAATAAAATGTTAGCACACTAATAAAGGTTAATATCAATGTTAGCATAAAGTTGTTAGTATTGTTAACATGAAAATAAATGTTAGTATACATGAATAAATGTTAGTATACATGAATAAATGTTAGCATATAAATGTTAGCATAAGAATAAGATGTTAGTATGCATAAATAAATGTTAGTAACATTAGTAAAAGTTAGTTGACATAAAAATAAAAGTTAGATAGTTAGTAGTCCCATGATTATCAAATGTCCATAATAGTAAGTCTTGGATAATTATTTTTTTCATTATGGTTTATTAATAAAATGTTTACCTTTGATGGATGACTTGTGCTTTTAATGATTTTCTTAATTATGATTTAAGAACTCTTCGTGCTGATAACGTGTTATAATTTTAATAACAATTAACACAAGAGTAGTGCTAATATTTAAGAACTTTATAAAGAAAGCAAGAGGAAGAAGTAGAGAATTGTATAACTTATGAAAGTGTATACAAGAGGTGTATCTTTTCATCTAACTTAGGAGGTATTTGTACTACAAAATCCACATTTATTTACTAGACAAGATTAACTATTTAGTAGACAAGATTAACTATTTGGAGCATGGTAGATTATCTATAAGTTTGACAAAGTGTGCATGCATTTGTTGACAAAGTGTGCATCCACTAGCTAAGTCAAAGTTCTCTTGGTAAGATTAAATCATGTGGTAAATTACTAGCTTCATAACAATATATATATATATATATATATATATATATATATATATATAATAGGGACTTATTCCATTGATAACCACTAAATATGAAAGAACCAAAAGAACTAATTTTGAACCATATGTTTTTAGGGGTATAAAAGTAATTTTCCTTTAAAGCAGGGGAAGTTACTATTTTACCATTTTAAATAATCACTCTATGTACAAAACTTAAAGCATAATGTATAAGTGTTTTATGCAGTTCTTAACATAAAATTGGTTCTTAATAGAATACCTCCCTATATATATATATATATATAGGATTTGAATCAAATAAAACTCGATCTCAAAGAGAAAACCCTTAAACTCTATCTCAACCCTTGGATCAACTTTTTTTTCTTTCTAATTTATTAGTATGAAAAGGCTATAATAATCTTTAACCATTCACCCAAAATATAATAATTTATCTATTTCTCTCTCATATAAAATCACTCATATATATAATAATTTATTAATATTAAATTTCTCTCTCATCTATCTCTTCTCTCTCCATCCATTTAAAAATATATTTTTTAAAATTTCAAAATAACAACAAAAATGTATATTTTTTATACAAAATAAAAAAAAATTTTAAAAGAAGATATAAAAGTTATACAAGCGTATAAATAAAATTGTACAAGTTTTAATACACAAGGTACACTTTACTCGAAATATACACATGTGTATACTTTATATATTTAATATTTATAAAATATCACACCTACACATGTGTAGTTTTTGGTGTTTTGGTTAATTTGATTTTTTTTATAAATTTACACATGTGTAATTTTTTTCATATGTAAAATACACATGTGTAATATTTATTATGGTTGAGAATATGTAATATTGTGTTTGTGTAGTAAAATTTTTGTTTGATACACATGTGTATATTTTTTGTTTTTCTTTAAAAAAATTATTTTTTTTATTTTGTTAGTCAAACATAAATAAAAGAAGAGAGGAGAGATGAGAGAGAATCTGAATAATTAATAAAGAGAGAGGGGACAAAGAAGAGAGGGGAGAAAGAAGAGAGATGAGAGATAAATCTAAATTAATTAATGAAGAGAGAGGAGAGAGTGTGAAAAAAAAAGTCACTTATACCCCTCAAAGGATAAAACAGATATTTTCTTCTCAAAAACCCCATTAAAATATTTAACATTAATTACGGACCACATGTTTTTTCTATTTAATTAATTAAAATCTAAAATAAGTTTGATCTAAAGGTCCACGTAGGGTTTAAGGGTTTTCTCTTTAAGATAGGGTTTTCAAAGGATTCAAACCCTATATATATACACACACACACACACACGTTAGAAAATCATGCATTGCAAAACTTAAATTAAGGTATTATTATATAATAAACAAGTGAAAAAAGAAAAATAAATAGTTGAATAAATAAAAATATAAAATAATACATTAAAAGAAAATACGAATAAGTTAAATAAGAGAAACTTAAAAAAAATTAGAGTAAATTACGGTTTTGGCCCTTGTGGTTTTAATGTTTTAACTATTGATGTGTTGTGAAACACATCTGTTTTTCCATTTATTTCTGTACATTTTTATTCGATTTTTGAGTCGATTTAAGCTGGTTCTTCACATTTCCATGATTTGATGCTTGCAGGTAGTAAACGTGTTATTATGGTACAAAAGATCAAGAAAACGAGCTCCCGGGTGGACGAGAACGGACCCAAGAACAACGAAAGAAAAATCTGGATGTTTGGGTGTCCTCGCGTAGCGCGAAGGTTATCTGAAACCCTGTCGCGTAGCGCGACAGGTGAAAATTACGTGTCTGCCCTTGTTTAATGATTGCGGGTTGACCCGACTCTTTTGTCGGGTTTCTACACCCCTCGCGTAGCGCGATGGATTCTGTGATTGTCGTCGCGTAGCGCAACGAGGAGAAAAACTCAGAATTTCGAGTTTGACTAATTAAAACGGCTGGGGACTTGATTTCTAGGGTTAGGGACGACTGGAGACGAGATTAGGAGGCGACCAATAAGCTGTAAACGACAATTAAGGCGAGATCTTTCATTTGGAAGCCCTAGGATCGAGATTCGAAGGGTGTACAACGATCGGTTTCGGTTTTCTACTTGTTCTATACATTTGAATGATGTTTGATATTGATTTATACACTATTTCTTTTTGTTTATTCATGATGATTTGTGGCTAAACCTTTTAGACCACCTAGGGTTTTATAATATGCATGTTTAATGATTGTGAGGATTGATTGTGGAACAAGTTTGTGTTTTTTCAATGATATGACAATTTGGTTGGGATTCTTGGATGTCTATGAATGTTTATATTGTTTGTGATTTGGTTTATCGATTCCTCGTGTGCTTTGGCGAATGTCTTTCGTATAATAGGTGCATGCTAGGTCAATTACTTGGTGTTCTTGATTTGTGGATGGATTACTAGACGTAGTGATTCATAGGAATGATGATTAGGTCATAAATAAATTAAATGTTTAACCAAAACCAAAAGCCGTGAGGTGAGGGTTTGTTAGTATGTCTTGGGTGTTCAATAACTAGTTAAAGTCTGTTGTGAAAAGGCTAGGATTAGGTCAATTGAACATATTCTTGTATGCTAAATCCAAGACGATTTTCCTTATTATCCCTTGCATGTTTGTGTATTGAGACTTTCATTTCCGTGAGGTAGATGGTCTTTAGGATATATCATTGATGGGTTGGTTAACTTGTGAGAGTACTTAACCTAAACCGGTATTTAAAAGACTTGTAGACACTTTAGTTGTAATCTTTGAGAAAGGTTAAAGATACTCTAATTTGTTTATGAGTTAAAATTCAAAGATCCCGGTTCCACAAAAAGTTCCAATATCAATCCATAACACATTAGACATGTATAAAGTAAACCCTAGGTAGTCGTTTCATCATTTGTGACTTTTTGTTAAATTTTCCTTATTGAGTCTTAATCCGATTTATCTAGGTTAATAATTTAGTTTAATTATTTAGTAACAAAACCCCCTTCAAACAATTCTTTTAAATTAAATAAATTTGTATAGATAAGTCCTTGAGTCTGTTTTGCATTTTATGTAGATGTCTGTGGATTCGATATCCGGACTTACTTTTCTGTACTACTTTTGATAGGTTCACTTGCCTGTTAGTAGTTTAGTTTAGAGAGTCTAGAGTATTACTTAGTGTCTAGGTTAGTTTTGATTTTGATTAATTTTAATTAAACTACTTTGCACACATCAAGTTTTTGGCACCGTTGCCGGGGACTTCTTAGTCGATTGTGCAGTTTAGTTCTTGCGTCTTATCTGTGCATATTTGCTTTTAGTTTTAGTTTTATTTTGTTTTGTTTTATTTCTTTTTGATTTACTCTTATTTGTTTGCAGGTTTGGTAGTGTATGCCACACCTACGTTCACACGGACCGCCACCTGAGCATTCATTACCTTCAAGGTGCGATTTGCGAGACTTTTCTGAAGGGTCTACGAGCAAGGTAAGTGCTTCTACACCCATTTCTGCTGATTTTTCTGAGCGCACACCACTGTCCTCTTCTGATTCTTCTACTCATTCTAGTCCTCGTTTGCACTTTGTTCCACAAATGGCAAACCGTCGCACTGTTCACCAGCAGTCCACTGAGGGTTTCACGAGACTTAATAATCCCATCACTGTGCCAAACATTACGAATGAAAATTCGTCGCAGATCCCCTCTTACATCATGACAGCCATTAATAACTCTCAGTATAATGGCCGGGATGATGTGGATGCTCAGCACATATAGCTCGCGTCACTCGCATCTGTGGTACCTTTAATCTTCAAGGAGCCACTGAAGATCCTATCTTTTTGCAGCTATTTCCCTTTTCACTTGCGGGTAGAGCAGCCACTTGGCTCGACTCGCATGCACCCGGATCTTTCACCACATGGGGCAGTCTTAGGGATGCTTTCCTTAAGAAGTACTTTCCACCTGCCAAGGCAGCCCGCCTTCGTGATGAGATCCACTCTTTTCGTATGGCACCCGATGAGCCATACTACCTTGCTTGGGAGAGATTCCAGAATTTGCTTAGCAGATGCTCTCAGCATGGTCTCTCTGATTAGGCACTTGTAGAGAAATTCTACAATTGTCTAACTTATGAGACTCGGGCTCGTTTCGACACTTCTGCGGGTGGTCATCTTATGGGTAAAAGGGATGTTGCTGAGTGCAAAGATATGTTTGAGAGTTTTGCTCAGGCTGATGATGAGCAGAGGTCAGCTAATAGGAATTCCAATCATATTTCTAGTTCCTCCTCTTCCACGAGAGGAGTTCACCACGTTAATGTGGATATTAGTGTGGCAGCTGCTCTCGAGGCCTTGTCGAGGGATGTGAAGGAGTTGAAGATGAAGGTAGACAGGTGTGAGATTTTTAGGGGTGGCCATGCCACATCTGAGTGTTTGGTGTTCAACCAGGAGCAGGTTGACTATTTGGGGGGTCAAAGTAGGGGTAGCACGAACCCTTTCAACAACTCCTATAATCAAAATTGGAGAAACCACCCGAATTTTAATTGGCGCTCTTCCGGTCATCCCCCTGGTTTCTAGTCTGGGTTATCTCATAACCAGGGGCAAGGTCATTCTTCGGTTAGTCATCCGAGTCATACACAGGGGGCGGGTAGTAGTAGTGGTGGTGGTGGTGGTGGTGGTGGAGGTAGCATGAGTAAGATAGAGGAGTTACTGACCCAATTGATTGCTAAGGATGCCAATACTCAGAAAACCTTGGATGAGCATGACATCTTTTGAAAAACCAACAATCCGCTTTTCTTGATCTTCAAAGATCAGTTGGGGATATTGCCAAGCGTTTGGATGAGAGGGCCCAGGCCAATTATCGGGCACCACACAACCTAATCCAAATGCTCATGTGAAAGCAGTAACCACTAGGAGTGGTCGAGGGGGTGCGAGTGTAGAGCCACCGGTTGAGGTAGAGGAAAAAGAACCGATGGATGAAGAGATTGAGATGGAGACTCCTGGGAAGTGCACATGAGCCCAGTCCTAGCAAGTACAGTACCGACCAGTGAGTCTCCTGTAGTGGCCCCGGTTGAGAAGAAACCGGTTGAGGTTAGACCGAGTCCTAAGATTGATCATTCACGACTTCCATACCCTGCTCGCTTAGCTCATCAAAAGCATGCTAAGGAGTATGGTCACTTTCTTGATATGTTTAAACAGTTGAAGATCAATCTTCCATTCATTGAGGCTCTTCAGCATATGCCCAAGTATGCCAAATTCCTTAAGGATTTGTTGAAGAGCAAGGATCGGTTAAGGGAACTTTCTAATGTTCCATTAAGCGGGGGGTGTTCTGTGGTGATTCTGAACAAACTACTGGAGAAGTTGACAGATCCTGGGATCTTTACAATCCCATATATGTTTGGTAGTGACACTCAGAGGCACGCGTTGGCAGATTCGGGTGCTAGCACCAATTTGATGCCCTATTCTTTGTATGAGAAGCTAGCACTTGGTGAACTTATGCCCACGCGCATGAAATTGTCCCTTGCTAACCGGACGGTCAAGTGTCCATGGGGTATTGTTGAGAACTTGTTGGTGAAGGTGGACAAACTTGTGTTCCCCGTGGATTTCATGATTCTTGACATGGAGGCCGATGAGAGTGTGCCTATCATTCTAGGCCGTCCTTTCTTGAGGACCGCTAAGGCCATTATTGATGCGTTTGATGGGAAGCTCACTCTTAGAGTGGGTGATGATACTGTCACATTTGAGGTTGTGAAGTCTATGAGGCATCCCGGTGATCAAGATGACTTTAGTGACCCATGTCACACATAGATAGGTGTCTTGAGTACGTGTGCGGGGCTGATTTGGTAGTTGAGAGGAGTGAGGAGGAGATTGAGATGGTTGATGAGGGTGAGTCGGTTATGTCTGAGGTGTTAGAGATTGATGAGTTGAGGGAGGAGAGTAAGAAACCCTCTGTTGAGTCACCACCCGCCCTTGAGCTTAAGGTTTTACCCTCACACTTAGAGTATGCATTTCTAGGAGAGGATTCCACTCTACTTGTTGTCATTTCATCTAGGTTGAGTGAGGAGGAGAAGAAGATACTGTTATGTGTGTTGAGGTTGTATAAGGGTGCTATTGCTTGGAGAGTCTCTGATATCCAAGGCATTAGCCCTGCTTATTGCACACATAGGATACTCAAGGAAGATGAGTATAAGCCGGTAGTCCAATCTCAGAGGCGTTTAAATCCTAATATGCAAGAGGTTGTAAAGAAGGAGGTGTTGAAGTTGATGGATGCGGGCTTGATTTATCCTATCTCGGATTCGTCATGGGTGAGCCCTACTCAGGTTGTCCCAAAAAAGGGAGGGATGATAGTTATCACGAATGAGAAAAACGAGCTCATTCCTTCTTGCACGGTCACGGGGTGGCGAGTTTGCATCGACTATAGGAAACTTAATAATGCCACCCGGAAGGATCACTTTTCCCTTCCTTTCATTGACCAGATGTTTGAGCGGTTAGCAGGCCAGCAGTTCTAATGCTTTCTAGATGGTTTTTCTAGGTATTTCTAAGATCCCCATTGCACCGAAGGATCAGGAAAAGACCACATTCACGTGCCCCTATGGCACCTATGCTTACCGTCGCATGCCATTTGGGCTATGCAATGCTCCTGCCACATTTCAAAGGTGCATGGTAGCCAATTTTCAAGACATGATTGAATCATCCATGGAGGTGTTTATGGATAATTTTTCGGTTTATGGTAACTTGTTCGATCAATGCTTGGTGAATCTTGAGAGAATGTTGAAGAGGTGTGTAGAGACGAAGTTGATGCTCAATTGGGAGAAGTGTCACTTCATGGTGACTGAGGGGATAGTGTTAGGTCATAAGATTTTGAGAGAGAGTATTGAGGTAGACCAAGCTAAGATAGAGACCATAAGTAAACTCCCACCACCCTCAAGTGTTAAAGCCATTAGGAGTTTCCTTGGTCAAATGGGTTTTTATAGGCGGTTCATTAAGGATTTTTCCAAAATCACTAGGCCTATGACCCATCTTCTAGAGAAAGATACCCCATTCATGTTTGATGAGGAATGCATGAAGGCATTCTAGTTTTTGAAGGAGAGGCTTGTGAGTGCTCCTATTTTCGTTGCCCCCGATTGGAGCTTACCCTTTGAGCTCATGTGTGATGCTAGTGACCAAGCCGTTGGGGCGGTCTTGGGGCAAAGAAGAGAGAAGCATTTTCACCCCATTTACTATGCTAGCAAGACTCTCAATGATGCTCAAGAGAATTACACTACCACCGAGAAGGAGCTTATAGCGGTAGTGTTTGCTTTTGACAAATTTCGGTCATACCTTGTGTTTTCAAAGACCATCGTTTTCACCGAACACTCAGCTTTGAGGTTTCTTTTTGCAAAGAAAGATGCAAAACCTCGTCTCATTAGCTGGATTCTTTTGTTATCGGAATTTGACCTTGAGATTAAAGATAAGAAAGGGGCTCAAAATGTGGCGGCCGATCATCTCTCCCGGTTGGAGGACCCGGAGAGGAGTGAGATTCATGAGGAGGAGATTGGTGATAGGTTTCCTCATGAGATGATCGAGTTTGTAGAGGCGGAGAAGCAAGGAATGCCATGGTTCACCGACTTGGCAAATTTCCTTGCTCATGGAGTGGTAATTGAGGGAATGTCCACTCATCAGAAGAAGAAGTTCTTTAGAGACGTGGGTAAGTATGTTTGGGATGACCCGTATCTCTATCGTGTGGGGGGAGATAGGATTCTTAGGCGGTGTGTGAGTAGAAAGGAGGGCCTAGAGATTTTGAGGCATTGCCATGAAGGCTTGACGGGTGGACATCATGGTCATCATTCCACCGCCCAAAAGGTCTTTGATTGTGGCTTTTATTGGCCTTTTGTGGTGAAGGATGCACTTGAGTTTGTGAAAAAGTGTGATCCTTGTCAAAGTACCGGAAACATCTCCTCTAAGGATGAAATTCCTCAAAACCCCATTCAAGTGTTGGAGGTTTTTGATGTTTGGGGCATTGACTTTGTTGGACCTTTCCCTTTGTCCAAAGGGAATAGGTATATACTCGTGGCCATAGATTATGTGTCAAAGTGGGTTGAGGCTCAAGTCTTACCTACAAATGATGCCCGAGTACTTCTCAAGTTCCTTAAGAAGTTGTTTAGTAGGTTTGGGACTCCTAGAGCTTTAATAAGTGACCGTGGCACGCATTTTTGTAACACAATGTTACAAAAGGCACTACAACGCTACGGTGTCACTCATCGTTTGGCGACCGCTTACCATCCTCAAACAAGCGATCAAGTGGAGAATGCAAACCGAGGAGTGAAAAGGATACTTGAGAAGACCGTAGGGAAGAGTCGGAAGGATTGGTCCGACAAGTTAGACGACGCGTTGTGGGCGTTTAGAACGGCCTACAAGACACCCTTAGGAACCACACCATACATGGTCGTCTATTGCAAAGCATGCCATCTTCCCATTGAATTGGAGCATAGAGCTCTTTGGGCTCTTAAAACGGTCAACCTTGATCTTACCGAGGCGGGTAGGAAGAGGTACTTCCAAATTCATGAGTTAGAGGCCCTTCGTGATGCGGTCTATGCACGTTCATTGAGCATCAAAGAAAAGACCAAGTCATTGCATGATAGAAGATTGAAGGGTTTGAAGGAGTTTAAGAAGGGAGATCGGGTTTTGCTTTACAATTCCCGATTGAAGTTGTTTGGAGGAAAATTGAAGTCCAAGTGAACGGGTCCATACATAGTTGAAGAGGTTTTTCCATATGGAACCGTTGAGTTGCAAAACGAAGTTGATGGTAACACTTGGAAAGTAAACGGTCATAGATTGAAGCATTACATCGGAGGACCGCTGTATGAGAGTGAGGAGGAGGAAGAGATCCTCCTAGAGCAACATGAATGAAAGAGTGTTGATAGGTTCTTGTGATGAAACCCAAGTGTAGAGTTTGTAAATGGTAGATTTCTAGAATATTTGGTGTGTTTTTTGTGTGTTTTTCGTATTTATTTTTCGTTTTTTCGATTTTGTTTTTGTGTGTTTTCTTGTGTTTTGCTGGTTTTTAATCATTTTGATGCAAGGAAGATGGATTGGAGCCACCAGGTATGTATCATTTTCCTTAGAATTGATTTTAGGTGTTTTAGAGGAAAAAGGAGGTTGAAAATTTGGCTAAGGCATGAAAATGCCATAAACTCTCTGGAAAAATGACCCCGTCGCGTCACACGACACCCACGGCCCAAACTGTCGCGCTACACTAGGGATTCTGGTCAACGCGCGGGTCAACAATCCTTCGCGCTACGCGACGCAGCCCCAGATGGTTAAAAATCAAATCCAAGCCCTAGATTTCAATTCTAACCTCATTTCTTCTCCTCTAAGCCGTCGTCATCTTCATCTTCACCACCATTTTCATCTTCTACTACCATCTAACCACCAAAACACCATCCAACACCATAACCCACCACCCTAACCTTCAATTTCATCCATCTCTTTCACTATTTCACCATCCCCATCCACATTGACGGTTCCAAGCAAGAATACGAGGGGTTTTTCTTCAAGTCTCCATTTTTTCTTCTAAATCTCAACTTCTAAGTCTTCTCTAAGGTAATGTGGCTAAATAGACTCGTTTTTCTTGCATTTTGATTATTTTTGTAATTTTCTAGTGTAGTTCAAAGTTTAGATTCTTGGTGTTTGGTTGATTCTTGTTGATTGTAGCACTTGAATAGTTTATTCAGGTTAGATTAGTGCTTCTTGAGTCACCATTGTGTTTGAATTTGGCATTTTGGGTCAAAGAACCATATGATGGATTTTAGGAATAGATTGGAATTTGAGAATGGTTCTTTTGATCATGATGAGGTAAAACCAACTGATTTTTGGAATGAAATTGAAAAAGATGATGTTAATTTATAAATAAAAATCAGTTTTAGGGATTGTTTGGTTATGGGATTGTGCTTAAAGACTAATTTGAATTGTTTGGTAACCGCGAATGAAATGCTATACGGTTACATACTTTAAGATCTTTGCTAACTTGGAAGCCTTTGTGTGATTTTAACTGTGTTTTCTGGATGTCTGGAGCTAGTTTATCAGGAGCAGGTGGAAAGAGAAGGAGAGGGCCAGTTCCAAGGCCCCAGGGAGAACCAAACTCCCCAGAGCAGTTTCAAAGAGATGAGAGGACTATTAGTTATCTTGAGGCAGAGTGGGTACCAGTAATCAAGACAATAAGAATTCGAGACCACACACTACTGATGTTTGAGATGGGCACTTTTGAAAGTGACAGGTTTGAGAGGTTTGTATCCCTAGAGCTCCTCCATGATAGGAACATTAGCTGGGAGTTGGTTGACCAACTGGGTCAAAGGGATAGGTTAGAGAGATTGTTAGGGCCTAAGTGGGTGAGAGTATTGGCATGTGACTGGCCCCGGTACAAGGAGCTGACAATGGAGTTTCACTCCACGTTCATGTATGACGACTTGGAGTTTGATTCATTGGACGTCGTGTCTTTCTCCTTAGGCAGACAGGTATATGAGATGACCATTCCTCAGTTTGCTGTAGTTTCTGGATTTTATACTGAGGATGAGGTTCTGTCACCTACATTTGTGTCATCTTTGAGGGGAGCCACAAAGAAAAACAGAGATTTTTGTATTTCTGATGTGGATTTGAGCGAGTTATGGGCCACCATTGCTGATTCTCATTTCTCTACCAGTATGTTAGAGTCAGACATCCTAGACCCCCTATTGAGATATATCCATAGGGTTTTGGCATGTACAGTGGTAGGGAGGAGTTCTGGGGAGGAAAAGGTCAATTGGATTGACCTTTTCTATTTGTATTGCATGGTCACGAGGAGAGAGGCCAATGTGGCCTGTGTGTTGGCCACTTCTTTAGCACGAGGTAGGCGAGGCGAGGGATGAGCGCGGTTAGATATGGGTCCATATATCTACAGCATGGCGGAATACTTGGGGGTATTTGATAGATACCGCCCAGATTTGATGATTTTGGGCCCATTGACCACACCCATTGATTTGTGGGACCTGCGTAGAGCAGGAATCTTAGAGATAGATGACCCACCAAGGTGGGCATGGTCTGTGGTTGGTCCCAGGTGATGCCACCACAGGGGACGCCCGTAGATGAGGTAGTTATGGGTTTAGTGCCCACACATAGGCAGAGGCCGGTCTTTAGGTGTGATTTTCCCCTAGACAGTACCCACTTAGGGAGCCTATACCTGATCCACTCACGTTAGAGTCTTTATGCCGTAGGATGGACGGGTATCATGACCAGTACAGGGAATGGAGGATACAGGATCAGAGAAGATAGGAAGATGCTATGAGGTATATGATGTCCTCACTTCATATTGACATTCCCGAGTTTTACAGGGCTTCGGACGAGCATGATGGTGGAAGAGGTCCGGATGATGAAGAGTAGGTGTGGGGAGGTGCTTGTATGTGTGGTTTGTTGCAGTTTGTTTTGATTATTGAACATTTGTACTTTTTGAAACTTGAGGGTTGGTTGGTAATGGGTTGATGGAGTTTGAACTTATATTGGTTTTGGATTATTATCATCTTTAGCCTCATGGTTGTTTTCTTGATCTTATTGTGCTTATTTCATGTGATTGTTTATGGCTTGTGAGGAAATTTGTAGATTGAAGAGCTTATGTGGAAGACTGGCACTCGACAGTCTTCTTTTAACCAGCTAAGTCATTTTTAGTTTTTAGTTATTTTTATTTTTTTCTTTGGGTTTTCCTTTTTCTCTACATTGGGGACAATGTAAAGTTTAAGTGTGGGGATGGGAAACTTAGTTTAATTTTGTTTGAATTCTAGTTTTAGTTTACTTAAGTTCTTGAGTCAAAATTGTTGAAAATTTTTAATTTTATTTTTGTTTCTACATCTTTAGCTTAGATCTTCCTTGTCCTTGTTTAAGTTGGTTGCAAAAGCATGATGGGAAATGATAGGAAAGTTGGGTTTTGTGGTTTTATTCATGATTGACTCGTTGGTTTGGGGTTTTATGCTTTAGTTATGGATGTGTAGGTAGGCTCAACTGGTTATATTGTCCCGTAGGATTGGTATAATTTTACTTAAATGCATGATTTACATGGGAAACATCTTGGGGATTTGGAATTAATGAAACTATTTTCTAGTTATAAAGGAGTCTTTGCATAATAACAGGTAAGAGTTTTGAAAATCTGATTTTTGTTTGGCACATAAGTACTCTTTTTATGAGAATAAATCTGAGTCTTATGGCGCCTCCATTTTACCAAATAAGCTGAGTAAAAAGAAAAATAAAAGAAAAGAAGTTGGACTAAAAACTATGTGTCACACGCCGGGTTGCAGCCTGGTTGAAACACCACTAAGTTAAGTTCAATGGATTGAAAAAGAAAAAAAATATATAAATGCTCACGCTTCCATCTGTTTCATTTATAAAAATCTGATTTGAGAAATTTCTTGTTTGTTTATATGTGAGGATGACTTGAAAGCTAGAATTCAGGATTGATTTGGTTTTAATTTCCTAAGTGTGGGTCTAATGAAATGAAATGTAGAACATTAACATAATAGAACCATGATTAACGGACTTGAATAATCAGTATGGGTTTAACAGGATAATAATACTTGCAATCTTTTCCAAAGCATTGAATTTTGAATTGATAAGTTTAATTGTGTAGAAACCATTTTACTTAGCTATGACCCCAGATTTTTGCATAAGCCTTTTTCATGGACGAAAAAGAGATAAGTGTGGGGATGTGATTTGTTGTGAAACACATGTTTTTCAATTTATTTCTGTTTAATTTATGTACATTTTTATTCGGTTTTTGAGTCGATTTAAGCTGGTTCTTCACATTTCCATGATTTGATGCTTGCAGGTAGTAAACATGTTATTATGGTACAAAAGATCAAGAAAACGAGCTCCCGGGTGGACGAGAACGGACCCAAAAACAAAGAAAGAAAAATCTGGATTTTTGGGTGTCCTCGTGTAGCGCGAAGGGTATCTAAAACCCTATCGTGTAGCGCGACAGGTGAAAATTACGTGTCTGCCCTTGTTTAATGATTGCGGGTTGACCCGACTCTTTTGTCGGGTTTCTAGACCCCTCGCGTAGCGCGATGGATTCTGTGATGGTCGTCGCGTAGCGCGACGAGGAGAAAAACTCAGAATTTCGAGTTTGACTAATTAAAACGACTGGGGACTTGATTTCTAGGGTTAGGGACGACTGGGGACTTGATTTCTAGGGTTAGGGACGACTGGAGACGAGATTAGGAGGCGACCAATAAGCTGTAAATGACAAGTAAGGCGAGATCTTTCATTCGGAAGCCCTAGGATCGAGATTAGAAGGGTGTACAACGATCGGTTTTGGTTTTCTACTTGTTCTATACATTTGAATGATATTTGATATTGATTTATACACTATTTCTTCTTGTTTATTCATGATGATTTGTGGCTAAACCTTTTAGACAACCTAGGGTTTTATAATATGCATGTTTAATGATTGTGAGGATTGATTGTGGAACACGTTTATGTTTTTTCAATGATATAACGATTTGGTTGGGATTCTTGGATGTGTATGAATGTTTATATTGTTTGTGATTTGGTTTATCGATTCCTCGTATGCTTTGGCGAATGTCTTTCGTATAATAGGTGCATGCTAGGTCAATTACTTGGTGTTCTTGATTTGTGGATGGATTACTAGACGTAGTGATTCATAGGAATAATGATTAGGTCATAAATAAATTAAATGTTTAACCAAAACCAAAAGTTGTGAGGTGAGGGTTTGTTAGTATGTCTTGAGTGTTCAATAACTAGTTAAAGTCTTTGTGAAAAGGCTAGGATTAGGTCAATTGAACATATTCTTGTATGATAAATCCTAGATGATTTTCCTTATTATCCCTTGCATGTTTGTGTATTGAGACTTTCATTTCCTTGAGATAAATGGTCTTTAGGATATATCATTGATGGGTTGGTTAACTTGTGAGAGTAGTTAACCTAAACCAGTATTTAAAAGACTTGTAGACACTTTAGTTGAAATCTTTGAGAAAGGTTAAAGATACTCTAATTTGTTTATGAGTTAAAATTCAAAGATCCCGGTTCCACAATAAGTTCCAATATCAATCCATAACACATTAGACATGTATAAAGTAAACCCTAGGTAGTCGTTTCATCATTCGTGACTTTTTGTTGAATTTTCCTTATTGAGTCTTAATCCGGTTTATCTAGGTTAATAATTTAGTTTAATTAATTAGTAACAAAACCCCCTTCAAACAATTCTTTTAAATTAAGTAAATTTGTATAGATAAGTCCTTGAGTCTGTTTTGCATTTTATGTAGAAGTCTATGGATTCGATATCCGGACTTACTTTTCTTTACTACTTTTGATAGGTTCACTTGCCTGTTAGTAGTTTAGTTTAGAGAGACTATAGTATTACTTAGTGTCTAGGTTAGTTTTGATTTTGATTAGTTTTAATTAAACTATTTTGCGCACATCAACTATTTTGGCCCAAAATATAATTTTCTATCAATTCAGCCCCTGTGGTTTACATAACTATCGGTTTTGGCCCCTCAAACTGAATTATTCTAACGGTTTTGGCCCAAAGTCTAACTATGGTTAGGGGTCAAAAACGTTAGTTTATCTGAACCACAGGGGCTAAATTGATATAAGATTCTATTTTGGGCCAAATTGTTAAACACTCAAACCACAGGGGCCAAAACCGTAATTTACTCAAAAAATTATAATATTAGGTGTAATCAGTTACTTGGTGAAAACTTTGGGGACTTCTCTTCGATCATCAGAGTTTGTTAATCTTCTACTACTAATAAAAGAATAAATTCAATCCACATGTCCATTAACTAGCATGTACACCTCATTTACATGTCACATGGCACTCTAAAACTATTGCCACATAGGATTATTGTACACGTGTCATCACCACAATAAAGTTGAAAATTTCAATTATCATTAAACACAAATTTATTATTATTAATTGTCTCCTAATTACTATTATTTTAAATTTAAAAATTAAACAATAACATATTATTGATTTATTAATAAAAATAATTACAACAACTAAATTATTCAAAGTTGTATTAACTTATTATTAAACAATTTCCATTATTTAAAATATAAAATAAACCTTCATTATAGATGAACAACTTTTCTGATTTTGACCATGATTGACCATATATATACTCCCCCTTTTAAGTTATCTTTCAACTATTGACAATTTTAGTCCATCTACTTCCTACTTAACATTTTCTAATGTTTACAAATGAATTTTTTTTAACTTACTAAACAACACATAACAACACCATTTAACTTCAAATTAAATCACATATCGATTATTTTAATAATTAGTTAAATCGGGTCCTTACATAAAGATATGAATAATATAATTAGTATTTAATATTGTTGTTTGAGACAAAAGAAAAAAAAATATTTGTATGCAAATGCTTTATAATTAATCGAAATGACACCATATTTGCAATTAATAAAATTACATATAATACTAAGTCTACATGCATGTTATTTTTACATTAATTATTTTTTTAACATTTTGTATTATTTAGATTAAGGGATTGGGTTCAAGTAAAAAGTGTGAGATTGGTGAGAAGGGTGAGAAGAATTGTGAAATTGATAAGTGACATTTCTCTAATTTAATAAAAAGGGTATTTTGGTCATTGTGTTTAAAACTTAAAATCATTGTATTTAATGCTTCAGCTCATTGTGTTTAACGCTTCAGATCATTGTGTTTAATTTTTTATTATTGTGTTTAATTTTTTTGTATCATATTTTTGGTATTTTTGTTATTGTTTTTATGCATTAAATAAATTGTTCTTATTTATTTTTATGTTTTATGTATTAAAAATATATAATTGTGTTATTTCATCATTATGTTTTTAAAATTCATAATTTTAAAAACATAAATTGTCTATATTTTTTTGAAAAATACATTTTGGTCATTATGTTTTATGTATAGGTCATTGTGTAATATATTCATAATTGTGTTTTATCTTCAGAACATTGTGTAATATACTCATCATTGTGTCTTACATACATGTCATTGTGTAATATATCCATCATTGTGTTTTATTTTCAGAACATTATGTAATTACTCATTATTGTGTATTACGTTCGAGTCATTGTATTTTATCTTCATATTATATAATATACGCATCATTGTGTTTTACGTTCAGGTAATTGTGTAATATACTCATTATTTTGTTTTACGTTCTGATCATTGTGTAATATACACATTATTATGTTTTACATTCAGGTCATTGTGCAATATACTTATAATTGTGTTTTACGTTCAGGTCATTGTGTTATGTTTTTGGCAATTTGATTATATCTTATCATTGTTTTTTATGTATTAGATGAATTTGTTTATGTTTTATCGTTATGATTTATATATAAAAAGTATGTGATTGTGTGGTTTGCATTATTATTTTTAAAGCTCACCATTTTATAAAAAAAATAGTAAGACACAATGACGAACAATCATAAACAAAAAGACACAATAACAGACAAAAAGACACAATGACGCATTACACAAATATCAAAGGTGAAGGAAAACGTAATTTTTCTATTTTTTATATAACAATACTATACTCATTTTAAAGATAAAAAATGATCGATTTTTGGTGTAGTTTTTTAAAAAAAATAATATCGTATATAAAAGTTATGCCCGTTTAAAAAAATTGGAGGAACATGTAAAAAGTCAACAAAAGTGTCTATGACTAAAATACCCTTCCACTAACTTTTTTAATACAACTTTGATCTTAACCATTAAATTGTAGATCTAAGGCCTATAATCCTTCTCACACTTCTCAACAATTTAACCTTTTTTACTATAACCTCACCCTTAGATTAAGTATCACATATTTAGCAATTTAAAAAACTAACATGCACGATAAATTAATTTTTTTTTAAATTCTTAAAATTTAAATATGAAAACTATAATAAGCAACTTATTTTTATTCAATAATTTTCGTTAACTCAAAACATAATTTTATCAGCCTTAATTATATCATAATTTACTATTATATAAAATTTAAAAATTAAGCAAAAAAATTATTAATTATTAAAGTAAATAAATAAATTATAAAACCAATAAATGATTGAAAGTTTTATTATTTTTTTATTAAAAAAAATTTCTTCAAATTTATATTACTTAAAATATAAAACAAACTTTGTTAAAAAAATTCAACTATTATGTTTTATGTTTTTTATAATAATTAAAAAATTGTAAACTTAGATTTTTGATTGAATGTCATCATATTTTCAATTATTATATTTAAATTTAATTTATACATAATTAAAACTAATATTTTATGCTTCATAAAATTACATATGATATCAAATGCACATATAATTATTTTTTAACATCTTGTATATTAAAAACTACGTATAACACATTTTAGCAATGTAAAAAACCAACAAAATTAATTAGCTTTTTATATTTCAAATTTATTAAAATTTTAATATTAACTTATTTTTTATTTAATAATTTCATAAAGTAAAGAAAAATTATTCAAATAACGTCAATTATTTTGTAATAAATTAACATCTTAATTAACGTGTTAAAACTTAACTGATTATTCATTTATTAATGGAAATGATTAGAACAACTAAAATGGATCAAAATTTGTATTAAAATCTGATTAAAGCAATCTCCTTTCAATATTCATTACTTAAAATATAAGAGAAAATCTATTATATATGATAAATCAAAATAAAAAAGGACACTTGTCACAAATTTAGACCATCTTCACAATAATTTTCCCGCTTCTCTCTCTTATTTAATTCATCATATATTAAATAATATTATTACATATTGAATACATATTTTTAGATTTTTAAATTGAAAATACTTATAAGACATTAAAAATATATTAATATAAAAAACAATTTTTTTTCAAAAACAAAATTATTATAAAATAAGAAATATTGAAAATGGTTTTCTAAAATAAAATGTTTAAAAAAAACTTTGAAAAAATATTTTTTAAAAAATAATATTATTATTTTATTACTTAAAGTATTAAGTTTTTCAAAATTTTTAATCGTATTTAATTTTAAAAAATCGACTTATATTATAAAGATTTTCATTAATGACTATATATTATTTTTGTATTTAACCCGTGTAATACACGGGATAATAATCTAGTATTTAATAAATGAATAAATTCTACAATTTTAATTTCAAACCTTCAACATTTCCGTTTACTTAAATTTATCCACTAATTTCGCAATCTTCTAAAATACATATAAAAATACAATGATATATACATAGTAAATAAGGAAATAATAAAAAAATAATGGCTTATTTTCTTGAATTTATCATCATTGATTATCATTTTTTCACTATGTCATGCAAAACTACAGATATTTGATAGCGATTATGGAAAAAAAATAGGTAAAATGATTGAATTTATAATGTTTTATGTCGATTGTAATTATATTATTTTATTAAATTTTTTCTAAATTGCATCTTAACTTTATATCAACCCGTGTGTTACACGGGTTATTAACCTAGTTTTTTATATACAAATTGAAGTTTTTTTATATGAGTTGGTCCTTCGTTAGTTGCATCATCCCGATTGTATAGTAAGAAAAAATAAAAATAAAAAAAATAACCTCTTGCATGCATGGTGGTCACCCTATGATTATTTTTATATATATGTCTTGACGAACTTGGTTTTAGTCTCTCACATCCATATTATATTAGTGGCTCTCCAAATTTATGTCATATGTAGTGAAATTTTAAAATAAAAAGAACTTTTTAGTGTGAATTGCATGATTTTATTACACGTAGATAATAGATTAACGTGATAACTTCGTCTCTACGTGATTTTGTCACACAAAACTTACGATTAATATTTGAGCGATAAAATCACGCAAATTTCGTTATCTTGACGTGCAAAAATCATATTGTATTTGAAACGAGCTTTATACATTCTGAGTCCACGTTCTTCGTTTGGCTGGGACTTACAAATGTTGAAATCTTTATCAAAATTTTTGTTTTGATGTGCCTACTCACAACTGGAATGAAGTGGCGTCGGGATATTGACAATTGGCGACTAACAGGCATAGGAAACAATTGAATAATTGAATGAAGTGGCCAAAACGTACACTCTTATTTTTACGGTTTTTAGGTTAAACTATAACATCGAAACCAAAAAAAACTGGATCGAACCAAACCATTGCTAGCTATAATTTGGTTTAGTTCGGTTCCGACATGCATGGTTTTTTTGGTTTGGGTTCATTGGACAATTTTTATTGAGTTAAGTTGGCCAAAATATATAAGCCACAAATTTATAAAATAAAGGATTATTTACATATATCCCCCTAATGAGAGCCTTAATTGCATATTTACCCAACCCTTAAAATCAATTACATATTTCCCTTTGGGAGGGGGAAATATGTAATTGACTAGTTTATTTTGAAGGGAAACTATCTTTTAAAAAGGGAAAATATGTAATTGACTTTTTTAGTTGGGTATATATGTAATAAATGATATTTAGAGGGAGAAATATGTAAATGCCCCTAAAATAAAATACGGTTTGGTTTTATAGTCTCCATTTTCGAACACATTTTTGTAACGAAATATTTTTCTTCTTTGTAAAAGTTCCTTTTGTTCACACCTACAACTAAACTTATCTCATCTTTGAGGAGTTTTAACGAATACGATTTTGACTTCTTAACCTTAATCCACATGCAATTGCGATTAAACAAACTACTATAGATCAAAACCATTGCAAGACATTAGACTTGTCTCAAATCAGTTGTATAGGCATGCAATTGATGTGAGATCGATTTATTGGCTAAATATGCTCTTTCATTCATGAGACTTGTTTTTAGGGTTTAGTTCTTTCGTTTGGTCTGTAACAGTGGTATCAGAGTCCACTCAGAGCGATGGCCTTTAAGGAGCCAACTGTGACCAACAAGGACGTTGACCCTTAAGGAGGTTCGATTGTTATGCATTGAAACTATTGCAAAGTATGAGACTTGTCTCACATCGGTTAAGTTGTATGTGCAATTGATGTAAAAGGTTTATAAGGCAACTGAACTCTCTCACCTATTAAACTTGTCTTTTAAGTTAAGTTTTTATGACTGGACTGTAACACTAACCTACCAACATTGCTGTCGAAAATTGTTGTACGAAAATGTAGCTGCATGAGAGAATGCATCACTCCAACGTCTAGCACATTTGTTTCACACGTAACACATATGGCTGCTCAATTACAACGATAATGACAATATCATGTATATCCGTCAATCTATTCTAAAACACTAATCGAATCCTATAACAAAAACAAGCTTCGGTTCCAAGGAACATGAACACGTCAAGTAAAAAATTATAAAAATAAAACACTTAAAAAGTCGTGTTATGTCCAAGGAACATGAACACGTCATGTAAAAATTATAAAAATAAAATACTTAAAATGTCGTGTTATGTCCAAGGAGCATGAACACGTCATGTAAAAATTATAAAAATAAATTAAACACTTAAAAAGTCGTGTAATGTCTTAAAATCTAGCTTTAAGAAATATTAACTCAACGTAAGCATGTAGTATAAAAATCATAAAATAAAAACAATAAAAAATTCTTATGAAAAAATAATTTTTTAAAAAGAGTAAAATTATTCCTGATTTTTATTAACCAAATTATAGCGAAAACAAAACTTACGGTTGACTTCACTAACTACCAAAAAAGCACGATAATATTAATAGGTTACCAACTTATAAAATATTTATTAGAAAAAACATTATTTAATTATATGTATTATTTAATCATTATTATTGCTATTTATTCAAGTTTGGAAAGCGTGAATAGTAATTTGTTTATTTTGGGTAAAATTAATTAAAAAGAAAACTAAAAAGCCAAAAAAATAAGATAATCTTTATTAAGGAGATGTTTGGCAATTTCTTAATGATCATTAAAAGACTCCTCTTAAAAGATCATATTTTTTTAACGGTTAATTAAGCTGTAACCTGAAGTTTAAATGATTAAGAGATAATATTAGGATGATCCTCTTAACAATTCAGACTTAAGCCATTGTAAGTTTTAACTATTAAGATACTATAAATCATTAAGAAATAGTTTATTAATAACTATTAAAAACCTATCAAATAGCTCCTAATTTTTGTTGGAACTTTAGCTTGATTTTCATACATATCTTCATCGACGACAAAACAAATAGATCCAAAAATTACAATCTCATAATGTCTTTGTATCTATTAAAGGAAGTAAATATATATAACAACCATTAAAGGAATTTGATGTTCATTTCATACCGGACATGTAATTATCTAATTATATTTTTTAAAAAATCTTTTTTAACACTTTAATTACGATTTATTAAATCCTTAGCCCCTCAAACTAAATAAGAAAAATACATGAAAAACGATTTAACCAAGGCTTCTAGCCTAGTGGTTACCCCCTTGACTTTCCTATGGAACGTCTTAGGTTCGAATCCGGGTTGAGACATTTTTGCTAAAGCAAGGTCAGAGGGTTTACCCAGTTGTGGGGTTCCTCCTGGGGCGGGCTCGGGCATACGTCCCAGAGCGTCAAATCCGAGTGGACAGTTAAAATCTCGTCTTGGGTGTCGTTGTACCAAGCCGTTCAAAAAAAACATGAAACACGATTTAAATGTTAACATAATCTTCAATTGTTCAATTTTCAACTCAAATAAATAGATATCTTTGAGCAGCATTATATTAAAAGAAACAAATTATGCTTAAAGAAATAAGATATAAAAGGTGCAACAAATAAAAAATAATTGCCTGGTGAACGAAAACTAGCTAGTAACTTAATCTCGCATCTTATGACGAATTTTAGGCCGCATGGTTAACTATGTAAGGTAGAAATACATCAAAGCAGTATATTTGAAAATAAATAAAAAAAAAAAAAAAAGGTAGACGGTATGTAAAAAGAGACTATGAAGATCAAAAGGTTGAAAAAGAACATGCTGCAAATGTATGTATATAAATCAAAGAAAAGATACGTCATTGTAGAAATAGATGCCAATAAAGACGAAAAATATATATTTTAAAAAGACTTCAATTGGTAATTTTGAATAAAATTATATTGAAATATATAATAACATGGATGTATTTAAAACTTGTACCGGCTTTATATGAACAAAATTTATACGGTTACAAAAAAGCACATTGCAATGGTATTATCAAAATGTATGATAAGTTCATATTTTAATGACTGCAACGGCTAGGTTTTAATACGAAAACATAAATAAATCAAATAGAAATAAATAAAGTAGCATGTCAGGGGGTTTTTCGGTGCGGTTTCCTCCTGGGTGGTGATGGGGTCTCAACGGAGGTCATGGTAACTAGACCTTGGTGACGTGGCCTTGAAATCAGTGGTTCACACGTTGAGAACAATTGTCGTTCAAAAAAAAATAAAATAAAAAATAAAGTAGCATGTCGTGACAGTATATTCGAAAACAAAGAATAAGTTGCATTGTTGAAAAAACTATTGAAACATGAAAAAGAATGTCGCAATGGTACGTGCGGAAATCAAAGAAAAATTACAACGTTATCGAAATAGATGCTAATAAACATGATAACATAATCTAAAAATCATTTTTTAAACAAAAGTTACGTGGAAATATATATTAATGCGGAGTTATTGAAACTCGTATTGACTCAATTTTGAACAAGATTTATGCATAAACATGAACAAAAAAATAGCACAATGATACAGTATATTCGTAGTGTATGAAGACACCATGTTTTCAAGTTTGTGACAACTTGGTTCTTAATATGAATACATATATAAAACTAAAAGTATTACGTGATGATATATTCGAAAATTATGAATAAGTTGTATTGATGTAGAAAAGCAAAAACAATCAAAATATAGGTAAAATGTAACGTCATTGAAAAGATTAGCACTAAGAAACCGAGAAGTTGTCTAAAGAGTTAAAAATATATCATATTTTACCCGATTGGAAACGTAGACGGACTCGGTTTTAAAAACCAATTTTATTAATATTGAAAATGTGCAGCTACTTGGTTCTTTTTAATATATTTTTTAGAAAGTAGCAATCTATGAATTTGTAGCAGTATAAAAAAAATCGTATAACACTGTAAACATAAAAATGAAAATATGCAAGTTTTTTTACATCAATTTTCAACCTTTTTTTTTGTCTACTATGAGACTTAAACCTTAACCAATCTTAGTAAGAAATATCTCAACGCACATTGCTACTATTGGAACAAAGCTTGAGTTTGAAAGAAACTAGCATATACCGACTCATTTGACCTCCTATTTCTTTAATGTCTTACAGAAAAATATATATATTAAATCTTTATAAAAAAAGGTAGTGTTGGCAAAACCATGTGAATAAAGAGGAAAATATGAAAATGTTTAAGTTGTGTCGAAACTAGGTATCAAACCCATAGCTTGATGTTTAAAGAGGCTAATATACATCAACTCATTTACGTCTATCATTTGTTTACTTTCTCACATCCTTATCTTTACTTTTTAATAAACAAATATTTAGGTAGAAACCAATCACTAATATAAACTACTTAAAAGGTTGATATTTTTTGTTTCTTTCTCTCATTAGTAGTTTATATGTCACCTTTTATAAGATTTAATTTTTCTCCTCTCTTATTAAATGCTAATAAGTTTATGCGTTAAATTCAAATTAATAGTCTCGTTGTCCTAAAAATTATAAGAAATATTCTTGATCACTATATCAAATTTGAGAAGGAAAAATTCAAAACTTTAGATTGAAAAGTTGTTGGAGTGCAATTTAGTCATAGTCACTTTCCCCCACCTTTTTTAAATGTTTATAACTTTTACATACGATATTATTTTTTTAAAAAATATATATCATAAAAACAAATATTTTTTATCTTTAAAATAAGTATAGTGTTGTTATAAAAAATGATATTGGTTAACTTCAATTACTTCATTGTGTCTAATTATCGTCATTATGTATTTCTCAAACATTTGTGTATAATCATCTTTTTTTATGTTTTTATCACAAATAATTATGTCCTTTTTACAGGTCATTTTGTCTTTTTTAAAGTTATTGTGTCATTCATATTCGTCATTAGACCCGTAAACGAACCGAACAGTTCATGAATTGTTCAGCGGAAAATTCGTTTATGTTCTTTTATTTAATAAATGAACGAACATGAACACACATAGTGTTCGTTTATTTATGTTCATGAACTGTTCGTTTATTTATGTTTGTTTATTTGTGTTCGTTAATGTTCGTTAACTATGTAATGTTAGTTTCTGTTCGGTGAATTGTCTAATTTACCAATGATATGTATTAGCATTTAAGAGACTTGTCGTTTATGTTCGTTTATATTTGTTCAATTGTGTTCGTTTATATTTGTTCAATAGTATTCATGTTCGTTTATTATTGTTCAATAGTGTTAAAATAATATTCATTTATGTTTTTTCATTTATTTTAGTTCGTTTGTGTCCATTTATGTTCATGAATAGTTCGTTTAGTTTATTAATGAACGAACACAAACGAACATGAACATGTTCATTTTCTTAATAAACGAACACGAACACAAAATTCATGTTCGTTAATATGTTCGTGTTCGTGTCTGGTTAAATTTAAATGAACGAGCACGAACATGCATGCGTCCGTTCGGTTCGTTTACAAGCCTACTCCTCATTGTGTCATCCTTGCTTTGATATTATGTATTTTGCAACATCATTGTGTCTTGAATTGTTCAGGAAAACAAAACATTGAGCTAAAAACACAAAAGATACAATAACATGTATAAAAAACACAATAACATGTACAAAAGTTTACATTATTCAACTATTTTCTATAAAAAAAAATCAAAAAAGCAACGATAGAATTTTATTTTAAAAATATTTTGTAACACATACATAACAACTGGATGCAATGTTACGTATGTGTTACATAGTATTACAAAATATATATTTTTTAAATATTAGCTTGATGTTTTTTCGTTTTTTAATACGTGTTAACAAAATGATGTTACAAAGCTTTAGAAAAAGGGATAATATCATATATCACCTTATTAAACATCAAAATTACATATATCCTCAATGTAAATTAAAATTAAAAATATCTTCATATTTCAAGATTGCCACTTAGTAAGGAGAAATATATAAATTACTTTTAGTTAGTTCATTAATGATAAAATAGGAAATACATAGTTTATTTTTTAATGAAATGGGCAAATATGTAATATATTTGGTTTAGAAAGAGGAAATATGTAATTTAATTTTATGATTGGGTAAATATGTAATAAATGAATTTAGCAAGGGGATATATGTAATTGACCCTCAATAATATTGTAAATTACATGAGTGTTTCCATAGTTGTAAAGACTAATAAAGGCTAAATCTCACCAAATTTCTTATTTGTCTAAGTACTCGAACTACAAAGACTAACAGCCTTCGGAAGGATAACTCACTCCTACCGAAGGCTGTACAAGACAAGTGATTTGGAAGACCAACACTTAGAAGATTTAAAGCTTCAGAACTTCTGAAGACTTGAAGCTTCTGAAGAATAAAAGCTTCTGAATAATAAAAGCTTCCGAAGACACTTCTCAACATATTCCTTGTACAAAGACTTTCGAGACTAATTCTTTGACAAAGGCTGTTGCTGATTACACTTTATAGTACAAAAGGTGCTGACAACGGACATGTTGGTCTGATCAAAACAAAGAAAACATATCATGAGTCAGACAAAGCACCTTACTTCTCCTCAGCAACATTAAATACAAAAGATTGCCTGAAGCCTTTGAAGATCAAAACATTAAATGCCTTTTGTATTTAGCTAGTCTTTTGTTAAAGTCAATGTCTATAAATGTAATCATTGTAATTGAGTGTCTTAGCCTGTTAAGACACTTTAGATACTAGAATAAGCTTTCCTTTGGTTATTGTCTAGTATACCCAACTTGTATTCATACGAGTATACAGTTGTAGCCTTGGCTATATAAACTCTCATTGTAACTTGTATAAGTGTGGTGTTTGCTGTAAACCTTGTATTTACTTTGAAAGAAATATATCTTTGAGCTTGAAATTTATTCTTGTGTTCTTACTTGTGTTCGAAGATTGTTTGCTTACCCTGAGTGTTTGAGAGATCATTCTAACAGATATTCCGCATCTGTTAGATTGTTAGAAAGAAATACTTGTGAAGTGTTGTTTGAGGTTAACAACCCGATCCAACAATAGTTTTCACAACTCAACGTGTTTTTCAAAATATCTTTTCTCTCTCTATATATATAGGTATATTGTAATTTTTATTTTAAAACAACCTTCAATATAATTATTTATTGAATCCCGTAAATCTCTCTTATATTCATCTCCAATTATTCAATTTATAATCAAAGTCATTAAAATGATGTTATAAAATTAATTGCTTTCAAACTAATAAATTCCACGAAAGCATAGGAAAAGTGGCCACATAAATTGACAAAAAAATAAACTATGTAAAAAGTGCACACAAGCTAATTTTAATATTAACATACAATATAGTGTAAATATATATCAACAATTTGTATTAGCATTCGTCCAACAAGCAATTAAATTGTATTGAATGAGTTATACATGTTTTACATGTATAGAGTTTATTATGAGTATTTACATGTATCTCCCTAGTAAGAATATTTATTACATATTTATATAATCCTTAAAATCAATCACATATTCCCTTTGAAAAGAGAAATACGTAGTTGACTAGTTTATTTGAAGAGAAAAAATCTTTTGAAAATGAGAAATATGTAATTGACTTTTTTTACTTATATATATATGTAATAAATGATATTTGAAAGGGGAAATATATAAATGCCCCATTTTATTAAATTAAAAAGCAAATTTGGAAATACTAATTAACATGAACACAAAATCTTAGTATCCAAGTAGAGGTGCTCAAACCGGTTTTTTTTCTCAAACCGGTTCGGTTTTCAAACCGGACCGGTTTGGTCAACGCGTGGTCAAAACCGGTTTGGGTGAAACCGGTTCAGTTTGAAAACCGGTTTGGGAGCTTGAGGATGTCAAACCTATAAAACCGGTTTGGACCGGTTTGAAACCGGTTTGGAGGGGTCGAAACCGGTTTGGAAACCGATTTGGGAGATGAGGATGTCAAACCTATTCCAAACCTACGGTTTGGACCGGTTTGGAAACCGGTTTGGATGAAACCGGTTTGAGAACCGGTTTGGACCGGTTTGAAAATCGGTTTGAGATCCCAAACCGGTTTTTTTGTTCACCTCTATATCCAAGTATTAAACATATATGTGACGAGTGTTTGCTTAATATATGTAACAATAATGAAAAACAACATACTTTGATAAGTTTCCGAGTTACATATATATTTAGTTGATAGACTAAATACACGGAGTTACATATACATTAAGTTGATAGACTAAATACACGCAAAGTTGGATCCATAATATCACCTTATGAGGGTCGGAAATTTTTAAGGGCAAACGTCGTTAGTTATTTCAAGTTTTTGGACATGTTTGAATCAGGTCGGATCGGGTCAACAAAAAAAAACCAAAACTAAATTAAAAAAATATGAAGGTTTAAGTTTTCTTTTAAAAAAAATGTTTCATAATATCAAAAAATACAAATTATACCCAAATCATTCAAATATCTCATCATGATAACAAGTTAATTTTAACTTTTAAAATTATACTAAAATAACTATATCACTGGAAAATCTAATTATCTAAAATAAGTGACATGTGAAGGGTCAGGTTTAAACTACAAACTAGCTATTAGAGTTAAGATGTTACTGTTCTTCATAACAAATATTCAACCATGTTGAAAACGGATTGATCTAGATAATTAATTGTTAAAAAATTATAAGAAATAAGCATATTGGGTTGTGAATTATTAGTTATTGAGTTAAATTGTTAAATAATAATCAAGTTTTATCACAAGTAATACATATTGAGTTATATTTGTATTAGTATTTTACTTTTGATTTTAAAATGGTTTTAAGTTAAGCTTCATTGTGGTCGTCAAATTTCATGGTAGTCGGTAACAAAATTTCTTGAGAATTGGTCGACATCAAATTGTCTATGTAACATTAAAAAGAAAGAGATTATGGGGTCAACTGACCCCGATAATCCATATATAAGTCCGCCTATGCATACAGGTACCATTTAAGATAGAACCAAAATTTAACAAGTTACTAAAATTATTGACACATATATGTAACTTGTTAAGTTATATGCATGTAACAACAAGATTCAAATAAACGTCGACTTATAATTCATTTATAATATTTTTGTTTAGATAGAACATGTCTTCTCGCTCTCGTGATTGCATTCCCTGGTTCTTCGCCCTATCTTTATAAATCATCCAAATCCAACAATACCATGTCATGTAGTTTGGAGGATCTTCGAATAGCAACCCCAACTTTCTTTTGATTTTTATTTTTTGAAATTTGCAAAATTAATCAAACTATGTTTTTTCCTTGTTGCGCGTTGCAGCAGCTTATAACAGTACACTCCCGAGAATGGGTATTATATATCATTTTAAGAAACATAACTTATATAGCAAAATCAAATATCTCATCACGAACTCTATACATATTTCTTATAAAACATAAGATCATACAAAATCCATACAAATATGTTACGAAAATAATAAAAAAATTACTTTCAAAATCTTTTTCACTAGTATCCAGTTGGTTGAACTAAAAAATATACAAATCTGTAAGTAAACATTGGTTTTCTATGAGAACAAATAAATCACCGTTAACTTCTCCAAACACCATCGAAAACTTATAAAGAACCATGTTTTATCAAAATATATATATTAGTATCTAATAACAACCATTAAAATAAAATATCTTAAGAGGTATTACGGGTAAAATAAGAATTTAAGAATGAAATTAAAAAAAAAAAGAAAAAGGTTACTATTCCTTATGGTTGGGTTTTTAGTTATATAGTATAATAAAAGTCGATGCATTAATGCCTTAGTGATGAAACCTTGATGGTAGTCACATGGTATCAAATCCAAATTTTCTTATTACGTCACAAACCAAAATATTTAACGATTACCACCCACTTTTCACCTTTCCTTCCGAAAATTGGTTAATCACCCGTTAGTTTGACGGAGGAATGATGAATTAATCAGCGACGACTCAAGCATTTTAAAATTCTTAAACGAATTTCTAAGTTTGGAGCCTTTTGTGAAACTTTTTTATTATTTTTTTGATTCAAACGTGATATTATATGATTTAAATCATATATTTAGTATGTTATTTTAAGTTTAACTACTACTTTGTTCTTTAAAAGTATTTTAAGTTTTAATTGCTATAACTAATTCAAGTGGTGAATTGACTCATGCAATTATAGCTTTTGTTTTATTTTTATTTATCTAAAATTGTGAAATAAAAATATAAAATAATGTTAAATCATGAATCGAATTGTAAATTAAATTAATATTGGTTTTTCATTTTTAGTGAAAGACATCAAATTTGTATAAATTCAACAACAAAACATGTACATGATGATGTTAATGATTTACATAAATTATCAACTAATCACCAAAATAGACAAAACCAAAATTCAAGCTTAAAAGTGGAAGGCTAAAATATGAGTGAAAAATCAAGATTTAATCAATTACTAATTAGTATTTTAAAAATTTACAAGGATAGAAGCAATTAATAAGCAAATGAAGAAATAACTCTTTGATTTCTCTTTCAACAAATGTTCTATATGAATTACCTTGTTTCTTTTCCATATTTCTCCTATTTTATTTGGTTTTTTAATCTAAGCTATTAAACCTACAACGCAATCACAATTATATAAAACATCGATCTACATAAACTTTAAAACAAGGGCCTAAGAAATCGGGGCCTAAAACAATTGCTTTATATGTCTTACCTATCATAACGTACATTTAATTAACAACAATAATATTAGAACATAACAGTTGCTTTGGGCCCTGAGAAATAGAATAAAACATAACAGTTAATTCAAATGTCTTATCAGATTTCTCTAACAACAATAATGTTAGAACAAAAGTTGCACGTAAGCAATTGTAGGATTGAATTCGTCAAAGATGTTTCTCATTAAAAAAATAATAATGACATTAGAGGGAGGAAAATAAATAAAAAATAAAACCACCAAAAATAGTATAATGTAATATTACTTAAAAGCCTTTTTTGTTGATTTTTACATTTTGAATGATTGGCTAGGATCAAATACAATATAATTTTACATTTTGAAACTGATGTGTATTATATCTAGAGGACAAAGAGTAACCTATATTTGTTAGATTTTTTATTTTGGTAAATCAAGTTATACCATATTTTTAAATCGAATAAACTTTAAGTGGTTAATCATTTTTTATATTGCACCATTAAATATAGAATTTTATTATCTTAAATTTGAGTATCATATCACCATAGTTTTTTTTTTCGTTTTTTTACGTGGTCCGTGATTATCCAGTTAGTCCGTAGTTTTTACATTTGGTTCGTGATTATCTAGCTTGTCTTTTATTATTACGATTTTTTCAAAGCTAGAAAAATTTTGTGGGGGTGATGATAATATTTGTCTATATTTATATGTTGTGGTATGACCATCATCACTTCACGTAGTCGTCATGTAGGCGCCACATAATCAACCAACACCATCACCCCCTTATCACTTCACATAATCTTTTCCTGTGTTATCCATCACTTCCCCATTACTCCACCATCACTCCACATCATCACCACCACCTTTTTCAATATTTTATTATTTGATTTTTATTTTTTCGATTATAAATTTAATTAAAAAAACACATAATATAATTAAAAATATTAATACTACAAACTAAAATAAAAAAAAACTACATGATAAAAAAATTAAATTACAAAATTAAATAAAAAAACATTAAAATAAATTTAAACACTTTAAAAAAAATTACAAATTTTCTCTTCGATTTTTCCAGACAAGTTCAACTAAATCGCCTTTAAGAATGTTATGTATCTCTCTGCTTCGGATCTCGGCTCATATTTCAAGTCTTTCTTCCGGTGTAACCTCTTCAACCGGAGGGTCTAACTCCTCGTAATTTTGGCAAATAGCTTTACCTTTGTCCTCCAATATCATGTTATGCAAAATAATGGAAACATACATAGCGTTTAGAATTTTACTTTTGTGCCAAATCCTACATAGATTACTTATCATATGCCTTTTTTAAGTACACCGAAAGCTCGTTCCATATCCTTTCTCGCCGCCTCTTGAGATTTTTTAAAATATTTTTGTTTGTCATCATCTTCACGAAGACATGTAAATGATTTAACAAACGTAACATATTCAGGGTATATACCATCGGAAAGATAATACACATACTTGTAGTACGTATCGTTAGCATAAAATGAAGACCCCGGCGCGACTCCGTCTAATACGTCGTCAAATATCGGGGATTGATCTAAAACATTTATATCATTACTCGAACCAGAAACACCAAAATACGCATGCCATATCTAGAGATCATTAGCGGTCACCGCTTCAAGCATTATTGTAGGATGGGGGTGATCGCCTCGTTGATGAGATCCTCGCCAAACGGTTGGACAATTTTGCCATTCCCAATGTGTGCAATCGATGCTTCCAAGCATGCCGGGAAACCCGTGGACATCATCATGCACTGCATAGATTTGTTGAATGTCGCTCTATGTTGGTTTCCTCAAATATCACGAGCCGTATAATACGATAACACAATTACAAAAGTTGTAAAGACTATCTCGTGAAATTTTATCCGACATTCGTAAATATTCGTCCCAAGAATCGATGCATGTGTCGTAGGCCAACTGTCGAATAACACTTGTACACTTTGCAATTGTGTGAAACCTCTTACACCTAATGCATATGACCTTTGTTGAAAAAACAGAAAATTTTCTTCCAAATCGCTAACGATTTGAAGAAATAAATTGCGGCTCATTAGAAAACGACGTTTGAAATGCTTCTCGTCGTAAGTTGGATTTTGACTAAAACAATCTTCAACGAGACGTTTGTTACAACTTTACGATCACGGTTTATTTTTTTTCTTCGTAACCGTTGTGCAGAGTTTTCTTCAATATCAGCTACGACGGATGTTACTGTTGCTTGAACGCTGCGTAAAAACATGAATGCTCCTTCGTCTGAATCGGATGATGACGATTTCGTAATTTCCTCCTCCCAACTCATTTTTTTATTGTAAATTGGGTTATTTTATAGAAAAATAATGGTTATTTTAGAGAGAATTGTGTGGATTTGATTGTTGGAATAAGATGAGTGGTATATTTATAGTAGTTTAATTTTTTTTTAAACCAACGGTCAAAAAGGTTTTTTTTTTCTTTTCAAACGGTCACATTTTTTTCTTTTGTTTTTTTTTTTATTTTTTTCTTCCCCCTCCCCCAAACGGTCATCACCTCGTGAGGGGCCTCACAAGCTTGCCCATCACGCCACCCTCACGCCTTTGTGTTATGGGGGTGGGGCGCGACCAGGGCGTGACCCAGGGGCATCACGCCTGGGTCACGTACCACAACACATGGCCTTAAAGTATTATTTGATAATTTATTTTCAAACTTCGTTTATTATTTATATATATATGTATATTTTATTCAATTTGCAAAACAGATTATCTTAAAAATGATTTAACCAACGAAGAAAGTGCAATTCAAGGAGATAACTAACTAAAATGATTGGATAAATGATATAAAAGACAATAAAAAAAATCCATAAATGGGGACCAAAATAGCCAAAGAGGACCGGCGTTACGCATGGGTTTTGGACGTTGGTGCTGCAAAATTCTTACTATTGACTTCTTTTATTCAACTATAAGAATTAATTAAGACTATGAGTCGAATTATTTATAGAATTATATTTTATTTCTTTTATTCAAATATTTATTATTCATGACTCACAAAGTCCCATCCATATCTACAATATTATAACCTTTCTTATGTATGTTTCATACACACGAAAGAAACCTCTTTAGAGTCAAGATAGACTGTCATTTATTTAATATTTTCTAATTTACGTACACATTTAACAACTAACTAACTATGTAGCCATTCTCTTATTCATAACTCACTACAAAACACAGGTTTTATTTTACAGAAAGATATGTTACAAAATCATTATTTGTTAGAATTTCTCAACGTTATCCATTGGCTTCGTATATAACTCGTATAGGTTTATATGCCTCGCAGAGGTCTCATGTAAGGCGTATACAAAACTAATCATTGTTAAACTAGTATGTGTCATATCACCAATTAGTTAACGACTGACGGTTCACTAAGGAATCATCAACGGTGTGCTACCAACTTTTTTTCTTTAATGATTTCTTTTTTAATATAATTATTTAAATAAATAATTTTAAACAGTACGTAATATATAAATTTTTACATATAGGAATCGTCTCCTAATCTCTATGCATTGTCTTTTAGTAGTTTGTAACGTTAAAAGATAATCGTATACCTCAATACAAGGGCAAAGACCACGAGATCTAGAAGTTCTTACAAGCACCACTAGCTAACATAACATTTCCATTGCACATGCATGTTAAATAACATATCCTGATGTATTTCAAACACTACCCAAAATAAATAAATAAAAAATTGTCAGATACATGCATTAGAAACAAATTTGCCGTAAAAAAGATTTGTCAAAAAACCCACTAGGATAATGAATATTTTGGCGTTATACTAGCAATTATTCCTAGATTTATCTACAAAAGAATTTGATTGGTAATTTTCAACAACTTTACTACAATACTAATTTTAAAAATTTGATCGATAACTTTCTTACAAAAGTTAATTTCATTTTATTTTAAATGTTAGAATACCAACAAACTTCCTATATATTTTAATTTTTATTTTACTTTAAATGTTAAATCTACCAATAAAGTTCATACAACTACTGTTCCATTTTTTGACATCTATAAGTTTTTTTTTTTAAAAAAAAGAATAAATTATGGTCTTGCCCCTTTGATTTAAGTGTTTTAACTATTTCGGCTTAAAATATAATCTTTAATCAATTTAGCCCATGTGGTTCATACAACTAACGGTTTTGGCCCAAAAAACGTTTTTGGCACCACAGTTAGATTTTGGGCCAAAACCGTTATAATAGTTAAATTTGAGGGGCCAAAACTGATAGTTGTCTAAACCACGGGGGCTCAATTGATAAAAGATTTTATTTTGGGCCGAAATAGTTAAAACACTTAAACCACATGGGTCAAAACCGTAATTTACTCAAAAAACTATAATATAAATTTTATAAATCAAAATATTTCTACAAAAAATCCAAAAAAATATTTCAAAAATACCCGGAAACCCACTTTGATATATAACAACCTTTCAACCATTACAAATAATGTCAACTATATAATATACGAAAAAAATCAACATCTTGGTACGACAACACCCAATACAGGATTCCAGCCGTCCCCTCGGATTTGACGCTTTATGACATATGCCCGAGTCCATCGTAGAAGAAACCACACAACAGGCTAATCCCCTTATCTTGACTCAACAACTATGTCCTGGCTTGGATTCAAACCCAAGGGTAATCATGAGGCTACAAGCCCTTAGTTTATAATTTTATGATATATGTGAACATGTATTAACTATATATCTTTTAGTTATGAGCTAATATTTTTTTATAAATTCATTCATTTTCTTTTTAAAAAATTTCACGTTTAACATGCCCTTGTTCTCATTCGACCCATTATGTTTCCATTTTTTCCAAGCAGTTTTTTAAGTTTTGTCGAGATTGTTGTTATTTTCAAACTCTAGTTAAACATGTTGTACCTATAATATGTTAAAAGATATATACTTATACATGCTTGCTTACTTTATAAAATTGTAACTATTAACTTTAAATTCAAATTGTTCAAAATGACCCAAATCCACTTTATAAAACTAAAACAATCAACTTAAGGTTTAAAAACATAAAAAATACAAATATATATATATATATATATATATACAAACCAGGGGTGTAAACGAACCAAGGCAGCTCGTGAAATACTCGGGATCGGATCGGTAAAAAGCTCGTACGAGCCGAGCCTTAACGAGCCCGAGCCCAAAAATATGGCTCATTTAATTATCGAGCCGAGCTCGAGCCGGCTCACGAGCCTTAACGAGCTTTCTGAATATATAATTTTTATTTATTATATTAAATGTTTATTTATAAAATTAATTATTTTTATATACAAAATTATGATAAATATATTTAAATCAAATATTTTATGTTAAATTTAGAAAATATAATCAAATTAGTAATTTAAATTAAATAAATAAAATATAAACGAGCCAAGCTCGAGCCTAAAAATTTTCTAACGAGCCGAGCTCGAGCCTAGTAAATTAAGCTCTTAACGAGCCGAGCTCGAGCCTTAACGAACCGAGCTCGAGCCTTAACGAGCTCGGGATCGACTCGGCTCGGACCGTTTACACCCCTGATACACACGTATGCATATATAGATCGGGCCAAAATGATCCAACATGAATTTATAAAATTATAACCATTCTCTTTCAATTCAAACGTGTCAAGTGAAACACACTCACTTTATGAAACTAAAACAATCAACTTACACTTTAAAAACATAATAATCACAAATATGCATACACGGATGTATACAAACATATATGATATCGGCCAAAATGACCCAAACCTATTATATAAAATTATAACTATCAGTTAGGGCTGTTCAAAAAAATCCGTATCCGAATCCGAATCCGAAATATCCGAAAAAATCGGATATCCAGAGGTTCGGATATCCGAAATTTCGGATTCGGATACCTATTTTGAAAATTTTCGGATAGTTCGGATATTTTTTTGGATATTCGGATACTTTTTTCGGATATCCGAAATATATATTTTTTGAATTTTTTTTTATTTTTTTCTGATTTCGGAAATCCGAACAGATATCCGAATCCGAATCCGAATCCGAAGATCGGATATCCGAGATTTCGGATTCGGATTCGGATATCAAAAATCACTATCCGAAATTTTCGGATATCCGAAGTTCGGATATCCGAAAATGAACACCCGTACTATCAATTATCTTTCAAACGGGTCAAAATGACATACACCTATTTTATTTATATAAACAAAACAATCAACTTCCCTTTAAAAAAACATAATGATTACAATATTATAATTATATATATATAAGGAGATGATCAAATGTTAACTCATGTTTATTGCGTTAACCGAATAACTACATTTTATTACTTTGGGGTTCACACTAAAATAAATCTAAAGGTATTGGTTTATATATTTTTAATTAATGTAGGGTCCACTTACATTAATAAAAAAAATAAGAAAAAACCCACATCTATAGATTAATTTAATGTGGGTCCCAAAGTAACAATATGTAGTTATTCGGTTATCGAAATAAGGATAAGTTAACATTCGAACCATCCCCTATATATATCAACTTTGCAATAAAAAAATTGTAAAATCACCCTATGCATTTCTATGTAATTGTTATTATTTAATTCAAGAATTTAGAGACTATATGAACCAAAAGTGTGTAAACCAAATATATAATGTATACCATAAAAACTTATTATTCACATTATATTAATCTAATAGAAAAAAAAAAAAAGAATAATTTAAGTAGAGATGTGATTAAGAAAGATGATTTAGGTCAACATAATTGAAGCATTTCGACATTGGTCAAGAATATAGTTGTTACCTTTGGTCATTTTTTTTGTCATTACCATCAATCGTACTCCATTAATCTAGAATCTCGTGTTTTAAATAGAAACAAAATTCAAAAATCCCAAGATTCAATATCACGGACAATTATACAAAATAATTTTTTCAAGTTTCAACGACGAGTATCATCTTGTCAATAGCGGTACCATTCACATATCTACCATCAAGTCACTAGTTCAATAAGAAACTCAACATTTTAAGAAAAACTCTCTTATAAGATTTAAATCCAGCATCGTATGATTGTATATGTCATGCAATATTTTTGTGATTTACTATCAATACAATCAGGCTTCTTAAATATGATTTTAAAATGTACCGATCGAGTCGCCTTGTATTTCAGTGGCATCTAGAAATTTTTCTCAGCTACACATTCATTTAACAATGCTTCTTATTTGTATCTATCATTATCATCATCAACATTTTTGACATTTATTTTTTCATGATAAAATTATTTTAAAAATTTATACTAATAGCTGGTCACATGTCAATTTTGCATTTTCACACAAATTTTCTCATCTCTCTCCCATGTATTTTTTTTAACGGCCAAGTAACTAGCTGCCGAGTACTCCGTATGCGGCCCCTAATGGTTAAAGAATGTCCGAGCTGGCCACTAGTCCAGACGGACGAAGCCCCTAGCCAACCAGCCACCAATTCCAAGGGAAAACCCGACCCAAGCACCCGCCCAAAGGCACAATGGTAAAAGGCCGGTAAAACCGAGTTGGATCAAAGATTGAACCCAAGACCTAAGTCTCCTATCACTTTCGTTATACATTCATCTTACCAATAAGATAAGACATCATTGGTCTCTCTCCTATATATTAAATTGATCATACTGAATAAAAATAGTAAATACTAATTATGCTATATACACATTTTTTAATTAAAAAGATTTATTAAATATTATAAAATCTTAATATTAGAAAATACACTTTTAAAACAATTAAATTATTATTAAACATAATTTTTTATAAAATAAAAAATTTTCCTGGAAGAACAAACTTTCTTAAAAATACAAAAAATTAACACCGGTTCTTTAAAAATCAATTTTTTATAGAAATCAATTAAAAAAAGGTTTTAAAAAAATATAATTCAATATGCTGATCATTTCTACGGCTACCTGGTCTAGCGGTATATATTATACTAAACTATGTTATAATCTCATGTATTACATGAGTTGTATAAAGAAGAAAAAAATATAAATTGCTTATTAATAAAATTTTAAAAACTATTACATGATTGAATAGTCTAAATGATAAATAAAATTATAAATTTAAAATATATTTTTAATATTAAACATATACTATTATCTAAATTTATATTAAATTTTGTGTATTATTTTAATAATATTTTATAGGGTGTTCAAAAAATCCGAAATCCGAAAAAATTCAAAATCCGAATCGTATCCGAAACCCGAAAAAATCGATCCGAATTAAAGATTCGGATATTCGGAATAGATTCGGATCGAATATCCGTTTTCCGAATTCGAATCTGATATCGGATATCCAAAATCCTCTTTATTCGGATCGGATATCCAAATTCATCCGAATAAGTTGTTCAGATGAAAAAATAAGTTTGTTCGGGTTTTTCTTGTTATTCGGATAGATTCGGATCGGATAGAAAATTTTCGAATTCGGATCGGATCAGGTTTCGGTTAAGGTCTTAAAATTATCAAATCCAAACAACCAGACCCGAACAACCCGAATAAACCATTATCCGATCCGATGAATACCCCTAATTAACATGAGAGAAAAACAAAAAAATAAAGCTAAGGATGAATCAGAAAGTGACATGTGTTCTCCACTTATTGGAGAGAGAGGCGTGAAAAATAGTTTGAGGTTAAACCATAGACTGACACATGTTGTCCTAGCTACTCTTTTATTAGGTAACTAGGTAAAATCCCGTGTATTACACGAATTGAAAACTAAAATGTTATGTACTTTGTAAAAAACTTGTTTTAGTTTTTTTTTATAAAAAAACTTATTTTTACATAACTTTTATTTTTCCTAAAACTACAAATTTAAAATATTTCTTATTCTTTTTTAAAAAAAATTGATTTTTAGAAAATTTTCATATTCTGTAACCTTTGTTTAAGTCTGTTTTTTAATAAAAAAAGATTTCATTTTTTATTTATTAAAACTATTTTTTAATGTGAAAAAAGTATATAATATCATTAGTTATTATATTTAAAATTCTTTAATAAATTAAAGATTATATTATAATTATCATTTAATATAAGAGTGAATGATTGAAAAGAGTAAAAAATGACATGTAACAATAATTCTTTAAAAACAAGACATGTGTCAATAGTGGTCTAATAAGATGACATGTGACAAAAAGATACTTATTTATTATAATAGTAAGATAAGAAGTAAGATAAGATAATTATACCAATACTTAAAATGTAAGTTTGGTGTCAACTTTTTTTTTTAGTTTTTGTTAATCGAGTTTATTTCTTTAAAATTAATTTAATTTTTAATTCTGCTATTTTTTTTAATTTTTTATTACATTTTTCTCTATTTTATTTTCTAGCTTTTTGCTATTTGCACTCCAAGTATATAAACGAACAAACATACTTGGTATATTTTCACTATTCAATAGAGTATGGAGAAAAGGATGAAAACAGACATTACTCATATCCCAATTGGGATAGAGTGGTTGTTTGAAAGGATTCTCCGGCTCAAAGTTGTCGTTTGAAGTTAATCATCACAAACTTTTAACGTTATTTTCACAAAATAGTAGGATAACATTAAAATTAGTGCAATTTTACTTTTATCTCTTGAGGACCCACACATGTATGCATTATATTCATTCATTGCAAATGGGGCGCTAAGTATATGAAAGTAATTAAACTTTTATTTTAGTTCTTAATCTTTCTTTCTTTATTTTATTTTATTAGTTATGTTACACTTTAGTCATTCGTTTTTCCTTATATGTTTTATGTTACTTTTTTCTTTAATACAACTTTAGTACATCTACTAGAACTTTTAAGATCCATGCCTAAACTTTGTAGAATATAGTTTAACACTCTTCAAGTTTTTAGAGTTTAAAATTGATCCATACATTCAATGTTAAAACATTTAAATTTTACTCCTAAACTTTTAGGTTTCATCCAAAACACTTCTAATCCTTCAACTTTTAAACCTTTTAGGTTTTACTCATAAAAATTTTGGTATTTTATAAACTTTGCAAAATGTCACTAAGTTTTTTAGGTTGAGTTTCTAGAGTTTAAAATTATCGTGGCACTCATGCCAAAACATTTAATTCCACTCTTAATCTTTTAGATTTTACGTCTACATTGGATGTCATTTTCTTATCCTTTTGTTTAATTTTTAGAGTTTAAACTTAATCCATATATTCAATTCGTATTGCCACTCACAATTTCCCAGAACCACCTCTACTTGTTTCAGTCCTATTTTATTTCTTAATTGCTCCCCTTTTTGCGGTGACACTTTCACTTTTTAACTTTTTGAAAACTTTAAACAACAAACATACCTAGTAAAAATCTCATTTAGAGAGTTAGAGTAGAGTCTAGAAGAGAAAGATAGAGACAAACCTGACCCCTATCCCAACTGAGATAAAGAGGCTGCTCCGAATGAGTACCCTGCTCAAAGTCATCGTTTGAGGTTAATCATCTTAACACTTTTAACAATTATTTTCACAAAATAAGTAAAATAATGTTAAAATAAGTGCAATTTTACTTTTGTCTCTTAAGGACCACACATATACATTATACGTGTACACCGCAAATGAGGCGTGTTTTTTGAAAACTTTGTGAAATGTCATTTCAAGTGTGCTTAATTTTATGTAAATATTAATATAAAATCATGTTAATACATTTATGTTGTAATTTTTTTAAAAACAAGTCGGGTTAAATATAATACGATTTTGTGCGTTTTTTATGTACATTTTTTTTGTTGGCCAATACTTTAACATAAATTTTGTTATGAAACAAATAAGGTCAAAAATAATATATATTTATTTGACAACAAAGATTTAAACTACTATATGTTATAATGCCTGACAACATGCGGTGGGTAAAATTACTAGTTCTATGTACTTTGATCTGCACATAAATGTAAGACATGTGGACAAGCAGTCTAGTTAGATAACTGATATGAAACTAAGGGATTCTAACCTCATATTTTTTATTGAACGGCTTCTAACATAATATTTACCTCCTTGACATTCCTATGAGAGATCTTGTTTATGTATCAATGCCAAGACTTATTTATTGAACCAATGTCTTGAGGTTAGCATAGCCGTAAGACTCCTCCTGTGATGGGCTTGGACGTATGTCTAAAAGGATCAAATCTATTAAAATGATTGAAATCTTGTCTTGAATGTCACCGTTCAAAACTATTTTAAAAAAAGAGAGAAAATGATAGAGTTTTTTACCAAATTGGTGTAGTTGAAAAAAATATTTACCAAATAGGTGTTGTTTACCGACGAGGCAGTGCCTCAACGGTACCCAAGGATTCTTCCAAATGGAGGGGTCTCGGGTTCGAAACCCTTCCACAGCGAAAAAAGGGATCTGTGGGTGATCAGGGGGTTTTCCTTTGAGGTTTCCTTCTGGGGTGGCCGTGGAGTTTATAAGAGGTCCAAGTAATTAGACCTTGATGACATGGCCTGGCAATAGTGGGCTCACACGATTAAGACCTTCGCCGTTCAAAAAAGAAAATATGTGTTGTTTAAAACTTATTTACCAAAATGGGTGTTTTCCTTTATTTAATTACTTTTAACTAATCAAAAAAGAAAAACAATAATAAAGAAAAACACTCATTTTTGTAAATAAGTTTTCAACTACACTTATTTGGTAAATGTTTTTTTTCAAAAACACTCATTTCGGGAAAAACTCGAAAATGATATGAATACATTAAGAAACCCGTGATTAGGTATCAAAAAACTAAAGAAGACCGGCGCTATACATGCATTTTGGACTTTGGTGCTGCAAAATTCTTACCATATCTTTAGATTTATGATTGATTTCTAAAGTTGGTTAGGAGTTAACAAAGAAAACCATTATCGAGGTATGATTGATTTATTGATTGGCTTGAAGTTAATAAATATATGTGTCGTTTCAATTTTTTTTGAATGACCAACTAATCAACTGCTGCGTACTCCGTACGCGACCCCCAATGGCTAAAGGATGCCCAAGCTATCCACTAGTCCATACGGACGGAGCCCCTGGCCCACTAGTCACCAATTCCCGGGAAAACCCAACCCAAGCACATGCCCAAAAGCACGATGGTGAAAGGCCGCTAAAACCGAATGGGATCAAGAATCGAACCCATGACCGGGGTCGTCTATCACTTCCCCCATACCTCTAACTTACCACTAGGACAAGACATCATTTGTTGTCGTTTCAATTTAAATTTAATTTTTATTCAATAACTTACTTTAGTTAAATTTAAAAAATACAGATAATAATCGTTAGTTATCTAAACTGACAATAACGTATTGACACTGTGAAAAATAAGTCTGATACCGACTGAAAAGCATCAGTAGTTACTAGTTGCCGACAATACCAATTTCTCGACCTTTATAAATCGTTATGTTTATCTCAAGTTAACTCCACGTAGTAAATAAAATTTGATTTTCCTTAATAATTTACGTTAATTGAGCTTTTTTAAAAAGATTTATACGTGCTTATTTCTATGTATATGTTTGAATAAATTTGATTTGGTATATGTTGCAATGTAAATTTGGTTAAGAAGCGAGTCGAGACGAATATAATACTTTTTGTGCTTATTTTTATGTGTGTTTCGGGTTCTTTTACCAAATAACGTAGACTTTATTTGCACAAGAGTCGTCAATGTGATATTTTTAATTGGTTAGGCAATATAAATTCGAGTTTGTTCATAAATAACTTTGGTTGATAATTATCTATACTCAGTTATCTCATATGCATGGACGTAAAAAAATCAAATTTGTGTTTCGTAAAACTTATTTTAACAACCATGAGTTTTGCATTTCTACATAAGTACATGGCCACGTTGATTTCACTGCCATAACCGGGTTCGCAAAAATGTTTCAAGGTTGATTTGAAGTTTGCAAACACGCCTTTTACCATGTTAGTACCATGGTATTGTTCCAGTGTAACGTTCATACTTAAAAAATCTCATTATCATTACAATTTCAGGATAATCAAAGATATTATTAATGACCACAAGCCCATGCAGGGGCGAAGGTTGGCTAGGGCAGGGTCGACCACCCCTCTTTATTTTCTGTCAATTGTTTTAATTTTTCAGTCGATAGGTTAAATATGTATTCTACATAGATAAAGCGTGTTATGACTTTCACTATGCTAAAGGGCAGTGGGCTGCATTGATTTTGCTCCCGTTTTAAAAAAATGTACATGTTTAATATTTACCCCTTTCAAAAAAATGAACATGTATTATATTTGTCTTTCCTTTTAATTTCGTTTGTCAGTGTTGTTAGGTAGAGTTGGTGATCCACGTTGGGGTTCCCATTTTAAATATGTTTGTAGTTTGATCGAAATGTTTGATGTCACTCGTGTTGTTCTTCAGTGAATAAATGAAAAGTCATCTTATACCACCTTTTTTCAACATAGAGATGCTGATGCAACTTACGGTCGCTTGCAATCGATCGTTTGAGTTTATGTTTATTTTTCGCTTGATAAAAGTAATGGGAAAATTTTATGCACTTTCTCAAACATTACAAAAGAAATCCCAAGATATTCTTAATACAGCGAAGTTAGTTTCATATTAGTCTAAATAATTTCATATTCAAAGGATATGATTCTTTTTTTGCACAAGCTGCTTTTTTTTTAGTGAAAAGTATGAAATAGAAATATCGGATATGAAGCTTTCATTATATATACTTCTACTCGGTACTCACCTTGTAAAAAATTCTTCATGTTGCATTTGAACATTATTACCAAGTTATTATGTTAATTCCACATTGGACAAACAATTGTATGAGTAGAATAATAGAATCAATGAGGAGGCAATGGAGTTGTTACCTCTTAGTTCTAGTTTAGTTTCAAAAGAGATTAATGTTAATCATATTTTTCTTTTTTTCGAAAAGTATTATCCTCAAGATTTTATCAATTAATTTAGGGTTCAATTACGATATCAACTGTGTTTTTTAATATTTAAAAGTCAAAGAATACCAAGCTAAGTGATGTATCAACAATTTTTGATGTATGCAAAAGTCTTGTGGAATCTAAAAAACGTGAGACGCACTATTTGGTTGACAAAGGAGTTAGTTCGGCTAACCTTGACACTTTCAATATCTATTGCAACAATAGAGAGGGATTTTCAACAATAAATATATTCAAGAATCGTCTTTGGAGTAATATGTCAGATGAGTGTCTCGTGAATAACTTGGTGATTTACATAGAAAAAGAAATTGCTGAAAATTTTGACTCAAAATCAATAAACGATGAATACAAAAATCTTAAAGGTCAAGCTTTCCTTCAGGGTATTTACCCTTTCTCATGCATCTTGATAAATATTTAGGTATTTCATGTGTATGAACAATCACTTAAATAATTATAAAAGCTAAATACTTATAGTTTTTATTGTTTTACCAGACTGACCCGAATCATTGACCTTAACATCTAACCCAAGACATAGCGATTATTCCTTTCTTCAAATTAAAACAACATCGTTAGGGTTAAGGACTATAACGACAACAGGCTTTATATACACAAAAATTCACACAAATCTCTATTTTGCAGATAACCGACGAGCCATTTCTCTACTCCCCCTCCCAAATGGCCGATTTCGACTTTTTGGCCTCTTCTAAGGCCAATTTCGTGTTCCAAAGCTTATTCAGGACTTATTATCTACATATATCTGGTTTTTTTTTCTTCTCAATTTTCAATTTTTTTAATGTATTCGTGTAGTGTATATGTGTTCCTCTGATTTTAATGTGACCATATATACTTTATGTGCATGTGTATTGGTATGTGTATGCATTCTCGTATGTGTATTTGTTTATTGGCAAGTGTATGTGTATTTTATGTGTATGCATTCAATCATTCATTTGGTTTAGTTGTTTAACATTTGTTTGTTTATTGGATGAATGTATTAGCTTTTAGTTTTAATCACTATAAGATGTATGCATTATTTGGCAGGTTGTTTGTTGTTGAAAACCTAAAAATTTTAAAATTTAAGAAAATATTAAAAAATATATACATTAGCCTATTGTGACAGCATGTCATCATTATAAACCCATTTATTATTTTATTATTAATAGCTATTGCGATGACATGAAATCGTTACAAAGCAATTTTATATTATTTTTGAATAAATATATTAAAATTAAATTAAAATAAATAAACCGACATGGTCTATGATGATGACTTGTGGTCACTATAACCTTGTTTTCTGTGAAGAACGTTATAGTGACGATGTTTTTGCCATATAGCGACAAAAACTGGCACATATAGCGACGACAAATGTCGTTGCTAAGAGTCTGTTTTCTTGTTTTGTAGTTTAGCTAATCTTGACACTTTCCGACTTTGAGTGTCTACCGCAACAATATTGAATGATTTTCAATAATGAAAATATTCAAGAATTGTCTTTTGAATAAGATGTCAGATGAGTATATTACGAATAACTTGGTAATTTACATATGAAAAGAAATTGCAAAAAACTAACTCAAAATCCATAATCGATGAATTCGAAAATCGTAAAGGGAGACATAGTTGTAATTTTCCTTCCAGGTATTTGCCCTTTCTCATACATAATTAAAAATATTTAGGTCTTTGTTGTTAAAAAAAAATCTATCTTTTTATGTGCATAAGCAGTCATTTGAATAAATGTTAAAAAAAACTAAATGCTTATAGTTTCCATTGTTCAACCCAAAAAGTCGACCCGAACATTTAACACGAGACATAACGATAAGAAAAAAAATTATAGGTCACATAAATATCCGTCTTATTAGAATTCTTCAAGCTTTGTCACGGAGCCCACAACGGCAAAACCACATCCACATAATCTAATTATAAGCTTATGGAAGACTTGGACATCCAAATTTTTCCATATGTGTCGTATATGATGACCGAACATTTTAGCTGGCTTGAGACTTTCCAGAAATTGAAATCGTTCAGTTTAAGATTTCTATCAAATATACACACAATTAAATTAACCATTTAATTCTTTGATGGCAAAATCCGTCGAAGGTCCCTCGGTGAAAGTGGTTCATCAATAATTCATCCAAAAACATAACGTGAGCAAATTATTTACTGATAAACGTTACCGAGGGTTAACTAATGAAAAGTATCACCTGCATACTAGCAATGAAGTTCACTAGCTAGGGTGTTCATCGGTTCGGTTAACGGTTTGTTCGGTTTGTCTTGTTTATTCAGTTTTCAAAAACTTTTATCCGAACCGAACAAACTAAATTCAACGGAACAAACCGATTAAAAACCAAATAAACCAGCTAAAAATCAAATCAACCGTATAAACTGAATTCAGACTTATTATTAATAAAAATAATAAATTTAATTATAAATTCGGTTTAATCAGTTAACCGAATAAACTGAATTCAAAAAATATCTAAAACCGATAACCGAACAGAAAACCGAGTTCAGAATTCGGTTCAGTTTTTTTCGGTTACAGATACGGTTCGGTTATCGTTTTTAAACAGTTTTCGGTTTTTCTAAACACCCCTATCCCTAGCAGTTCACATATCAAATTACCATTAAAGAGCGAACGGTTCACCAAGGGATCAACGACTGATGGCTCACCGTCACTACCACCATCGTCTTCATGATCCATGTTTAAGCCTCATATAGTGTGATCACGGCTTGGGTGATAGTGACCAATTTATGTGGTCACCTATGGATTTATGTTTCCCAAAATCATATCCAATTTTCGAAAGGAACTTGTGTTGTATTTTGTTGATCGAAACCATTTCAATGTATAAAATTTGTGTCGCATTGGTCTTATAAGCAAACGATGTTAGGATTAATAAACCAAATAAATAAACTCTATGAACTCCTATTAGGTTAGTTTTGAATTATTCATGTCTTTTTTAATGTGGAGTGAATATTTTGTTTTATCGTCAGTTAATGTTTATGTGGTTCTCAAATATGTCATTAATTGACCTTCAAGAAAGTGGTATAGTGGTTAGAATGGAGTAGAGACAACATAGAAATCTCAAGTTCAATCCTCACTTGAAGCAATTTTTCTTGAAGGCTACTGACCCGGTTGCTTACTGTTGCGTTTTACCTGTTCCTCTCGGTTAGTTAGGTATTGGAGGGACCCGAGGGTTTGACATGCAAGTGTGTTCCCACGGTTATATAAAAAATGTCATTAATTAATGCATTGTATTTCAGCAACATTTAGAAACCCTTTCACACACTTTTCTTGACTAATGCATTCATTTAACTACGATCTTTACGTTATTAGTCGTTATGGTCAGCAATTTAACATATATCTTTCATAATCATATTATTTTAAATGCAAGTAAATATAGATAAAAATTTTGCTTTGAAGCACTTAGTAGTTACTACAATAAATATGAGATTTCAAGATAAAACAAACAAGCATACTCAGTGAAATTCTACTTTTAAATAGAAATTAGGGGATTAGAGATAAAGACAGACCTTACTTCTGTTCCTTTATATGGTAGAAAAACTGCTTTTAGATTTCAAAATAAAAGAAAACATAAAATCAAATGTGAACATGAAAATGCATATCGAAGTTCACGACTTTTCCCATTTCTATATTTCACCAATTCCCATTACTCCTCTTCATGTTCTTCATTTGCTTCGCAACTCCAAAATTACAAAAAGTAAATAAATAAAATATTGAGAGAGGAGTCACAAGTTCATTCGTCCCGACAAACGCTTCGACATAAACAGTCACTGAGTAGTAGCATGTGTAACACAAGTGTACATACTTGCCACACTACATTCCTACTCTTCCAGAACCAGACCAGCAATGCTATAACAACTTATACCCTATGCATAAAAAGTTGAACTTTGATCTATGTTTAGCCATTTCTTACTATACCTGGCAAAATGGGCGGGTTGGGTCGGGTTAAGTAATGGATCAGAACAGGTGCAGGTCAGGATGGTGCGGGTCAGAACGGGTGTTAAGCAAAATCAGTTCGGGTCTAAATGGATTGTTCTTAAAAAACATCAATTTAATTTAAGTTAAAATGTGTTATAAGTAAACAAATAGTCCATTTGGATAATTTTTAGTGATTTTCTCATCAAATATGTTATTAATCATTCTTAAATGGTTGAATCTATAGCATTTACATACTTTTTTGGTTACCCGTCTTGACCCGCATTGTGTTTAAGTGTTACCCACCCCAACCTATTCAATATTATGATGTTATCCATTTCAATCCATTATACTATAATTGTTTACCCAAACCAACTCATTTTCTTTTGACGAGTAAAAATTCACACCTCTATTTCTTACCAATGCTCCTATATGAATGGGACGCCCCATTTGCGCTGCACGCATATAATGTATACATGTGTGGGCCCTTAAGGGGCAAAAGTAAAATACACTAATTTTAACGTTATTTAAATTATTTTGTGAAAATAACGTTAAAATCATTGGGATGATCAACTTCAAACGATAATTTTGAGGCGGAGACTCTTTCGGAGCAGCCTCTCTATCTCAATTGGGATAGAGGTAAGGTTTGTATCTATCCTTCCCTTCAGACCCTACTGAAAAGTTTAAGCATCAAATAAGTTTGAGCACCAAATAAGTTTGTTGGTTGTTGGCTCCTGTATGATTGGTGGAGGAGGATGACTGTAATAAGTTTGAGCACCAAATAAGTTTGAGTTGTGACTTGTAAGCTAGCGTGAGTGCAGCCAATACACCCGGCACCCCAGACTGCCAAATGCATAGCAAGAAACGCAGAGTACAAAGCGCCTACATGGCCTGTTTGACTGGGAAACATGTAGTGGATAAAGAAGTTAGCTCCTTGAAGAACACCAAATGAAGCAGGCCAACTCAAAGAGAGCAATTAAAGAAATTTAGCTACACAATTAGAAATCTATGTTATTATTCCAAGATTTGTCAACTGAACCGTCATGCCCACAAGAACTGCAAACCAAGCCAAAGTGTCCCATGCTGATTTTTCACTTAAACAATCCTTCCAGCAAGCACACCCAACAATAATAGTACTGATAACCCCAACATTGCAGTAACAACACTTGGCATTCCAATAGGATCCCTTTGTTAAGTAAACCATGTTAGAAATTTGTACTCGTTTGGGTCCCATATTCCAATGTTCAAGGGGCTAAACTAAAATTGCACTAATTTTAACGCTATTTTACTTATTTTGTGAAAATAACGTTAAAAATGTTGGTATGATCAACTTCAAACGATAACTTTGAGCCGGAGACTCCTTCGGAGCAGCCTCTCTATCCCAACTGGGATAGGAGTAAGGTTTGTGTCCATCCTTCCCCTCCAAACCCTTTGAAAATTAGGAATATACTGGGTAACTTTGTTTGTTATTCCAATGTTCAATAAAGAACTTTAAACAAGGTGCAGAGGTGAAAAATGGGCAGGCTAGAAGGTTAGGAAAAATCATGGAACAGGTGATTCTGGTATAGGTCTAAACGGGTCACGGGTGAAGGTGGATTGTGTTGATCAAACACTTTTGTCTAAATCTTTTTAGAAATAATTAGTTAGCCAAATATGATTACAATAATAATATATTCTAATAATATTTAATGGATTTAGAAGATTTTATGCATTAAATTTACACTTTGGGTGGCTTTTTACACAATTTGACCCATTTTCTTTTAATACATATACCTTTTATTTAGCGTGTTTGCCATTGACAAGTAATCAGGTTAAAATTGTAACCTCAATACCATTAAGAAAATATTTTTCATTCGTGTGCCTCTAATTAGTAAACAAGGCCCATTTCTTCTCATGTAAAATTAACAAGAATTCACCAAATGATAATAGTAAATCACCACAACGAAACTAAGTAGTTTAACAAATATTGCATACCCGAATACCCAAAAAGAGACAGCAAGAAGCATGGTGCCAATAATAACCCATTCATTAGTTGTGACAGGACCCATAGCTTGAAGTCTCTTTGTAGCCATTGCAGGCGCAGCAGGTGTAACTTTGGTATCAGGTGGTGTATGTTGTAATTAGAAGCGACAAAAAAGCAGGCAAACTAGCAGCCCTAAGTCCATGAAACCCATGGACTAGCAATTACCAACCCTAGCTCCTTAGCCAGTTTCAGACACAACAGGTTTTGTGTGCACTAGTTGCCAGCACACTGTCAATCATCGTGTGTAAATTTTGTAAACATCATCACATGAAACACGCAACATTTGATATATATTTTCATGGTTAAGACGTATTAATTGATGATATTAATATTGGGTTGGCATGATATGCACAAACATAACTGTTAAAATTGCATAACCAATTACTTAAAGCTGGTAACTCCTTGGCATTAGATTTCAAGACAAGATAAGGTTTAGTAAAGTTTTTTGTCAATTACATTAAAACTTGCCCTCTTGCTAGTTGCTCCACAAGAAGCCATACCTAATCCTCAAAAAGATCAAATTTGATGACACTATATATGAAAATACATTAAACCTTCAAGGGGGTGCCACAATAGCACACTTTTAGTTCCTCCTAATAGAGATCTCAGGCTCAAATCTAGCTCCATTGGACCACTGGTTTTTGCGTTTAACTGCTTAAAGGCCACCGGCCACCCATACAGCTCAAGCTCCATTTTACCTGGCTCCATTGGTTAGCATTGTATTGGTGGGGCTCGTAAGTTTCCCGGCAATGATTACTTCGTGGTTATCACAAACAAGAATGAATCAAAATTGGTTTGTTTAAAAAGTTTTCAATCATTTATTGGTCTTGTCCTCTTCATTGAATGACACAGTAAAATGCATAGCATGGCGGAAAGATCAACAAGCTTTGTATGTTAGTTCTCTACTTTTGGATTTCAAATTAAACAACAAAACCTAATTGTCATTTTTTGCAAACCTCATGACCATTAGTGACTAAATGCATCTAATTTATATATTCCAATCAACATTTCACCAATAATAAACGTATGAGCCGAGTAAAAAACAAGTTAAACTCAAATTGGAAGTTATAGGGTTAACCTGGAATTGAGTCTGATTTAGATACGAACTAAGCTTTTCGGAAGGTGGGTCGTTTGGTTTGCTACCAGCTGAGAGCGATAACGATTGATGATCGGAAAAAACACACCGCCGGCCCTGGCGTTGGTACTGGGCATCGCCTGAGCAATCAACGCTAAACCATAAGACAACCTCAACGTACTCTTCCCCAACCCACCTCACAAAGTTCTACGAAGTGGTTTAAGATCATGAATTCATGAGTCGATCAAGAGAAAACCATGTCGCCGCCGGTAGATGGTCGTCGCCGGTAGCCGGTTGCCGGTTGCCGGTCACAGGCACAGGAGGCTCGCTGTTCGCATATGGTCGCGGTCGCAGAAGCGGGATTTGGATTTTGGCCGTCTGGGACTTGGGCGGCATTTTTCTAGGGTTTATACTTTAGATTGAAGTGCAAATAAGTAATTAAGCTTCACGATCGAACCGCCAGGCTTTGTCATAATCGAATTTGAACACATAACCGAACCGCAATTGCTACCGACCGACTAGTCCGGTCTGGGTATAAAAACATTGTCTAAAACTATTGAAAGTAATCTTTCGTTAGAAGTTAGTACCAATCCAAATTCGTTCAAACTGAACCTATTAAATTACTTTCTTTTAATTCTTATGATGCAATACATGATATAACAGTGTTTTGAATTTACATTTCAATCTCTATAATTGACCCGTCATGACTTCATATGCTTCTTTTAATCATACCGTGTGATAACGTGTTAGTGTTGATCACACTGTTACCCTGAAACACGTCTTTTTATTGCATCGTCCCACCATAACAAATCAACAAGTTGGTAAATTTGCTCATCAAGTTTTATTCATCAAACAAAAACATTTAAAACTGCTATATTCATAATACCCTATACACAAACTTTTAATTATTTAACTTTAAAGGGTTCATAATTATGGATCATGCATACAAAACAAAGCTAATTTGCATAGGCTCTGATGCCGGAATCTTGTTCTAATTGTTTCATACGTTTTTCATCAAAGTGAACCCATGCTTCTACACCATCACCCTCAGGATCATCCATCATGATCACCAAATTTTGTGTTGGAAGCTTTGCTGTACTTGCCCATACCGGTTTGCCACAACCAAAATCAGCTTCATAGTATGAAAACTTGCACCACGAAGTGAAGAAGTAAAAGCTCACAACATTATTCGTAAACATGTTCCGATTCGACTCAAAATAGGGGTTGATTACAACTTCATAATTACCTTCTTCACCGTGTGACATCATCTTAGTACAATCTCCAACTGTTTTACTAACCGAATCACGCAAAATCTTGTAAAAGTCCCGAAAAGTGAGCTTTTCACCTTCACCAGGCATGAGTCGGGAAGGTGCCAGACCCATAAAATTCCCACACGAGCTTGTGGGGAGTTTAGGGAGCACTTTATCTCTCAACCCTACGGGTTGGATTAGAAAAGACGCCTTAGACATGCCATTGTTCGTGTGATCTACACGAACAAAGGCCTTCCACAACAAAGCGACAACAAGCTGGACTTTCGAAGGTCTACGAGGCCCGTTTTCATCATAACCAACATTTTTTTGCATCGCGGATATCGCCTGTGCGTTGAAAACAAACCTTCGCGCCTTGGTTTTAACCCCGACGCTTGATCTAGGCATTCTTACGTCGAGCTCGGGCAAACCTCTTGGTGGGAAGCATGTGGCCAAGTTAAAAATAGGAAAGTTTGTTTCATGTTTATGTTTGCCATTGCTTCTAGCAGCCCATTTGTTAATGAAGTTGCATATAGCACCCAAATCTGAGATCCTATGAGAAAAACACATGCCAATTGCAAAGCCACCACACTCAAAGGTAGTAACTTTGATAGATAGCATAGGATCACTAGCTTCATCAACCTCACCCACCTCACACGGGAGGAGCCCGTTTAGCTCGTGGGGGTCCAACGCGTGTTCTAGGCCTAGAATCTCCGATAGTCGAACGTTTGCTTTAGATCCAACGTATAACACACCTTGATCGCTACAATCGATCGACGAAAGCTTACGAATATATCGTCCAGCCAACGGGTAAAATTCACTTAAAGTTTTTGACAAAGTGTCCTCCAAAATGGTCACAAACTGTTGATTGATATGGGGGGGTTTAGATGGTGCAGTATAGTAGAGGATAAGAGGGACGTTCATTGATGGGGCTAACTCATCGAATAATGAAATCTTGTAGTAACGATCGATGGTGGAAGTTGGTTCTGAGGGTTTCACAAGTTTTGAAAAGTAGTCTGTGACCTTCATTTTTAGTGCATAGTTTGATTTTGGGGTTAACTAGTGCATGTGACATATTTATAGGAGTCGGATCTAATATGAAAAGAATTCTACCCGAAAGAAATATGAATAATATGAGTTTGACATGTTACATGTTAAAAACATAAAAACAAAAATCAAGTACAAAAACAAATTCTAGTACGAAAAAACAGAAAAACCAACACAAAAAATTAAAAATCCCAACACAAAAAATCAAAAATTTAGTAAAAAAAAATATAAATCTAGTACAGAAAGACAAAAATACAGTAATAAACAAAAACTCAGTACAAAAAAATACAGAAAAAATCCAGTAAAAAATAAGATGTTATACCTAAATAATCATTCGTTCATTTTTTTAACGTTTCACAAGTCAAACTCAGATTAGTTTATACTCTTTTTGGGTAAAAAACTAAAAATCTCTTCTTATTTGATTATTTTCTTATATTTATAATGAAGTTGATTCTATGCATGGGATTCTCACTTATCACAATGTTGCATTTGGAATATACAAGATTTGAGTTAATTATGTGATTCATTGTATCCGTTTGATTATGTGAATCATGTCAAGTTGGAATATCCGAAGAACATTTGGATTATGACGATATTACGTTTTGAAAATTGTTTGAAAATGATCTAGGCGATGAAAAGTTCTAAGACTTAAAAAATTACTTTTTAAAATTTGTTTGAAAATGATGCTCTTCTATTGACTAAAGTATATGGTTTATTTGTTTTTTATTTTGTTTCTACTGATAAGCAAGTTATTCCAAATCATCTGGTTTAATGAAGGTAACGTTTTATATGGACTTTATAAATTTTGTTTGAACCTATTAGATTAGTTTCGAAGGCCTAAATACTAGTGATGTTATGATTTCAACTGGTTCTGTGAATTCCATCATTGTTGCATATATCCTTTAGTTTTGTACAATAGGTATCTAATTATTGAAATAAAACTTTAAGGGGTTGTTTGTTTGGATCTGAATATGTCTAAATGAGTCTGAATCTGAATGGTTTAGATTCAGACCGTTTGTTTGGGGGAAAAAAAGACATCTGAATGGCTTCCAATGTCTAAATGGTTCAGACTTGGAATGGAGTCTGAATGATAAAGAGAGGAAGCTGTGAACGTCTAAATGCCCGCCGCCGCCGCCTGAATGGGTTCCAGTCGGCCGCACCACTGTCGCACCGCACACATGCCGCCACACCACCATGACGAGGGGCTGTTACCAAAGATAGGAGGAGATGGGGAGAAGATCGAAGGGTTGTTACCGAAGATCGATGCATGGGGCTGTTATCGAAGATCGAAGGGTTGTTACTGAAGATCGGAGGAGATGGGGAGGAGATGCGGAGGAGAACGGGGGATGCGATTGGTTGAAACGAGCGGCTAGGGTTTTTGTTAAAAAAATATTTTGGTTCAGATAAACCAAACAGTTATCATTCAGACCATCTTAACTATTTAGATGCTCTTAACCATTCAAACATCTTAACCATTCTGACATCTTAAACATTCAACACTTAATGATTCAGACCCAACCAAACGGCCCCTAAACCTATCATAGATTATCTTTTTATTCAATACTTCTTTATATTTTTATTTTAATTGTTTTTTTTTATCATTTTTGTCTTTTTTAAAGTAACATTTTATTCTTTTTTATTCCATATGTAACATGCAATTAATTAGGGAAAATCACATAAATGACCACTTTGATCAAAATTTTAAACAAAATGTCCATTTGACTTTTCCATCACCAAAATGTCCATACCTTTACGGGCGGCCGCCTATATGAGACCCAATGGGATTTCGCCATTTGTCCTTAACGGGCGCCCACTCCCCTTAAATCTGACGAACGCCCGTTAAAAAATTAAATTGTCACGGGCATCGGGCCCACACTGACACCTCTGTCACGGGCGTCCGCCCCTAAAAAAAAAAAACTTTCGGTCAAATCACAGGCGCCCGGACCACCTACACAGGCGCCCGAAGTGCCCCGAACCGACCACACGGGCGCCCGAACCTAGTTACGGGCGTCCAAGCTTTTTTTCTCGGAAAACGTGTCACAGGCGCCCGCCTGTACCACACAGGCGTCCGCCTGTTTAGTACAGGCGTCCGCCTGTACTACTTATTTTATTTTATTTTTTTATTGAAACGACTTTTACTTAAAGTCGTCCGACCATAAAGGCGGGTATATATATGCGTAAGTGTCCCTACATAAAACGTTCATGAATTTTTTCAAACCAACTTGAAAATGGAATTTACGGTTATTTTCTGTATTGGCGGGAATTGGGAGGTTAAAGATGGAATATACGATTATCTTCCTATTGATTGTTTGCGACGTGCTGTATGTCTTCATTATAAAATCAGTTATCAAGAACTACTTGATTTAATTTCTGTTCGTTTTGGTATTCAAGATATAAGTCGAATATCGTATAAATTTTCAACATGCATATATCATGTTGATATACGTGATGAGAACGATGTATCTGTTTTTTTTTTTAAATAGTTGAAAAAAATGAGAGTGAAATATGTTATTTGTATGTCGTTAATGATGTTAGAGCTGATCATGTTCGTGATAGAAAAATTTCATCACATGGTTCTAACTCAAAAAAAAAATTTGCAGTTCCTGATTTAAATGTTGGTGTTGACAGTTTTACTGATTTTAGTCAACAACCTCGATTTAGTTCTGATTTAAATAATCAGGATGTTTTAAAAGATGAATCCATACCAGAAGTAGAACCCGAATTTGTTAACTCAAAATTTTCTAAACCGTCTTCATCTTCACATGCAATAATAAATAAAGTTTTTAAAGATAAAGAAGATTTAAAATTAGAAATTTCAATGATGGCATTGAATGAATGTTTTCAGTTTAAAGTTCAAAAGTCATCAACAAAAAGATTTGTTGTGGTATGTTATTTCGAAAATTGTAACTGGGTTTTAAGAGCCTCTAGTTACAAAGACACGTGTGCATTTCACGTGACTTATTTTAACAATGAGCACACATGTTCAAGGACGCAAACGTATCCTAACATTAGAAACGCAAACAAAAAAGTTCTTGGTCATATAATAAAGGACCAACTTACTGACTGCGGACGTGTGTACCGTGGAAAAGAAATAGTCAAAGATATAAATCAAAGGTTTAAGGTGAACATATCATACAGTCAAGCATGGCGAGGAAAACATTATGCCGAACAAATTTTGGCTGGATCAACTGAGGAATCATTTGCAAAACTGCCTGCATATTGTCATTATCTTCAATTAGCCAATCCAGGAACAATAACTCATATTTTGAGAGACGAGTTTAACCGTTTTGAAATGGTTTTTGTTGCTATTGGTGCGGCGGTAAGTTACGAATTATTAAAAATATAACATTATTGTATCATATATTTATTAATACTTATTTACAGGTGCGCAGTTTTGTTCATTGTTTGCGTCCTATAATAATTATTGACGGGGCACATCTTAAGGGTACCTTTAAAAGCACCATGTTTTTAGCTGTTGGTATGGATGGAAATAATCAAATCTTACCTATTGCATTCGGTGTGGGGAAACAGAATCCGGGGAATCGTGGACGTGGTTTTTGTCAAAACTCAAGGAGGGCATTGACGATCATTCAAATCTTGCAATTATTTAAGATCGAGCCGCTTCCATTGATCTAGCAATAAGAACAGTATATCCACAGGCTTATCATGGTCTTTGTTGCCGACATTTGATGATGAATCTACGTCTGAAGGGTAAAGCACAAGAAAACTTGTGGTGGGCGACTTGTAAAGCTTATACGGTTGGTGAATTTGATATCAATTTTAACGCACTTTGTAGTAACCGTTCTAATATTCGAGAAACCCTCACGCAAGCTGGCTTTTCAAAATGGGCTCGATCACATTGCCCAGTGCAACGATTTAATATCATGACGTCGAATAGTGCCGAGTCTATTAATGCGTTGTCCCGGAGCGCACGAAAGTTACCAATCACTCGTTTAATTGACTTTTTTGTCGAATTGGTTTAGAAATGGTATTTTGAACGACGACAAATCGGAGGTTCGAATAAACACCGTTGATGTTAATTTTAATTTATTTTCCCTGGTTTAATAATATTTATCGATAAATTATTTTAACTTATTTTAGAGAAAAATAAACACTATCTGACCGCCTGAGCTACAAACAAAATATGTAGACGAATTCAGATCTGTATTCATCGCCAGTCAAACGTTTGTTGTCATATAAAACTAGTTCTTGAGTGTTCAAATCGACTTTAAGTAGACACCACTCTTGACGTTTAAAACAATACGGCAAATAAATATAATCTACTTCTAAAAAGGAAGGAAATGGTGTATGTTTGCCATTTACAAAATTTGTAGCATTTTTGCTACACGAATCTAACAAGAAAGTAACAAAGGACGGCGGTAATATGCTCCAACGTAAATTTAAACTTGAATTCTTTTGAACTTCTCTGGACCTCCATTTAATTCATCTGTCAACACATCCTTCAACATGCTGTCATAAGTTATAATATAAAATAAATATTTATGTTAAATTTATTTTAAATAATATTTTAATATTAAAAACAGTAACTTTAAACAATATTCTTACATTTGATGATAAATTTCCGTTGCAACCGTATCCGAGCAAAGTACCCCAAAATTGTTTGTCAAGTTTTTCATTTTTGAAAAAAACTGCTGAGTAACAATATGTTGAGTCGCCATTCTGATAAAACTCAACAACGTCATTCGACCAATTGTCAGACTCATCGTCTGGAATAGCCCATTTTCGTTTTTTTACCGCTTCAGTCACAGGTCCCACATTTTCGTGATGGTGATCACTCGATCTTTCAGTGTTGCTTTTTAAGGTTCTCCATTTTGATAATATCCATTTCGAAGGTTTATCTGTTGGTTGAGAAAAATATTGTTTATCCATTTTCAAGTTGGTTTGAAAAAATTCATGAACGTTTTATGTAGGGACACTTACGCATATATATACTCGCCTTTATGGTCGGACGACTCTAAGTAAAAGTCGTTTCAATAAAAAATAAATAAAAAAAAAGTAGTACAGGCGGGACGCCTGTACTAAACAGGCGGGCTCCTATGACACGTTTTCCGAGAAAAAAAAGCTTAGATGCCCGTAACTAGGTTCGGGCGCCCGTGTGGTCGGTTCGAGCGCCTGTGTAGGTGGTCCGGGCGCTTGTGATTTGACCGAAAGTTTTTTTTTAGGGGCGGACGTCCGTGACAGAGGTGTCAGTGTGGGCCCGACGCCCGTGACAACTTAATTTTTTAACGGGCGTTCGTCAGATTTAAGGGGCGTGGGCGCCCGTTAAGGACAAATGGCGAAATCTCATTGGGTCTCATATAGGCGGCCGCCCGTAAGTATACGGGCGCCGGCGCCCGTAAAGGTATGGACATTTTGGTGATGGAAAAGTCAAATGGACATTTTGTTTAAAAATTTGGTCAAAGTGGTCGTTTATGTGATTTTCCCAATTAATTATCTTGATTGGTCAAAGTAAGACCATCGATTACAGGTTATGGAGCTAGCTCATTAGCTCGGGTGACCAAAGTTACATATATCCAAATTTTAGATAGCTGATTTTTTGAAGGACAGTCTGAATTTTTGGATAATTGAAGTTCTAAATTTTGGATTGTTCGGTTTCATGTAGGGATCTTTTGAACATTCCTAAAAGCATACTTAAGAACGATGACACACTTAGAGCAGTTTTCTCTAGAGGTCAATGACCTGCTTGCCTGTGGTCGCGTTTTACCTGTTTTTTTCTGTTAGTTAGGCATTGGAGGGACCTGAGGGTTTACTACTTAAGTAGGTTCCAACGGCTATCCAAGAAAAAACAAAAAAGAAAAACAAAACAAACTAAGAAAGTGTCTAATGCTAACACTTATAATTAAGAAAAACTATATTTGATACAAAACCAAGAAATAAAGCCTTCATTCTATACATCCCTTAAAATTTCCTAACCTTTATATGTCTTCTCTAAGATTTCTTATCATTTCATCATGTTCTATGTAAGACATAGGTCTAGCAAATACTATATAGTATTCGCCCTCATGTTAGTTTTGTTTTGTCTTTGCTCATCTTCCCCTCCACCACGAGGGTTTCCACACACCTTGCAAGATTCGACGGCTGTCTTCTACACATGCTCATATTATCACGACCTTCCCTCCCTTATCTTATTTGAAATGTGTGTTATCTCTAATTTATCTCTAATTTATCTCTAAAATTTTTAGTTTTTATTCGGTCCAATTTTGTGTGTTAATAAATTTACCTCAACATCATCATCTTTGCTATCTTCAACTTATGCTCTTGTGCCTACTTGATCAGCCATTAACCGATTCCATATACAATATCATAACTGCAACACTATAAAAATTTTCCTCTAATCTCTCTAGGGACCTTTTGTAACACAAAATACATGCGGCTACTCTTCACGTGCATGATCAACATGCAAAAACTTGATGAGCTATATCACAATCAGTGTCTTTTTTATAACTAGGATTGTAGCCAAACAAAACATTAAATAAATAATTAGTAAACTGTTTGGTGGGTAATTAATTTACGTTCGTTAGTGTAATAAATGACTGAATATGAATAAGAAATTTTGTTTATTTAGTTAAATAAATAAACATAAACAAATGCCTTATTCATTCATTTGTGTTTGTTAACGCCCGATAATATGTTTGTTTGTGTTTGTTTGTTTGGTTCATTTAGTAAATGTGTTTTATATTTATTAGTATATGGTTTATTACCTTATATTTGAATTATAAATCTAGTAACTTTTATCTTGTTAAAACTTAGTCATTTTAAAATTAGAGCTTTTAGACATTAATTAGGACAATTGTGATTATCATTTAATTTGTACTTCGTTTTTTGTAATAGTCATGTTCATAATTTTTATATCAAGTATGTAATTCTATATTTATCTAAAGTAAATATTTCTAACATTTGAGATTAAAAATCTTTTTATTTTTTATTTTTTTAAATAGTAAATGTTCTTCGTCTTTTTAAAGAAGTTCAATTTACTAATGAATGGAAACGAATTTTTCACTCGTTTGACGTTCATTAACAAGTTCATGTTAAATGTACATATATGAACAAAGGTTCGTTTACGCTTGTTTGGTTTGTTTACAACCCTATCAATAATTATGATTGAAGCACCACATAAAAACAAGCATATCTAACAAAATTCCCACCCAAAAGTAGAACGTGAGGAGGGTGTCACTACTAGAAAAACTAGTTTTTTGCTACGAAAATTTGCTACGCAATTTTTTTTGTCACAAATTCCTACAGAATTGCGACAAAATAACGACGAAAGAGATGGAATTAAAAAAACATTAAGTTCTATCACAAATGTGTCGGAATTTGCTACAGATTTCCGACAAAAAAAATTAATTTAATTAATTCTATATATTGTCGCAAATGGGTCGTAATTTCCGACAAATTTCCGAAAAAAAAAATAACCAGTTTAATTAATAAAATGTTTCGTCGCAAATGTGTTGCAGATTGCTACAAATTTCCGACAAAAGAAATTTAATTTAATTATTAATTTTTTTGTCACAAATACGTTGCAAATTGCTACAAATTTTCAACAAAAATAATTTTAGTACAAGTAATAAAAATTTTCGTCGCAAATGTGTCGCATATTGCGACAAACTTCCGACAAAAAAAATTAATTTATTTAATAAAATTTCTCGTCGGAAATGGGTTGCAGATCGCTACAAATTTCCGACAAAACAAATTTAATTTAATTAATATTTTTTTCGTCGCAAATACGTTGCAAATTGCTACAGATTTTGGACAAAAATAATGTTAGTTTAACCAATAAATTTATTTGTCACAAATGTGTCACAGATTGCGACAAAATTCCGACAAACGAAAAAATAATTTATTTAATAAAATTTTTCTTCGGAAATGGGTTGCAAATTGCTACAAATTTCCGACAAAACAAATATAATTTAATTAATAATATTGTTTCGTCGCAAATACGTTGAAAATTGCTACAGATTTTCGACAAAAATAATGTTGGTTTAAGTAATAAATTTTTTTGTCGCATATGTGTCGCAGATTGTGACAAAATTTGACAAAAAATTTTCGTTGGAAATGGGTTGCAGATTGCTGCAAATTTCCGAAAATAAATTTAATTTAATGAATAATGTTTTTTCATCGCAAATATGTTGCAAATTGCTACAGATTTCCGACGAAAATAATTTTAGTTTAAGTAATAAAACTTTTTGTTGCAAATGTGTCGCAGATTGTGACAAAATTCTGACAAAAATAATATTACTTTAATTAATAAATTTTTTGTCCAAATGCGTTGCAGATTGCTACACATTTCTAACAAAAATAATTTTACTTTAATTAATAAAAGATTACGTCACAAATGCGTTGCAGATTGATACAAAATTTTAACAAAACAAATTTAGTTTAATTAATAAAGTTTTCGTCAAATGTGTTGCTGGTTGTTACAAATTTCCGACAAAAAATAATTTTATTAAAAATAATTCGTTGCGGATACATTGCAGATTGCCACGAAATCCCGACAAAAAAATAATAATTAAATTTTTCGTAGCAAATGTGTTGCGAATTGTTACATATTTTCTAAAAACAAAATTTTGATTTAATTAATAAAATTTTACTCGCCAATGTGTCGCAACGTGTTATAAAATTCCGACAAAAAATTAATTTAAGTAATAGAACATTTCATCGCAAATGAGTTGTTAGTTACTACAATTTTGCGACACAATAGTTTATGTTTTTTTTAAGCTAACAATAGATTTTGATTTATATAGTTCCACAGGATCATGAGTGTTAAATAAAAATATGGGTGGAATTTCACACCAAGTACCCGTGAAATCCCACTCTATGTTAGTTAGTTTGCGTCTAATTGAAATATGATAAATCGATTCAGACTCCTCTCCACACAGTTAAAGATGTTAGAGTTGATTTGTATATTTATCCTTAACATATTATCCATTGTAGGGACATGGTTTTGTTCAAATCTCAAATCAAGAATGTTAACCTTCTTGTGTGAATGTTTATTTGGTTATTACACAGGATAGGAAAATGATGAACCAGTTGACGGTCATATGGCTTAGGTATTTAATATGCTGGACCGTAAATGAATCTTGAATCCCATCCCATTGGAAATGATCTTCAACATCATTGGTACCGGCGATCTAGCCGAAAACAAATTTTATCACCCTTCCAAGGAGCTCCGATAAATAGGCAAGGTAAATGAATATAAAAACTTTTTCAATCCACTGTCACTTTAATTTGTTAACATTCTTCCACTTTAAAACCATTAACGGAATCACATTCGTAACCAAAAAGCAAACCAAATTGCGAAATTGGTTTTATGTTTGTTTCCTAACTAAATCTGAATTATGAGTGTTCACGGTAAATCGTGAAATCGTCCAACCCGGTCGTCGGTTTGACTTCATAGTCTAATTTTTTTCATATATTTGGTATGTGAGTTTCAAAAGTTCGAAACCACAATGATTGGTTTGGTTTAAGATACTCAGAAAAAAAAATGGGCGTATAAAATCGGACCGAACCGTGCTTGTACATTGGGTTCATAAATTATGCATTATTTAAAAAATAATAATTTTGGGTTTGTTGTAATATTGGCCCACTTTAATTTTAAACCCATTTTTAATTTTTTTTAATTTTATTTTCTTATTCTATTTTCTTGAAAACATTATCAGATGTCCCCATTCCCCAATTAACCCCCATTCCCACGTTTTCTCATTCTCTAACAAAAAAATTAGGGTTTCACACCCCTTCAAAAAATCCATTCTCTTCCCATCCAGACGACCAATGAAGCTGAGAACTGATCGCCGACAATTGAAGAGAACGTGACCCGGCAGCCCCAGCGACCGACAACCTAGCCATACGGAGCCGGCAGACCGAGTGAGGCAGCTACCAAGGAGGCAACAGTTACCAAGTATAGACTGCCATTTGCTAGTAAGAATAAACACTCAAAATCTTAATATTATTGTAATATTAAGTTGTATGTTGTTAAATATGTGCTTAATTTGAAGTAGTTCAGTAATTTTGTTGTGAAATCAAATGAGTTACCAAGGTAGTTGCTTCTGTACGGATGGGAGTCAAGCCAAATACACGAAAAAGATTACTAAAATCATATTAATTTCATGAGTGTGTGGGAGAGCAAAAAAGAAATAATAGACAGATAATAGCATGCCACCAAAGACCTCTGTGGACCAGCCATGCGCTCCTGCCCACATTAAGTATCCCACCTTGGTTTATTACGGTTTACAACCTACCTCCATGGTTGGCTTTGAAAGAGCAATACATTCAACTTCCTTTGATCATTCCTGGTCCGAAGAATCCCTGTCACACCCCCAAATTCCCACTCGTGGTGTCAGTCCACGTGGGTGTGACGTGTTCAGAATCACAGCTCAAGGTCATATAGAACAACTCTATATGCGTTTACAAATCCAAGTTTGACACATACACTTGATAAAATAGTTTGCAGCGGAAAATAAAGTTATCATAACATGCAGCGGAAAGATAGTTGTTTACACAGCGGAAATTAAATTGTCAACACAACATTGTTTAAACATAACCCAAAAGTAATTGTTTTTCAAAAGACTGATAACATGAATGCGGGATCCTATGCCCATAATCCCTAATGTGCATTCCTGCTCCATAGTCAGCTAGTTACCTGAGAATACAAGTTAGAAAAAGTGTCAACACAATGGTTGGTGAGTTCACAGGTTTTGATATACATATAGTAATGAAAGTGTGTCATGTTGTTTATCAAATGTTAGTACCGAGCCCTAGGCCCAAAGTGTCAGTGCATCACTACCGAACTAGACTTGTTTGTCCTTGCCTCCGCTATGCCTCGTATGCATAGCAAGTTAGGTCAGAATTTGCACGGGTTATGACATCCAGTCAACATAGTGCCCCGTGGGGTTAGTCATTCCCTAATGGATCCATCCAAATCTACCACGTTGTTCGTACATTAACGGTAAGACTTTGTGAGGGCTTAATACGAGTTCAACACTTAATGTTTGTCCAATAAACCAGCATACACAAAAATGTTTGTAATAGCAATAATGTTTGACTCGATGCAACTAGTATTCTCCCCCTATTTAAAAGCGTTTGAAAAAGAGTAAAGAGGGGCCGTAAACTCACCTTAGTGATGTGAACGTAGGTATGCGTAAGCTCCTGATGTAGTAGGCACGTCGGTCACCGGCAACCTATATCGTATACCGTACGTGAGTTCGAGTAAGTGACAGTGCTAGTGTTTGTGTTAGTGCTCGTGTTTGTGTCCAACGATCCTTGGTTGTTCATGTTTGCCCGTGTCGGTCCACAATGACCGTGTTTGTTCGGGTTGGTCCACATTGACCGTGTTTGACCATGTTTGACCGTGTTTGACCGTGTTTGACCAAAGTTGACCAAGTTTGACCGTGTCAAGTCAACGACCCGTTGGTGAACCGTGTGACGGTTGTGAATCGTGTAGCAAGTGTGTAAGTGCTCGTCGTGTGCAAGACGCGCATGTCGCGTCTATGGACAACTTACTATTTATAGTAAGTTTCCGTTTTTGGAAAGTTCACAAAGCATACTGGTTTTAGAGTTCTAGCATGTTCAATAGTCCTACGTGATCATGTTAACACATAGCACATCATCATACGAATTCATATAAGTCGTTTTCATCATGTTAGTGCACAAAAGTTTCCTAAAATGGAAAGTTTCCATTTATAGCATAAGTGACATCGGAAACCTTCTAACTTAGCATCTACTCATCATATTACAACATTTTAAACCATTTAGCATGCTCAAATCATACAACATGTTCACTAATTGGTTTTTGTAAAAATAAAGTTACTAAAAATAGTAACTTTGTGGTTTTTGCATAAAAATGACCATTTAACATTTCTAAACCTATTTTCATATCATGAATCATCTTATTACATCATCTAGCATTGTTTAAACATACCATCATAATCTAACAACATTTTATTCACAAAAGTTTCTATATTTAGTAATATTGCTAGAAATGACCATAATCATTATCAAGATCACATTACAAGTATTTCAATCAACATATTATCATCCTAAGAGCAATTCTACATACATGCATGCTCATTATTTTATCCAAAATATCATCTTGTCAAAATAAAGTTTCCAATAATAGAAGGTTTATCAAAAATCAACCTTTTAACCTTTTAAATCAAATCTAGCCATGAATAACACTTCTAATATCATCACAAAACATATTAACATACTCAAGATCATTCCAATACTCATGGATCGTACATGCATGCATTCAAAATGTCATAAATCTTCATTTCAAGCATAGCCACGTATGTATAACAACTTAGATCATTATAAATCACCATTACAACATCATGGATCATCAAGAAACACATCTAAACTAACAAACCCAGAAAAGAAATCAGTGCATGTGCTTTATATATGCTTGCATGTGGGTATAAGGTCTTGCATGTGGGTGTAATGGTGGTTTTAAGCCACAAGAGGTGTAGAGACTACCTTCTAAGGTTCCAAGAAGTGCTAAGATGATGATGAACAGCTTGTGGGTCTCCTGGACAGTAGGAACTCGCAGCAATGACAAGGTGATGACGATTCTTTGAGCTTCAAGGTAGTTAGCAAGCTTCAATCTCCAACTCCAAGCTTCAAGAATGCTCAACAATGGTGGTTTTTGGGTGATGATATGATTTGCAGGTGGTTCTGGTCGAGAATAACCGAGAGGGTGGCGTGAGGGTTGAAGAGAAATGATTAAGGTAGAGTAGGATGTGATTTTCTTGGGTTTTAAAAGATTTTCTGCGAACTGGGTCTCGTCGCGTAGCGCGACACGTTCCAGGGTTCCCCTCGCGTAACGCGAGAGAGTCCCGCGTTCAAATTTCCCCCGCCACTTGTCGCGTATCGCGACAGTGTCCTTGTGGACCGTCGCGTAGCGCGACAGATCCCCTGGTGAGCCCAATAGGCCCATTTTCATTGGTTTGATCCGTTCGTCGCCGTTTGTTTGAACTTCCAAGTTCAATGTGTGAATGTTTCGTGAGGTTTCGAGTGCTGTGCTACACAATGTGCTGGACGTTCACCAACGTTCGTGTGTTTTGACACGTGTGTGCTGTTTGCCGATAATTCTACGAATTATCTAGTCATGTGTTAGTGTTCGTACTGTCGTGCCACGTGTACATAAAGCATTTAAATAAACATTTAAATAAGTAAGTTGCTGACCTGGAAATTACGGGGTGTCACAATCCCACTCATAATTTGGACGTTTTTCTTCAACTTTTAGTAGATGAGTTGAGGATGTTGTTCACAGATGGCATTGAAACCTATGATGCATATCGAAGAAATAACTTCCAAATGAGAGTAATATTGATATGGACAATTAATTTCTTGCCCTTATTGCTTGAATGAACCCGAATCATTCAACTTGTCGTTTGGAGGGAAACCGTGTTAGTTTGATTGTCATAGACAATATCTTTCCTCAAGACATTGTTTCTTGAAAGATGGTAGTAACTTTCTAAAAAACAAAACAGTGTCACGCGTAAGATGTATCCCGTATCCAACCGGAGATGAAATATGGCAGATTATTCAACATTTCCCCACTGTTTACCAAGGTACCCCATATGGTAAAGATTATGAAAAACCACCTGGTTTTGGAGAGACACATAACTGGGTCAAGAGAAGCATCTTTTGGGAGCTTCCATATTGGCGTCACTTGTTGATCCGACACAACCTCGACGTGATGCACATCGAAAAGAATGTATTTGATAATATATTTCACACAATTATGGGCACCAACAAATCCAAAGACACTCTGAAGGCAAGGCACGACATTGAGCTTCTTTGTGATCGACATCCTTTAAATCCCGTTTGTGGGAAGAATGGGAAGATGGCCAAAGTCAGGGGAAATTACACTATGCAAAAAAGTGACGTTAAAAAAGTTTGCGTGTGGTTGAAAAAACTTAAATTTCCATATGGTTATGCATCAAATATAGGGAATTGTGTTAAGGTATAAGACGACATTTTTTACCCCTTTAAAATTCATGATTGTCACTTGTTTATGCAACAATTGCTTCCAATTGTTATTCGAGGATTTGTTTCAAAAGAAACATATGAGGCTATCACAGAGTTGTGCATGTTCTTTAGGGTCTTATGCTCTAAAGCATTGCATGTAGAGGACTTGCTTAAAATGAAGCGTAATATTGTTCCAATTGTATGCAAGTTGGAGAAAGTATTTCCTCCCGCTTTATTTGATTCAATGGAACATCTTGTGATACATCTAGCTCATGAAGCTCTTCTTGGTGGTCCGGTGCAATATAGATGGATGTATCAATATGAGAGGTAATCATGTTATTTGTAATCCTATAGATGAAATGGTTTAATCCTAACACATTCTTTATTATTTATAAGTGTAGGAAGCTTGGCATGATTAAAAGGCGAATAAGAAACAAAGCAAGGGTCGAGGGTTCAATAACGAGGGAACACATATTGAATGAAATAGCCACTTATTGTTCTTTACACTTTGAACCGACAATTAAGACACGCCATAATCGAGAGTTGTGAAATTTTGCACCACAAATTTCCAACTCTTTTAATGGAGACTCTCAACTCAGCGTTTTGTTGTTCCATCAAAAAGATTATTTAAAAATGGTAAAAAAACGAAAACTCGGTTTTGAAGAACATAAAAAGGCACACACCTATGTTCTTTTAAATTGTGAAGAAGTTTCCAGTTACGTCCTCGAGTTTGATGCAGAAATGCAAAAAATGTATCCAGCTAAACATGGTTCGTATCTCAGAGATGAACACTTTGCTGAATGGTTTGAAAAGCGTGTACATAAAGCTTATTAAATCTCAATGATTGATATTATTGCATCTCTAACCAATACAATCCATGTGTGTAGGTAAACACAGGCTTATCTAATGGAAGCACTCAAAATTTGTTAATTTTAACAAGAAAACCATCAGGATTGGTTGAAACTCACAGTGGTTACTTTGTAAATGGTTATAAGTTCCACACAAAGAAGTATGGTGAGGGGCGTGTTCCTCGTGGTAGTCAAGATACTTGTGGTTACTTTTTTCTTTGACCACTCTTGTTTTATTAAATGCAGCCATTTCATTATGCCTGGTAGTCATGATACTCGTGGTCATCGTGGTTCACGTGGACGGGTTCCTTATTTAAAAAATGCACCAGACACACGAAAATCAGTTGATTCTAGTCCTACTAAGCATGCTACGGACTTACGAAAATACATTGTGGGCGGTACACTAGGTGGTGTAAACCGCTTTCCCGTTCTGGCAGTAGTAGTCGCATGAGTGCAGGTGATGGCATGCGTGATACACAGGAAGCACAATATAACAATCAACGCGGGTTGATCACTGTTGATGAGGATAATGGTTATCATAGTGAGTCGGACGCTGACACTGATAATAGGAATGGCATAGTGATGTGTCGGTTTATATATGTAAAAATCCTAGTTCAACACTATCGATTAATAAATCGAATTAACCTAAACCGAACTACAAACTACAGGCAAGTGTACCTGACGTATGAAGTATAGCTAAGGAAAGTCCGGATATCGAACCTAAGGACACGGAATCGGCTAATAAACCCTAACTGTAAACCTAACAAAATGAGAAACTTGCTAAATTTAGAAAGCGAAATTGGTTTTACGAAAATGACTTTAAACAATTAAAGAAACTAAGAAAACTAAATAATTCTACTTAACACCGCAAGAACTAGAAAACCAAATACGAAGGAGATTCTACCTAGACTAGAAATCCTAAAGGAATCTAACAGTTATCGGGAATACTTGAATGCATGCTACCGGATCTAGTGATACAACCTTTTCAAGAACTTAAGGGATGCTAGATCTCATGTTCAGACAATCCAACATTTAGAAAGATCCTACTGGTTGTGTAAAGCTTACCGGGGTGTAATGATGGATTACCGAGTCGGTCTCTCCAAACTAGTAATGCTTAAGATTTCTATGGTTGAATAATTAGGTCAATCTCAACAACCACAATGTACCAAAGCACAAATGAATCAATCTAACTTAGATTAATTATGAATTTGAAACACATGGCATAAACAATCAACAAATAGTCCAATGATCATGCAAATTACCCGAAAACCCGTTTAAACCACGATATCCCAACACCTTATTACTTGATTAGTCTTTAAGGTGGTTATCCCACTGATTATAATCTGATTATATGAAATTCTTATGATTTACTAGGATTAGTCAAATCACAATTAGGTTAAAAACAAGTTTTTATCCCAAAATCATGTGAAAATCGAGTTTTTATCGAAACCGATTCGAACTTTATTCACAAAATAGTTTAAACATGTAATCAGATCATTCACAATAGTCTAAGAACATTCACAACCATTTCACAATCAGATTCAAATCAAAAGCAAAGAGTCATTCAATCAAACAAACCCGAAAAACCGAAAAATCATCCAATAATCATCCGTAATCTAGGTAGAATTAAAGATCTAGCCTAGAATCATCATCCAAACATTCATAAACATGAAATCAGATCTAAACATGGTAGAAAATTCAAGAACAAATGGAAAAGAACAACTACGATGCATAAACAAACCCGAAAACGCGTTCCGAGCACTTGTATACTCGATCTGAGCCTCCCCCGAGCTTCCGAATCGATCCCGAAACTCCAAAATCTTCAAAAATATGTTTCTCTTTTGTTTTTAGCCGTCCTTGGGTGATTAATTTTCGAATTAGGGCTTCCCATGGCTTAAATATGTGAAAAATAACAAAAGGGTCGCGACAGGAGGTCCATGGGCCGGTTTATGGGCTTAAAAGAGGTCCAAAGACATGGTCAAATGACCGGTCAACGCGGGTCAAAGGGCCAACAGGCCGGTCAACGAAGGAGAAGGCCACGCGGGTTGCTAGGGCTCCGGATGGATCACAAGCGGGGCGCATGTGAGAAAGAGTGGGTCGCGCGCGGGTCGGGGAACCGGGTTGGGCGCGGACTGCTATGTGTGTGTATCTGGGTTTGGCGCGGTATGATGCTGCCACGTGTCCTGGAGGCCCAGTCTTTTCCAGATCTGCAATTCCACCCCCTGCACTTGCTGAACTTCAGTTTTAAACACCGAAACGTCCCAGAACGCCATTTGTTTCACCCCGGAACTTATGAAAATTATATTTTAGCTTCCAACTTCATCAAAATAATTTCGGGATTCGGTTTCTTTGCAACTACGAAAGTTTATTTCGCGGAACCTATAAAATGACATTAAAAATAAAAATAAGTAAAAATTCATTAAAATCTAATAAAACTAAATAAAAATCTAATAAAATAAGACAAAATCCTATAAATTAAATACTAAAACGATGTGTAATTAACAACACATCACATAGCTCATGATACATCTCAGCGTGAGTCAAACTGTGGAGGCAAATCTCATGGCAACTCTCAAAACTTGAATGACGCATCACGTGATACATCTCAGCCCAACTCGATCTATGGAGGCAAGTCTCGCGGTACCTCTCAGAGGCCATCTATTGCACGAATAGGAGATAAGTAAGTTAAAATTTTAAAATTTTTATATACCTTACAAATATGTAGTTATCTGATTATTTTAATATTACAGGTTTGCATCTTACGATGTTCACCATACTATTTTTACTATAATGCGCGAGCATCTTACTAAACCTTGGATCACATTTAGAATGGTTCCGAAAGATGTGAGGAGAAATATGTATAATTGTTTTAAGGTAATGCATCAATAAATTATTTGTATATCTTATGCTTGTTTGAACTTTATATATTTGACTTACTTTTTATTTTTTGGAGACTCGTTGGAGTACGAATTTCGATTCAGAGCAAAGCAATTTTGAGGCATTTATCAATGTATTGAAAGATCGTTACAGTGATATGATGTATAACATGAAAATAACATCTACAAGAATAACAAGGAATGCCGGTTGTGATATCGCAATTAATGATTATAAACAATTCAATATCATTCGTCAATATCCACCTGATTCAGTACCTGATAGCGTTTGGGCTGAGATGTGTGATGTAAGTCGGTTGATAGGTTACTGTTTTCTATATGTATTTTCTTTGATATATTATAAGTATAGTTTTTTTTTTATTTTTACAGCTTTGGGACTCTGAAGCTTGGAGAAAGAAGTCTACGATTGCGAAAAGTAACCGTATTAAAGGTAATGACAAAGCTGCTCGACATACGAGAGGTTCAATAGGATACGATGAGTATCATGCGAGAATGGTAAGCTAGTTACATTTTTGTAAATTCTGATAAAATTTTTTGTCCCAATAATTATTACCTGAACTATATTTTGTTATTTATGTAGAGAAGGGTCTTCGGTAGGGAACCCAATTTTAGGGAAATATTTCTTCTTACTCATCTTTACAAAGCATCGAAAGCAAAATTGTTGGCCGGGGAGCTTAACCTTAATAGTGTGAATGACATGTTTTTTTGTAATGATCAATCCAAAGAAGCATATGTAAGTTATATTAATCATTTTTATATAATTACCATTTGATTCTTTAGTACATGATCGATTGTGTTGTTTCGATGAATTATAGGCATCGTATTTGGAGGAAATGATTGAGAAGAATGGCTTGGAATTTAGTGTTGATGATCCCGATGTGTGGAGCCGTGTTGTTGAACCAAATCTCAAAAGGACGAGACGTGTTTATGGGATAGGACCTTCAGACCTTAATTACGTGGTGACTGGGATAGCGTCCTAATTTTCGGGGTTACACAATGTGATACTCAACATGTATCACAAAAGAAGGTATCTTAATTACATTTATGAGCATGTTGTTTATTTTTTATTTTTTGCATATTTTTGGTAATGAGAACCGTGTTTTAAAGATGAATTTTCACATATAAGATTGTTTAACCATTTTGACCCATTTACCGTATGCTTAGATGTGCTTTCTTTAGATATATATAAGATTGTTTAACCATGATAGGTTTGGTTTTGACATTTATAATCAATCTGTTATTATCAATAGTTTTAAACCATTTTAATTGATGAGGAATATTTTTTATACACGAAATTTGTACTTGTTCATTTGGTTTAAAACATTAATGTGATATCAACATGCTTGAAACATTAAATAAATGTGTTAAACTCCTATATGTATCTGACTTTTAATCAAACAAGTTATAGTTTGACCTTGACCTTGATGATCACAAAGTTTTGGTTAAATGGATTCAATGTTGGAAATTGAATGAATATCATTCTACATGTTTAATTCTATTAAAAAAAAAAGAAATTCTAATGCCAAATATGTATGTTTTGTTATGTTTGTAGATTCATGATTTGGAGGTTCAAATTGAAGCGGAAAAGAGATCAAGGCTTGAGCTAGAAGAAGAAATACGAAAAGAGCGCCAGGAACAACTTGAAATGCAACAACAAATGAAATAGTTCATGAAATTTATGCAACGTCATACTAATTAGATGTGTTGATTTGGATATTATTAAAAACTTGTGTTATTTTAGAGACTTTTGGTTGTTTACTTGATTGTGTTTGAATCTGATTTGCAAAAAGTGTTTTGTAATTCCCTTTTTTAAAGCAGGTTATGTATTAATTTGCAATGGTTTATCAGGGAAAAAACTGAATGAATTTGGTTTCTTTGTCAAAAAGAAAATAACGATATTTGTTGAAATTTCGTTGGAATTGTATCACAAACAATGCAAATGTTTCGTCGGAATTGCGTCACAAACAATGCAAATGTTTCATCGGATTTGTGTCGCGATTAACCAATGTTTTGTCAGAATTTCGTCACAATGATCATAATTTTTTTGTCGGAATTCTGTCGCCACCAGCAGAAAATTTTGTTGGAATTGGGTCGCAAAGTGTTTCGTCGGAATTGGGTCGCAATATTTTTGGTCGGAAATGGGTCCAAACTGTTTCGTCGGAAATGGGTCGCAAACTGTTTCGTCGGAATTGGGTCGCAATTTTTTTGGTCGGAATTCGGTCACAAATTAGTTTGTCGGAATTGTGTCACAGCTGTTTTTGTCGGAATTGCATCGCAAATGTTAAATACAAATATATTAAAGTAAATATAATTAATGCTACTTTGTGTCGGAAATAGGTCGGAATTTCCAATGTTCCTTTTTCGTCACAAACTTGTCACATTTTCCGTCGGAATTTTGTCGGAGATGCATTTCCGACAACCGGTTTTTGTAGCAAATATGTCGGAAATCTTGTTTTGCGACCCATTTCCGACGCAAATTTGCGTCAGAAATATTGTTTTTTTCTAGTAGTATGTTGGAAACACATTTAACATTTTAACTTTTAAGAGGACAAAACCAATGATGTCTTGTCCTAGTGGTAAGATGGAGGTATTAGAAAAGTGATAGGAGACTCATGTCATGGGTTCGAACCTTGATCCCACCCGGTTTTATCGGCCTTCCGTCGTCGTGCCTTTGGGCGGGTGCTTGGGTTGGTTTTTCTCCGAGAATTGGTGGCTGATGGGTTAGGGGCTTCATTCGTCTGGACTAGTGGACGGCTCGATCATCCTTTAGCCATTGGAGACAGCGTACGGAGTACCTGACAGTTACTTAATTGGCCGTTCAAAAAAACATTTTCAGAGGATAAAAGACTATTCATGAAGGAAAAACTTTCTAACTTATTTTTTTTTCTAATTATTATAAATGTTTTATTATTTGAGATTAAAGAAAGTATAACGAAATGCATGCTAGAAATAACACGACATACACGGATACACCAAAAGCATAGAAGATAACTATATAGAATATACCATCTTAAGAAACACACACGAAACAAAATAGTGTCACGTTAGGTTTACATTCGATATAATATAATATTTGACTCTAAAGAGAATATAATATATATAAATTTTGACTAAGAATCACTAAATTTCAAAATTTGAAGATAACTTTGTAAATGCTATTCCATACTTGATTCGGATGTTTGCCAGCTTACGGAACTAACAACAAAATATCGAACAAAGGGTTTGTTGTGTTTTATATTAATCACTATAGTACAACAAGATTAATATTTTATATCAAACAAGTTGTTTTAACTAGCGTATTGACGTATTATGGCATGGGCATACGATGACAATAACATGGTAAATTGTGTTTTATAAACTTTATAAGAATCAACATAACATGTTGTCGACACCGAAATTGACGTGATTAATTATGACCTCAAGAGAATGCTATTAAACAAGGTCTCGAGTTTTTTTACATGTACTTTACAACCTAATAATTTGTTTAGTATCGTGAGAAATGAAACAAATAAACAATAAATGGGTTATCCCAAGCAATGAGATTGACAGGTATAGTTGAACAAATCTTATATCCAATTTGAGTAACAAATACTATATAAGATTTAATACTTTGGCTTGATGTAGAAGAAATCCTAATTTTCGATTATATAGACTATGTCCCGTGATTTATTAACCGTCAAAGCTTCTATGAAAAATTTCAGAATCAACATTTTCTTTGTTAGTGTTTTTTTAAGACATATGATAAGACTAACCCTAAAGGTAATAGAGATGCTCTATTACTTAAAGTATTTATTGAGCACGATCGATCATATACAAGCCCAAACTAATATCAAAGACAAACTAACATTTGAAGCATTAATACACGATAAAGTAGTGAAATCATGAATGACTATCTTCTAAAGAATATAACAAAGAACCAGTCCATGATCTACCAGTTCATATTAACAATAGCTCCGTAAAAATGTAAACAAAAATGATAAGATACAGACGAAAATAAAAACAGATGTTTTTAGTTTGTAAATTTTACCGTGAATCAATCATCAATCCCATTGAACTAGAGGTGCACAAACCGGTTAAACGGTCGAAAACCGGTTTTGGAATAACCGAACCGGTTAACCGGTCAAAGTCTAGTAACCGGTTTTTACTAATAACCGGTTCGGTTAATAATTGGTTTCTTCAACCTTTAAAACTGAAACCGATATAATAACCGAAACCGGTAAACTGCAAAATAACCAATTTTTTAGTAAGATAGACCGGTTAATCAGTTTAAAAAACTGGTCAACAACCAGTTTGGTCCATTGAAAACTAAAACCGGTCCTAAGCCGCCGGTTTTTCAAAAACATATAACATATACGAATAACCGGTTTAAAAACCGGTTTCTAAACGATTCGGTTAACCGGTTTTTTTTGTACATCTCTATGAAAAGGAAAAAATAAATAAATTTTTATTTAACCAGCGACTCGAATCGGTTCATATTCGACCCTAACCGGTTTTATAGGAGCACCGTTTAGAATTCATTCGATCGGACTCGAAAACTAAACCTGTTTCATCTCTCTCCGACGTCCGCACCTATATCGCGACCTACCTGGTAATTCAACCGGCTGAAACGCAGTGAACTCTCTCGACTTGACCTGCAAAAGAAGCGGGAAGGTAAGTTGCGTAGAAAGACAACTGCAATGGATAATCAGAGTGAGCTCATCATGGAGTTAAGATCTAAGTTATCGTCGTTTGAAATCAGAGTAAAGGTATATTCGTTTCATCTTTTCGATAAATTTCTATTCTTATACATGTTTTTCGATTTCATTACAAGTTTGATTCGTAGGAACTGGAAGCAGAAAATGCGAGATTGAAATCTGTTGTTTTAGGTTGCACTTGTCGCCACGAGGTTAGTCCGTGATTCTGTCACAACCATTTTTGCTTCCTTTTTGTGTATTTTTGCTCTAACTGCAAGTGCAGTTTTAGTGTTTTGGACAATTGAACTAGGTAAATCTTGGCTTTGTGATAATAAAGAACAAGAACATCATTGTTTGGAATTCAGGAATCAGGATTGTTTAAGCTGCTTAAATCAAGATTTGTTACTAATTTCAGGTTTACTTGTGATAAACATTGAGAATTTTGGTGATGTTGGGACATACATGTTTTTTCCGGGATTTTCATGTTTATTGTCGTTAAATTGGAGTTGTAATTAACTCACAATTGCTCTTCTATTTGAGTATTTTGATAAAAAGGAGGAAAATATATTCTGCTGGCAAGACTGCATCTATACCCCAGTAATTGTGTGGCATGTCATATTGAACTATATTTAGGTAGTCAAAGGCATTAGGTGTAATCAAGGAGCAAAGAGTGAGACTTGGGCCATGGCGCTTAAAAAGCAAGGGCCTTATTAGTATTGTTCTAGGCTGGTTAGGGCTAGATAAGACTTGTTCTAGGCCATTTTTGGACGTTTCATACACATTTTATCTGTTCAAACATGTCTAGAACGAAATTTGCAGAATCTTGCTAGAATTTCGCCAGTATCTTGGTGGAGCATCTTGAAGGCCACAAGGTGCTTTGGCTATGCCTCACCTCACCTGGGGGACCTAGGCTCCTTTGATTACCATGAGCCTGATACTACATGAAGTGGCCATTAGTGGCAGATATCTGCTTTGTTCATGTAGGTCAAGCATGTCTTGACTGGAACTTGAAAGAAGTTTATAGACATAAGCGAGGACAAAAAAGATTTTTAAATTGCTTTCCTTATTTACTAACCAATTGATTATTTAAGAATCACATTATGAAAGTTGGTTTTCATCTCTTGTACAGGTGGAAGAAAACCTTGACACTGATTTTTCAGAAAAAAATCTGTCTTCTATAAATTTGGAAAAGTTGAAGTTAGGAAACTATGCCCAGAATGGAAAAAGGAAGTTAAGGAAGAAACTGGCAGGTCTATGTTTGCTATAGCCTATATGCTAGTTGCTAAATTCAATATTCTCTTTCTTAATGTGAATCAATTATATATGGTCAATTGGTCATTTACAAGATTGAAGAGGCGACAAAAACATTTTAAGCACCAAAATCTGTTGATGTTGTATCTTTTGTTTCATCTGTTTGTTGAGATAGTTTTACCATTAGCTAGGTTGTAATATTGGTAGATGATAAAAAGCCAACTATTTAGAGTTCAAGTCTCCACTTCTCCTTGTTAAAGGCCGGAGACTGCTCATATTTTCACTGCTTGGTGTTAGTTCCATTTTTGTTCTTCTGGTGGTGGTTTTATTAACTAGCATCACAATCTTAAAAACTTCATGCCTGTTGGTTTATGACTATGCATGTTAAGTAAGCTATGTGTAGCTAGTAGCTACTCAGTTAAAACAAACTTGAAAACTTCCTGGCTGCTGATTTTACTTAGTTTAGGCTGGTTAGATATGTTATTATTGAACAACAAACCAAAATAATCTATGATAAAATGACAACTAATGTGAAATTGGTCATAACATACCTCGTCGACTGTCTATTGTGAAGATATTTTCTTACTAAAGCTTTAGTAATGTAATCTCCTACTGTCTTTTTTATGATATGCACTTTTCCTACAGATTATAACTTGAACTCCATGAATCATCACTCACAGAGATTTGTGGCTCTAAAAATTATGTATTTTGGACTGAGGTACACAAGTGATGCTTCCACATAATCCACTCTTTAGTAGTTTACTTATAATTTGCAAAATGACAGGTTCTATGGTTTTGCCTCAGAAGCTCAGATGGATCCAACTGTTGAGGTCTGCATGTAGATTTTTACTTACTCTGACTGTTGAGGTCTGCATGTAGTTTACTTAATCCAATTGTTAGTCGGATATTTGGGGGGACCCAAGGGTTTATCACGTAAGTGGTTTTCCATAGTCATCAAAAAAATAAAATAATAATGTAATTACACAAAAAGTAATAAAGTTTGCTATTTAGTTGTCCATTATTCCACCGCTTATGTGAAGTTTAGAAAAATGTTCAAGGGACACGTGTTCTAAGACTCATTAACACAACCTAACTTGGAAGCCTGGATAATTGATATTTTATGTTTGTTATAAAGTCTATAACAGTTAGCAGCGCTATTTTCTGTCTTTGTTGCAGTCTGAACTTTTCAAAGCCCTTCAAAAGACAAGACTTGTACTTGGTGACAAGAAGGATTTGCAATACTCAAGATGTGGTAGAACCGACAAGGGTGTTTCCTCGGTGGGCCAAGTAAGTTGAGAAAGAAGTAAGTTTCATATTCTTCAATTTTATTGCACAAAAATAAGGCAATGCTGTTGATAGTACTGCAATAGCGGTAGCTCATCCGGTTATGTATTTGTAGTTTATTTGTTTTATCTAACATTGGGGCATTGTGTTTGATTTTGTCTTCTGGTCATATCTATGGGGCAAGACCACATTTATAATTCAGATCTAACACGGCTTGAATTTAAATTTCATTGAGATTTCCATACTTAGGGAGCAAGCTTCCCTTTTTTTTCCCTTGCAATTCTAATTATTGATAATTTTTTTGATGCAGGTTGTTGCTTTACTATTGAGGTCAAAACATAAAGAACCTAGGGACGATACTTGTGAGGAAAGTGTAGATGAAGGACCAGATGGTAATTACACCCCTTTGAATTAAATTTATGTGTATGTTTTGATCCGGTGTTGATTATGCTATTCATTCCATAAATTCAATCTCATATAAGATTATATCACTCCTTCAAGTTTTACATGTCCAGTTTTCTGTCAGCACTCATGGATATTCAATCTACTTCCTGTGTCCATAAAAATCTTAACTATTTACACTATTGATTCCCCATACTAATTGCAATTTTCCTTTGGTCAAACTATTCATTCATCATACAAAGGTAACTATTTCTTGTATATTAAGAGAATCTTTTAGGAAAAGGGCTGGTGGTAGTAACTTGGGAACACACTAATCTGTAATTACTAAGGTTCATGCTTTTTCATATGCTAAACCATATAAGGAGCACCAGGAACTCTAAATACATCATATTGTGTCATTTTGGTTTAATTAGTTCCTGATATGATAATCTGGACCTGGAGGATAGACGGATAGTTACTACAATTAAAAGCATACTGTTTTAGCAATCAACCGAAGTTCTTGGCTTGACTTTTATGTCTATTAAATCATTTAGACATCATGGTCTTCTTGTTAAGTGTTCATGCTAGACTTTGATTTGTTTATGATTACAACTGAACCACATAGACGTTGTGTTCTATGTCTTTTCTGTATTGCTGCTGTGTTTGCACCTTAACATGGTAAATCCATATCTATGCTTGGGAATGATTTCATAAAACTTTTGTATGGATCTCTTTTTCAGAGGGAGAGCTGGATTATGTAAGAATACTGAACGGTGTTCTCCCTGATGATATTCGGGTATTTGGCTGGAGCCATGCTCCTGCCAATTTTAGTGCAAGGTTTGTTATTTTGCCTTTCATATCTTCCCATTCACGGTTTTTCTTTATTGTTTATTTTATGAGTTGCAGGTAAGTTCTAATATACTATTTTTATTAATTAATAACAAATTAATTATTAATGTAAGAATGAAAGAAGCAATGGTTTAGAGTAGACATTATATGTACATGTAGATGGTTGATTTATGGGTTATTTGCAGGTTTAGCTGTCTGAGTAGGGAATACAGATACTTCTTCTGGAGAGAAAATTTGAACATATTGGTCCTTATGTTCATGCCTTGTATCAATTTATTTTGATGCTGCTGCAGTTATGAAAGACTGCCTTCTACTCTTATTTGATTCTTTTATTGTTAATTATTTCTCTAGGCTATGGAGAGTTCATGTAAACGGCTTATTGGTGAACATGATTTCCGAAATTTTTGTAAGATGGATGCGGTAAATGTGCATAATTACAAACGACGCATAACATCATTCGATATTTGTCCTTGCAATGGAAGGTTTGAAACACATGCACAACTTTATTGATTTTGATCTTATTTTGATTTATCTGTAATTCTCAATAATGAAAATACGAATGTGTATTTTATTTTTTTAGCTTAAACCATTTGGCTTTGTGTGCTCCTACTCATATCAAGAATTATACAACACAAATAAAACTGTAGCTTTACATTTTGATTTGCTTAGTCTAAATAAGGTTTCTTATGTTGGGCATGTGTGGAGCCTCAACCAAGGAGGGCAGCTGGCCCTGCCCTTGGGTTGACATACTTGTTTGGCAGATTTTAAATTTTAAATTAGTCGACCTTAATTTATCTGTTAACTATAATCTATTCTCTATATATAGTGATCTCTATACTTGTAATTCCTTTGTAGCACTGGAAATAGTATAAACACTAGTTGTATCCCGTGGATGTAGATTAGCTTGACCAAACCTTGTTAAATACTTGAATCTTTTTGTTCATTGCTATTTACTTGTTTATTGTTTAACATTTATTTTGTGTGTGTGGTGATGATACCCCAACATCTTATGTAGAAAATAACATGTTGTCTTTGGTTTGGCCAAATCAGACGCCATGATAGTATAGTTGTGTCTGCCATAGTTCTGCTCTCGTTCACCATGAATTAAGCAAGCACCATTATCATCAACTTATGGAAAAACACTATTTAGAATGTTTTTTCAGTCTACTAAATGTCAATTGGGTTGGAATTCTTTGAGGTAGGTTTCATATTGGTTAGGTTTACAATAGCTTACCCTATTTAATTACTTGGTGATGCCATGATGTGTATAATCCCAAAAAAATTTTCAAAGACAAACCTTCTTGTCAACATATCAAACAATAAGTATCTTTTGTTCTTTGTTAGAATGGATCAAACACAATGCCAGATAGAAGCTTGCAATTTTATTTCATTTTGAATTTTTCTTTAATCAAATTGCTTAGGTGCTGTTTGTTTTTTAAGAGGTAAAATGCCTACGGTCTGTGGACCACACCTGCAGACATCTGTAGAAGAAGTTGTAGACCAAATGTCTGTAGTCTGAAATAAGAAGAGTGTTTGTTTTTTAAGGTTTGTTTACTGTTAAAATAAATTGGTGGTGGTGTCCGACGGTGGTGGGTGGTGGTGGCCAACGGTGGTGGGTGGTCTCTGCAAACCTTAGAAGACCCTAGAAGTGGTCGGACCACATCTGCACCAAGAAGAGCACGCACAAACGTTGTTTAATGAAACATCTTCAAAAAACAAACAGTCTGCAGATGCCAAAATCTGCGCGTGGTTTGCGCGGCGCAAACAAAAGAGCCTGTGCAGACTTTTTTGCCAAAAACAAACAGCAGCTTAGTCTGTCAGCCAAAGAATACCCAGTGTGTTTATTTTGATTCATCAAACTTTTACATTTTTGTCAGGCCTGATTATCAAAAGAAGGTTCCTCAATCTTTCCTATCATAAACCCGATGTTATGATTTCTTGTCAAATATGTTTTATTTCTTCATGTTTCCTTCTTTGATAATTGTCTTCTAATTTGTCTCACTTGCTAAATTTAGTTGGTTTAACCATAATGATAATATGATATCACAAATTATGGCTTTAAATTGTTCCATTGAAGGTTTGATCCCTGAGACTGAAGCCTTTGGTATCAGATTCAAATAACAAAATTCAGCACACAATGTTTATGGAACTCCTTCTCCAAAGGTTTTATTAATTCGAACTGAATACATCCATCAATCAGCCCTATATTTATAAACCTAGAATCCTTATCTTCCTAGAACAAAGATTCCTATAAGTAAGGGTATGTTTTTATCCATAAACATCCCATACTTATCTCTTAAACAATTCCATCTGTTTAAGATTTATCTAAAACATAATTAAAACAAATAGCAAATTACAATTATAGTCCCCTTACTATATTCTGATCAAGATTGGTCTGGTAGAGACAAACAAATAGCAAATTACAATTATGTACCAAGTGCTGCTGATTTGGAAGCGATTCCGGATAGCTCTGCAGCGAAATTATCGATCCTGTCGGTATCCTTCATCTTCACAGCTTTGAAGTCTGCCTTCAATATCTGCAACCTGGCCTCCATTACGCGCTCAACACCCAGATGTCGGGTTTTGATAGCTTCCCATATTGCTTTAGCAGTTTCACAACCTGCTATTTGTAACATCAAGTCTTTCGGGGGTGCTTGGTATAGGTAGGCGATGGCTGAATTATCTTTTCTTGGATCAATGGTGGTCCCTAGTTCTATCACATCCCAGATTCCATGTGCCTTGAAAATCGCCTTTATCCTAAGTGACCAAATCGGATAGTTGGTGGTTAGGACTGGACATTGGAACGATAAGCTGCCTCCTTCCTTCACCGTGACTATCTGGTTATTGACAACAGTGGAATCTGCCATTAGGTTCTTCTCTTCTCCGCAGGCTTTGATACCAATTGAAGCCTTTGGTATCAGATTCAAATAACAAAAATCAGCACACAATGTTTATTGTACTCCTTCTCCAAAGGTTTTATTAATTCGAACTGAATACATCCATCAATCAGCCCTATATTTATAAACCTAGAATCCTTATCTTCCTAGAACAAAGATTCCTATAAGTAAGGGTATGTTTTTATCCATAAACATCCCATACTTATCTCTTAAACAATTCCATCTGTTAAGATTTATCTAAAAAATAATTAAAACAAATAGCAAATTACAATTATTGTCCCCTTACTATATTCTGATCGAGATTGGTCTAGTAGAGACAAACAAATTCAAGTATTTAGGATCGATTGTATAGAGTGACGAGGACATAGATAATGTTGTTACCCTGTGTTTAGGCAGCCTCTATTAGATATTTGTGTGACAAGAGGTTTCCAACACGATTAATGGGCAAATTTTATGAGGTTGTAGTTTAACCGGTTATGTTATATAAAAATGATTGTTGGATCATCAAGACACTAGAGGTGTAACAAAGATGAGGCTGTTGAGGTGAAGATGTGGGAGCACAAGGTTGGACCAAATAAATAATGAAGTTTTTGAGAAAAATTGGGGTGACTTGTATCACTGATAAAGATAAGGAGGGAAAATTGAGATGGTATTAGGCGTGTGAAGAGGAGACAAATTAGTAATAATTGTGGAAATCATCACAGTGAATGGGATGAGAAGAAAAGGCAAACCCAAATTGACATGGGATGTACTGGTTGGCAGAATTTGCTAGACTTGCACCTCTCTTGAGAATGAGAAAATGAATAGGAATAGAAGTTCTTGGAGACGTAGGATAAACTTTATGGTCTTTTTCTTGTAGTTTTGGCTTTTCAAACACTTTTGGTTGCCTACTTGCCTTGGCTTAGTTTTGCTTTGGCACAGTCTTGGCTTGTATAGTTATGTTAGTGGGGGGCGTATAGGCACTATCATTGGTGTTACCTCATGCATATTTCTATGCTCTTTCATTGCTATAATTTTCTCGCCATTGCATGCTATCCTATTGCTATCATTATCAACACTTCTTGTTTGTTGCAGATTTGACTATCTATACGTGTCAACTTTATGTTTTTTGTATACTATACTATACATTATATGTCAAGAAAAGGCTTTTATAATTTATAGTCAAGGTTTCAAATGGGAGCAACCTTCTATCTTTTGGGATAGTGGAAAGGTTTGCCTCCATCTTGGATCCTACCAATAGCTTGCTATGAGAGAAATATTGCGTATGTTTGTTTGTATCCTTGCTGTGTATCACCTCCAGCAGCCACCTTCTGCTTCCATGTATTTTTTCCAGCATGATTGCTTTTTTGCATGTTCCACATGGTAACCAAGAGCCAATAACCATAAACTATACCGGTTGAACTAATGGGCCTAACCCTTATATATTCTAACACTACTTACTAACCAGTGGCTTTATATTTTTGCATCCTTAACAGTGATCAGCTCATGTTAATGAAAATCAAAGGCAGTGCTTTCTTGTGGCACCAGGTCCGGTGCATGGTTGCTGTGTTGTTCTTAGTTGGCCAAGGTCTTGAATCACCTGATGTGCGTGACAGATTTCCTTGACTTTTATTTTATTTGATAATAAAATATGTAAAAAAGACAGTGGCTGTGTACTCTCTGACTTGTAGGTTTTAGATGCTTTTCTTGATGTTGACATGACGCCTAGGAAACCTCAGTACAAGATGGCCTCAGAGATGCCACTAGTTCTTCAATCATGTGAATTCGAAGATCTCAATTTTAAGTGCTCCTTGGGTACTTGATGATCCCTTAGCCAACACCTGATAATATTAAAAAGTTTTTTTTTTCTTCTTTTTTTCTTAATTGATTTTTTCATAGTTTTCTAATATGTTTGTGTAAACTAAAACACGCAGATGCCAGGCGAGCTTTGCAGTTGCATTTAGAAAAGGAATGTCGGTCATACAAACTTCAAGCTGCCATTTTCCAAGAGGCTCTACAGAGTCTTTCAAGCACCAGTATTTTAAAAACTTTTCAGTTTGTTGGATTAAAAATTGCGAAACCTTCTTATAATTGCTGATAGAGTATTAAATGTATGCAGATACCAGTGTAACAAGTAGCAAGACCAAAAAGAAAGTTTCTTCTCATGTTCCTCTTATGTCACGCCCTACTGAACGTAAATCCCATCTTTGGTCAGTTTGATTCATTTTGTAACTTTGTTAGCTAGTTATTCAACTCAGTTACATGGTTGCCTATTGTGGTGGCAAAATGGGCAGGTAGGTCGGGAGGGTAAAAATGGGTCTAGGTAAAAAATGGTAACTTTTTAGTATGAACTTGATAGATCCACAGACTCTTGTCTTTTGAACTTAATTAATGAAAAGGTTGATTCTTTAAATAAAGAAAGTTGAACAAATGGTCTATTTTGTCTGATCATATTGCCTGCTTAGACCCCAACTTTTAAATATTACAAACTCAATTCAAGCTGTTGTGAGAGGGTTGAACATTTTTTCCCCACTGTTAATCTCTGTCATTTGTTGACAGTAAAAAAGATGTCATGTGCCATTAATGTCAAGGTAATCGTGTCTTTTCAAATTTGGAACCCTAATAAAAAACCCTTTCAAGTTTTAAACTCTATAATTATTTGAGAGAATATTTTATAAGGGCTCTAAATTTGAAAAGACACAACTAGCCTCTGTTGGACTAATCTTGTAATATTAAATAGTTCAAGGGTTTAAGTTAAAGAGTTTAGTTTAAATTTGTTTTGGATTAAGATTGTTTTGTTTTTCAGCATGCTTTTAGGGATAAAACTTTGACTTTTTGAGATTGTTTTTCTTATAAATAGGGGTTAAGTTTTAGGGTTAATTGTACCTCATATTTTTGATTAAATAAAGCATTGATTTTCTGAGTTTATAATCTGAGCTTGAGGATACCAGTCTTCAATTGGTATCAGAGCTAAGTTCTCTGCCGGTTTGAGAGTCGTTTTTTTATCAAGAGAGCAGCCCTTGGCTGCTGGAGCTGAAGTTTAAGGTTAGCAGCTATCGTGACTTGATCAGAAGCATGTTGAAGACGATCCAGAAGGACGATTACAGCAACAGACTTGAGTTGTGGTACCGATCAACAGAAAAGAAAAATTTGGCAGCAAATTGAATCCGAAGAGGGGCTGTGATACGTGATAGATGGTATCTGATAAGAAATTGAAAGAGGATTTGGAAATCGATCTCTTTGATTTCACTCTAGTCTGCTTGTCAAACAAATACAGACACACAGCTATTTAAAGCTGTTTATTACAAACAGAAAAAAACAGAATTGTAGCTAACTGTTACATCCACAACTAACCAAGACATAACAAAACAATTATTACAAAGCTTAGACTATCAGTTCACCCCCCTAAGCTTGTAACATCTTTCAGCCCCAATTTGATTTTCATTTCTTCAAATTTTATCATGGGAAGAGCCTTGGTTAAAATGTCAGCTTTCTGCTCATCACCACTGACATACTCGATTCTGATTTGCTCCTTTTCAACACTCTCTCTTATAAAATGATATCGAGTATCTATGTGTTTACTGTGCCCATGAAAAACTGGATTTCTAATTAAAGCAATGGCAGACTTATTATCAACCTTGATCTCCACTTGAGCCTCCTCCTTTCCAGTGATTTCTGCCAACAGACCTCTCAACCAAATAGCCTGACAAGCTGCTGCTGAGGCAGCCATAAACTCTGCCTCACAGGAAGATAGAGCCACTGTGGACTGCTTCTGAGAATTCCAGGCTATTGGTCTTGCCCCATAAAAGAATACCATCCCAGTGGTGCTTTTGCCATCATCTCGATCAGCTGAGTAGCTACTATCACTATACCCATGCAACACACCTTTGCCACCTTTCTGATAGAACAAGCCCACTTTGGTACTTCCCTTTACATATCTTAGAATTTGCTTCAAGGCCTGCACATGAATTTGCTTGGGAGTCTGCATAAATCTACTTACATAACCCACTGCATATGTCAAGTCAGGCCTTGTGTGAGTTAAATACCTCAAACACCCAATCCATTTTCTAAATTGAGTGGCATCAGCATCCTCACTTTCATCCTTCTTTGACAGCTTCAACCCTGGCTCCATCGGGTACTTGGTTGGATTGCAGTCTCTCAATCCTGCTTCATCCAAGATCTTGTTGGCATAACTTGTTTGCTGCAACTTAATCCCTTGATCAGTTTGTGTGACCTGAATTCCCAGGTAATAAGATAACAGACCCAAGTCTGTCATTTCAAATCTTTTCTCCATATCCTTCTTGATTTCCCTGATTTTTCCTGAGCATCCCCCTGTGATCAGAAGATCATCAACATAAACCCCAATTATCAAGGTTTCTTCTTTCTGTCCCTTTCGATAAACAACCGGTTCATGCTTGCACTTAACAAAACCCAGATCCTTTAATACATCATCCAGCTTGATATTCCAAGCCCTTGGTGCTTGTTTGAGCCCATACAAGGCTTTAGACAACTTGTAGACTTTCTGTTCTGCCCCTTTCTGAACAAAACCTTCTGGTTGAGTCACATACACTAGCTCCTTCAAATCACCTTGTAAAAAGGCTGATTTGACATCCATGTGATGAACCCACCTGTTATTTTGAGCTGCCACTGCCAGAATTAATCTAACAGTCTCAATCCTGGCCACCGGAGCAAACACTTCTCCAAAGTCTACTCCATATTGCTGCACATACCCTTTTGCAACAAGCCGGGCCTTGTGTTTAGTAACCTCCCCTGATGCATCTCTCTTCACTTTGTACACCCACTTCAAACCTATTGGGATTACTCCAACCGGTTTATCAGTAAGCTCCCATGTCTTGTTTTTCTCTATGGATCTAATTTCAGCAGCCATTGCCTCCTCCCATTCTTTTACCCCTTGAGCCTCCTTGTAATTGACAGGTTCTCCTTCTAGCAGCAACAACTGGGACCCTTGGGTTTTCTCATAGATGACATCAATGTCTTCTGAACCTCTTAGGGGAGTATGGTCATACCTTTCATCAGGAGCCTGTGTTGGGTCACTTCTTCCCACATAGTCGCCTGATTGTCTTCTCAATATTGGACCTCTTCCTTTGACAGTTGACTCTGGACTGCTCCATACTAGCTCATCTTCACTGTCAACATTGTTTCTATCTTGCACATTGAACTGACTTGAACTTTCTGGTTCATCATCAAAAAACTGGTATTCCCTTTCTTCTCTTCCCATTTCTGTATGGACTAGAAACTCGGTCCATTCAGTTCTGGAAGAATCTTCTGTTCTCTCCCAGTTCCATGGTTTTGACTCATCAAACTGTACATCTCGAGAGACATGTATTCTCTTGGTTTCAGGGTCCAGCATCCGGTATGCCTTAGTCTTGGGTTGACATCCAAGGTGTACCAATTTCTTACTTCTGTCATCCAGCTTCTTTAGGCTTGTTCCCAAGACCTTTGCATAACCTACACACCCAAACACTTTCAAGTGTTCTATTCTTGGCTTCCTTCCTTTAATTGCTTCATAGGGTGTGATTTCCATGGCTTTTGTTGGGGATCTATTTAGAATATAGACTGCATGTCTTGCAGCTTCTCCCCACATGTCTTGTGGAAGATTCATGGCCTTTAGAAGGCATCTAGTCATGCTCATAACAGTTCTATTCCTTCTCTCCACAATTCCATTATGTTGTGGAGAGTAGGGAGCTGTTAGTTGGTGATACAACCCTGTTTTTGAGCACAAAGTCTTGAATTCTTGAGAAGTAAACTCTCCTCCATTGTCAGTCCTTAAACTCTTTATTTTCTTCCCATATTCCAGTTCAGTGGCCTCCTTGAATTCTTTGAACCTTTCATACACCTCAGCTTTGGTTCGAATGAGGTATGGCCACATGTATCTGCTGTGATCATCAACAATCAGCAGCATATACTTATTTCCTCCCTGGGTTTCTGATTGTATTGGGCCACATACATCTGCATACACCAGGTCCAATGGGTGTTCCGCCCTGAACTTGGTTTCTTTTGGGAATGAGGCTCGAACTTGTTTTCATGCCAGACAACAGTCACACACCTGGGATGGGTGTGTGATCTTGGGCACTCCATGGGCCATTTCTTTACTGGACAGTCTCTGGATTGCATCAAAATTCAAATGGCCTAGGCGAGCATGCCATAGCCATGATGAATTCACCCCCACACTTGCTAGCAAACACACTGGTGAGACTACCTTGAGCATGATCTTGTACAACCTATTTGGGGATCTAGGCACCTTCATCAGCAAAGAACCACCTTCTTCGAAGATCCATAGGTGCTCCTCCTTCATTCGCACTTCATGCCCTTTTTCTGTGAGTTGGCCCAGGCTTATGATGTTGCTTTTCAAAATAGGGATGTAATAGACCTCAGACAACACTCGTTGGTCTTGGTTCTTGCATTCCAACACAATATCCCCTTTCCCTTCAATAGTTACGCAGGAGCCATCCCCAAACTTGACCTTCCCAGTCACACTTTTGTCTAGACTGACAAACAGGTGCTTGTTTCCTGTCATGTGATTGCTGGCCCCATTGTCCAGAAACCACATGTCTTGCTCCTCAGTCTGGTACCTCTTAGGAACCACCTTTTCTTCATTCAAGAAGACTGCAAGTGCCATCATCAGGGCCGGTCCATCTTCCTTGGCTTCAGTGAGGTTGGCTTCCTCCTTCTTTGGTTTTGTAGGGCATTCAGAAGCATAATGCCCCATGGAATCACATCTGAAACACTTTATTTTTGACCTATCTTTGATTTTCTTTGCCTGGTAACTCGTAGAAGCTTGGTCTTGAGTCCCTCCTCTACCCGCAGGACCTCGACCTCTGCCTCTGCCTCTGCCCCTTGAGCCTTGCCTTCCAGCACCTCTGCCGGCCCCTTAACTTGGCTCTGGTCTTTTCTTGGCCTGCCATTCATCAAAGCTTAGGAGCAGTTGTTCAGGCCTAGCCGCAGGCTGTTTCTCCTTCATTCGTGTTCTTTCTTCAAAGGCCTTGAGTCGTCCAAAGGCTTCTTGAAATGACATCACATTGAGATCTGCAAACTGCTCTATGGATGCTACTATTGCCAGAAACCTTTCTGGGACGATACCCAAGAGTTTCCTCACAAGAGTCTTGTCTTCAATTGTAGACCGTAGACTGTTTTCTTTGGACACCAGATGGCTCAATCTGCTCGCGAATTCATCAATTCCCTCGCTATCTGTCATCTTCATAGATTCTAATTCGGATTGGAGTGTCTGGAGCCTCGCTTCCCTTACACGATCGGCTCCTACAAACCTCACCTTCAAGGCCTCCCATATCTGTTTGGCCGTTTGACACTGCGCCACCTGTAACACAAGTTCTTCTGGAATCGCTTGGTACAGAAGAGCCACAACCATGTCATTCTTCTTCGCGTCTACTGCCATACCGATTCCTGGCTCAAGAGCCTCGAGGATGCCGTGCCGGGTTCTTTGATCGTAACCACCACGCTGGCTGCTGGTCCGTCTCCCATGTCTGATCGTCTTCTTCGTCTCCGATAGGTCACCAATGCTTCTTGATCCAGTCCGTCGGATCAGTCAGTCAATCGATTGTCTTCGGTCGAATTTCTTCATGAATTTTTTTCATCGAGCTCGATTCGATGGATCTGAAATCACCGAGCTCTGATACCACTTGATAGATGGTATCTGATAAGAAATTGAAAGAGGATTTGGAAATCGATCTCTTTGATTTCACTCTAGTCTGCTTGTCAAACAAATACAGACACACACAACTATTTAAAGCTGTTTATTACAAACAGAAAAAAACAGAAATCTAACTAACTGTTACATCCACAACTAACCAAGACATAACAAAACAATTATTACAAAGCTTAGACTATCAATACGAACCTGAGATTGGTTCGATCAATCTGAGAAGTTGTGAAAATCTGATTGTGTGACACAATCAAGAAATTTGATCGGGATCTTGTGCGATTCAGGTGGAACGATCAATTTCAGAATTCAGTTGGCAAAAAAGAAACCGTCAGGAAACGACTGGCATGAGGCAATCAGAATTCGATCAAATCTGTGTGACTCAGATTGGGAACGATCGAACGTGGGATTGATTGGAAGCTGCGAGGGCTACAATCAGGGTTGACTGGGAGCTGTGAAGGCTGCCAATGACCTGTGATAGGTTCGACATTGGTGCTGCCGGCTGTGAGAGCTTCAATCGGATTCATCTTGAAGGTTGTGAGGGCTGGAACAAGTTGGGAGGGGCTGTGAAGGTTTCAATTTCAATTCTGTGTGATTCTGGAAGCATCAATTTGTGATAAATTGGTGATTGTTGGTGCTGTGTGAGAGTAGGAGAAGAAGATAACCTGTGTGGGAGTAATAAGGACCTGTGTGGGAGTAATCAAACCTGTGTGGGAGAAGAAAAGAGCTGTGTGGGAGAAACATAACCTGTGTGGGAGAGAAAGTGAACCTGCAAGTGGTAAAAGGAAAAGAGAAGAACCTTTGTGGTAAACCTGTGTGGAGCAGTCTGTGTGAAGATACCTGTGTGGGTAAACAAGAAGTAATTTTCTTGGTTGTTTTGCTGTGTGTGGTCGTTCAAGGAAACAAGAGAAGGCAGAAGGCGTATGCAAGAGATTGATGCTGAAAAGAACTTTGTGTTTTAGAGAGAACCACATCAAGAATTACAAGATTAGGGGGGTGATTGTTGGACTAATCTTGTAATATTAAATAATTCAAGGGTTTAAGTTAAAGAGTTTAGTTTAAATTTGTTTTGGATTAAGATTGTTTTGTTTTTTCAGCATGTTTTTAGGGATATAACTTTGACTTTTTGAGGTTGTTTTTCTTATAAATAGGGGTTAAGTTTTAGGGTTAATTGTACCTCGTATTTTTTATTAAATAAAGCGTTGAGTTTCTGAGTTTATAATCTGAGCTTGAGGATACCAGTCTTCACCCTCACACGAATGTAACATGCCATCATTTTTTTGTGAAAAAACTAATTGGGATTAATGATGGGGGCTAAACGTGCAGCTCGTAATTTCTAAAATCCGGATATCAAAATGGTCAAACCACATGGACCATTTGTGCAAAAATTCTCTTTTAGATGCTTAGAAAACTAATTTATCACATGATAAACTAAATTTTGAAGTAAATTTCTTTAAAAGGCGACCCTCCTGACCTTTTCAGCCCCGTTTCAGTTTAATTAATTTTTAAGTTTTACCTGTTTTGTCCATAAATAAGTCACCTTTATAATTTCTAATGAAGTTAAATATGATGTCTATATTGAAAGAAGTGCATCCTTGGCATATGCTATATGTTATTTTTACTAACAATTCTACCATTACAGCATCTTATGACGAGAGACGCGCAAAGCTAACTTATTCAGCAACAAGCCAACACAAATCTATTGCAGTCAAGTAAGATCTGAAAATCATGTGAGAATAAAGAATCATCTTCTTTCTCTGTTTAGTTTTCCTTTGGTTTATTTTATGATTGCAACTACATTTTTATCTAGTTTTATGTACCGGCCTGTTTTATCTTTATTTGTAAGAAACTTATGGCTCGAGATTATGGCGCTGCTTGCCCTAGTGTTAGGCATGATAGTGTAAAGCTATTAGCACAATTTTCCATCCATTTGTGATCTGGGAGCTTGAAATATGCTCTAAAATAAGTGGAAGCAGTTGGAAATGGATCACTTGCAAATCTAGAACTATATGTACTGATGTACATTATGTTACTTGTATACTAAAATTAATTCACATGCAAATTTTTGGTATATCACCGTCTAACATGTACATTAATCCATATTTTGAATGTACATGCGGTATGTATAGAGTCCAACTTTGATGTAGAATCACTTTTTAACAATCATTTGTTCATGATTTGGTTTGGGAGGTGGCAACTTCATGAGTAACCTTTGATGTATAGATTGGTGTGTGGCTTGGGTCATCAACATGTTTTGTGTTTTGCGGACGTGAGTAACCTTTCGTCATTTGGTTTGCCTGTATGACCGGACTTAAAATGTATTCGTTGTTTGTTTTAAATAATACATGAATTAATATTTAAGTTTACATTTTATTAATATAAAATTTTCAAAAATTAACGCTCTAGTGATTTATATCTAAAGAGAGCACTGTTAGTTTTAATGGCGTTCTTAAGCCTCACAAAATGGATGGGTTGGGTAATGGTTAGAATAAGTTTGGGTTAAAAAATAGGTGGGAGGAGGAACTCAGAATCAGTTTTAAACAAAATCAATTTGGGTATAAATGGAGCGTATTTAATAATTGTCAATATAGTTGAAGTCAAAATGAGTTTTAATTTTGAACTAAATAAATAGTCTATTTGGATAATTTGGTTTTCTTATTAAATATATTATTGATTATTTTAATCTGTTTGAATTTATTGTATTTACATAGTTTTATATTACATGTCTTGACTTATATTGTGTTAAGGTGTTGCTAATGTCAATCACTCTATATTATCGTGTTACCATTTCAACTCAATATACAATAATTGTTTATCAAATTAACTCATTTATAATATTTTAGATCAAGATTGTGAGGTTTAGATGTATAAAGTGTCATTTAATATTGATTATATGCAAGATATTTTACTTTTCATGTATCCTATTTCAAAAACTCATTGAAATTCCTTAAGCATGACTTAAAATCAAAAGAATGAGTTTTATTGATTGTAATTCTCCAAAAACTGATTGTGTTTTGTGAATATAATTATATTAATTCATGCATATTCCTTGAAGTGAAACCATAATTCATTTAATTACTACAAAAAGAGCCACTTTTTTAAACCTCCAATAGGTGGTGTAGTGGTTAAAATGAATGAGAGACAACCTTAAGGTCTCAAGTTCAATTCTCACTTAAGACGATTTTCCTTGAAGGTCATGCGGAAAGCGAGTCGTTTTGAATTGAATATATTTAAACAAAAAGCTAATATAGATGTTATGTGTTCTATACCTAATTTCCGCAAATGAAAATAACTCATTTAATTTTTATAAATTATTACTTTCAGAACTATAAAATATTTGTAAAGGAGAATGGTGAACTATGACAACCAATGAACTTTTCATCTTGTTAATATTGTAATATATTTGACCATGATACAATGGAGTGTCATAAACTTGCACATTTATTGTGTGACACTATCACCACCATCTCATTAACATTACAACCTCAACCTACTCATAACTAATTCTACTCATTGGATGTTCGAAAGTGGCACATCACTTTATTTCGCTCTCATTGCACACTATTTCAGAAATACAAAAAGTCTTGACGAGATTGTCTCAGTAATGTTAAACAATTTTCCATCTCTCACATCGATCACACAATCATTCACACCAACTCTTGTCCATTATCTTTATCCAATGTTTTATGCATACCTCAATTGCACAATAAATTTGTTTTTGATTCTAAGCTATGCAATCTTAAAAGTTTCTGTTATATTTTCTATATCATTTCTTGGGTATGGATCGTCACATGAGGGTGCATCTCACGCAGATTGTGAACGCCAAGCGATATCCTTCCTTCAAATGTCTACAAGTCTCTTATAAGAACTTTGGACTTGGTTTCAATATATTGTCAAATGTTTTATTTCATTGTAATTCCTATTCAAAAATACAAACCATAAATTGTCTTTTGGTCAAAATTCATATACTACGAATAAACCTTTATAACTTTGCTTATTCAGATATTCAGGTGCTGTTAAAATTATATGTCGATAACTTTACTTACTATATAATATTTATTGATTTTTTCTCCAAAATATCTTGTTATATCCTATGAAACGCAAATCATATGTTTCTCCTTTATTTTCACATTTTAAATTATTGGTTACTCTCATTTCCTTGTTTACCGACAATGGAGGTGAATATGTCGGACTTTCTTGCCATCAATCCCAACGTATATTACATATCATCACTCCCGCTGATACACCTAAGCAAAATGACATAAAAATGACATAGTTGAACATCGTTGTCGATACATTATTGAGCAGACTTACTCTGCTTTACTACGCACATTTACTAGGCACCTTTGGTTCCATGTGTTTAAAAGAATTGTATGTTAAATTAACCGGCTTAATTTAACATACAATTCTTTTTAACACATGGAACCAAAGGTGCCTAGTAAATGTGCATAGTAAAACAGAGTAAGTCCGCTCAATAATGTATCGACAACGGTGTAATATGATAGTCATTACTCCTACTTCAAACTCAAACCCTTTTATTGTTTGAGTTATCTACGGTCACGATCCTATAACACTTCACCAAATCTGCTTGCAAATGCTATGATCCTATTTTCCAAAAAAAAAAAAAAGTTCTCTATAGGCATGTTCAATTTGTTGAACATTTTTTTTCTACAGAGACTCTCCATCCACTTCTCTTAATATACTAACAACTAGTGGGTTCCCCGCGCCTTGCGACGGGAAACACGCTACAATTGTGAATATATTAACGAAGACATCCTCTCGTATATAAAAATGCAGATATAAAGATGTGTTGCAATGTTTATCTCTCCAACATAATACGGGGAAAAAATGGTAACTAAAATTTATTAAAATAGTAAAAGATTTAAAACAACCTAAAATGCGTCTTACATAATGCCACATTGCCACCCAATACAGAAAGATTTGAACAATACCACTCTGCCGATATTAGTACTCCGTCACGACTAAGAGAGCTAGAAATATCATGAATATTAAAACATAGACCAAAAAATTGGACGCAATGGGTGTAAATCTATCCTAAAACAATAAACCAAACATCACAAAAACATATGACACTCCCAAAGAATACGAAAGTTTACATAAGCACGTGATGTTAAAAATCATAAACGAATAATAAGAAAGTTTTTGCATTCGCAAATTTTAGCATAAATAAATACGAATATAGAGCTGACAAATAAAACGGAGAAAACATTGTTTAATTAATATAATTTATTTTCTATAATTATTTAATTATTATTATTACTATTTAAATAAAATAGTCAAGGAAAACCCAACAATCAATCTAGATTCACATTTGCTTAATTTATTGGAAAATATATATTTATTTAGTTAATATATTTATTTATTAATTTTAAAGCTGGATGAAGCGGATCTTGGAGCAGGTAACAGGTTCCTGTTACTATTCCTTACATGAAGTTTATATATATAAACTAGAGGTTACCCCGCGCGTTGCGACGGTAACCCTATATTAAACAATAAAAAACATGCTAACAGTGTGAATGGAGAACAATACGGGGTATCCCGCGCGTTGCATTGAGTAATTTTGCTACAATTGTGTATAAGAATAAAAAAATGATTTCGTATATTAAAATGCAAATATAAAAACACATTAAAACAGTTAAAACATACTCGTCGTAATCATGACCGTGATTAAAAAAACGAATGTGCTTAGTCATAAAATCTAGTATTAAGAAACACAAACATAGGACGTCTCAAAATAATAAGCCGTAAAAACATGTGGCTCCTAAAGAATATGAACTCAAACTTAAGCATGTAATGCTAAAAATCGTATAACGGAAATAATAAAAAAGGTATTAGCATTTGCAAATTTAATGTAAAGACATATGAATACGAAGCTGACAAATAATACATATAAACATTATTTATATTATTTAACTACTTTTATTATTTACTCACTACTATTATTTAATGATTGTTGTTATAATTTAAATAAGAAAACAAAAAAATAAAAAAAATAAAAAGTTGCAATTGAAGTGAATCTGCAAACCAATAAAACTATAACCGCCTGTGAGCACAAAGATTGAAGTCATTTGAAAAGTTCAAATATATATTGAATAATAATTAGGATGTAATTATCTATGTAAGCAAGGATATATTTGGTATAATATTTATTTGTTTAATATTATTATATTCCTTTCCATTTGTATAGTAATAATTTACTTCTTTCTAACACCCACATAAATTACACCATCAATTGTTTAAATGGGCAACACCATGCATTCTATCATGCAAAAACTAACTTTTAAGCCAATTTATCTTACACCCGCGACGGTGGTCTAGTGGTAAGAGGGTGCGAATTTATAATGGAGGTCTAGGGTTCAAAGTCCGGCACCACCCAATTTTCCCTGGGTCCCATGATTTACCTCTCTCATGTTGGCCGTAGAACCGGTCGGTGAGGGGCGTCTAATGGTGGCGTTCACCATTATTTTTATCTTACACCCAATATAGTTCCCTCTTTCAAGCAAACTTATCATGGTATGCGCGAATTGCTACTTTTCAATACAAGATATTCATCCTAGTCACTATAGGCATTTTGCCATCATATATCACACCTTAATTTAGCTCATTAACTTCCTCATCACCCATCAACATGACAACATTGTCCCTCGACCTCACAAACCAAACTTGAAATATTTTAACTCGCATTTTAAAAATTCCATTAGTCTTCATCCAATTCCAACTACCATTAAACCTTCCACTCATAACCATGCTCTCACAAAAGCATATCATACATATGACCCAATTCAAAAAAGGATACAAATTAGAAGGGACCTAATATTTGATGGAATGAAACCAAAGTCCAATCTGAGGCTGTTGAGTTTATCATTGACATCCCCACAAAGTAAGCAACAGCTCGGTTCAACAACAAACAGAAACAATTCACAAACACCAACCAAAATAAAATTTTTGTTCGTGTTTGTTCATTAAAAATCAAACTTGTTTACGAACACAAACGAACATATATTATTTAATAAATAAAAACCAAAATAAATTATCAATACATGAAATACACACACTCTCTCTCTCTATGTATATCATACTGTTAATAAAGACATATAAAACACTAATACGCTTGTATAATGGTTGGTAAATGGACACGTAAACTTCAAATGTCTTTTTAAGATACAAAATTTAGAGGCATAAATAAACCATTTTGTGAACCAAACTTGATTCTAAAACCGGTTTAGACTTGAATTGAAAATCTTAATGTTGAAATCACTTTTTATCGATTACTCTAAAACTGGTCAAACTTGAACTAAGTTGATTATAGCTAGTCAATTCCAATATGTTTCTCCCCAAAAATCAGTTTCAACCTATGTACCTAACCATTACATAAAACCCTCATTTTGACCATCTTTGATTCAACGAGAACCAAATATGAATTAGAACCGACTATCCGAATTGAAACCGGAACCAGTCCTATCTGAACTGGCGGGTACATGTGGTTGCAGATTTCTAAAGAAATCATAACCGAAACCTGAATTAATTACATCTTTACCCGACCAAAACTGGTACCGATTTAAAACTGAAACTGGTTTAAAACAGGAGCCGAAAACAGGTTTGCACCTCTGCCTTTAATTACAAACTAGTATATAGGACCCACACGTTGCCGCGGGGTCTGATATACTGACGTAAAAACAACCAACAGAACAAACGATACAAATATTATAAATTATTAAATGTAAATCGTATATAAAAGTTCCTATCTTGGATTGAGCTGGTTTAGGTTTAGGTTAATAATCAAGTTGATAAGGATGAGTTTACTTAATTATTCGTTTATTCAGTTAGGGATTGAATCATATGAAAACCCAATCTTAGAGAAAAACCCTTAAACCCTATATGAGTCATTGATTTGGAATATTTAAATAAATATGTGGTGTACATTAACCCACATTAAAAATGATTTGTTTATTCAAAACCCAATTTTTTATTCAGGTTTAATTTGAACCACATATTTATTTTCAAGATTACAAATCAATGGCCCACATAAGGTTTAATGGTTTTGTCTCTAAGAATGATTTTTCATAAGATTCAATCCCTATTCAGTTATCAGGTAAGTATAGGTATAGTTTGATGTATAGTTTGATTTACTTCCCTAGGTTGCTTGGTCATTAAGGTTGCTTAATTAGGACCACAGGGGGGTCTTTGATTCTTTGAAATGATGTGCTTATATTGATAGATAGATATAAAAGAGACAGAGAAGTGTTTAACAGAAAATCCAAGTGTTCTCGGTGTTGCTTATTGTGTTCTTATATCAATCATTCGATTGTATTCCATAAGACCATTCCAATTACCATGAACCACACAATGAAAAATGCTCCCACTGAGAGTTTCTGATCATCATTCACCTGACTTAACAACCATAATAAGGTTTACTACATCAATCTTCTGACCATCATCCTATTTGATAGCCATAATAAAACCCCTAATAATATATGCATGTCAACTTAAAAACTTTAGTAATTGAGTCAAACTTTTGAGGATTAGTTCCATTGTAGTCATTTAATTTGTATCTGTTAATTAATCAGGAATATAATTTATCCCAGTAATTTCATCCCAAAATTACACACTATTCATTCCTTATAATGAACCACACTACGATCTTTATTTCCAAGGCTGCTACATTTCAAATACAAATTGTTATATAATTTCCCAATCTCAATTCCAACGTTTGTTTATAAAAATTAAAACTGCCAATGCATCATAAAGTAATTGGCACTTCATGCCCTGAAATGTTTAAAAAATTAAATCAACTCCCTTGTGTGTTTAAAAAAACTACTAAATCTCCTACGCAAGAACACAGAGAACAGATTCATAAACAGGAATTTGAGGCTTACCTCTCTGGTATGAGTCGAGTAGGGATGGCTAGTATATGTAGAAGCTTCCAATGCTTCCTCTAGGTCAAGCTGTGCTGAAACATCTCTACCAATACGGTCGCTAATTACGACACTTGCTTTAACAATATCGCGCATTCCCATCTCCTTTTCTCGCGACATCTTCGTCTTCGACTGAGAATGCTACACGATACTGAATAATTGACGATTGAGACAGTCTGGAAGAGATTGAAACTAATTTGATGATAGCAGAGACTGCATTCGGCCGCTAGGGTTCTTATATATGCAATCGAATGAGTAGAAATCAGGGATCTTGGAAGACTGGCCGATTGATATCAGGGCTTTTGTGAATCTTTGAAATAGTAGCTTGTTAGGGTTTATGTGATACCAGCGTCGGTACCTACCACCGCTTAATTCACATATCAGCCAAAGGCGATGACCGAATTCAACCGACTGAATCGTCGTCGACGGCTGAGCCCAGGATGATGATATGGGGTGATTGGTGGTGATGGTAACGTAGTAAGCGAGATCCGAAGTTTACCTTTTCTAAGATAAGAGTTGAAACGGCCACACAGGCCGGCCTTCATCATCGCCGTCCTCGCCACCTACCAACGCCTAAGTGAAGCGATTGCATCGCTGCGTTCGACTGAGCCGACGCAGATGATCGGGGGCTGTTGGTGGTAATGGTGACAGTGTGAGAGCTGGGGTGACGGTTGTCGCCAGCTAACAATCCTTATTCCGTCTCTCTCTCTCAGTCGCCATGTGCTTCCTTTGAAGTTAGAAGTAAAAGGTTGTAAAGTGTGCTTCAAGACTTGTAAAAGAGGAACAGTAATTTTGCCTCACACAAAAACTCTGGTTTTTAATATATATAAGAATAAGAATTAGAAAGTGTTTTTCTTGTACAACGTTTTGATTTATATTATGTTACAAGTAAAACAGGAGAGCTCAACCCAAAAGACTAGTCTGATGGATAAGAGAACCCATTTGACTTATAAAGTATAAACTCCACATCAATTGCTCATACAATCAATGTAGAACAAGCCTCATAAATTGCAATGGTTTCGATATTAACATATTTGGAAGTCAGCCACCCAGCGGCTCAGCCCGTTATAGCGGCAGGCTAGTCTGATATGTAGCTACGAAAGAGAAATTAACGTTAACACAGAACATAACTTTGCTTGCATAACAACATAACATAACATATCAGACGGACCGAACGACTGAAGGTAAAACAACGCCGGAGAGAAATGGGGACGACGTCGGCACTGGCGCCAGGGCTGTCACGGAAGCTGAAGAAAGTTCTCGAAACGCGCACCGACACTCCAGATCTGCTCGCATCGCTCAGCACACTTTCAACTTTCTACACCGATAACACAACTCCGGCTCGCCGGAACCTCCGATCAACAATCGAAAAGCGTTCTCTCTCCATCAATCATGACTTTCTTCTTGCTTCCGATGCCGCGCAACAGGTTTGGATGTTTCATTCTGTTTCTCGATCGGTAGATTGAATCTATTGTATTGTGTTAATTGTTGTGTGTTACGGTTTTAGGCTTTGGATCGGGTTGAGGAAGAGGTTAATTCGCTTGCTGAATGTTGTGACAAGTGAGTAAGTGTACTTGTTTGAAGATCAAACACAATAATGTGCAGTTGTTATCTCTTGTGAATTTCATGTGAAACTGGTAGGAGGATCTGTTAGGAAATTAACAAGCTCTCTTATGATGTTGAATGCTGATGTGAGGTTACATGCCTATCTTTTTTATGATTTAGTAGTGTTGAAATAATCTTACTAATTTGAGTTTAAATATGATAACTTGTAGTTTTTAGTACTTGTGTTAGTCTAAATGAAATTGGAAGAATTTGATGAGTAATTAGTAATATATGGTTCTGCATACTTATAGGTGGGAGATCTCTTAAGAAATCAGCAAGTTTTGTTATAATGTTGAATGCTGATTTAAAGTAATATGTTTTGCACGATTTGTTAGTGTTAAAAAGAATTAGAAGTTAAGCTTAAGGAACAAACATAGCTCATGATGAAAATGTTGCAGGATTGCTAAATCTTTGAGTAATTGTAATGCTACTACTGGAGATATTATTACTACTACAGAGAGGCTTAAGCAAGAATTGGAAGTTACTACCCAGAGGCAAGAAATTGCTTCATGCTTTCTTCGAGATTATCAACTTTCCAATGAAGAGGTGATGCTATTTTTATGGTGATAGATTGTGATTCAACCTTGCCATTGAATCATAAAGGCGTCACAATGTTATCGTACTAACTTTTGGTACTTATATAGATAAAAGCGCTTAGGGAAGAAGACTTAAATGAAAACTTTTTCAAGGCATTGAACCATGTACAAACGATTCATGCAAATTGCAAAGTACTTCTTAGGACCCATCATCAGGTAACTTCTCTTGCTTAATACTGAATGGACATATCTGTTTTTGACATATTTTCATCTCATAGTTGTAATGTGATGCTTCTCTATAGAAACAACATCTTTATTCCATTAGAATAGGGGCAAGATTTACCTTCGCCCCACCCTCTCCAGACCCTACTGATTAGTAGAACTTTACTGGATATGTTTCTTTGTTTGTTTGTTAGTTTTAATGTGATCGTTAGACGCAAACATGCATGCTTTCTTTCAATACATAGTTTTCCTAGATATATGATAATGTTTACGGGTTGTGTTTCCAGTTTCCTTTGATTAAAAGCATGCTTTTTGGTAAGTTTTATATCTTGTATCAACTATAGCGTGTGTGACTTGTTCAAATCGTTTAGGTCTCCATGTATTGGAACCATAGTTGTCTACAGTGCAAAGCTCACTCAAGGTGAAAAGGGTGACCCTTGGGCCTAAGCACAAGGTGCTTAAAAACGAGGTTCCGAGATAAACAATGCGCATAACATTAAAATACCATTTTTATGGGTCTTAGACATCTTTTAAGCATCTTTAGAGCTAATTTAGGATAGTAGGCTGGTTCCATGACATTTTTTAATCTTTCAAGCTAAGTTGGTTGGAATTTGCATAAGTATTCTGGAATTTACATGATTTGGCTGGAATTTTTGCTGAAACCTTGTCGGAACCTCGCCCGAGGGCCTGGATGGTTGCAAGATGTTTCCCCTGTCTTGCCTTTTTGAGAGCCTAGGCGTTCTTCCTAAGGGCTTTTGACAACGTAGATTGATATGCAATGGTGATCTCTTGTATATATGCAATCAAAAGTTAAAAAATGATTAAGACACTTTGCTCAATCCAAATAACAGGAAGAAAGGTAGCACCTTTTGTAAGTATGCAAGGATTGAATAAATTTGTACTTGGTTAAAATCTGCTGTAGGATCATATATATAATTGTGTAGTGTGGGGAAGAAACGGGTAGGCAAAGAAAATTGCATTGAATTCTGATGCTACTCATTATCTGTTCACGACTTCACGCATCCAATAGGGGAGATTTTTTCTTCATTTAGGCAACGATAAAAAGTCTTTGATTGAAACTATTTTTTTTAGCATATTGTTCTGTAAATGTTACACATCTGTTTTCCCTCAAGTAACATAAATTACATAATAGAGCATATGATGTAGATGGATTGCAAATCTAGGAGTCTTCTGAAGATTGCTACTATTTTTTATCTTTATATCATTTTTAAATTGAAAATAAGAGCATGCCAACAATGCAAAGGCTGCAACCTAGTAAATGTTTTTTGATGCCGACAATATTTTAGATTATATGTATAGTCCCTCTTTTTTTTTTTTTTTTATTGGCTTGTTTAAAGGTATACTACTATACTTCCAAAAGAATATCGATGTGGTGTTTGTAAGACGGTTAGACCTATTAAGTTGCATGAGTCAATTGGGATAATGAAAATTTTGGAGACATGATTCTTTGATGGTTTTGAAACTTTTTACTCCTTCCTGTAAAATTTTGCAAATATTTAATCATTTCTGTTTTTTCAATGTTCACAGCGTGCAGGTTTAGAGCTCATGGATATGATGGCTGTCTATCAAGAAGGTGCCTATGAGCGCCTGTGCAGGTGAATGATCAATGCATTCCAAAACTTCTGGGGTTTTTTTCTTTTGTGATAGTGCTTCCTATATGTAAATCACTAAACAGACACCACTGATGATCATAGTTGTCAAGACACATGGGCGCCCTCAAGGGGCATAGGCCTTGCTTGGAGCCTAGGCACAAGGTGCAAAAAAAGAGGGGTTTTTTAAGCGAGACGCATAATATAAAAATAACATTTTCGAGGTTTTAGACATGTTTTAGGCTTCTTTGGGGCTAGTTTAGGTTGTTTTAGGTTGAATTAGGCTCGTTTAGGGCTAGTTTTATTGTTTTAGACATGTTGAAATTTGTTTAAATAAAATGGAAATGAGTCAAACTGGACAACAGATTGAAAGTCCATTAAAGAGTATTTTTACTGTTTACAACCTGCCAATGATTTTATTAAAAATAAGGTGGATTATCATTGTAATTACATGTTTTTGCAATCATAATTGATCCTTTTATCCTTCATAAAATGCACAAAAACTGTTTGAGGGTCAATCCAACCCAGCCTTTATTGACTTGAACACTTGTCGTGTCACTCAACCTGCCTGCCTGACCTCCCTATTTTGCCATGCGAACTTGCTATATTCTGCTTCCTTTCTTGATTCTGTGGTTGTTTTGTCTTTCACTCAGGTGGGTTCAGACAGAGTGCAGGAGATTGGGTGACACTGATAACCCTGAAGTTAGCGAGCTACTGAAAATGGCAGTTCGTTGTTTAAAAGAAAGACCAGTGTTGTTCAAGTATTGTGCTGAAGAGGTAAATATTAGTGAATAATCATCTTTAGCTATGTGATATGAATAATCATATCTATATAAACTATTATAAAAACATGCTGCGTTATATGGTATTTGGATGTGCTCGTGGCTGAGCTAAAAGAATCCTAAGCAGTGAAAACTCAAATTGATTTGTTACTTTTTTTTAATACTTTGGATTGTTAGCGATAAACATAACTCAAATGTATCCAACTTGACGCCACCCTATGATAAATTTTGGAGCAGTTAATTCTATTATTTAACTCCTAACCGTGCAATTATTTTGCATCTATTATTTAGACCTAATTGTCCAATTATTTACCACATGATTTTAACATCTAATTATATCCACCCTATGAGTGTTGTGCATCTAGATACATTTTGACATTGTCAAACACTTAAACCTCCCATAAGCAACATATTCTGACTTTTTTTGGACAATATCCAACAAGAGTTTCCATTGAGTGAATAATAGATCCTGATCCTAAAAACAATAATGCTTTGGAATAAATTGGAACTACTGATATGTTTGTTTGTTTGTTTTTTTATTAATCAAATGAAATAAAGCACCGTGATAAGGCCCCATACCTAGAGCTAACATCATGTAACCCAATTGAGACATTGTGGAATAGGCTAAACTTTGTTAATGTCTTTTTGAGCAATAGCTAAAGTAGCTCCAAAAAACTATCATTATCCGTATCAAAAAAGTAAAATTCACTGTCAAAGGGATGAAAATTAATTATTGATGTTTTTTTAATAATCAGTGTTGTGATGAGATTGATATCTAAAACGGATCATTTAACACCTAAATAATCATATAATACGATCTAATTTCTTTTCCAGGCACTAAAGGGTACATTATTCTTAAAGCTTCATGTTGCAATAGTTAGTTTTATACAGCACATCTTTGATCTATTTGACATTGCCTTTTATAAACCAATCAGTTAATTATTGGTAGGTAGCAAATATGAGGCACAATGCACTATTTAGAAGATTTATAAGTGCTCTTACACGTGGAGGACCTGGTGGAATGCCCAGGCCAATTGAAGTGCATGCTCATGATCCACTACGCTATGTAGGTGACATGCTTGGTTGGTTGCATCAGGTGTGTGAATTTCAAAATAGCTTTTATTTCACTTATTTTTTATAATTTTTAAACTCTTTTATATATTTTTAATTTATTTTTTTTGATGCAGGCCCTTGCATCTGAAAGAGAACTTGTGTTCGTGTTACTTGATCCAGATGCAATAGTGGATACTGGACCAACTGCCCGTCGATTCTCTAAGAGCTCAGAGAGTAATGAAGAAAAAGCAGAAGCGGATTTGACATTTGTTTTAGATAGGATCTTTGAGGGCGTTTGCCGACCTTTCAAAGTCAGAGTTGAACAAGTGTTGCAGTCTCAACCAAATCTCATTATTTCATATAAGCTAAGCAACACCCTCGAGTTCTACAGCTACACTGTGAGTTCAGTTATTATGATAAAAGATGGCAAAGAGGGTATATATTTGTACAGTCCTCTCAGTTGGGATTTTGGGTTAATTCAAAATACTTCTCATATAATGTTAGAAGTTTTATTGGCCAAATGTCACTCGATAGTAATTAATTTTCACAGGTTGTTCCAACTAGGTTAGCCAACCTCCTTTTAAAACGTCACTACACTGAAATAGTTCGAAAATCTTGAGTGGGTTAAGACTTTTAAATATGTTTAGTCACATAAGTTGGACAACTGTGAAGATTGGTTACTATATACTGCATTTGCACTTTTTTATATATATATATATTCAATCTTCAAGAAAGTTTGTATACTTTTTCAATAGTACAATTTAAATAATCTAGCCTTTTTTTTTAAAAAAAAAAACTGATTTTGGAGACCTTATGATGGATTAAAAATTAACTTTGAACTTACTTTTCCTTTCAAGCTAATGTAAAATGGTTTGACCACCTGTACAGAGGCATCAGATTTCAAACTTGGTTGCATCTAAATACAAGTGTGTAAATGTGATACTAGGTGTCAGATTTGCTAGGGAGAGAAACGGCTCTTTGTAATACACTTTGGAGTCTTAAGGATGCCACTCAGAAAACATTCTTTGACATTCTAAAAGTTAGAGGGGAGAAACTTCTGAGATATCCTCCACTGGTTGCTGTTGATCTTTCTCCACCACCAGCATTGAGGGAAGGAGTCTCTTTATTGCTTGAACTTATCCAGATTCATGACACCATGATGGTTCCTGCATCTGGGAAAAAACCAGTTTTTGATCCCGTTATATCTGCTTTGCTTGATCCTATAATACAGGTAATTAACATATCATGTTGCTTTTTCACTGACCATACTTGAATTTATCAATCTTTTTCTTTTCCAACATCTTCTTTTGTGTTTTTGTTTTTTCCCTCCAATTATTTAGCTTATCGAATATTAGTAAAGGATTCAAGTTGGCTGAGGCAAGCTAAACCCAAGCTTGCCTAAGCTTGAGCTCAACTCGTCTAATATTTATTAATTATTTAATTATTTCACACACACACACACAGTTAATTGTTTATCATCGTCATCGTCATATATATATAGTGTTAGAATGTTAGTTTTGTAAAAAGTGCAAAAAGCAAAGTGCTATTATAAATAACAAAGTGCTATTATAAACAAGGAACTGTTAAATATTATAATAACACTTTGTTAATATTATAATAGCACTTTGTTTTTTACACTTTTTACAATAGTAGCGCTTTGTACATTAAACCCGATTTTACAAAGAAAACCCTTAAACCCTATGTAAGCCATTGATTTGTAATCTTGAAAATAAATATGTGGTCCAACTTAAAACTGAATAAAAAATTGGGTGTTGAATAAACAAATCATGTTTAATGTGGGTTAATGTGGACCACTTATCAAGATTCTAAATCAATGGCTCATATAAGGTTTAAAGGTTTTCTCTTTGAAATCGGGTTTTCATATGATACAATCCCTATAGATATATATATATATATATATATTGAATAAAATTTATTTATTTATGTAAATAATAGCTTTTTTTGGCTTGTGGAGTTGTGGGCCTAGAAAAGCTCGGTATATGAAGCTTTTTTGTTAATGAGCTCTATTTAAGGCTTGGGTCAAGCTTATTTGAGCTCGGTTTCAAGATTTAGCAAGCTGATCTCAAGTAGCTCTCGAGAAGTTCAACTCATTTAAAATATTAAAAACAAAACAAAATAGTTCTATGTTATCCAAATGTATTCATACGCATAAAATCTTCTAAATCATTTTCATTAAAAGTTAGATTATTATATATTATAATATAGTTTTGTATTCATATCAATTACATAATTTCTATACATATTATTACATATACACACATTTTTTAATAAATTTAAAACAGGAAGCAGAATATAAATTGTTTGCAGCATCAGTGAATTAAACCATAATGTTGGCTAACTTGACTCAGCCTCTGCTCAAACCAAAGTCGTGTTTGTACATCAACAAGGTTGGTCCAATTTATTTTGTTTCTAACTATGATTTTATTTTGGTTTATTTGTATAATTACAAATCAAGATTTGTGAACAAGCAATGGAGGCACACAAGTCGAAAGGATCGATAGAGTCATCTAGAAGAAATCGAACAAAGCCTGACGTGAGCCAATCACGTAAATCATCTGTTGATGCTCTTTTGGCAAGCAGCAGCCAAGTATTTCCATCAAAGGTCCCTTTTTCCTCTCAGTTTCATATTTTCTTCGACTTTTTTGTATGTTCATCTCATGTAATTTATTGTTTGTGGGTGAAAAGTTATATTTCAATTTATATATGTGTGTATACACACACGCACGCATAAAAGTAATTATGAAATTAACAAAGATAAAAGTAATTTATCTATGTGAGTTGGATTATTCCTTTATATTGGCCTATTATGCCGTGTATTTCAAGACATGACTGAAATTTGTATCCGATTGTATCGATGCATGCAGAACAACGAAACTGCGTCAAAGATTTTCATCATCAATTGCTTATGCGCGATGCAACAACCCTTACTAACCCACGATGTGGCTTCTGAATTCGTGAAGAAACTCGGAACAATGATTGATAATCACATGTCAAGCCTGGTGGAGAAAGAAGTCGACACCATTTTAACAAGATGCGGTTTGTCAAACAAGATGTCTCTGTTTCAAAACTCCACTGCTGACTCGCCACCGTTAGCTGACATGGAAGACACATCACCTGACTCTCTTTCTGAGTCTCTTAAAACTTTCTTTGGACTCATTCTGGGTAGTGACAGCTCACTACCGGAATTTGAACAGATGAATCTGCCTGGTCTCCGGTCAGAAGCTTGTGTCCAGGTGGCTACATCTTTAGCAAAAGCTTATGATGTTATTTACAAGGCAATCATGGATCCGAGCAATGGTTATGCTGATCCCAAGTCATTGGCCCGGCACCCCCCGGATCAGATACGGACAATTTTGGGAATCTAGTAATTTATACATCGTGTTTTATCTGAATTTTGAATTTTGTATTGGTACTACAAAAATTATGAGCATTTTAACATGTTTTATTTGGATGTTGCATGTTTTATCTGTATACATATTTTTGGGTTTGGGTCTCTCCCTCTCCCTACTCCATCATGGAAGTGTCACAACAATCATATCCACCACCACCATATTGAGTACCACCAGCATGGAAGCAACCACCACCACAAACAAAGAAACTGATCAAGTGATCGTCACCCATCACCAGGGGCGGCCCTGAGAATTCAAGTGTCCCGGACGTATTGAGAAAAAAAAGGCTCCTAGTGAATTATAAACTTGTGTTTTTCGGTTTTGTATTTGGAGATATAAGTAATTATATATAATTTAAAAACGATTTTTAAAATTTTTGTGTCCTTGCGATAAATGGGCCCTGGACGGAGGTCGGGTTTGCCTCTTCCCAGGGCCTCCCATGCCCATCACAACCAGTGATAATGTTCATCGCTCTCTTCCTCTTCTTCCCATGGCTTGAAACTTGCTACCAACAACCGGTTCCGGATCTCACCAACACCACTTGAAACTTGACTATGGTTTGGTCCAAAATCCAAATGCGGTGGATGGCAGTAGTGGGTGACGGTGATGGTTGTCAATAGTGCAGGTGTAAGTAACAATGATGGTTTGATGGAAGAGGAAAGGGGATAAAGGGCTAGAAGGTTTTTTTTTTTTTTTTTTTTTTTTTTTTTTTTTAATGATGTGAGACATTTTAGTCATTTTACACATTTAAATCATGAGTTAGTTGTCTTATAAAACATGATTTGTTCATCTAGGATTGTAGTTTTTGTATGTTTTTAAGTATTTTGTTTAAGAAAATTATATAAATATTCATTTTGAGTTAAAAAAGAAATAAATAGTTTTCATATGAGAAACCCACATGACGCTAGTTCAGCAAAATATACGAACGATGTCAGAAATAAGACTAAAATAGTTAAAAATTTAAAGTATGAAAACCGAAAATATTAAAACTTTTCAAGGCATGACATAAGTCAACCCAGCACTTAGGCTTTAACATACAAGTCGAAACCATTAAAGGTTTAACTAGAATAACTAGGTATGAACATAAAAAAAAAGCAAGGATAATTAAAACAGATGAAATATGAAAAATAGATATAATAATATGATAGTTGTCTTGAATAGTTACACAAAGATATATTTTTTTAAAATCACTACTTTATGATACTTTATTCATTTTGAGTTAAAAAAGAAATAAATAATTTTTATATGAGAAACCCACACGACGCTAGTTCAACAAAATATACGAACGATGTCAGAAATAAGACTAAAATAATTAAAAAATAAAAAGTATGAAAACCGAAAATATTTAAACTTTTCAAGGCATGCATAAGGCAACCCATGACTTAGGCTTTAACATACAAGTCGAAAGCATTAAAGGTTTAAATAGAATAACTAGGTATAAACATACAAAATATAAAAGTAGGGATAATTAAAACAAATGAAATATGAAAAATAGATATAACTAGGTTTAATCCCACTCACGCGTTGCGGAGGGTTATCACAATACTCTCTCGAGAACGGGTATTATATATCATTTGCAAAATCATAAGTTACATATCAAAATCAAATCTCTCATCACAAACTCTATACAATTCAATCAATCAATCAACGTACTCAGTATATCCCGCCATTAGCATGCTAAGGCAGGGTCTCAGGAGGGTGAGATGTAGACAGTCTTACCCCTACCCCAACAGGGGTAGAGAGGCTGCTTCCAGTGAGACCCTCGGCTCATGATGCTTGATCAACCGTCCGAAACGATTTTAACGTTATTTTCACTGAATAAGTAAAATAACGTTAAAATTAGTGCAATTTTACTTTTGCCCTTCAAGAGTTGTCGACACATATATACATTATATGTGCGCACCGCTAACGGGGCGTAACAAACTCTATACAATTATATATATATATATATATATATATATATATATATATAATATATATATATATAAACATAAAATTTTACAAAATCGAAAAAACAAAATTTAAAAGTTTTAGTGGCCAAAATCAAATAAACAAAACTTTATATTATATAAAAGTTTTAGTGACCAAAATCGAAAAAACAAAACTTTACTATTAAGTTTTAGTGGCCATAATCGAAAAAACAAAACTTTATATTATATAAAAGTTTTAGTGGCCAAAATAAAAAAAAAAACTTTAAAAAGTTTTAGTGGCCAAAATCGAAAAAACAAAACTTTATATTATATAAACGTTTTAATGGCCAAAATCGAAAAAACAAAACTTTATTATTAAATTTTAGTGGCCAAAATCGAAAAAACAAAACTTTATATTGTATAAAAGCTTTAGTGGCCAAAATCGAAAAAACAAAACTTTAAAAAGTATTAGGGGCCAAAATCGAAAAAAACAAAACTTTATATTATATAAAAGTTTTAGTGACAAAAATCGAAAAAACAAAACTTTAAAAGTTTTTGTGGCCAAAATCGAAAAAACAAAACTTTATATTATATAAAATGTTTAGTGACCAAAATCGAAAAAACAAAACTTTACTTTTAGTGGCAAAAATCGAAAAAACAAAACTTTATATTATATAAAAGTTTTAGTGGCCAAAATCGAAAAAACAAAACTTTAAAAAGTTTTAGTGGCCAAAATCGAAAAAACAAAACCTTAATTATAATATATAAAAGTTTTAGTGACAAAAATCGAATAAACTAAACTTTAAAAGTTTTAGTGTCCAAAATCCAAAAAACTAAACTTTGCTATTCCTTTCAACTGCCTTTTAATATATATAGGTTTAACCCTCCCGCGCGTTGCGACGGGTTATCATAGTTGATTCCCGATAGTGGTATTATATATCATTTACAGAAGCATATGTTACATAGCAAAATCAAATTTCTCATCACGAATTTTATACAATTTTTCATAGAATCATACAAAAACTTTACAAATATGTTACAAAATTATAAGAAAAAATTACTCTCAAAATTTTTTTCTCACCGGCAACCAATCGTTTGAATTACAACAAAAACCAAAATTTTAAAGCAAATCTCTCAAATTTAATAAAAACAAAATTTATAAGTAAATCTCTCAAATTTAATACACACATCTCTGTTTACTGTTTTTCAAAGTTAAAAAAAAATTCTAGTGGTACAAGACTAAATTATTAAAACGTCATCATATGGAACAGACACGTACATTAAACCTAAATAAAAAATTAGGTTTTGAATAAACAAATTAATTTTAATGTGCGTTAATATGGATCACATGTTTATTTTCAAGATTGCAAGTGGACGACTCATATAAAGTTTAAAGGTTTTCTTTTTAAGATCGGATTTTTATAGGATACAAACCATATATATATATATATATGTGTGTGTGTGTGTGTTATTCACTATTTTACTATGTATATTATTTTATATATATAATTACTATTCCTTTTCATGCTTTATAATATATATAATAATAATATGTTAGTTGTCTTGAATAGTTACGTAAAGAAATAATTTTTTTTTTAAATCACTTCTTTATTATCTAGAAGGCGGGTTATACATGCAATTGTTTAACAATGATTACAATAGTTTCTATGCTAAATTTAGTTGGTGCGTCTAAGACTACCCGTAATGCAAGCGGGTGAATTTAACACATGCATTCTATTTACCACGGTTACCTCGGTTTTATTTAATGATTATTTTCACATGCATCATCTCTCATTTTTTTAACATCAATTAATCCTTCCCACTACATTCTTCTCACATGTATCTCTCTTCCCACATTTCTTCCGTCTGTTCATGCACTCTCCCAAATGCTAACTCTGCTTGCAACATCTTCTCTCATCCTTCTCCAATGCGCCCTTCCTAAGAATTCCCTTCATGTGGGCCATAGGCAGCCTCGAGTGTGCACGTTGGAGGCAGACTAAGAGCCATTTATTTTTAGCTAGGGATAGCAAAACAGGTCTTAACATGTCTCAGACGACACGATTGATGCAAATATAAAACATAAAACGACTTGACTTGGTTTGATGATTTAAGCATAATAGTTCTATATTTTGTGTTGCTGAACGGAAAAATGATTTAGTCTAGCCTCTTAATTTTTATTATTTTTAAAAAAATATAAAATTAAATAATAAATTTTTTGATAAACATGTCTGTCTCATTTATTCATATTTTTAAATAACTTAAAGTTTATGTGATCTGCTTTCAAAATGTCAGGATGGCCGAGTGGTCTAAGGCGCCAGACTCAAGTTCTGGTCTTCGAGAGAGGGCGTGGGTTCAAATCCCACTTCTGACATAAATTTTTGATTGATTCATTCATCTCTGCTGATTTTGATTTTGATTTTTGCTTCTTATCAAAGTCTGATTGTAAATCGATGATACAACATGGCTGCTGCTCCTTCAATCTTCCTCAAACTCATCCGGTAACGCAATTCACATCCTTCACCTCCATTTCACTTCTAACTTCATGCAAATCCTAACGCTTTTCGTCTCTGAAACCCTAGAAATCACTGCAGGACGGGGACTAATAGTTCATTGAGGTTCTTGTCTTCATCACCGTCTTCAATCGCTTTGAAATCGGAAGTCGTTCACGATGAACCGTCGATATCGGTTCCCGTTGAAGAATTCGACGGCGGTGGCGGTGATGATCTGAAATGTAGAATCTTCCGGCTGAGACTCCCGAAGCGTAGCGCCACTAATGTTATTGAGAAATGGATTAATGAAGGCAACCAGATCACGATCCACGATCTCCGTCGTATTTCGAAAGAACTTCGCAAATCGCATCGTTTCAAACATGCTCTTGAGGTTAGACGCCGAAATTTTTAATGCGTTCGTTTAGTTTAACTATCAAAGCGATTGATTTATATGCGTGAAGTGATGTCCTTCGATTCATTACAGAGTTTCCTGAATCTCCTAATTTGTATCAATGTGCTTATGACTATCCTGTTAGAAATAGCATCACAGATGACTAATACAACAGCAATGCCTACTTTCTGTGAATATGCATATGGATTGTCCTGAATTTGTGCCAGATTTCTAAGTGTATGATATTACTTCAACCATCAATTTGTTTATAATTACTTTGTCTAGTTTAACTAGTAACATGATTGATTTTTATGAATGAACTGATCTCAATCGTTTACTATATAGTTTCCTAGGTCCACTAATTTGGATCAATGTGTTTATAACCATCCAATTGGAAATTAGGTATAATAGCATCACAGATGACTTGTACAATTGCTCTGACATTGTGCTAGATGTTAAAAACTGTACTTCCAACATCAAACATGTAATTATCTTTACATTTGCAGTTATCCGAGTGGATGGTTTCACACAAGGAGTTTGAATTATCTGATTCAGATTATGCATCCCGTATCGATTTATTGACAAAAGTGTTTGGTATAGATGCTGCGGAACGTTATTTTGAAAGTTTACCCCCTAATGCTAAAACAACCGAATCCTACACCGCTCTTTTGCACTCTTATGCTGCATCAAAACTAACTTCAAAGGCAGAGGACCTTTATGAAAGAATTAAAGAGTCTAATCTTCCATTGAGTGCCATAACATACAATGAGTTGATGACATTATACATGTCAGTTGGGCAGGTGGAAAAGGTATCTACTGTTGTTGAAGAGCTCAAAAGCCAGAATGTTTCTCCTGATATTTACACTTTTAACGTTTGGATTAGTTCGTGTGCTTCGTCTTTGAACATTGATGAAGTCAGAAACATTCTTGATGAAATGAGTGCCCACGAGGCTGGACCGAGTGAGAGTTGGGCAAGATATGTGAAGCTTGTGAAAATCTATCTTGCATCGGGTCAACTTGTCAATTCGGAGGTCAACTCTGTGGTGGAAAGTGACAAGGGTATTACACAAAGAGAATGGATAACTTATGATTTTCTTATTATTCTGCATTCGGCTTTGGGTAACAAGGTTATTCTTGATCAAATATGGAAATCTTTAAGAATGACAAATCAAAAGATGATTAGTAGAAATTATGCCTGCGTATTATCCGCGTATCTGATGCTTGACTGTTTCAATGAAGTAGAAGAAGTAATTAACCAGTGGAATACATCTGCAACAACCGATTTTGATGTCTCTATGTGTGATCGTCTTCTAAAAGCGTTTCAAGAAGTTGGGTTGATTGAAAAGGCGGAAGCTTTTCGTGTGTTGGTATCTAAAAAGAAGTGTGACACGCGATGAATTCGAACAGAATAAGCGTTTATCAGGTAAATGCTTACAGATTATCTTTATTTCTGTTTATGTATTTTTTGTTCTTGATGTCAAATGGGATTTTAGGAAGATGATTTATGTCTGGTTACTTCTTTTATTGTTCTGTTTGTTAAAATTTAGACTGAACAACCTTACTTCTTTGTTCAAGTATACTTCCTGAAAAAAGTTTTTTAAATATTTGATTCCTTTTAATTGTTAGACTATTCTATTATCCTCACACCTTCTATACGCCTCGTATAAACCTATACGAGACGTATAGGGAGGCAACCATTGTTTGTCAGAATTTCTCAGTGACAATGATTGGACTCCTATACGTCTCGTAGATGAGACCAATTATTGTTAAATCAGTGGGTGTTAAAGGGGGCTATAAGCCTCGTTCAGGCTTATACGAGACCGTATAGTGTCGGTTGGCTGTTAAAAAGTTTAAATAAAAAAGGGTTGGTTTTGCGTGTGTCAGTAAAGAAAAAAATATAGCTTTATCTGGTACAGGGGTGAACAATAATAAAGGTTACCAAGGCACGGCATGCATGTCCCCGTGGCAAGATGACTTTTGGCTCAAATGACTGAACGAGTCCCCATAGCTAGAGGTGGGAAAAAAAACCGGGCCCTGAACCGGAACCGGACCCTGTCATACCCGAACTGATGGGTACAAACGGGTCCGGCTTTTTAGACAAATTAAAACTGGAACCAGTAAAATCGGAACCGGGTATTGACTTTGTTGACCGGAACTGGAACCGATTAAAACCGGAACCGGTTAAAAAAAAACTTGATTTGCGCACCTCTACCCATAGCAAGATTACTTTGGCTCTAATGAACCTTTTCTATTATCGGTATTAGGATCTTTTATCTAAGAGACAAGTCCTCAGCCAAATATGCTTAAATTTGTATATTGTGCTCATTACTAATGAACAAACTTGCATGTGTATATCTTGTTCGAGAATAGGAAGTGAAAATGATTAGTTGAGAATAATAAATAAAGTGGTTAGAAATGGAAATAATCATCTCATATCATTAAATAAGTGGTGTTCGGGTTAACCCTTTATCAAAATTGTTTTCGGGTTGGCCTTTTCAATAAATGAATTATATTAGTCAATACCTAAAGCTTTGATTATTTTCGTATCATGTTCATTCAGTCTTTAGCTACCCCACATCATTCATGTAGGGGTCGTCACTAGTCAAAGATGCTTGTGATGAAGATTATGGTTGCCAATATACAACGGCTCCTAATATTCATGTCATCCTTATCATTTATACATAATATTTAGGCTAGATCAATCACATCATTTTCACATATTTTTTACTTATATATATTTTAAATATTTTATAACATTAAAAAGCACAAAAATGACGTGTTATTGGTACACCATTCTACCAATATCAATAGACTATGCAAATATGTGCATGTTATTCTTTCCTCTCTTTATTTGGGTAACAGTTTGAATGAAGGGTTACAAACCCTTCTTTTCTCATAATAGACATCTAACTGTTGAAACCGTTGTTAAGTTTGTAGAATAATTTCTTTTACATATATAATATCTATTATACAAGTTTATATGATGATGAATGAATCAATTTCAAAACAACTCAATAATCAGCATGAAAGGATCAATGGTAGTCCTGAGAATTCAAATACGTTAAATGAGCGGAGAAAAAAAGTGCTTTCAACGAATTGTAAATTTGTGTTTTATTGGTTATTTATTTTTAAATATAAATAAATATATATAATATAAAAAATAAAAAATTTTGTATCCTTAAAAGGAATGAAATGGATCTTGAACGAAAGTGAGGGTTGAGCTTCTTGAGGCGTCTCATGAAAAAGACATTGAATAAAATTTAGTGTTTTGAAGCAACACGACAATGGTCAGTAGAAAAAGCTTGAAACATCATGTACTCTTGTGTAATTTTACATCATATATTCCGAGAAAACGAAGTTTGTTTTTTTTGAACGACCAACTAATCAACTGTCCGATACTTTATATGCAGTCCTTAATGGATAAAGGATGCCCAAGCTGACCACTAGTCTAGACGGACGGAACCCCTAGTCCACCAGCCACCAATTCCCGGAGAAAAACCGACCCAAGCACCCGCTCAAAGGCAGAACGATGAAAGGCCGGTAAAATCGGGTGAGATCAAAAATTGAACCCAAAACCTGGATCTCCTAGCACTTACCTCATACATCCATCTTTTCTTTAGGACAATACATCATTGGAGAAAAAGTAGCTGATGATTCGAAGTTCGTTCATCCATCAAATTGAATTTTATAGAAGTTGACCAGTAAAAAGTAGCTGATGATTTGAAGCTACACATTTGAGAAAACACATCACCTTTTTCGTGGATTTACTCGACTATATTTACGAGACTGTAGACTAGTTTTTTTTATTTTATTTATGAAATCTTATAGTTTTTACAAATTAAATTTGTAATAATCTTTTAACTTTATTCTTTACTTATTTAATTTATAATCAAAGAAAAAAAGTCTAACCTATATTTCACTCGTCATATGTCATATCATTTCTCGAGCGAGTGAATCAATTCCATTTTTTCTATTTACGTAACATAACTCACATCTCACTAATCAACAGTATTATCATATGTTTTTATACTAGATTAAAAGCACATGTATTATGTAAGTTTTTTTGATATATATATATATATATATATATATATATATATATATATATATATATATAGGGGAGGGATTAGATGTTAACCTCCCTTTATAGCGTTAACTGGTTAACCCTTAACAACCAATAAAAGGATGCACGTGTACCAGAACAAGTCCACCAGCCAAGGGTATAATCGTCTTTTCAAGATTTTTTAAATGAGCTAAAGTTAACTCCCTTTTATACAGTTCAAACCATATCTATTGTACACATCACAATCTCAACACCATGCTTTTATCTGATTGCTTTTGTAAAAGCAAAATGTAAAGCATTTTTTATATATATCCACACACCCATCTTCCGATCCACACACACATCTTCCGATTCCATCTGTTTCCATTAAGTTTGTTTCTTGTTCTTTCAAACATCTAGTACTCCTTATAATGCTTTGAAGGTCCTTTCCACACTTTTCTCATAATCTTGCTTTAACATCAAACATGGGTGGAGGTGATCAACCGTTGGAGGAGTTGGAAGAGTTTTTATCTCCTGTTGTACGTGAACCATAATCAGATCCTCTAAATGATGATATTTTTGACATACTTACAGGTGATTCTCCTCTGCTTTATATCGGTTTCGACCAGCAAGGTATGTTACGTGGTTTAAATGATCTTAGTAATTTGTTGGTTTAATTTTGGTTTCCCTAGTTCACGAGTCTACTGGTTGTTGTTTATTTAGGTTGTCATAGTAGCTTGTATACCAAACTCCTAATGGTAGTCGCTACTGGTGCCCTGATTTTGAAGTTTTAGAACAAACCTCCCCTAAATCGGACGACGATTAGTTAACAATGGTGTACAGAGTTTCGATTTACAATAACAGCCCTTATTTTGAAGTTTTAGAATGGTTGATTAACAGCCACTATTGTAACACCATTCCATCAATCACCGATTTTTGTTTGGAGATTCAGTCAAAAGAACCCTAAATCCCAAATCAATGAACGGAGAAGACGAAGAATTTATATCCTTTATACTTATACATGCAATCACTTACCGAACGATGATGAACCACAATCTTCGTTCTTTCGTCGTCTTCAGTCTTCGAAAGATCTCCTGTTTCGTCGTCTTCAGTCTCCACGATTTATGTTACTTGAATTTTGGTTCAAAAAGAAACAAGTATTCCTAATTCAACGAAGAGAGAGAGGGAAAAGTATGGTGTTAACTGTTCCATACACTGTAGTTGCAGCTTTATCATAAACAAAAACTTCCGATTTTGCCATTTTCAGTTATTTTCCAATTTAAATAATATCATTAAATGACATGTATTCTCATCAGCCGTAGGATCCTGATTTCAATTTTTTTAAACCATTAAGATTGAGTTATACGGTTATCGCAATAAGGAAGGGTTAACAACCGAACCAACCCCTATATATATGTATATATATATAATAAAAAGAGTTTAGTAAATAAAATTTTAAGTATTAAAATACAATATGAATAGAAAAATAAGAAAGAAAATACTCTACTCAAATTACTTACCTATATTTATACTACATAGTAAATAAATGTTTCCAACGTACTGGTTTTATACGCAATTTAAAAATTCGTAATGATTTTATATTAAATAATAATTATTTTATTAAATTTGATAAACAATATGATTACAACATAAGTTGTATTCTTTGAATTTTTATAAATTACAAAATTATATTTGAAAAATATATAATAATTTAATTTAAAATTAATAAATTTAAAATTTATTTATTTAACACGTATAATATAAAGGTTTTTAATCTAGTTTTTGTTTTTTTTAACCGCATGTTTTTAACCTAGTTATCATACAAAAGGTAACGTTGTCTGGCCGGGTTATGACTTATAAATGCGTGTAAGATTCAATCTCTTGTTTATTACGGTAGTCACAAAAATAATGCATGTTTGAAAACGACCCTCGTGAGATTGTGAGAATGATGTTCCTGTTTAAAATGTTTTATGAACAAAGTAAATACATATTAGGGGTGTTCACGAGTCGAGCTAGGGGTCAGCTCGGACTCGGCTCGTTTTTAACCGACCTGGCTCGGTTTAGCTCGTTTTTAGCTCGGTTTTTACATAAGAGATTTAATATTTGAATTGCATTCATCTTAACTTCGTTCAATTCGTTTTTGGCTTGGTTTTACATAAGAGAAGAGACGTGAATATGTGAAACTAGAAATTAAGAATATGATTTAGGAATTAGTGAAGCACGTGATAATTGAGATTCATCTCGTATTTCCGTCTTCTTCTCTTATATTTTTTTTTTATTTTTTTAACATAATTACAAAATAACACCAAAGTATATATTTATTATTGAAAGTAACCCTATAGTTTTTTATTTTTGTATATCATGTTGTACAAACAAGCCGAGTCAACCCTTGCTCGGACTCGGCTCGGTTACAAAACGAGCTGGCTCGGTTCGGCTCAGTTACAAACGAGTTTTATCCGAGCCAAGCTTTATCCGAGCTTTTTCCGAAAAAGCTACAAGCCGAATCCAAGTTTCGTACTTTTTAAACAGATATATATACTATAATTTAAAAAAATGACATAAGTTTATAACATTGGTGGTTGCTATTTTACGCGGGTAGCATTTGACTTGTAAGGAAATAATGTTGTTGGAGACAGGCGCGTTGGAGGAGATAGCGTGAAGAAATAATTAAGGCAGTGCGACCACTCCGCTGCCTGCTACACTGTTTGTCTTCAAAAGCTTCAAGATCACGTGCATAACCCATCATCCCTAGATTTCCTCATTCAAATATGAAGGTAAATTAACTCCTTCGATTCATCCACCGATCTCTAATTTAGTCTTTGTTTCTTGATTTGGATTTGAGTTTTTTTTTTAAAAAAAAGTTTTGTTAATCCTGCTCATGCGTACCCTTGATTTTGTTATTAGTTTCTGCAGATAATGACTGTGGATGAAGGCAAGCAGATGTCTGGTTTGTTGACGAAATGGGTTGGAATAAGAAAAGCAAGAGGGTGTTTATTCTCAGAGGTTTTTCGTGATTTGGATTCTGTTATTTTTAGGGTTTAGATGAATTTTATTAACTGATTATAAGATCGAAATTGTATTTGATTAACACCCAATTGCTAAAAACGGTTTAATACCCTCATTCTTGATTTCAGAGTTCTGATCATCTAAAAAGATGTTTTTTTTTTTCTTTTTTTTTTTCTTGATATTGCAGAATATAGCCATATGTATGGACTTCTTCATTTGCATTGATATATGTTAGCTTTTGATTGTTTCTGGATAGATTATGGTTGCAGATGCACTTGTAAAGCTCATAGTTGCTAAGGGATTAGATAATGCAATGTTAAGTTAGAAAGTAACCAACTGATCTAGCTCAATTTTGGGAATTTATGTGAAAGAAAGTGTCATTTTATGATTCTATTAATCCAGACTTATGGAACAATTTGGGAAAAAAAGAAAGGGAAGTGAAAATGTAGCATCAAAAGCCCATCGATCACACGTTTCATTAGGAGACTACTCAAGAAGAACCAAGAAATGCAAGGAAATAGTTGTAGCATTAGTGCAAAAAGATAACAATGTAAAAGATTTCATAAATGGAATTGCAACCGCCCCACCTTTTGTAAACGTGTGCCTAGACCCTCGAGGCAGGGGTCTCAAGAGGAAAATCGGGTGTCTTGATGCAGCTACTAAAATGGGCAGGAAGAAGAAAATCGGGCAAGATTTTGAGTCGGGTCAAACCATTGGTCAAGGGAAGTTTGGATCCGTGGTCAAATGTAGAAATAGGATTAGCGGTGAAGAATTTGCTTGCAAGATTTTACCCAAAGGGGAAGAGATTGTGCACAAAGAAGTTGAAATCATGCAGCATCTTTCTGGTCATCCTGGTGTGGTGGCATTGAAGGCGGTGTATGAAGATGCTCAATTTTTTCATCTGGTTATGGAGCTTTGTACCGGAGGGCGGTTGCTTGATCAGATGAGGGAAGATGGTTTGTTTTCAGAGCAAAAAGCTGCTAATTTGATGAAGGAATTGATGTTGGTTCTTAAGTACTGTCATGATATGGGTGTTATTCATCGCGATGTAAAGCCTGATAATATCCTTCTTTCGGCATCTGGTTCAATCAAGCTTGCGGATTTCGGGTTGGCTGCTAGAATTGCTAATGGTACCAATTTTTGTAATTGAGCTTACATAGACATGACAGTTTTGACCCGTTTTCTTCTGAATGGGTCAATTTAAAATTTTAGCTAAAAGAGAAAATAGATCAAATGGGTAGCATGGGCCAAAAACAGGCTGAAGATAAGTGCATATGTCAGCTTAGATTGTTTTTATTTGAAGGTTCAGATTATTATTATTGCAATAAAATTGTTTTATTAATCATAACTACTTATAAAAATGGACAAAAATGTTTTGTGTGCAACCCAACCTCACCCTGCATTTTTCATCTCTGTACAGAAGATAATTAGTTTCAACATGAAATCTTTTTGACCTTTTATCTTCTATTTTTGTGTATGTATCGAATCATGATTCACGAACATGTATGAATGGTTTTTTGACTTTTTACAACAGGTCAAAGTTTATATGGTGTGGTTGGGAGTCCTGCATATGTTGCCCCTGAAGTTCTGCTTGGTGGTTATTCAGAAAAAGTTGATATATGGAGTGCTGGTGTGGTCCTCCATGCGCTTTTGGTCGGTCTCCTCCCGTTTGGTGGCAATTCTGTAAATACCGTGTTTGAGGCTGTCAAGAATGTTTCCATTAATTTTCAAGATAAATTATGGGACTCGATATCACAACCTGCCTGTGATCTTATTGCACATATGCTTACAAGAAATGTATCAGATAGGTACACTGCTGAAGATGTACTACGTAAGCGCATTTCTTTTCATTAAGTTTCGTGTTTGGGTAAAGTAATTTTGATTTAGTTTATCTGATAATATTGGGGTCAAATAAACGGTTTCGTTCATTAATTCAAGGGAAAACTATAAATCCTGTTCTAGCCCTCATTTTAACTTAATTTAAATACATTGTCTCTGTATTTCTGATTGTTGTTAATTCTATTTTAGTAGAAAGATAATTCTTTTAATTATATAAGATAAGTTTTAAGATTTTACTTAGAATCTTATATAAATAGTTGATAAAGTTTAACTTGTTATATTTTGATTCTAGAGATTCTAAAAATGTATATAAATTTATTTATTGGTTATATTCATTAGTCAAATGTTTAATAAGAACTCACTAAACACACAAACGACTCGGTGTGTGATGATGACAACTTCAAACACCAAATCTACAAGGGGATGATGTAGTGGTAAGGAAGCAAAGGTCTGTGGTTGAAATTCAAAACTTCTAATTGTTTCTGTCTTTAACCACTTGAAGGCCACTTGTCTAGCAAGTTTTTGCCGTACTGATGAGACGTCGAGACCCATGAGTTCTCTAAGCGATGGGTTCTCATAGTTAGTAAAGAAGAATAAACTTCAAACACCAATTCTTTAATGGGGGTGGTGTAGTGCTAAGGGTCACGCTGACCAAGGTTGTAGTGAAGGAAAGTCCAGATTCAGATAAGTCAGTGGAACCACAGCCCAATAGCAAGAAGGTAACAAGCCCAGTAGCAACAAAGGAGGAGCCCAAGTTAAGGAGAAGCAAGAGAGTACAACAACCGAATAGGAAATGGGAAGATTTCGTATGCACTACCACATCAGCATGATCTTAACAGAATAGGGAATCTTATGATTATATATATTGAGAGCAGAGAGAAATTGAGGGTAGAGAAAAATGTATAAGAATTGAGATTTCTTTTCCCATCTTTCCTGTATTCTCTTTCCCTTCAATTTCAATAAATAAGCTCTTACCCTAATTTTCTATAATCAGTACACTTCATTGGTGCTTTCATTGACCATTAGCACAGCCATGGCTGATGGAACACGACTCAAACAACTGGATGAATCGATTAAAGCTCTTCAAGAATCCAATCAATCCTTGCAGTCATCGCACTCGGAATTTCGGGTATCACAACACAACCTAGGGTTGTCTCAAGAAGCGTTGCGGTCTGATGTATTTGGTCTGGCGGAATCACTGGAAGATCAGAAGAAAACTATGAACAAGGTTTTAGTTCAACTCAGCTTGCTTACCAAACAGTCTAAATCCAGGGTTGTTGGCTCTGGTGAAGGGGGTTCGGCTGATGGGATCTCGGTGCTTGGGCGCCATAAACCCGCCCCTATTTATTTGGCTCGTTTCGCCGGCGATCACCCTGAACGTTGGGTGGCTCAAGCTAATCGATATTTTGAATTTTATTCCATTCCTGATGTTGAACGATTGATGATTGCTTCGTTTTATTTAGATGAAGATGCAGCCGATTGGTTTGATTGGTTACAACGACATTCCCAATTAACCGACTGGAATGGATTCACGGCGGCTTTGATTCAACGCTTTAAGGTTAAGGAGCTTGAACAACCAGAAGGATTATTGGCCAAACTTCAACAGACAACCACTGTGGCAGAGTATCGCCATCGATTTGAAGAGATTTCCAATCGAACTATCGTTCTGCCGTCGGAATTTATGGTTCATTGTTTTATTTCCGGCTTGCGTGCGGATATTAAACAATCTGTTATCATCCACAGGCCCACCACTTTGGAAGACGCAATGAATTATGCCCAACTTCATGAAAACAGGCTACAATTGGAGAGAGGAGTGGGCCGTTTGTCCTTGGGCTCGTCTAAACCGCTTTTACCCACCCCCAAACAGCCACCACTTGCTACTGGTCCATCTGGTACACTTAACCCTAAACCACCAACACCTGCCATTGGGTTCCGACGCCTGACTCCGGCAGAACTCGCGCAAAAACGAGCGTTAGGGTTGTGTTATAAATGTGATGACAAATACACGGCGGATCATAAATGTAAACCTACTTCTCAATTGCTCTTTTTCGATGAGGAAGCAGGATCAGAGAGCCCTTTGGAGGATAACTCCTCGCCAATACCATCAGATGAAGTTTTAGCTGAAACTCTACAACTCCAGGAAGTTAAAGCTCATTCTGCAATATCTTATAACGCATTGTCGGGAGGTTGCTCGGCTTCCACACTTCGTTTTTCAGGTACCATAAAAGGGAAACCGGTGCAGGTGCTTCTTGATGGCGGCAATACCCATTGCTTTGTGCAGACTCGGGTTGCCTCCTTCCTCAATCTCACTATTGAAGCTATTACCCCTTTTTCTGTTTTAGTTGGTAGTGGGGATCGCCTTCCCTGTTCTGGGATCGCCAAACAGGTCCAATTACTTATTCAAAATTCTACCATTGCAGTTGATTTGTATGTGTTGCCATTACAAGGTTGGGATTTGGTCTTGGGAGTTTCATGGCTCTCTACATTGGGGTCAGTTATTACCAATTATGCTACAGCTACTTTTGAGTTTCAAATGGAGGTCACTAAAGTTTGTTGGCAGGGAGACTCTATTCCTTCAGTGCAACCAATCCAATTCAATGGATTACGCCGCTTAGCCCAAACTGATGCTATTTCTGAGTATGTTCACCTTAGCCTTGTTCAACCTGAACCAACTACATTGGTTGCATGTTCAGCCGATATAAAACCTCTCTTAACTGAATTTTCGGATGTCTTTTCTCCTCCTTCAGGCCTTCCACCTTCCAGACTGCAAGATCATAGCATTTCCTTGCAGCCTAATACTCCTCCTATTTCAGTCCGTCCTTATCGTTATCCCCATTTTCAAAAACAAGAAATCGAACGACTCGTCACTGAGATGTTGCAACAGGGCATTATTCGTCCGAGCAACAGTCCCTACTCTTCTCCCGTGTTGTTGGTTCGAAAGAAAGATGGTACATGGCGCTTCTGTGTCGATTACCGCGCCTTAAATGCTATTACTATTCGTGATCGGTTTCCCATTCCATCAATCGATGAATTGTTTGACGAATTACATGGCGCATGTTATTTCTCCAAATTTGATCTTTTATCTGGTTATCATCAAATTCGTTTGCAAAAAGGGGACATCGCTAAGACGGCCTTTCGAACCCATGATGGACACTATGAATTCTTAGTAATGCCCTTTGGCCTCACAAACGCACCTTCTACTTTTCAACGTCTCATGAATGATGTTTTTCGGCCTTATCTTCGTAAGTTTGTACTTGTATTCTTCGATGACATATTGGTTTACAGTTCCTCCTGGGAAACACATTTAGACCACTTGAAGGTTGTCTTACAAACTCTAGCTGCCAATAAATTGGTGGCCAAACTTTCCAAATGTGTCTTTGGTCAGACTACCATTTCTTACTTAGGACACATCATTTCAGCTCAAGGGTTATCGGTTGACCCAACCAAAATTGCTGCGATTCAGCAATGGCCTCTTCCTAAAACTATTCGAGACCTTCGAGGATTTCTCGGTCTCACCGGCTATTATCGTCGCTTCATTCAACACTACGCGTTTATTGCTTCTGCTCTAACCGATTTACTCAAAAAAGACTCCTTTTGTTGGTCCCCTCAGCATACACAGGCCTTCAATACCCTGAAACAGCTTCTCAGTTCCACCCCAGTTCTTCGTTTACCTGACTTTTCCAAGCCATTTACTGTGGAAACTGATGCCTCTGGTACTGGGGTTGGGGCTGTCCTCTCCCAAGATCATCATCCAATTGCTTATTATAGTCACAAATTATGCCCTCGGATGCAACAAAAATCTGCGTATGAACGGGAGATGTTCGCTATTACGCAAGCTGTCTTTAAATGGCGCCAATATCTTTTAGGAAACAAATTTCAAATCATAACTGATCAACAATCCTGACGCAACCTTCATGACCAAGTCATCCAAACTCCAGAACAACACAAATGGTTGGGTAAACTTTTGGGGTATGATTTTGACATCATTTATCGCCCAGGAAAATACAATGGAGCAGCAGATGCTTTATCTAGGGTGCACACTTCGCACTGTTTCGCCTATACCAGTCAACCTTTTCCATTTTTGGATAGCCTTCGCAAGGATATCCAAACTAATCCTATCCTTCAATCACTGATTACTCAAATCACAGCGGATCCTACAAGTTTTCCTGATCATTCTTTCAAAGACGGGCTGTTATTCTATCATGGGCGTCTGCTGATTCCTAATGGATCAAAATTATGTGACACACTTCTTAATGAATATCATAACTCGGTTACTGGTGGCCATGCGGGTATTACACGCACATTTCATCGCCTCTCTTCAAATTTCTTTTGGAAGGGTATGCGTAAAGATGTACAACGCTTTGTCTCCAAATGTCAAACTTGCCAACAGATGAAAGCTTCATTTTTACCTCCAGGGGGGCTGCTTCAACCTTTACCAATTCCAGAATTAGTCTTTGAATGCGTTTCAATGGATTTCATCACGGGTCTCCCTCCTTCGAGCGGTAAAACGGTTATTATGGTTGTAGTTGATCGTCTCTCAAAATATGGTCATTTTACTGCTTTACCAGGATCATTTACCAGTTCCAGTGTGGCTGCTGCTTTTGTTACTGAAATTGTCCGTTTACATGGGGTACCAGCGGATATAGTTTCTGATCGAGATCCTCGTTTTCTCTCAGAATTTTGGCGGGAACTGCAGCGATTACAAGGGACTCACTTGTCGTTCAGTACAGCTTACCACCCTCAGTCAGATGGTCAAACAGAGTCCTTAAATAAATGCCTTGAAATGTTTCTTCGTTGTTTTGTCACTGACCAACCCAAAGAATGGGTTCGTTTATTACCATGGGCTGAATATTGGTACAATACTTCTTATCAAACAGCAGCTAAAATGACCCCCTTTGAAGCCTTATATGGCCGTACACCTCCCACTATTACTCGTTACATTCGTGATACTTCTGTAAATGCTCTTGTGGAAGCTCAATTACTGGAACGTGATGAAGTTTTGAGTACTCTCAAACGTAATCTTTTGCAAGCTCAAGGGCGAATGAAGGCTACTGCTGATGCTCACCGTCGTGAGGTCCATTTTGAAGTAGGTGATTGGGTGTATGTTAAACTCCAACCATTTCGCCAAAATTCAGTCCGCCTTCGCAGACATACCAAACTTGGCAGAAGATATTTTGGACCATTCCCAATTTTGACTAAAGTAGGTCCGGTAGCTTATCAATTGGACCTCCCTGCTACTGCGCAAATTCACAACGTCTTTCATGTATCCTTATTAAAGAAATGTGTGGGTGTTCTAGATCAGCAAGTTACTCCTTTGCATTTAATTGATTCCACTGCTAAGTTGATACTCCAACCGCACCACATTCTGGATGCTCGCACTATTAACCGCTCTGATCAACTTGTTGAACAGTTGTTGGTACAATGGGATGGAATGCCAATCAAGGGGGCTACTTGGGAAGACAAGCAACAGTTCTGTCGTTCCTTTCCACAATTTCACCTTGAGGACAAGGTGAATTTTAAAGGGGAAGGTAATGTAGTGAAGGAAAGTCCAGATTCAGATAAGTCAGTGGAACCACAGCCCAATAGCAAGAAGGTAACAAGCCCAGTAGCAACAAAGGAGGAGCCCAAGTTAAGGAGAAGCAAGAGAGTACAACAACCGAATAGGAAATGGGAAGATTTCGTATGCACTACCACATCAGCATGATCTTAACAGAATAGGGAATCTTATGATTATATATATTGAGAGCAGAGAGAAATTGAGGGTAGAGAAAAATGTATAAGAATTGAGATTTCTTTTCCCATCTTTCCTGTATTCTCTTTCCCTTCAATTTCAATAAATAAGCTCTTACCCTAATTTTCTATAATCAGTACACTTCAAAGGTCTTAGGCTTGAATTTAGCATCCATTGATTTCTTCATTTAATCCCATGAAAGCCACTTATCTATCACAAGCTGTGTTTTACCTAGTCTTATTGGTTAACCGTGCATAGGTGGGACCTATGAGTTTTCCCGTTGTAGGCTCTAACAGTTGTTAAAAAACAAACACTTGAACACATTCATAGGTTGTATTATGATGAACTTCTATTAAATCTCGATACATATTATGAACTTGTTTGCTAATTAATACCACATGATCACTTTAAAAACCGACATTTAAACAACCCTTAATATTTTTAATTGATGAATCCTTGTTCTTATCGTATACTCTTTGTTTCGTTTTCAGGACATCCTTGGATCATATTTTACACAAATCCAACATTAGAGTCCCTAACTTTTACTTCTGGACAACAAACTCATAGGACCTTGACTTCACAACAGCTGACAGACATGATAGATATGGAGTCCGAGAGGTCTATTAGCTCCTTCGATGAAAACCCTACTCCAACGGTCCCACAAGACATAACTGAAAATGAAGATTGTTGTATGGTTGATGTTCTTGCTTTGGCAATATCGCGTGTAAGGATATCGGGCCCAAAAAGAACCAGGATATATAGTCCTGCTAATCCGGTTCAACAAGATCATTCCTCTAACATCACCATGATGAGTTTATGTACAGCATTTTGATGGTATGTATTCTGTGTTCCCTTGACGAGTCGCCTGTGAAAACATGGAACTTGTAGTCTTGTAAATTTACTGTTCTTTAATCTGTAATGCTCAAGTGTTCTCTCCCTTTTTGTTAACTGGTAGATTTTCGAAGTACAAATGCTCGTCTATACAATGACAGGATCATGAACAAGATATTACAAATAAGTACCCTATGGTATCATTTTTTTTGAACGGCTTAGAACGACAACACCTAAGATGAGATTTCAATACTCCATTCAGATTTGATGCTCTGGGGCGTACGCCTGAGCCTACCTTAAGAGGACCCCTACAAGTAGGTAAACATTATGACCTTGCTTAAGCAAATAAGCTTCAGCCTAGATTAGAACCCAAGATTTCCCATAAAGAAGACGTCTAAAGATGTGTTGTGCCTATACGCAGGGCCAGAAAACAAAACACGGCTGGAATAAGAAAAACGAAATAACAAAAAAAATTAATAAATATATTTAGCAGATGTATAAAATTAATATTACACTCTAAATATATTTAAAATGAATATTTTTTAGCAATTAAAATCATCTATGTAATACCAATAAAAAAATTTAACCTTTTAAAATCACTATAAAAAGAAATTTATAACATATAATTCCGTACTAGCTATAAAAATTTAAAATATTTTGAAAAAAAAACTATGTGATGTTACTTTGCACACAATATCTGTTCTGTAAATAGTCTGTAATGTCAAATCTTTCTTGCCATTGTTAAACCAAGGTTTAAAACCCAGACCTGTAAATTTTTTTCATCTTCATGTTTCTGCAATTTGGTGGTGCAACCACAACTACAGTTCTGTCAGGACAGAATTTGGCAGAAATTTACGGAAGGACGCAGGAGTCTGACTGAAATTGGCCGAAAAGTCAGCTGGAAAGTTCGGACTCTGTTAAGAGCGCTTGGACCATCACAAGGCGTTTTTCTTGCAATACGCCTTGCGAGCACTTAGGCGCTTGCCTAATGCGCCAGTGACAACATACGTTTGTGACATTGCATATTCCACTTTAGCATTAGCCCAAGAATTTTAGAATCATGCTTGTAAAAACAACCCTTTATTGACATGCAATATTAGATTTAGGCCTGGCAATATATGCCCACGTGTTTAAATTTGGGTTAACATGGGTAATTTTTATTACATGATGGGTCAGTTTGGGCTTCTAGTAATTTATAGATGGGTTCATATGGGTAGAACGATGGAAGAATTCATACTTCACGGGTCAGGATGGGTGGATAGAGAAAAGTAGAAAAATACGCCTTCTTCTACTCTGCATACAATCCATGCCTCTTTTGCTTTCGTCCAACCATGAAGATTTTTCTTCTAACGTGCAAATGACAAAGAAAGTAGGGAAGATTTTCGTTCAGGTTTGTAGTAGATTTTTAATTTCCCCGTTTTGACCCCTGTCTTTTTTTAAAATAACACATCTTGACCCGAACTCATTCTGACCCGAACCATGCCCGACCTGAGCCGCCCATCTTGCCAGCTCTAGTTAGATTAGTTAATGTTAACATAAGAAATGGTAAAGCTCTAACATGGTTATAATAGATCTTGTGTTCATATATGTTTTCTAATTAATGAAAGTTTTGATTTGGTAAAAAATACATATTAGGGTTAAGTTTGCACAAAAAGTGTGTGTGATATAGGAACAAGTCAACGTCAAACAGGCGGATGCTAAAAAAGAGAAAAGAGGATCGAGATTAGACATAACATCCTAAATAATAAATGAGAGACAAGAGTAGACACAAGGGAGGGAAATCAGAGACGAGACAAAAAAAAATAGTATCATATGCATAGAGGGAAGAGCAGGTTGTCTTAAACAACTGGTGTAATATCATTTTAACTGTCGCATTATATTTGACGCTCTGGGCATATGCTCGAGCATATCTTAAGAGAAACCTTACAACTGAGTAAACCTATTAACCTTGTCACAACAAATATGTCTTGGCCTGAATTCGAACTCAAGATCTTCATAGAAAAGTCAAGAGGGTAACCATTAGGCTAATAAGCTTTTTGGTAGTGTAAATTCACATATGATCTTAAATAAACTCAACTATACTACAGCATGGATGACTCTAAACTCAACAATGTTAGTCAATCAATTTTATTCATAATCACAAACATTAAAATTATTAAAAAATTAAGCCGGATACAGTTAATATACCTAACAATCTTGACCAAAAACAATATAAACAATTATTATATTTTGTGTTTAAATGAATAACATCATAATATATAATAGGTTGAGCTGGGTCACATTTAATGTAACATGTATCAAATTGGTAAACTAAAAATTATGTGAATAGAATGAACTCAGACGGGTAAGAATGATAAGTGATATATATTTGATAATAAAATTATTAAAGATTATTCAAATTGATTATTTGCATGGGAGGCCCTGGGGAGGGGCAAACCCGACCTCTGTCCAGGGCTCATTTATCGCAAGGGCACAAAAATTTTAAAAATCGTTTTTAAATTATATATATATTTACTTATATCTCCAAATACAAAACCGAAAAAACACAAGTTTATAATTCACTAGGGACCTTTTTTTCTCAGTACGTCCGGGATACTTGAATTTTCAGGGCCGCCTCTGATTATTTGTTTAATTAAACTATATTTTAATTTCAACTAAATTGATGTTTTTAATAACAACTCATTTAGAGCTAAACTTGTTTTACTTAAAACTCAATCTAACTCACACATGACACCTTACCCATCCTAACTTGAACCGTTTTTGAACCTGACCCAGCCTAACTCGTTGATTTTGCCTGACCTAATGGTCAACCTCATGAATCTACCAATTCCATATGGTCTAAAAAATTGAAGCAATTTCATGTGTTTTAGAAAATGAGATGGCACAACACCCATTTAGTAACCCAATTAGTTGCAGTATGTTTGTTTGTGATTCTATTTTAAAACGACTTATTAACTTATTGGCGTTAATAAGTCAATAAGTTGTTTTTCAAACCTAAAATGATTTTTCAGAATGACTTTTTGTTAAAATGGTAATAAGTTGTTTTTTAAAAGCTAAAAATTCTGGCTTTTTAATGACTTATGACTTACTGGCATAAAATTACAAAGTTACTCTCACTCTTTATCCTTTACCCAATCTACCATCCACTAACACCGCCGCCAAACACCGCCACCCACCACCACCTACCATCACCACCCACCTCCAATGTTGCCACCCACCGCAAACGTCGCCATCCCACCATGAGCACCGCGACCCACCACCACCCACAACTATCATCCACCACTACCCGCCACCATCGCCGCCGACCACCACCCACCACCCACCACTGCTATCCATAACCTTAAAATGGTTGTAAATATAATAATGTCGTTTTTGGTCATTTTGCAAAAGTTATTTTATAAAAGCTAACCAAAACACATTTTTAAAAACTTTATTTCAAAAAACCATAAGTTAATAAGCATTTTTAACAAAAAGTCCTTTGAAGTTAAATAAGCAATCCCAAACAAGGCCTTAAATACGATTTATCAATCAAAGATGTTTTGTCCTAGCGGTACCCCATTGGCTTTTCAAATAGAAGGTAATGGGTTCAAATCTCTCTCAAAGCGAAATAGGGGTCCTTGGGAGGTCAGGGGGTTTTCCGGTGCGGTTTCCTCCTGGGGCGGTGGTGGGGTCTCAATGGAAGTTAGTAACTAGACCTTGATGACATAGCATAAAACCAGTTGTTTACACGTTGAGATTATATGTCGTTAAAAAAAAGAAAAAAAAAAAGATTCCTCACGTGAAAGGAACCTGACCCCACCCCCTCAAATAATTCTAGTTCACTTCATCTTCCACACCCACTTAGACTCTGACACGATAACCCCCATCCCCATCTATGCCTCCAAACACAATCAATCACCCCCCTACCCACATCAGTTCTTCACTAGATCAGCCTCATTTTCATCTCTTTCACAACCATGAAATTCGAAAAAATTACACTTTAATTCACACAGACAGCCATGGTGTTGATGATTCTTTGTTGCTGTATTCAAACTACCCGTCTCGCTTTGGTGGGTGGAAATCACACCGCAGCAAGATTTTGCACCCGCTAAATCCCCTGTTTTTTTCGTATGGTATCTTTCCTGTTCAGTTTTTGAATATTTTTCTTCTTCAATTGTCGATTTTGGAGTACTTCTGTTCCGATCGATCATGAAATTGGCTCGTGGGTACCGTCCCAATAGCAGTCAGAAGATGCGACCAATAAAGGGTCGTCCAGCAATCGGATTGAATCAAGACTCTGTTTTGATAATCAAACTACCCTGTTCGAGAATCTTAGGTGTGATCTCGAAATCATTGTTCTTGGCTGCGTTCATTCTTGCATTGCCTTCAATCAGCTCGTATATTCAATATGCTTCTAACGAAAATGTGGCAAATTCTGATGAATTTCTGCCAACGGTGTTCAAAGATTTGGTAAGTGAAGGTGTTTTAACAGACGGCCAAAAGGGTCTTGTTCTGAGTTCCGGAATTGGGGATTTGTTTGATAATAGTTTTTGGTTCTTGAATGACATGGGAATTGATGTTGTAACTGATTCGGATTCGGGTCGACAGATGATGATCCATGATGAGGTGTTTGATTTCGTGTTTGCTTCCAGTCTAGAAAATGCTGGATTTGTTAACAGGGTTGTGAAGATTGATGGGATTGTGGTTATGCCATTAGGGAACTTTTGTGATCGATGTTATGAGTTCTTGAAACAATCAAATTACAAGATTGTGTATCTTCGTCAATTTGATTTGATTACTGTCATAGCAATGAGGAAGATTGATGGTGAAGGGGAAGAAAATGTGTTTAGTGGATGAACCGATGAAGTGTTAAAAGATTGAGTGGATCATGTTGCAAGTTCTTTAGGGCTTGTGGAGGTAAAAGATTGTATTTTGGGTGGGTGTTTGGTTTTGGGTGTGGTGATCTTGGTTTTAATGTATTTGTTGCATATGTTATGATGTATGTTTGTAATGTGTTTTGTGATTTAATAATTGGGGATTTGTACGAGTTCTGTTGAAAAGTGGGAATACACTAAGTATGTTTGTTTGTTTACGAGTTCTATTGATTTTATTTACAAAATTTCTTATGGGTTAATGTTTTGAATGCTTGTATTATCGTTTTGAGTTAATTACACATTTGTTCGAGTGGTATATCGATTTTACAACGACGGTCTTTAACTTCTAGAAATTATACATGTAGTCTGATTTGTTTGTATAAATGTCATTTAAGTGGTTTATTGAGAGGATAACCGTCAAATTCTAAGATTAACATTTTTAAAATACCTAAAATACTTTTCCCTTTATCTTTTTATCCGTTTCTCTTTTATCATTATCATATTTTTAACATTAATCTCAACCACCTCATCTAACCATGTCAATTATGTCAGTGTCATCAAATCACACCCATCATCATCGTTGGCTCAAATTTCCTTAGCCAAATATAAATTTGTTTTTTTTAATGAAATATCTATCTTACTCTTGCTCTTATTAAACTCTTATTCTTTTTTATTTTTGTGACGTATTTTTTGTTTTTCAAATATTACTATGCAACTTTCTTCTATATTTGAGTATGATATGCTTACATAATGTGTGAAACACTTAATTTGAGTATAATAAGTTAACATACAAGCTTCCCATTTCTTTACGGAAAAAGTCATAGTCAAACATGAAATTTAAAAAGCCATTCGCCACTTCGAAAAAAACACAAAAACAAATATAAGAAATAAACATGTGTCTTATAGATCACATCGCAAGGTTTATTCATTCATTGAATAACATACCACATATCTTCAAAAGAAGGTACAACACAAAGACAAGTTAGAAACAATTGGCTCAACCATGTAGACAACTACCCAACAACAAGCTGTTGTGAAACCTGTTCCTCAAAAGTGCAAAGCTTTTGAAACCTTAACAGAACCGGCCTCGATCATGTTTACGACGAAGGAGGGAGTGTCCCTTTAAGAAACGACGAAAACAAGGCCAATGCTCGTTGTGGCTGGTAGCTTGGAACGGTATGGCCTGCACCCCTAACCGTTATCAGAAGCAGTCCTTTGTAAGCCTCCAAATACCCTCCAACCTGTTCACATGATTACAATTTAGTAGCCAAAAAGTTAATGATACATGCAATTCTTTTTATCTGTCAGTTAAAACCATTGTTTGTTTAAAACACAACTCACAATCACAAATAACAGTTGCATATGGAACATATATCCATTGACGATGCATCCTCGTCGCATAGTTATTCTTGAAATCTAGATCAATAACAATGTGATTAAGCAAGAAAGTTCAGTTATCTGTGATCACCTCCTTGTTGAGGTACCATGGCCTCCAAGCCGTCTCGATAGGAAGATTGAGGGCGTTTATTGAGTACCTAGAAGAAGTAGTTGGAACCTGCGCATCTACGTCTCCACTGCATAACTAAGATACACTTGATCATATTATTACTTGTTTCTGATAACGGGTCAATCCAAATGTTCATAATACTTGCCTGAAGACCCAAATTCGTTGTCCCTTCGCGATTAGATACTTGATTATTGGCAAGATGGTAACTGCCCTGTCATTCCAGCTTGTGATAACGTCGCTGAACATATTTTTATGAACAGTTTATGACGAGCTTTCGGATACTAGATTTGTATAAATCTATGACTAATCAGCATGTTATACCTGCATAAATCCCATGATGTAGGTCTCGCGTGCAATGCCTTTTGCACAATGGAGTCATTGAGATAGAACTCAAGGATATATTGCCAACATGGGTCAAAAAAGTTAACCTGAAAGAACAAAATCTAGACGATGAAACAAACAAACAAACTTACCCGGTATATTCTCACTCTTCAGTAGGGTCTAGGGGAAGGATGGACACAAACCTTACCCCTATTCCAATTGGCAGGGGCGTCTCCGAGAATTCAAGTGCCCCGTGCGGAAAGGGAAAAAAAGGCCCCTTAGATAATTTTTTTTTATATATAATGACTAATGTTGTGACAATTAACGTAAGCATAACAAAATCATAGTTTTAATCATTTATTGGGCCTTGTAGATGTGCCTATTGTTTTTTTTTAATAATTTATTGGGCCTTGTAGTTTAATCTATAGAATGTTATAATGGGACAATTGAATTTTTATAAAAAATATATAGTATATATAAAATTTTTTTTATAAAATTGTGCCCCTAAAAACGATGGGCCCTGTGCGAGAGGGGGGTTTGCACCCCCTCCAAGCCGCCCCTGCCAATTGGGATAGAGAGGCTGCTCCGAAGGAGTTCTCTTGCTCAAAGTTATCGTTTGAACTTTGAAGTTACTCATCCCAACACTTTTAACGTTATTTTCACAAAATAAGTAAAACAACGTTAAAATCTAGAGAATCATGATTTCTAAACCGTGCTTCTTTTCATAGGTGAGGGAATGTGAATAGAGGCCTTACAGAACCAGGAATTGCAGAAGTATTTCTTTCATGAGGGGTCAAGCAAATTGGTGCATAGATGTTGTATACATCAGTGTCTCCAATCTCATTCCACGCTTTGTGTGTAACATGGTCACACATTGCCGATGAGCTATTGCTCGCGAAGTCGCAGTATTTGACGATGGCGTCATGTGTCGAGTCTGAGATTATAGCATGAGTCCACCAGTGATCAAACTTCCCCTTCAAATGCATTTCTGTATCGATTATAGCATTTCCTATCTGTGAATATAAACCAAGCTAATGTGCACAACTCTAAAGAATTTTGTACAAATTTGTAATAATAGTATCCAAAAGACATGCTATTCTCACACCACCTCTAATCCAATCCAACACCAAAGCAAATGGCTGTTTCAATGTTTGAAAAGTGTCGATAGTTAAAAAGTCAAAGGTTGAAAAAGTCAAAATGTTGTTTGACTTTTGTGGGTGGTGTAAGAATACTAGTATCCTATCCATGAAGTGAACATACAGCTATTCCTTTGATATTAATGACAGTTTGGTTTGTTTTCTTGTTGTTTTGAAGGATAGTGTATGCAAGTTGTGGCACATAATGTCCAGCATAGCTTTCTCCCGCGATGTAAAAATCGCGCGTCTTGTACTGAGGGAATCTCTCGAACCAGTTAACAAGAAATGTATAAGAATCATCCGCAGTGTTTTTGTCACCAGATTTATCATAATCAGAAGTTGTATTTGAATATGAGAATCCCACTCCAGCAGGGGATTCAAGAAATAGCATATTTGCAACTGCATGTAACACTTAAGAGTTTATGATCAATGTGACAAGCAAAAAATAAAATAAAATCGCAACGAAATCTAACCGTTGCTCCATGCATAATCATTCATGAAGAGAGTTTTTCCATCGCTATTGATTCGAAATGGACCTAGCTCTGACATGGCTCCGATCATTGACGAACAACCTGGTCCTGTTATATGACATCAATCAATTAAAAGGACTTTGCGTGTTAGTATCGTTAGTTTCGTACTGTATTTTATGTCTATGTGCTATTATATGATGTTATATATGTTCCTACTTAATTATTTATCCTTCAAATTATTTCTTTTTAGTATGTCTGACAGAGTTTGATATACTGGGTTCGGTTGTTGTTTTTAAACTTGCTATAGTTCATTATAGTTATGCTCTACTTGATCATAATATATGCTATAAATAAGTTTGTATGTGCAAAATCACCTCCATTTAGCCACAAAACCAATGGCTTTGTAGAAGAACTTGTGGGTGACTCGACGAAATAATAAAAAAGAGCTCTGCCAGCAGTTGGATTAACAGTAACATATCCAGAATACTGATTGAAATCAACACCTTCCGGTTGGCCTGGCAACGCCGATATCTTGTCGAGCTCGGCCAAACCGTTTTGAGGTGCAATATAAACTGGTGAATACTCATCAACTTCCTCTGAAACCATCCATTGGTTAGCAATATGTGAGTTTTTAGAACTTTTTGACATTAGCAACTTGAAAAGCCTGTTTGCTTGAATATCAGCATTGTTTAGCCCAAACAAGGCAAAAAGACAAAGTGTCGTTATAAGTTTATTCATCATATTGTGGACTTTCTAGTTTCTTTCAAATGCTTCTATAAATAGTATATGAGATGTCAACTCCAAGGACTGTTTTGTCATGTGTTCGCTTAAAATGATAGAGCTGGTAAAATAGGTATCTGATAAAAAATGATTAGACTTGTTTACAAAAAGTATATTATGTAATTTTATACTTTTTCTAAAATAATAAAAATTAGGAGGCTATACTTAATTATTTCTTTTTTTTATCTACATGAAATATAGAAGTATTAAATCACTAAGACAAGTGTTAGAAAAGTTGTTCTTATGTTTTATATTTACATTAATCGCGTCATCTGTAAAATGTTAAACACGATAAAACCTATTTTGCCAGCATTACTATGTACCATGGTTGTAAAAGACGTTAGGCCCTAGTCGGGCGATATATGATGTACCGTCTAGGGATTAATCGGGATTAAACGGGAATTGGGTCTTAGTTTATAATCCAGTTTCTATCATATTATGCAATTTAACCCCGAGTGAGTGATCTTCTGTTAAGAGAAAAGGGAGAAAAAAAACAATGTCAGTATCGACTTCTAAGCATCTTTCAAGCCGCCCAGTTTGGCAAGTATGTATTTGGAGTTTGATTTTTTATTTTTGTTCTATAGATGATGCTATGGCCCCCTAATACTTGTCATACTTTAATCGTTTGTTTTCTACAAAGTTTAGAAAAAAAAAAAAAAAAAGTAGATTATGCCTAGGCCGGCTTCTTTTATCTTCGACAAAAATAATAAACAAAAAAAATCATAGTTGATGGGGCATAAATAAGTAAAATAATAAATTTATTATATATAATAAATCAAAATAAAAGAGGACAAATTTCATTAATCTAGAGCATTTTTATAATAATTTTTCCGTTTCTCTCTCTTATTTAATGTATCATAATAATATTAAATATTGAATACACATTTATACATTTTTTAAATTGAAAATATTTTTTATACATTAAAAATATATTAATATAAAAAACATTTTTTTTTTCAAAAGCAAAATTATTATAAAATAAGAAATACTGAATACGATTTTCTAAAATAAAATGTTTAATAAAACAAACTTTGAAAAGTAATATTTAAAAAAATAATATTATTATTTTGTTACTTAAAGTATTAAGTTTTTCAAAATTTTTAATCATATTTTATTTTAAAAAATCAACTTATATTATAAAGATTTTCATTAATAACTATATATTATTTTTGTATTTTACCCGTGTAATACACTGGATATTAACCTAGTGGTATATATACGGTTCAGTTTCAAACCGAGAAACCGGTCATCGATTTGGTCTCACAGTCGGTTTTTTCCCAAAACATTTGGTCTGTCTGTTTCAAAAGTTTGAAACCGTATGGTACAGTTTGGTTTACGTTTTTCATTAAAAACCAAACCGGACCGTGTGCACACACACAAACATATATTAAACAGATAAATAAGTTTGATGATTGAACAAACACTTCTCTTCAAAAAACATAAATCTTTACTATATGATATAAAATTCATTTTTGGCATCTAATTAATGCCCTTTCCTCTAAAAACTGTAAAACTATACCATGCACTCGGTTTACCTCAATCTCAATCAACAAGGTCGGTCATATTTAAGTAAACACAGAGTAATGATATTTTGAGTCATGAAAGGATATAATTCACATTAATGAAAAGGGTTCTGTATTACATATTTTTGGCACCATACATTAATAAATACAACAACGACCATACCCAACAAATCCCACCAGTAACAACGACTATTTATACTTTATGAGCATGACAAGATGCAGACAAATCTTACTTCTATTTCTAAAGAAAGATAGACTGCTTTCATAGAGACCCCATATTCATTAGTAAATAAAAAGCACACAGAAAATAACTTTAAAAGTAAATAACAATACATCACTGTGGCAGAACTTCATTTTAGGAGCAATCTTGATAATTTTATGGTATCTCAGATGGGATTGGAAAGTCATGAGGCAAATCAGGGATTTTAGGAAGTGGCAAATGTGATAAATCTGGTACTTCCAGTGATGGCAAATGTGGTAGTTCTGGCTTAGGAATCTCAGGCAAATCTGGGAATTCTGGTTTTGGAATCTCAGGTAAATCTGGAAACTCAGGCTTAGGAAGTTCTGGCAAATCTATCTCTAAAAGGTTTCTTGCCTCTGATATGATAATGCTGCTGCTCATTGATGTGAGTGTGATGATCAACAATGGCATGACAAAGAAAGGGTATTTGTGAGGCAACATTTTGAGTTGATTAATGGTTTATGATGTGATGTACCTTTGAATTAATTGTTTTTATGTTATCAATTTATACCAATCATTTTGGGTGAAATGTAAGGTTTTGTTGATAATTGGTGGGAAATATTAATGATGGTAGCTTGTTAGCTCAACTCCTCATATGTATGAGTTAACCAAACCTATCAAGAAATCAATCTTGTTTTGTCTTGTGTAACTTTGTATTTCAAACTTGAATATGGATTAAAAAATCCAATTTGGGTAAGGCTAAAATAGTTTAAGCTAGATTTATGTCGAAATAAAGTATTTTGTTTTTTTTCGACTAAATGTATGAATATGAACAAATGCCTTGTTGATGCATTTATGTTTGTTTGTTTACGTCTATTTGATGTGCACTGGTCATTTATGTTTGTTTTGTTTGTTCATCTAAGTTTGTTCGTATACAAATTCATAGAAGTTTATTTATTAGTTTTGTTTTAACACCAACACATATATATTTTAATAGAAAAGTATCATAAAGAGATAGAATTTAAACCATAATTCATTAATTAACGTTCCCTTGCATTAAACTTGTATTTGTCTTTGTTTGTGTTGCTTGAGTTCGTTTAAGTTACCTTGTGTTCCTATAAATCTATTAATGATCTTAAGTTTGTTACAAATATTAACAAATAAACATCAATGAAATAAACGAACATGCTTATTTTGTTTATGAATAAACAAGAAAAAAAAATGTTCATTCAAGTGTTCTTATCAATTCATGCGTTTGATCAGAGTTGGAAAAATGTATAAAAAAAAATCTCATTCGTGTTTCTTTACAGGTTTAACCTAACCCTATGCTTAAACAAAGGTTTGTCTCCAGGGAGGGGTGAAGTGGGCGACTGCCTAGGCCTGTTTTTTTAAGCACGAAATTTGACATTTTTTCTTATATATATATATATATATATATATATATATATATAGGGGGAGGATCAAAACTTAACCTTCCCTTATTGCGTTAACCGTTTAACCATTTTCATCCAATAAAAAACTGCCATGTCAACAACTGAATTTCTTAACTTCAAGGGTATTATGGTCATTTCATTATTGCATTAAATGGAGGTAATGGAGTGTCACTTTTCTGACTATCACTTTATTACACACACATGTCCTTTTCATTCATTAATAAAGCGAGGGGGCATATTTCATAGAGAGAGAGAGTGTGAACAAGAAGATTGGGATAAAAATGGGGGTAGTTTCTTTCCAGCAATCCATCCTACGGTGTGTTTTATCGAAAAAACTCGAGCCATCTACAACACCCTATTTTCCGACGACCTCTCCTCAAGCGCATTTTGTCTCCTGATTTTGTTGGGTTTGCTCCACCAAGCAGCCACAACAGATTTGGGAAGAAAAAGGGGGTTGCTTCTTTCCGGTGACCCGTCCTCCGGCAGGTTTTATCATCAAAAATCGAGCCAACTACGCTTTTGAGTTTGTGGTTTTCGTGATGAAGATGAAGATTTCCAACAGGTACCCTTTGATGTTTACCGTCAATGTTACCTTCCCTTTTTTACCAATTGATTGTTTCACTGGTTTGATTTTTACATATTTTTACCGATATATTTTTATTCTATAATTTTGATTTTGGTTTAGTGATCATTGATGTTAGTTTTGGTTTACTGGATTTTTTAGTTTTTTTGTTGTTTTTTTTCATTTCACTTTTAAGGTTTAGTGTTATTAAAAACGATGATGAATGTATTTTGATAATGTATGTTTCTAATCCCATTATATATGTGAAGGTTGATGAATTAAATCTAACAAAGTATTTTTGAAGTGTATAACTTTAAATGGTGGCTATCTCTCTATCTTGCCTCGAAGGGGTTTTTGATCTGTATGAATAGGTACCCGTACATGATTCTGATGCTCATGAGGTCGCATCTTCCACTTCAACACCAGGATACCTTTGCTTCATGGTCTAGAGCTTCAAAACACCTTGGTTTTGTAGTCTAGATCATTAAAAGTTTGCTTACATCTACTTACAACAAAATAACACGAGCTTACATCAACTTACATCAACGTAACGGAGTCATTACATCAACTTACAACAAATTACATCAACTTACATCAACGTAACGGAGTCACTTACATCAACTTACAGCAAATTACATTTACTTACATTGACGTAACTAAGTCACTTACAATCACTTACATCAATCTATGTTTAATTACATTAATGTAATTGTATGTCATATTGATGTAATTTGTTTGTTTATTGACTTACATTGATATAATTGTAGATTGTGTGTAATTTGTTGTTTTTTATTTATATTTAATGACATGTTAGGATATTATGTTATTTAATATCATATAATAAAAATCAGAAAATTTAAATTTTGATTTTGAATTTAATTAAACTTACATTAACTTACGTAATGTAACAATCACTTACATCTACTTATGTAATTTAATATCATATAATAAAAAAATATTTATTTATTTTAAAACCTTTATAACTTCTTTTTTAACATATTATGTTTTTTAATTAACACAATTTTGAATTACATTAAATATATAATAAAAATATTTAATATTTTTATTAAAAAATTTGTACCAATTAAATATTCAAATTTGAAGTACAAGCAATTAATGATGAGGTGACAATTGATATTAACACTGACGTAAAGAAAAAAAATCACAATTACACATTTACCCTTTTCATTTAAAATCAATATATTGTAATATTAAAAAAATTGAAAAAAAAGATACACCATTGGATCATTTTTTATGTGGGCCCAGAATCAATAGAATAAGGTTAATGAGTTAACGCGATAATAAAGGGTTAACAAACGAACCAACCCCTATATATATATATATATATATATATATATATATATATATATATATATATATATATATATATATATATATATATATATAGGGGAAGGTTCCATTGTTAACCCTCCCTTATAGCGTTAACCGCTTAACCCTAGCGTTTTTTGCCCGAATCTTAAATTTTTTTTTTCATGGTTTTTATTTTGCAAAAATAAGGGGGGTTTCTTTTTTGTGTTTTTGCTAATTCATCACCGTTTAGAAGTTATTGTAAGTGTAAGTTACTTACACTTACTTACAAAACCGTATCTGATGCAGTAAATGTAAGTAAGTGTAAGTAACTTACATTTACAATAACTTCTAAACGGTGATGAATTAGCAAAAACACAAAAAAGAAACCCCCCCTATTTTTACATAATAAAAACCATGAAAAAAAAATTTAAGATTCGGGCAAAAAACGCTAGGGTTAAGCGGTTAACGCTATAAGGGAGGGTTAACATTTGAACCTCTCCCTATATATATATATATATATATATATATATATATATATAGTCTAAAATCTCGTGTATTACACGAGTTAGATAATTAAAAAAATATAATTTATTATTATAAAATAATAATAAATTTTTCATAATTATAAAATTATATTTTAAGATAAAGTATAATTGAAATATTTATAATTCATAAATTATAATAAATTAGTAAAATATTAGAATAAGAAGATTTATATTTTCTAATATTTAATTATTAAAAAATTATAAATATATATTAGGAGAGAGAGACGGGAAAGTTTTTTCAGATTGCACCAGAACACAACATGTGTTTCCAAAAAAAAACTCTTTTATTATAATAGATAGATTATATAAATAAAATATATAAAACATTAAGAAAGTCCTCTTAATTTTTCTACGCTAGGACCCGTTAGGCTGTTACACGTAGATAACCTTTATATGGGTGTCTAAAATAGAGTGAATGATTCCATATGTTTACATTAATAGTTGTGTCATGCAAATTTGCAATGTAAAATTAAATGTCGAAAATGTCAAATCGTAAATAGAAACAAAAGCTAAATTCTTGTGGTTCAATTTAATAAATATAATAAGAAATTGCTAAAATCTAAAAACTAATTTCACGTACCGGTTATTATGGATATAAACTTGTCAAATTTTTTATATAATTCTTGTTTTTCTTAAAGTTTCTGTGTAAACTGAAACATATAGATGAAATATTTTATAATATTTTTTTCCATTTGGATAAATTAATAGTATTCTCAAACTTTTCCAAAATGGTAAGTTTTATACAAACTATATATTATTAATTAGGTTTCAAAATTTTCTTATTCAATATTTACGAAAATTAACATCTTAGAACTAAGGTGACATTATAATTATATATTTTACTTTTACTAACAATATACAAATCAACTTTTTATACCAACGAAATTTAGGGAGCCTTTTTTTTTTTCCTAAATAAATAATTAAAACTAGCCACATATAGCAAATATGCATTTTTTTTGTTCAACTCAATAAGCCAAGTCACACATGTATAGATGAGAAGTTGAGCTAACATGCTTAATTTCTAAACAATTTCAACCAACTTATCACCATACCCATCATACCCTGCTTTCTATATAAACCACATTAACTCATTGATTGATACACATCCTCAAGCCAATTTGAAATACTATTCCTCTCAACTCCTCCTTTTGCATCAACAATGGCACATTACAACCTCAATTCTATCGTCGTGATGCTATTGTTCGTCACTTTAGCATCATTCACTGGTCGAAAAAACATTGTCGAGGCACGCACCCTTTTGGAAGTCCCCGAGCTGCCAACTACACTTCCAGAGATTCCCAAACCTACACTTCCGGAGATTCCAAAGCCCACCATTCCTGATATTCCCAAGCCTACACTTCCCGAGATTCCTAAACCTACACTCCCAGAAATTCCAAAGCCTACCGTTCCTGAGATTCCAAAACCTACACTCCCTGAGATTCCCAAACTTACACTTCCGGAAATTCCAAAGCCCGTACTTCCTGAGATTCCCAAGCCCGTACTTCCTGAGATTCCCAAGCCAACAATTCCCGAGATTCCCAAGCCCACACTCCCCGAGATTCCCAAGCCAACAATTCCCGAGATTCCCAAGCCCACACTTCCCGAGATTCCCAAGCCTACACTACCTGAAGTTCCCGAGCTTCCTAAGCCTACCATTCCAACTCTACCAAAACCTTGAGCACCCAACGTTCCAGAACTACATGTCCTGCCTAAGCCCACCATCCCTAAGTTGTCCGAGGACTTTCCTTCTCCTTCCATAGAAAAATTGTTCTTGTGATAGTTTGTATATTTTTCATTTTACTACCTCCATCATTTCCACTTTTTCATTGTTTGATTGTACGTTGATTTTGGTGCTTTATTAATATGATATACATATATTGTTAAATCACTTTGACTTTATGTGTGCAATTATGCATTATTTGTTGGTGGATACAACATACGTGTGCTAGTTATGATTATGAGAATTCCATCAGTGGTCGTGTAATGTTTTAAATCTACTTAGCACATACTACGCCTGGTAAAATGGGCAGGTTGGGTTAGGTAACGGGTCAAGATGGGTGAGGGTCAGAACGGGTTTTAAGCAAAATCAGTTCGGGTCTAAATGAATTGTTCTTAAAAAACATCAATTTAGTTTAACTTAAGATGTGTTATAACTAAACAAATAGTCCATTTGGATAATTTTTAGTGATTTTCTCATCAAATATGTTATTAATCATTATTAAATGTTTGAATCAATTGCATTTACATACTTTTTTTGGTAACTCGTCTTGACCCGCATTGTGTTTAAGTGCTACTCATCTCAACCCATTCAATATTATGATGTTACCCATTTCAACCCATTATACTACAATTGTTTACCCAAACCAAATCATTTCCTTTGACGCAATAAAAATTGTCACCTCTAGCACACACTAATAATATAAGACAAATACAAGACACTTAATATATGCAGTTATTCACACACACACACACACACACAAAAGCACTTGCTAAATATCAACCTGCTTAAATTTTGTGTTCGAAATCGCTAGACACTACCGGATCAACTAGAGAGTTGTGAGTTTTTGTCCTGGGCGAGTAACACTCGTATATGGTTAAAGAAAATAATTTTTAGTAAATTATATTTATGTTGAATATTATTAGTTTATTAGTATGTGTGTACGTGTGTTTAATATAAAATGAATATCAATACAAATAAAAAACATAAATGTTCAATAGATTAATTATTTTAAAATATGATATTTATTCTATAATATTACAGACGTAAACAATAATCGGTTAAAAAAACAACGAAAACCAGCGAAAATTAATTAAAAACAACAAAATTCAACTTAGCTAAGTTGAACCGAGTTTTACCAATCCCGAATAATGTTAATTGAGTTTGACCGATTTCAAGTATTAATGTTAACCGAGTTAGATCGAATTGGTTCGAGTAACCAATACTGAGTAGTAGACTGCATAAGCCAAATTTACAGGCTTGAGTTGATGATCTTAATTGATAAGAAGACCTTAAAGGCAATGGAACAAATTATAATCATAACAATTATAAGAATGATTATTATTATGGCTATTTTATTCTATTCTGCATAGAGATCAACAAAATACATTGAAAAAAGGGAGGGTTCCAATAAAACCTTCATTTTGCAGAAAACTTAGAAAACTAATCTCAATTATTACCAATCAATTTCGTTTTTCGTTTTTTGTTTTAAATTTTGTTTTATTATAAAGTTATATTTGTTAACAAAAAGAAAAAAATAAACGTAACGCATGTTATTACATATATGTAACTTTATAGGTTACATATACGTAACCTCGCGATCTACATATTTTTATTAATAACATTTCTAAGCTAATAATAAAAAATCATGATTTTTTTTAAATTGATTGATTAGTAGAAGTTTTCTTAGTTTTCTCAAAAGTGAGGAGTTTTCTTTTGAATCATCCCCTATATATATATAATATAATATATAGGGAAAAGATAAAATGAAAACCATATCTTAATGAGAAAACCGCGAAAATCATGCAAAAATCAAGTAAAAACAACGTATTTTTTTTTTGCATAAATTTTTTTTTACGTTTTGTTACGTAGGTTTTACGTGGGTTTATAAAATATTTTTTTTAAAAAATATTTGGTCGGCGCTCTTTTGGTTTTTTTATAAAAATGTGCCCAATAGTGTTACAAATCTGTAAAAAAAATTCAAAAAAAATATGTTCTTTTTACGTGATTTTTGCATGGTTTTCTCATTGAGATGTGGTTTTCAAAATAACCATATCCTATATATATATATATATATATATATATATATATATATATATATAGGAAGGTAATGAGAAAACTCTTTATTTTAGAAAAAACCAAGAAAACTCATACTAACCGATAAATTTTTTAAAAAACATTTTTGATAAATTTTGTTATAGGGTTATAAACGATATAATATAAAAAAAATTTGAAAAATATGTAGATTATAAAGTTACGTATATGTAACTCAAAAAGCTACGTATGTAACTTATAAATTTACATATATGTAATAACCAGATTACATATTTTTTTATTTTTTATTTTTTTTACACTTCTTATCTTATAATAAAAGGAAAAAAATGAAAAAACATTAATTATTAATGATTGTGATTAGTTTTCTTCAAAATTATGGTTTTCTTATGTACTCTTCCCTATATGTGTGTGTGTGAATTCATAAAAACACATCATGATCAATTCAAATATTTGTTTGTTTTTATTTATATATCATTATTACACAACAATAAATTAACGTGCATTTAAAATTTAACATATTTGTAGTTTTTGCTTTTTCAACACATACGTTATCTGAAAAAAATACTACACATGTATTAAATCTTAAACACATATGAATTTAAACATACATATAAAAGACGAAAATGTTATACATGTGTAATAAAAATATTTAGAAAAAAAATAAAAATTTAAATTGATTTTGTGGCGGGTATTATGGATAATTGCAATAAAACATGGTTAGCAAATGACACACACATATATAGACAAAGGATAATTTAGAAACTAATTTTAATTAAGAAAACTCTTGAAAATTTGATGTAACATTCAATTTTTCTAGGTAATACATGTTATTATATGAAAAAAATAATAAAAATATAGTTTAAGTATTTGTTATACATGTGTTACAAAGTGACATTTTTACGATGTCAAAAAAAATTTCTTGAAGTAAAAAAGATTACTTATAAACTTTTAAAATTTGTGGCAATAAATGATTTTTAGTTTTTAATTGGTTATTAATTGAAGATTCATATTCATTAAGAATGTTCCTTTGCATTACATTTGTATTTGACTTTGTGGTGTTAGAGTTCATTTAAGTTCCTTTGTGCTTGTTTAGATTTTTTAATAGAGTTATGTCCAACTAAATAGTTTCTTTATCTTAAAAAGTCTAAAAATGATTCTTGATCATAAGATCAAATTTGAGAGAGAAAATTTAAAATTTTAGAGAGAAAAGTTATTTGAGGGTAATTTAATCATGACCAATTCCTCCTGTCTTTTTTAAATGTTCATAAGTTTTACAGATAATATTATTTTTAAAATATATATATCATAAAAACGAACATTTTTTATCTTTAAAATGAATATAGTGCTTTTATGAATAATTAAATGTTTCGGTTAATTATGTCTTTTTTAATAGGTCATTGTGTCATTCATATTAGTCATTGTGTCATCTTTGCCTGACATTACGTATTCTACAAAATCATTGTGTCTTATTTTGTTCAGGAAAACACAACATTAAGCAGCAACACAAAAGACAAAATGACATGTACAAAAGACACAATAAACTAGAAAAAAATAAATTTTTATAGCAACACTATACTTATTTTGAAGATTAAAAAATACTCATTTTTATGGTACATTCTTTTTCAAAAAATAATGTCGTATGTAGAAGTTATGAATGTTTAAGAATGTGAGAGAACTTGATAAAAAGTCAACGAACGTGATCATAATTATTAAAATATCTTTCAATAACTTGATTTAATCATAGTTATTAATTAATTAATAATATAATGACTCATGATCTTTTTTTAAGCATTTTTAAGATAAAATCTATTTTAGTTTAACCTAACTCTTCCTTAATGTTCATTCATGTTCGTTGTGAATGACAACGATGAAGATAAAAGAAACATATTAACACTTTCATCTTGTTAACAAACCCACCTGCAAAAGAAAATTTATTCATCCTGGTATTTGAGTGTTTAGCATGGTGATTGATTCCATGTGTTTACATTATTGTGTCGTTTGCTAATTTGTCATATAGATTAAATGTCAGGAATGCCTCGTGTTCGAGTATCGCTCAAACGGTCTTCAAGCTGGACTTAATCACCGGCTTCTTTATTCCTGGCTATCCTGCTAAGAACAGAAAACACCGTTAGCCTTATCACAGGAGGAAATCTCCTACAATTAGACTCCGGCGTGAGAATAAGTCTTTGGGTCGGGAAAGTAAGTTCAGCGAGAGATTAAGTAAAATGAGCAAGAGATGAAGTGAAGTGTGGAAGAGCAACCTGGTCCTGATATTTATACTAATCTTCTCCTGGAAGGCCGAGCTTCTGGGAACTGGAGCTTTCTTCTTTGGGTATGGTAGCCACATGCTTTTCTGATACCTTCCTTGTGTTCCTTGTATATTCCTTTTTGGTGAAAAGGGTTGACTTGATCACTTCAACGCTTTTCTGCTTTTCTCTTGACTTGACTGCTTCTTCCTTCTATCTTTGGTGTAAAGGCCTTACTCCCGACTTCCATGAGTATTCCTTCGATTAATCCGGTTCGTCTTGTAATTCCCGGCTGTCCAGCCTTCCGGCCTTCTTATCTTACCGAATTACTTGTTTCTTGTGTGGGACCACTATCCCACGTCATCAGCCCGCCAGCCATGTTGGCTTTGAATTGTTTTTCTTTGAAAAGGTGATCCTGGCTAAGTTCTTATCAAATGGTTCTTTGCCTCGTTGATTGTGCACATTGATAGCGAAATTGTCACATCGCCGCTTGATGTGACCTGGCCATTGAGTAACTGCAAGATGTCCCGTCAGTTTTAAACCGTCGCTGGCTTGTTTATTAAATCCGTTTGGATTTTCAAAATTCAATAAACGCATCTTCATCTTCTTTCTCCATTTCTTCTCTGCGGCGATAACTTTTGATTCAGGTATCCTCTCCCCTTTTTTGCTTTTTATCGTTTCATTTGTGTTGCTGTTCTTGGCCGTATCATCATGTCCAACCGTTTTGACATGAAAGATCGTTTGTGCGAACTCTCCGAGGCTGATTTTCGATCTTTTTGTACCCGGTGTCATGTGGGTCCTGAATTTTTCCCTATCCTTCCTCGGTCTGATCAGAACATTTGTGATTGTCCCTCTGGTTCGATTGCGTTGTACACCAGGTTCTTTGATTTTTCGAACCTTCGACTTCCCCTTTCCCTCTTTTGTTGCAATGTGTTAGAGTATTACCGCGTAGGGTTATTTCAGTTAGCACCGTTTGGGGTTAGCAAGATAACCCATTTTGAAATGGCTTGTAAGGCAGTCGGTGTTATTCCCACGATTGCTTTGTTTCGTCGGTATTTTCATTTAACCAAGAATGGAGACTGGTTTACCATTCAGAGGCGTAAAAATGATCGTCGATCTCAGTTTACTTTTGTGACAATTTGGCACTTCTGGATTAACACCGTTAATCCAAAACTAACCGAAACGATATGGAATCAAACAAAAATAAACTACAAGGGATAAGACTGAACAAAACAAGTTTATAAAACACTTAAAATATAAGAATTAAATTTGTAATTACATAATAGGCTTAATTTTGACTTTAGAAGTCAAAATTCGACCTTAATAATCAATTGAATTCGAATTTTTCATTAAAACCAAGTAATAACAGAATTTAATCAGTTGTAATCATCAACTTGATGATCAGTAACAACTAATATACGTTATTGACACATTAATTAGTCGAATTAAACCAAAAATCAAACCAAAAGTCGTAACCGTCGAAGTTGAGGACAAAGCCGTTCGAAATTGGGTATAATCGATCACAATTGATCAAAGTTCACATACACACACACTATTCGGCACCTTTAGGGTCTGCAACATCCATCAATTCGATCTCAGAAGCTGTGGGAAGAAGATTCGATCGAGAGGAGGCCGAAACACAAGTCCAACATCGACCTACTTCAATTTGATATCAAAACAAGTAAGTAATCGTTCCTACACCACCTAAAACAACCGATTAAACAAACCCCTATGTTGATTTCGTGAATAAACATCGAATTATATGAATTCAATAACTAGGGTTCATCATTATAGAACGGTTTGGGGGTTTTTGATCAAACGGGTTTAAAAATCAAATTCACCTTTACAGAGAGGTTCGAAACTATCATATTATTGAAAACCACATGTCAATTTCATCTGATAACAACAAATTGATAGTGTTCGAATTCTAGGGTTTTTAAGATGAAACCGTTTGGGGGTTTCGATGGAAATGGATGTGTGAATCAAATTGAATTACACAGAAAGTCTCGAAATCCTCTACTTGTCGAATACCCTCTGTTAATTTCATCAAACAACAATAAATTTTAAGATTTCAAATTTTAGGGTTCTTGGATGTAAACGAGTTGGGGGTTTTGAACTAATTGAACTTGTTATTCGATTTTAACACCACAGATAAGTTCGAAATTTCATGCTTAAAGAAAACCCTATCGTTTAGTAGGTTAACATAAACGAATTCAACAAGTTTGAATCATGAGTTTAGATACCCACGTTTGAAACCGATTAGATCACATTTAAGGGTTCTAAATTGATGATTTGATCGAATTATAACTATAGTAGGACTCGTTTGGATCCTTACAGCCAAAGCCCTATGTTCTGGGGGTCGATCGGATTCGAATTTCGGGTCAATTGGGTTATAATAGGGTTCAGTCAAAGTGAACTCAAGGGAACCAACTGATATGGAGTTAAAACTTAAAAGGATTAATTTTGATGGACTATTGCGAAATCTGATCTAGATGAACTGGTTTGGGCTTGGGCAGGGTGTTTGGGAGGCTGCAGGTTCGAATCCAGGCCCTTGCCGGTTTTTGAACAAAAAATCTGATTTTTGTTTTTAACATAACTTCCTCATTTCAAACCCAATTCCGTCCGTTCAAGTTGCGTTGGAACCGTAACGGAATTCCGAATGTAATGAAATGATAAGATTTATATTTTCACCTGAAAACATGATCGCATATAATTACGCATATTTCAATAAGATCGTATATATACTTATACGGTTTAATTAAACGATTTCAAAGACACACGTACATACGTATACACGTTTCTAACAAAACTAACATACGTGTGTTGACACGTATGTGATTTCACACATTAAACGACATTCCAAATAACGCAAAGTTATTGTTAAAACACATATTCTTCGTAGAGGATTTTCTGCGCGATTTCACGTGTGTTGATCATTTTGTTTGCTATCAAAGGTGCGTACATGGCCCCTTTTCTTATTTTAACTGTTTTGGGGGAGAAAACATGTGCAAACAAACATTTTAGATACATATCACTTGCATGAGTTAGCTATTTACAATAAGTGCGAACATAGCATTACAAGTCCTTACATATCGAACCGTTTAGTTTGCCGTAGTGCAAAGCGTGGTAGTTGGAAATAGATCTATTAGGTTTGACAAACCTCACTTGGTAGATTGTAGGTCTACACAAATGTTTGACTAGCCAATTCAAACATTACTATTGTTTGTGCTAGACAATAGTGGAAAGGCAAATTACATTCTAACAGTCAGCTTCGGTGTCGACCGCTTATGTAAATAGTACAAATGACTAGCTATCATGACTATGCATGTGTGATTATGTTATCTGCAAACATTTCGTTTCAAGCAGTTGTTCAAACATTTATGATTAAACAAACCTGTGTATGCACCAACCTTTGTGTTGACTTGATTTACATGTTTTCTCAGGACGTTAAGGTACAAGAACAAGCAAGCATGGACTAGGATGTGGAGTCGCATGCATATTTTAATTCTTGTGTTTTGAATTTGGACATTTAAGATTTTGACTTGTAATTTACAGTTTTCATACCGTTACGTTTGTTATTGTTTTAAAAACGCTTCCGCAACGTTAGAACTTTGATATTACAGTTTTAGACCAAAGTTATGTTTGAAAAGCATATAGAGGTCTTCACTATGTCTAAGGATCTGAGATCCTGGTTTGTCACGTCCCAAATGGTATGATTCCGTTAGTTGAAATTTGGGGGTGTGACAACTTTTAATGTTAGTCCCTCAGTTAAACAATGGAAAAACAAATTTTTCTGGGTATTTGCTGATCTTCTTCCATTTCCCCCGATGTCTCGTGATCCTCAAGAAGCCCTGTACGAGATCACTCTCCGGGACTCAGTTGTGAATATCGAGCATTATAATCTGTTGGTTTCAAATAAGACTCATATACGACCTTCTAGCGAGGACATGTTAGTGCTTGGCGGTTTGAGTCCTTATTGGGAAAACCTTGAAACCGTTCCTACCTTTATCCGTCATGGTGTTGGTACGTGAAAATTTGGTTCACTGATTTGTCTTATGATCGGGAAATAACTGACATTTGGTTCATTTGTTTGATCTTTGTGCAATGATGGGTCTGCTTGATGTAATGAAACTGGATACTAATTCAGATGTCGAGAGTTCATCCCGGCCGTTGGGCGATGGCGAAGAAGATGTCAGCAGTAGTTACAAGAAAACTGCTTATGAGGGTGGGGAATATAGCAGTGTTTTTCCTGAAGAAGGTGCTGTGCGATGTGATCTTCCTCCCTTGGAACCTGAAAGGAAAGAAGTGTCTCCGAAGCCTGCCAAAGGCAAGAAAAAGGCCAAACGTGTCCAGGATGCTGCTAGTTCGAGTGTTGCGAGTGGGTTAGATTTTCGAAAAGGAACTTAGCTGCCAAGGGGGCTTGGCTTCCCGTTCTTATCAAGAGGTGGAATCTTCCCTTTCCGAAGGTACTCAGTCCAATCCCCATGATGCATCAGAGGCGTCAGACTATCAGTTTTTACAAATTCGTGATCCTGAGGAGCCTGTTCAATGTCCTGGGCTTGAGGTAGGGTTTGCTGATCAACCTTTTGCTCCTTCCTGGGATGTGGTGAACAAAGATGTGTTTTCCAATCCTGTTGTGGCCTCGAAGGTGATGAAAGAATTCGTGCCACCTGGGTAAAGGCTGATTTCTTCCTCGATGGAAGATGAGGAGATGAGGAACAGGGTTGCTTGTTTGTGGGCGGAGCTTGGGTCGCTGTTTCTAGAGATGAGTCAACGTTGGGTGTCAACCTCTTGTGCCCTGGAGAAGAACAAAACCAATCTTTCTATTATGAACAACAAGATTAGCCAGTTGCAGCGTGATTTCAGTGCTATGGAAAAAGATCGGGAAGAAGAGAGTATCTGTTGTTTAGAAATTGAGAAAGCTTATACTGAGAAAGAGATTTTCCTGAACCAACAAATAACCGAGGCGAAAGAAGGTTTGGAGCGTGGGCTAGCACTGTTGGAGAAAAGTCGGGCTGAATTGAAAGAGAAACGCCGGGCATTTGAAAATGAAAACGAGAGAGCCAAGTTATCCTTGGAGGAGGCGCTGGCTCGAGCTCAAAGTTTGCAGGATCAGGTAATTGTGCTGTCCGCCGATCATGACTGGATTTTTAGCCATGGGTTTTCCCAGGTGGTTAATGGGCTGCATCATAGCTCGGAGTTCCTTAACCCCTTAGCAGCCGTTCAGAAGGCTGCGCATGAGTATGGCATGACTTCTGGGTTGAAGTCTGGGTATCGACACGCTGCGGCTGGACATGTGTTGGAAAAATTGCCTAACTACCAGTCTCAAGCCAAAATGAAACTCCATAATGCTGTAGCCACCTTTGAAGGCATGAGTTACCCATTTCTTGAGGCTGTTGCAGGTTGTGTAAAAGAGCCCTTATCTGTGTTGCAAGGTAAGCTGTGTTTGCTGTGTGTTAAGCTATATTTATATTTACAAATTTTGTAATCCTTTGTTGTTTTATCTAGGATTGCTACCCGAAGGATATGATGCTGGAGAGACGATGGTGTTTAGTGGCCAGGCCAGCCCTAGTCAATCAACATTTGCCACGCCATCCCCGGCAACTGCTGGGGCTTCGAAGTCTGTGATGAAACCTCCGGTTTCCCGTGCAGCCTCTGTTGAATCTTCCAAGGCGCCACTGTCTTCTCCCAAGGAAAACTGAAGTTCACCCCTGCGTGGGTTCTATGATTGTAATAACTAGTAGTTATTTACTTAAAACAATATTTTGTGTTTGACTATGCATTTCGCATGATGGTTTACTTAGTAATGGTATGTATGTTTTTGGATATTTATGTTTGTCTATTCTGTTGATGTGCATTGTTTATCATGGGTAGGATATGACCGTATTCCCATGAGGTGAGTTGTTTTAAGGACTCACCTTTTACTTAGGTAAGACAAGGTTGGATCCCAAGAAGCTGAGTTGTATTAGGAGCTCACCCTTTACTTGGGTAAGACAAGGCTGAACCCCAAGGAGCTTAGTTGTATTAGGAGCTCACCCTTTAGTTGGGTAAGACAAGGCTGGATCCCAAGGAGCTTAGTTGTATTAGGAGCTCACCCTTTAGTTGTGCCAGTGGAACTGGAACTCCAAACATACATAGGTGTAAACCATATTGTTTCAAAGTTTGTCAAAGGCACGAAGATCATGCTTTTATTGATAAAAGTAGCCAGGCTTTGATGTTACAAAAAATAAGGAGTACATTTCCTTAGCCCTATGGCTTACTTGTTACTTCAAACTAGACATAAAACTTTCGCAGACTGGGCATTCCAATGCCTGGGAATCGTTTTTCCTTGCATGTATTCGATCTTGTATGATCGTTTCTGGTGACATTCTCTGACTTTGTATGGTCCTTCCCATTTAGGACCCAACTTCCCTGTGTCTTCTTGCCTGCTAGCTTCATTTCTTCTAAGGACCAAATCCCCTGGTTGAAAACGTTCATTTCGTACTTTGAGGTTATAGTATCGAGCCATTTGGTGCTTGTACTTTGCTTCTTTAAGGCGTGTCGCTTCTCTTGTTTCCTCCAACATGTCTAAATTGAGGAAAATTTCCTTGTCATTCTCCGTTTCTGAGAAAAAGTGCTTCCTTGGGGAGGGTATGCCAATTTCACCCGGGATCATTGCCTCGCTTCCGAAGGTGAGGCTAAAAGGTGTTTTTCCATTGTTGGTTTTCTCTGTCGTGCGTAGCGCCCAAAGGACACTTGGAAGCTCATCTACCCAATTCTTCCTCGTTCTTCCCAGCCTTGTCTTTAAACCTTGAACAATGCTGCGGTTCATACATTCGACCTGGCCGTTGGGTTGTGGGTGTGCAACTGAGCTAAATATTTGCTTGATTTGTAACTCAGCACACCAAGATTTGAATGGTTCCTCTACGAATTGCTTTCCGTTGTCGGTAATGATTATTCCTGGCAACCCGAACCGACATACAATGTTTTCCCAGAAAAAATTTATGACATGTTTTCCAGTTATTGTTGCCAAAGGTTTGACCTTAGGCCATTTTGTAAAGTAATCTACAACAACCAACAGGAACTTGACTCCTCCCCTGCTGACCGGGAATGGACCAACAATGTCCATCCCCCATTTGTAGAAAGGCCAGGCTGAAGAGATTGTGATTAGGTCATACTTCGGGCTTTTTTGTACTGGGGTGTGTAATTGGCATCCTTCACACTTCCGAATTTCCTCCATGGTATCTCTGTGCATGGTTGGCCAATAGTACCCCATGTTCATCATCTTTGCTACTCTTGTTCGAGGGCCGGCATGTGTGCCGCAAATGCCCTCATGAATTTTCCTGATGAGATAACTACTATCTGTTGGGCCCAGGCACCTCAAAAGTGGTGCTAGGTATGATTTTCTGAATAGGATGCCATCCACCAATGTGTATTGTGTTGCTTTTAAGTGGGTATGTGCTGCTTCATCCTTATCTTCGGGCAGGAAATATGTGGCTAGGAAGTCCTGGATTGGGGTCATCCAACAAGGTTTGTCATCTTCAATTGTCTGAACTTCTGGGCTTGTAACCGCCCGCTTGTGAATAACTTCGACTGACACCTGTTTAGTTAGGTGGGCGAATACAACGGAGGCTAGCTTGCTCAACGCATCTGCTTTTTTGTTTTGGCTCCTGGCTATCTGGCTAACCTGCACCCATTCGAACTCTTTTAAGATTGCCTTTGTTTTTGCCAGATACACCTTCATTCTGTCACCCTTAGCTTCATAACTTCCGTTGATTTGATTTGCGACTAGCAGAGAATCCACATGCGCCTGGAGCTTTTGTACTTTCATGACCACTGCTAACTGTAGACCGGCTATCAATGCTTCATACTCAGCCTCGTTATTTGTACTTGGAAAATCCAGGAGAATTGCGTATGTGAGCTCTATGCCTTTTGGACTAATCAAAATTAGTCCTGCCCCCGAATCTTCTGCATTTGACGCACCATCCGTATACAACATCCATGTGTCTCTTGACTCACCCAGGCTGGCTGTGAAAATTGTTGCTTCTTGTGGTTCTGGTGGTACGCCTTCGAGGAGAAAGTCAGCCAAGACCTGGCCTTTTATGGCTAGTCGGGGCTGATAAGTGATTCTATGTTCTCCTAGTTCGATCGCCCATTTTGCCAACCTGCCTGAGTTTTTCGGTTTCTGCAAAATCTCCTTGATAGGCAAATTTGTTAGTATTGTAATTGGATGGGCCTGAAAATACCTTCTAAGCTTTCGGGAAGTGTGAATGATGGCCAGGACTGCTCTTTCTATTGCCGGGTATCGAGTTTCGGCCTCCCGAAGTACTCTGCTGACGAGATAGACTGGCAATTGTTGGCCGGACCGTTCGGCGACCAGGACAGAGCTTACTGCTTTTCCACCAACTGCGATGTACATTACCAGCTTTTTAGATGTTGTAGGAGCCAAAAAGGATGGAATGTTGGTTATGTAGGACTTCATATCCTGGAAAGCTGCCTCTGCTTCTTCGGTCCAGTGAAACTTGCTTGCATGAGTTTTGAGGGTTTTGAAGAATGGCAGAGATTTTTCTGCCAGCTTAGAGAGGAACCTATGTAAGGATCCCAACTTGCCATTCAGGCTTTGGACTTCCTTTTTGCTCGTTGGTGACGCCATCTTTTTCACTGCTTCTACTTTATCAGGATTTGCCCGGATGTCTTGTTTGCTTACAATGTGTCCCAGGAACTTACCTTCCTCAAAACCAAACGAACACTTTCCCGGGTTAAGTTTCATGTTGATTTTCTTCAGATTTTCAAATGTTTCTTCAATGTCTCGGAGCATCTTTTCTTCAGTGTTGCTCTTGATTACCAAATCATCCACATAGGCCTCCATATTCCTGCCTATCTGGCCTTGAAATACCGAATCTATCACCCGTTGGTACGTAGCCCCTGCATTTTTTAAACCAAACGACATTTTTGTGTAACAAAAAATACCCTTTGGTGTGTAGAATGTCGTTTTCTCTTCGTCTGCTTCATGCATCTGGATTTAGTGGTACCCCTTGTAGGCGTCTAAAAAACACTTAAATTTGAAGCCGGTCACTGCATCTACTTTGTAATCGATTTCGGGCAAAGGATAGCAATCCTTTGGGCAAGCTTTATTCAAATCTTTGAAATCGACACACATCCGCCATGTTCCGTCGTGCTTCCGAACCATAACTGGATTTGCGATCCAGGTATGGTATTGTACTTCTTTTAAGATCCCGGCGGAAACCAACTTTTCGACTTCTGGTGCTACATCCAGGCTTCGCTCTGTCTCCATCCCCCTTTTCTTCTGTGCCACCGGTCTGTAATTTTCTCGAACCTGTAATTGATGCTATGCAACCTTCCTGGGAACCCCGGTCATATCAGAAGGAGTCCAGGCAAAAACGTTTCGATTCCGTAGAAGTAACTGTATCAAACTTCTCTTGCCTTCCCTGCTAAGTGTGGGACCTATGTTGATTAGCTGAGTTGGGTATCGGGCATCCAAGCTTATTTTTGAATCATTGTCTTCCTCAGTCAGGAAAATTTCCTGCCCGTTGTATATGGTACAAATCCCAGCTTCTGTCGGGAATTTAACCATTCCATGGGCCGTTGAGACAATTGCCCCAAAGGCACTTATTCCTGGCCGTCCGAGTATGATGTTATACCTAGAGGGTGCCCGTATGACCAGGAAAGTTAAATCTTCTGTTCTGGTAAAACGACCAGTACCCAGGCTTATTGCAAGGGTTATTTCACCCAAGGGGTGTACTTTTTCCCCGGCAAACCCCACCAAGGGTGTATGTGATGTGACTAGTTTGGCCTTGATTTTCTCATCCAACTGCAGGAAACAATGTTCATACATTATTTCCGATGAGCTCCCTCCATCAAGATATACCCTGTGTACTCCTGTCCCTTCGACATTCGCCTTAATTACCATAGGTAAAGCGCCTGATCTATCATTCTGGGTAGGTGGGAATTTGATTTTTTGGCTCATCCACGCATGCCTGGGTTTGTTGGGGACTGGCGATTTGCTGTCGTGAGATACCACCATGATTTCCTTATTCTTCTTATCTTTTTCTCCTTGGTGCTTGTCAGAGTTGGTCTTTTTGTCTTTCAAATCTTTAATCAGGTGGGCTAAATCATCGGAATTCACTGCTGCTTCGATTCTTTTTCTCAGTTGAAAACAATCATTGGTATGATGTCCTACATCACCATGGAAGTCGCAAAACTTCCCGTTGTTCTTGTCTCCTCCCTTTAAGGGCTTTGGCGGACGAAAGCTGAACCTGGCCTCCTCTGTAGCTAGGATTTGTTTGGGTGTTTTCATGAGGGCCGTAAACTGTTAATGTTTACTCTTGTCTTCATCATGGTATCTGCTTCCATATCCCCCTTTGCTATATGGCTTGTACGAGTCTCCTGTTCAATACGAAGATCTTTTGTCAGTAAAAGACCTGTACCTGGGCGTGTTATGCCGTTGTCTAGGTGGAGATCGCTTCCAATGTTGGCTCTTAGGCCTCTTCCCGGTATCCAAAGCTTGAGCTGCTTCCTTCCCACGGACAAAGGCTTCTATCCTTTCCATGGCCTCCTCCATGGATTTTGGTATATTTCTATTGAGATCTTCGATCAATTTTCTGGGTCTAACTCCATGTATGTATCCCGAGACCCTCATTTGCTCCGTTGCACCACCAATGCTGAGACTTTCAGTTTTGTACCGTTCCATGAAAGCCCTTAGATCTTCATCCTCTTTCTGCTTGATATTGTGGAGCTCAACCGGATCCCGGGTATAGCGTTTTTGCTGCATGAAATTGGCGAGGAATTTCCCGCTAAGGTCCTCGAAAGTGTCTATGCTACCGTTGGGTAGGCTGTTAAACCATAACCGAGCAGGGCCTACAAGAGTCTGTGTGAACATATGACACCAGAGGGGTAGGCTCCATCTTTCTATTATGGCTGCTCCCGTGAATAATTCAAGATGGTCATCTGGATCACCCAAACCGTCATATGTTTTGACATTGGCTGGCATTTTTGTTTTTGGAGGGAAGGGAAAATTTGCTATCCTGGGTTAAAACTTGGTGTGAGTTGTCGGAACATAAGGCCGGGACAACTCATCTATCATTTCTGCGGTATGTTGAGGGTTTTCCATATTTTGGGTTGCGGGCAGTGTTTCAGTGTGAAAGGGTAGAGAAATGTGAGGCTGGGTATTTGGGTAAACATGGTGCATGGTAGGGTTGTAGGTGGAGGTGGACATGTTGGTAGTGGGTATTGCAGTCATCTGACCAGGTATGTATGTGGGGAAATTGTTTGCCATAAGGCTGTTGGTAAAAACAGGAGTCGCATGACTATGAGGGTAAGTGCTGAAACTGGGTAAAGCCAGGTTTCCCCCTAAAAAGGGTAAGTTGGCGTTATTCATTACAAGGTTTTGGCTGTAAGAAGGAAAAGGAATCATTTGTCCGGAAGTGGGTATGGGTGTATAGTATGGCATAGGTTCAGCCATTGTTAGCAAACTGCTGGCCGGACAAGTTGTCATGTCGGGCCTTTGGGTTTGGCCTGAAAATATGTCTAGGCTATTTTGGAACAATGACTGAGGCGTTTCGAAAGCCAAGGATGATGCGGTCGTGGAGGGGTTGGCGAACATGCCGGCCGTTTGTATCGGCATATGGGTTTCGATACCCGGGTGTGGCAAAGCACTAACGACAGGTTCCTCGTCGTACGCCAGGCGTATACGAACACCTCTAAGGCGCTCTTCTCGGACATATTCAGCTATTAGTTCTTGGATGCGGGGAAAGTGCTCCCGGATGCCTTCCGGCGTTAGTTCGACCACATCGTTGATGATGGGTGCTAGACTTGGAGAATGGGTGGGTACTAACAACGCTTCCGGGTTACTAGTACCTTCATCAGGACCTTGAGACATTATGCCTCGAAGGTGCTTTGTTTTACTTGAATAGAGCCCTTCTTCGTTCTGGATTTCAGAAAATTCGTGGCCCCACGGTGGGCGCCAATTTTCGAGTATCGCTCAAACGGTCTTCAAGCTGGACTTAATCACCGGCTTCTCTATTCCTGGCTATCCTGCTAAGAACTGAAAACACCGTTAGCCTTATCGCAGGAAGGAATCTCCTGCAATTAGACTCCGGCGTGAGAATAAGTCTCTGGGTCGGAAAAGTAAGTTCAGCGAGAGATTAAGTAAAATGAGCAAGAGATGAAGTGAAGTGTGGAAGAACAACCTGGTCCTGATATTTATACTAATCTTCTCCTGGAAGGCCGAGCTTCTGGGAACTGGAGCTTTCTTCTTGGGGTATGGTAGCCACATGCTTTTCTGATACCTTCCTTGTGTTCCTTGTATATTCCTTTTTGGTGAAAAGGGTTGACTTGATCACTTCAACGCCTTTTCTACTTTTCTCTCGACTTAACTGCTTCTTCCTTCTATCTTTGGTGTAAAGGCCTTACTCCCGACTTCTATGAGTATTCCTCCGGTTAATCCGGTTCGTCTTGTAATTCCCGGCTGTCCAGCCTTCCGGCCTTCTTATCTTACCGAATTACTTGTTTCTTGTGGGGGATCACTATCCCACGTCATCACCTCGTCGTAAAAGAAAATATAAATTCTTGTGGTTTAATTCAATCAATATAATAAAAATTTGTTAAAATCTAAAAATTAATTTCAATTCACAAGTTATATAAACTTGTCAAATTTTACATATAAATCTAATTTTTTTTAAAAATTCCATGTAAAACTGAATCATATATACATGAATTATTTTATTATAATATTTGTTCCATTGTTAAATTAATAACTCTCAAAATTTTGCAAAATGGTGAGTCATATATACACATGATATATTATTAGGTTTGAAATTTTTTTTTATTAAATATATATGAAAATTAACATCTTATAACTAATGTGATATTATAATTTATTTTACTTTTACAGGCAATAAATCAGTCAACTTTTTATATTAACGAAATTGTGAAAGCAGACAAAATTTGTTTATTTTATTTTATTTTTTTTATTTTCCTAAGAAAAAATGACCATCAAAATTCACTTGGATACCATACCAAACCAAGCCATATAAATAAACAAATATATATGCAATGTTTTCAACCCATTCAGCCAACTCACACATGTACCGATGAGAAGTTGAGCTAACATTCTCAATTTCTATACCAACTTATATACTTGTCACCATTTCTTTCGTACCATATCTTCTATATAAACCAAATTAACAAATTCATAGATACACATTCTCAAGCCAATTTGAAATAATATTCATGTCTGCTCTTTCTCTTATAACAACAATGGCACGTTATAACCTTAATTCGTTACTCATGATATTACTCTCCATCACTTTAGTATCAATCAATGGTGGAAACATTGTTGTCGAGGCACGTTTACTTTTGGAAGTCCCCAAGCTTTCAGAGCCAACTCTTCCTAACATTCCCGTACCTACACTTCCTGAAGTTCCAAAGCCTACCATTCCAGAGATTCCCAAGCCCACACTTCCCGAAATTCCCAAGCCTGCACTTCCTGAAGTTTCAAAGCCCACTATTCCAGAGATTCCTAAACCTACACTTCCCGAGATTCCTAAGCCTACATTACCTGAAATTCCCAAGCCCACACTTCCCGAAGTTTCAAAGCCTATCGGTCCTGAGATTCCTAAACCTACACTTCCCGAAGTTGCAAAGTCCACCATTCCTGAGAATACTAAGCCTACACTTCCTGAGATTCCCAAACCTACACTTCCTGAAGTCCCAAAGCCCACCGTTCCTGAGATTCCCAAGCCCACACTTCCTGAGATTCCCAAGCCCACTATTCCAGAGATTCCTAAACCCACACTTCCTGAGATTCCTAAGCCTACACTTCCCGAAGCTCCAAAGCCCACTATTCCAGAGATTCCTAAACCCACACTTCCTGAGATTCCTAAGCCTACACTTCCCGAAGCTCCAAAGCCCATCAGTCCTGAGATTCCTAAACCTACACTTCCTAAAGTTGCAAAGTCCACCATTCCTGAGACTCCTAAGCCTACGCTTCCCGAAATTCCTAAGCCTACACTTCCCGAGATTCCTAAACCTACACTTCCTGAAGTCCCAAAACCCACCATTCCTGAGATTCCAAAGCCCATACTTCCTAAGACTCCCAAGCCAACACTACCCGAGGTTCCAAAGCTTGAAGTTCCAGAGTTTCCTAAGCCCCTATTTCCTGATATTCCAAAGCCTGCAATTCCAGAGATTCCAAAGCCTGACGTGCCAACTCAACCAAAACCATAAGTACCAACGGTTCCAAAAGATCATGACCTGCCTAAGTCCACCATCCCTGAGATGCCGATGGAATTTCTTTTATTTTCGCAACCTCATCCATAGAAAATTACCTTTCTAATAGCTTGTATATTTTTCATTTTACTATAACCATCATTTCCAGCTTTTCCATGGTTTGATTGTACCGTAATTTTTCTGCTTCATTTATACAATATAGATATTTTGTTGAATCACTTTGATTCTATGTATGTATTATTATTTGTGGAAGCAGCATATGTGCTATTTATGACTATGAATGATACAGTAAGGTTTTATACCTTGCCTACCCTCTACTATTTAATAATACAACACAAATACAAGACACGTTATGTAAAAAAATAATAAAATTATAAAATTATAAAATAAATAAATTATAAATATCATCAAGCTGCTTTAGTTTTATGTAATGGTGATCTTAATTGATAAGATGATCTTAAGGAAAGGGAACAAGTTGTAATTATAACAATTATAAGAATGATTATTATGGTTATTTTATTCAACTTAGAGATAAACAACATATATATAAAGAAGAATTATTTAAAAACTAGAAGTATATCATTAGACTATAATTCTATTAAACAATGGAGATATATTATGCAAACCTTAGACTTCACTGTTAGAAGAAAATAAATCATAATTAATTATTTTGTTATTATAATAATTAAAGTTTTCCATGTAGTATTATGGTACCATAGATTTCAAAGCCTAAACTATAGTTTCCAAGACCTAAAAGTGCTAGAGATCAAACATCAACACTTCTAAGGTGGTGTTTGTTTTCCCAAAAGGTATGTGTAGGCTCTTTTGTCTGCGTCACACAGACCATGCACAGGCATTGTTATCTGCAGACTGTTTGTTTTTCGAAGATGTTTCATTAAAAAAATGTATGCACGAGCTCTTCTTGATGCAGATCTGGCCCAACTACTTATAAGATCTTCTAAAGCCTACATAGGCCATGTATCATCACCATTACTGACCACCCACCTCCACCACCACCATCCAGCACCACTGTCCATCACCACCACCGTTGGCCACCACCGTCACTCACCACTGTCGGCCACCCCCACCAGCACCACCACCACCACCGTTGACCACCCCCATCACCCACCACCAGCACCAATTTATTTTAACAGTCAACAGACGTAACAAACAATTTTCTTTTTGCAGAATGCAGAGATTTTTTTCGCCTCTTCTTTTACAGATGTCTGCCGATGTGGTCCGCAGACTGCAGACATTTTATCTCTTGAAAAACAAACACCACCTAAGTTTCCAAGGCCTAAAGTTCTAGGTTTTTTTGAACCCTGAACTTCATGAGGTTCTAAAATCTGAAGTTTCCAAGCTTCCATAGCCCATGCTTCCTAAATTCCGCAAGCCTATATTTCTTGAGATTTAAAACCCACAATTCCAAGAATCTTAAAGTTAGAGCTGCCAACCATTCTTGAATTGGCCAAAACCTTCCTGCCCATTATTTACATCCTCCTTAGAGAACCGCTTTGAAAGCTTGTGACACGTTCACATAATTCTACTAGTATTACTATCATCATTTCAGAGTGTTCGATTATTTGTTTCGTTGTATTATGATTTATTTATGTATATATATTTTTTAACTTCCTAAATATATATGATATGGACTTGTAGCTTAGTATATATTGTTGGTGGTAGAAACTTTATTTATTCGATGCATGATTAATTATGAGAGGTCTCGGGTTGGAGTCTCACCTGGAGCAAAATATTGCTCTGGGTTGAGCCAGGGGGTTTTTCTAGTTGTAGGTTTCCTTCTGGGCAGGTGGGTCAAGTCACCACGTTCTGTTATTTGGGCAGAATGGTGATCTATTTGTCAGAGTGATCCCGGGTGACCGGGCGTTTGCTGTTCAAAAAAATTATGAGACATCAATCTCAACTGTTGAATGTTAAAGTAGGAGACATGGATGTCATGTGCTATTATCACCTTTTGTTGAATTTCACATCAACTTTACTTATGTTTTAGCAATGGGTTTTCACATGTAATCTTAGTCTACCATCAGTCAAACTAGCTCACAAATACCAAAGAAAAGGTAACATTTAGTTTTGTATTTTTGGCCTTTCTCTTCTAGTTTTATTCTTTATAAACAACAGATTGCAGTGGTTGATCGAGACGGTCAAAGGGGTTAGCTTTTTCTTTTTCCGGTGTGTTTCTAGTCGATTCTTTGATATATTGGTGAAAGATAACTAGTTGAATTCGAATCCATTGGTATATAGGCTGAAAGCTTGTGAAGAAGACGATCATCGTGATTATTCTAAAGCACCTACAAACATTGTTGAAAATTTCTAAAGTTTAAACATTGATTTAGTGGTCTAGATGAGTTTGTTTTTTACTATTTGTGATGATCGTAGCTTGGTGTTGCTATATATAACCTCAAATTATGGTTGACATGAGATCTTTTTAGATTACGTTGAAAATGTTTAACTTGTCAAATAATTTAATAAATATATGACTTACATCTAAATATCCAAAATATATCATGGGAAATGATACATTAAAAACTCACTTGAGTTGAGAAAAACCATTAAAACTAAATAAAACTCATTATAACTTTCAATTTTTTATTTGTTTAGGTATGTAATATACGTTCTTATAATTAAGAAAATTTAAAAAAATTATAAATAAAAAAGTTATATGTGTTTGTTACACATATGTTACATATTTGGTTTTACTGTTACACAATATAAAAACGTCATTATGTAACATGTGTAACAAGCACTTATAATTCTTTTTATATTATTATTATAATCACATAAATTACATACTTAAATACAAAAAAAAATCGAATTTTACACTGGGTTTTTATTGGCTTTCTTAATTAAAATGGGTTTCTAAAGTATCATTTTTCAATATATAATAGCCTTATAGGCAAATATATAATCAAAACATGATTGATAATAGAATATCGATATGGTAATTAAGAAAATATAATAAAAAAAAGAAGAAAATATTTCATTATTATACCTCCTCAAAACTTAAGGTAAAAGAAGTTTTAATTGGCGCAATTACTTGTCAATAGTAGCTTAAAAGTCCATACATATACAACTTAAATACTAATTGTAAAATATAAATATATAAACAGAAAGACTAAATAATATTGACCGCCATTTTTTCTTTCATTTCTAGCACCAATAATAAGTATTAGAGATTACGTACGAAGGACATTAATACCGTACTAAAGCTATCAAATAAATAAATAAATAAAAGGCACAAAATTCTAACTTTTGATAAGATTTAAACACGTAGGAATTCTATAGAAATGAGAAGTTGAGCTAACATCCCCAAACTCTCAATAATTCCTACCAACTTATCTACCTTATCACTCATGTTCACATTCCACCTCTTCTATATAAATCCAAATCAACACATGCATGATCATACACATTCACAAAAAAACTCAATCAAATTCAACACTTTCCTAACATCTTATTATATATTCAAGTGTCTGCCCTTTGAAACAACAATGGCACACTCCCACCTCAATTCCTTCCTCTTGATACTACTTTCACTCTCTTTAGCATCAATCAATGGTGGCACTGAGGCGCGTCATCTTTTGGAGGTACCAGAGCTTCCAAAGCCTCAAGTCCCAGAGATCCCAAAACCAAATCTTCCTGAGATTCCAAAGCCTGAAGTTCCAGAGATACCAAAGCCTGAAGTTCCTGAGGTTCCAAAACCAGATGTCCCTGTGATACCGAAGCCTGAGGTCCCTGTGATTCCAAAGCCTGAGGTCCCTAAGCTTCCAAAGCCTACGCTTCCTGAGTTTCCCAAGCCTACATTTCCTGAGATTCCAAAGCCTCAAGCTCCAGAGATACCGAAGCCCAAACTTCCTGAGGTTACAAAACCTGAAATCCCTGTGATTCCAAAGCCTGAAGTCCCCGAGCTTCCAAAGCCCACACTTCCTGAGTTTCCCAAGCCTACATTTCCTGAGATTCCAAAACCCACGATTCCAGAGATCCCAAAGCCCACATTTCCAGAAATCCCGACACCAAAAGTACCTGGATTGCCCAAGGACTTAACTAACCCTTCTCTTCCTCATCCTTAGAGAACTGCTTTTGTGAATGCTTGTGATATGTTCACTTACTTCTACTATTTTTACTAGTACTATTACTACCAGTATTTCAGAGTGTTCGATGATTTGTTTTGTTATGTAATGATTTGTTTGTGTATTTTATACTTCCTAATTAATTAATATATGATATGAATTTATTACTTTATCAGTTTGTTGTCATGTATGTATCATCGTTGGTAGCAGCTAACAATGTTGTCCATTTATGACTGAGACATCGATCTCAACTGGTGAATGTAAAGTGGGAGAACCGGATGATGTTTTAATTGGTCTGCACATGCTACCTTAGCCTATCAGCAGTAACCTCACAGTTACCAAAAAAGATGAACATTTAGTTAGTTTTGCATTTTTAGTCTTTTGAGAACCGGGTGATGTAATTTAAATAATTTAATTGCTTTCCCTTTGATAAATATAAAAATAAATGCAACTACCTACAGATTATTTTAGAGAACTTAAAAAATTGAGAGGATCGACACAGTGACGGATCCAGAAATCTTTTATATTGGAGGTAGAATATTTTTAGAAACATTTGAGTATTACTATGTAATAATTTTTTTCTACTATTAAGTTGGGTTGAGTCATGTTAAAAAAAGACAATTATACTAAATTTCATAGACAAAACATAATAAAAGTACAAGATATCCCAAATTTATTCTCTATGAGTTTTCATTTTTTAAAATCTATCCAGATATAGGAGACTTTCCTAATATTTCTTCACAAAACAAATACAATTAACACTTAAATTATTGTCATCAATCCAATTATGCAAATATATAAGGAACGTATGGTTGTAAAATATTAAGATAGTCGGTTATAATTTTAACATTTGTGGTACTCCTGAGAAAAAATTTAAGGTGGGACGGCTGCCGCCCCAGTGACAGGAACATGAGTATGTTAAGAGCCTCCAAAGTGCACCCCAATTGGTGATGCAATTATGTAGAGGGACTCAAAGGTTCGGTGAATTCGGTTCGGGTTAACAAAAGTGAAAACCGGTTTTGCTAGGAATTATGTAGAGGGACTCAAAGGTTTAGTGAATTCGGTTCGGGTTAACAAAATTTAAATTTAAATTAATAAAGTTTTGACACTTTTGTTCTCAAATAATGCTGATCGATAAGTAAGCTTTATGAATATTGCTTTTAAAAAATATATATAATACTTTTTAATTTCTATATATATTGGTATGCCATGTTTATTTCAAACATAAAATATATATTTGAAACAAAGTTGTCACAATTCACGGCCAATTGCCCAAAACAAGATTATACTAGTTTTATACCCGTCCGGTGGACGGGTATTATAACATTATAATAATATAATGATTTTTTGGGTTACTTGTTTGATCTGGTCAAAAGTGCCTTCTAGCTCAATGTTTTAAGATTTGTGTTTTGAGTCGTAGCTTTTTATAGAAAGCCTAGCTCAGTCAAGTGACAGATTTGTTTGGAGTAAACACCATTTTTAATAATGATTGGTCCAGCAAGGGAACCTAATATACTAATATTGGCGATTGTTGACTGTTGAGGCTTATAAGCCATCTACAGCCACATGGTTGTATGCTGAATCAAAATCCATGCAAGGGGGACCATCACCTCCAAATCTGATGGTGTTTGCAAGACCCATAACACATGGATCTTCATGATGAGATGGAACTGTTGGTTTTCGTAGCTTCCATTCTAGATGAGCAAAATGACACTTGTCACCAAACGAACATCCTGCTGCATTGTTGTATTTGTTGCACAGGTTAGTTTTAAAAACTGGTGGAGATTGACCACCTAGAAATGTTGATAGAAGACCTAGATTTCTCATAGTTGAAGGTAATGTTGGGTTGCCACCTATCATTTACAAGCTTTCAATAAGAGTATAAGACTACAATTTACAAAGTACAAAATCAATAGAAAACCTACTGGTAACTCAATCACCATCAGTCATAATCATAAAAAAATAACAAACAAACAACAATATAAGAAGAAACGTGAGGTCATGTTATCATTTATACTGTAGAACATAAACTAATAAAAGAAGAATGCACTCATTTGTACTACTTAAATTGAACAAATAACAGAGGAAACAAAAGGAAAAGAATGTAAGCATAAATACCTTGAAAAGGATGACGGTTTAAAATGTCAGATCAGTGAATTCCTTCCCGAGTGAATAAGATCTCAAATACTTAAGAAGCTGTAGCTTGTTAAATCGCATTAACTATCATAAATAAGCTGAAAAGAAGGCACAACACATATACTTTCATCATCAGAGGTTGATTTTAATAAAAAATTGGGCCAACGTTAATATAACACCATGACTATTATTATCTATTAGATAGAAACTCACCATGTAGTCATTTTTTATTGGGAAAATTGCCATAATGATCATTGTTGACCACATGTTTACCAAAATGATCACACTGATTCCGGCGTCAAAGACGCCCATTTAGACGCCCCTTTAGACGCCCATTTTGTGTACTTTTTTACAATATACGGGCCCACATGTCGGCGGCTTTGTCGGGGTGTCTAAGACTCCTTTTCTACCGGCGTCTTAGACGCCAACTTAGACGCTGACTTAGCCGCCTTTAGACGCCCTTTTTTTTTGTAATAATTACAGAAAAAGGGCGTCTAAAGGCCTCTAATTCGGCGTCTAAGTTGGCGTCTAAGACGCCGGTAGAAAAGGAGTCTTAGACACCCCGACAAAGCCGCCGACATGTGGGCCCGTATGTTGTAAAAAAGTACACAAAATGTCTTACTTCACTGTCGAGAAACGAAAGAAGACTTCCATCTCCAAGTTTAACTCATACGTGGGCGGACCTTCGAAAGTTTTAACATACGCAATAGGGATTCGCAAATCTTCCAGATGTAGAGCACGCAGGGCTTTGAACCCAAACACAGGCGTCTAAAGGGGCGTCTAAATGGGAGTCTTAGACGCCAGAATCTGTGTGATCATTTTGGTAATTTTTTGGTCAACATTGATCAAATTGGTAATTTTTCCCTTTTTTATTCCCCTAAACAATATCGTTACCAACAATTTTCACAAACGAAAACTTAAACTGTTGGCCAATTTTCAATTTCTAGTTTTCTTGAATGGCACCTTGATCGGTGGCTTGTTTGCAGTTTTCCAATTAACAATTCCTGGTGATACCTTATCAAATGATTCCAGTAGTACCCACCTGGGGCGGGGGAGCAAATTAGGGTTAAATATGGAAAATTTTATTTTACTTAATTAGCAAAAGATAGCACAAAAGAGGATACCTACCCACAGCGTCGTCGTGTTTTAGGGTACGCCACCCTAAGGACTCCGAGAAATCGAGACGAGAATGCCATCATCTGGTCCTTTTGCTATTCCTGGAACCGTTTTTTCGAGCCGTTTTTGCAACATCTTGAGCTAGGGTTTAAGATATCTTTAAGATCCTCTCGAGATGTCTGCAGCAGAGATAGAGGGGACATTGGTTGTGAGAATACACCGCCGTCTGCGTCATTTGCAGGTTTCCGATTGATCGGTTGTGGTGATGGTGGCAGTACGAAGGTGATGTGAGGTTAATTAACGTGTGAGGATAAGTGGGAGGAAGAGGGCATGGAGGTTAATTAACCTCCTCTCCTGCAAAACTGTTCAAAAATGGTTCTAACCGCCTATTTTATGCGGCCAAGATCAGATCTTGAGGAATTTAGACGGTCCAGATTAGCTTTCAGAGCGGTTGAAACGACCGGCGTCTATATATATATAATTTGCCATTGCATTTGCTTTATTGTTAAAACCAGTGCGCATGTTAAATCTATAATTTATAATATGGGTTATGTTAAACTAAATAAAAATAAGTCTGTTAACCTAAAAAACCTAAAAAGATCTTGAGTCATTAGATCATTAATTAATAGTTATGATTAAATCAAGTTGTAAACACGGTCAACTTTATAGCTATCAAAAATTGGTTTTTATACATCTCTCTTATTAAATATTTGTAACAAGCATTTTTTACATTTAACTTTTTTCTTCTCTTTTCTATTAAATAATCATGATTTTATTCAATCTATTAAATATAAATATTAAACAATTAATAAAAAAATTTAAAAATAATAAATGATGATATTTGTATATAAAATGATTAAATTATGTATGAATAATTACTTTAGATAATAAAACAATAATCAAAATTTTTAATAACAATAGTAATATCTTTAACATTTTTGATTTCTAATAACTGAGATATTTGAATTAACTAAAGTTAAAAATCTAATTAGTTAGTTTTCTATAAGAAACTAACTATTTTAAAGTTTGATGAGAATGTGTAATATTTTTGTGATTATTAAAGTTAAAAAATATGATTTGAAATTACCGTTAAACATACAAGACAAAAAATGTAAATTTTATCATCATTTACATAATTTTCTGCTTTTATTTTATTTTTTTGAAAATATATTGTTTTTAAGTATTTTTTTTGTAAAACTATTATTTTCTAAAAATAACAAATTGAAATATTTCTTATTTTTTTTAAAAAAATTGATATTTATGAAAAACTATACTTTATAAACTTTTTAAAATACATTTTATAATAAAATGATTCGATTTAAATATACAAAAAATATTTTTAAATTTGCAAAATAAAAATAATATCATTTGTTATTACTATTATAATTATTTAATAAGATAGATAATATAATTTATTTAATAGGAGAGATAATATAATGTATTTAATAAGAAATAATTAAATAAGTGCATAAAAATTTGACAAGTGGCATTTTGGCTTTAGAATGTGACAAGTGGCAAATGAAGATTTTTGTATATTAGAATAGATAGATATAATTACAAATATGTCATATTCTTTAAATATTTATAAAACTATATTTGACAAAATATATGATATGTTATTTTAAATAAATAATTTTAAAATTTATTTAATTAACCTTTATAATACAGTTATTAACCTAATACTTAAATATATATGTAATGTTAATTTCCATTCTTTTTCTTTATAATTCATTCGCTTTTATGTTAAAATAATTCCTAAATATTATTGAATATTTTTAGTTTCCTTATGTTCAATTTCTTAAATTGTTTCCGATTTCAAAATTTTATGTATTCAGATAACAATTATTTCATTTCTTTTTAAATGAGAATTTACTCATATTTAAAATGTTTGATACTTTGTATATTCATGTGAATAGCATTTTATTTAATTGTTTTTATTTTTAATAACTTAAATAATCATTTTATTCATCAAATATTGTTGATTACCGAAATTTTTAATTTTCCGATTTATGTTAATGTATTCTTTTAACTTCTTTAAATTTCAATAGTGTCTTCTATATAATCAATTTATGTATCATAAAAGTTACAACTGAGGTTTCTAGATTATCAATGATAAAATATGATTATTATTAAAAACACATAAAGTTTTGTCGTACCATGTTTTTTTGAGCGACAACAGTTTATTTACATCGCCAAAAAAGTTTGTACATCAGTCACACTAACTAGATTTCATCGATTCAGAAGAAACCCATCACTGAAAAAACTCTCTGTTCATCCAAAAGCAATTACTGCTTTTGTAGTGACTTGAACCCAAAACATCTTATAAAAGAAGTAAAAGAGGTATCACTAGATTAGAAGTCATTTAGTTTTTGTTGTATCATATAATTTATATGACAAATGCAAAAAAATATGTGTGAGACTATATTAACATAGCTATGTAAGATATAGCTTTGTGAGTTCAAAGTTTGTAAGTTGTAGGTTTGTGAGTTTATTATTTTCTAGATTTTTTTTTAAATCGTGTCTAACAATTTTTAATATTTCACTAGTACTTGCAAAAATTCGATCGGGTGGGACAAGAAAATCAAACAAGAACGAGAATTAATTTCATAGAAGAGAAGCATACCCTCAATTCACAATGAACTTGATCAATTTTCTATATTTAAACCAAACCAAACCAAATGGAGACACAATATAGTGGATGAACAGACACAATAACCATTAATAACCGTCAGCGGTCTGACGGTTACTTCAAACTTTCAAAGTGTTGCTGAGCATAGTCACTATCATTCATGCATTTTTCAATTAAGCAACTTTTGCGCAAAATAAAATTTACTTACATTGGACAGCACGACCTTTGCTATTTATATACTTTGCCCCCTAAGACCCATTGAGGGCCAACCCCCGACCTAAGGTGAACAAATTAACAACCATAAATGATAATCATAACCAACATAAGCCAACCGATTGTAGGCTGTATCACAGAAAATAAACACGAATTTTTACACCGAATGAATTGAAAGTCGTGACTAACACTTTCAAATCAAACTAATTGTAGTTCACCCAAATATTTGATCGGATAAAATTCAATTCTAATTGAAGAAGTATGAAAATCATAGTCAATCTTGAATGAACCAGCGTTTGATCGAAATATCCCATTCTAGAGTATGTTGGGTTGAAGAAAACTGTCTCCAGCCAGAGGCTCTGCCCCTTGAACCGCCCTCTATATGGGGGTGCTGCCCTCGAACCCCCGCCAATGCCTCCTTGAACCCTCATTGAATCATAAACCTTAACCAAGTGTGCACTCTACACCCAACTTGTTTAGATGAATTTCATGATTCATATTGATCAACAAAATTATCAAATTACACTAAAATATCTAACACCGATTTTAACTGATAACCCATATAATCGATGGCTATGGTTATGAAGCTTTGGTTGACCAACCAATTGATTATGGTTAAGATTATGTAGCTTAGATTAATCAATATAACCAAAACCGAACCAAACTTGGCAACTGAAGTCTAAAGATGTATATTTGCAGTTCATACTAAATCATTTTGTAATATAGTTTAGCCCATATAATCAAATATAGCAGCATACTTTCATGTCTCTTTTTTTTTTTTTTTACCTATAACAGCAAAGGTAGAGGAATAAAACACAGAATGGAGAAACAGAGAGAACTGCTGATAAAAATTGAGACTAAAATAATGATATAACAAGTTGGTGCTGCAGGACAGCTATAGCTATGTTATACATAAAGGTTACATAAACTTTCACTATGCTCTAAATGGATCCAATAATACAGCACAAAGAACAGTCTTGCAATATTTAGATTTGTTTCATTAGATTATTAGATTCAAGAGATTAAGAACAGTATAAAAATCAAGACCAAAATTCGCGATTCTTGATGGCATACCCGACTGATTCCTGCCTTTGACTGTTCTTCTGGTAATCAAGAGTCCATTTTTCATATGTACAATCCACAAAGTCATAGTAGCCACCATGGAGCGAAAGCAGGCCTTCTGCGACCCGTGATTCTAACCACGGGTATGTAAGCAAGTTTAATAGTGAATTATTTATTGATTCCTGCAAAGTAGCAAGCCAAAAGTCAAACTTAGAACATTCAAGTTCAAAATCGGATTTTTCTTTAGGCAACATTTAATCCCAACATACATTTATGTTAGACAGTTGGCTCAAAGAACAAACAAATAAACATGATTTCAAACTGCCATCACATATTGTTACATTATGCAATTCAAGAAGAGAAGAATTAGTGCAATTGTAGCTCAATCTTACCAATAAACTTTGACTGCATAATCATTTGAATTTAAACTTTTTTCACTTTTGACCCACAAACATAATTAGAGTCATCATTCACCCCCTGATAATGTTTTTTGCACTTTATTCTTCACAACAATGTTGGTTCCTCGCCTTCATGCCGTGCCAAGTTATCTTCTTCACTTTTCTCCGGTTTGGATATTCATTCACAAACTAACCAATCTCACCACACTTGAATCATCTAACGTGACTTATCTTATGGGAACTGGTCACCATCTTGACCTTTCACAAACCATGACCTCTTCTCTGATCACGTCCAAGGTCACCCTAATTTGAACTTTCACAACCAAAATGCTCAACCGTGCTTTTTCTTCTTTTCCCTTTCAGGAAGCATCAACATCTCATGAATGTTTTCTTTTTGGTTGGGTCCCTTGACATGTTCTTCATATGTCTTTAACCTCTCAACGGCTTCCTCAAATGCTCAACACATTGCTCTATTGCTCTATTGAGGTCACGATATAAAGGAATAATTTAGGCATAGAATAGAGCAACCGTTTTACCAAGACCTTCTCTTTGATGTCTGATCTAAGACATCTTGCTTTTGAAGTAGCTCACTCATTTTACTTGCAAAATTATATACCGTGTCCTTCTCCTACATGTGTAAGCTTTCAAGCTCTATTCACAATGTTTGAAGCCTAGTTGTTTGTACTTGATCCACCCCTAGGAAATGTTTTTTCAGCCCTTTCCAAAGTTGTTTTGCATCTGTATAAGATGTCATTTGTAGCACAAGTTCTAAAGATATGGCTTGAATCAAGAAAGCAAGATCCCTCGTTGATTTTTTTTGCATCAACAGTAGCAGCAACAGGATAGCCCACACCGGATAGTTTGAAGACGTCAAAACCGGACTCTAATTACCATTGTCATATTTTTGCTTAAACAACTTCAATCCTACTGATGAAACCTGATACACCACACCTTTTCTTGGGTCGTACAACAATCTATTCTTGACCATCGATCAAAAGAAAAAGTGTGCTCCCTTGATGCTTTTAACTTTTTTTTTCTTTAGCTGCTAAGCGAGACTAGATTTAAAGTCTCCTGCTTGACAAACCTTTCCCGTCCACTTTTCCTACAAATTTGATCAGATCCTTCTGTCAAAAAATAACCAGTTGTTGGGTTGTCAAAAAAAGGTCTTATCCTTGGCGAGGAATGAAGGTTTGGGCACCTAAATCAAAAAGCAAGGTTGTTAAAGAAGTCCAATCACTCCCTAATCCGATTTGAACCTACATTGACCATATGGTTGCCTGGAGCTCTTAAAAAAACAGTACAGTGACTTCTTATTTTGTTGTCACAGGCCCGGGTGTTACGGATCGAAACCATTGCAAGGTATAGGACTTATCCCACATCGGTTGTATGGGCAATTGATGTGGGGTTTACAAGTCAAATGGGCTCTCTCACCCATCAGACTAGTCTTTTGGGTTGAGTTCTTCTGTTTGGCTTGTAACAATGGTATCAGAGCCAACTCGGAGTGGTGGCCCACGGAGTGGTGGCCTGGAGGGAGCCAGCCGTGACCAACGTGGCCGTGACCAACGAGGACGTTGGCCCTTAAGGAGGGTCGATTGTTACGGATCGAAACCATTGCAAGGTATGGGACTTGTCCCACATAGGTTGTATGGGCAATTGATGTGGGGTTTATAAGTCAAATGAGCTCTCTCACCCATCAGACTAGTCTTTTGGGTTGAGTTCTTCTGTTTGGCTTGCAACACCGGGTTCTTCAGGGCTCAGATACCAATTGTTAGACAATTTGGTTCACCGAATAAACCGAGAAACACTTATTTCAAATTGTCATCACTTATTGTTACATTATGAAATTCAAGAAGAGAAGAACTTAATCCTACCAGTTATTTATGTGAGAAAAAAAACACCTAAACATAAAAGAAAATTGTAACTAATATGCTTAAATCAAGCATGATTTATTCTTAGGCCTTTACTTTAACTGATTCATTAATTTTAACAAACCTTGACTTTGACTGCATTATCATTTGAATTAAAAAATTTCACTTTTGACCCTCAAACATGATTAGACTCATCATTCTAGATGTAGCGTTTAGTATCAAGCTTGATGTGCTTGTTAAATTTTTCTCAAAATGTGTGAAATGCATATTGATTTGACAGTTGAAATTTTAGTTTATTTGACTTTAAATGGAAAATATAGTTGAATAAAGTATGCCATATTATAAAGGAAAATATAATCATAAGCACCTTTTCACAATGTTTGCACTGCTGGTCAAAGCTGAGGTTAGAAGCATTGGCCTTTGTGGTTGATTTTGCTGCTTTTCCCACTTTGACCCAATTCTTGATAAAGCTACTTAAGAGCAAGTAGATATATATGAGATTAAGGTCTAATAATCATTGAGAGCAGAAATATTAAACAAAAAAAAAACAAAGAAGTAGAAAATGGGAAAAAAAATATTATGCTAACCTTGAATTTTTATCATCATCATCCATGCTCATGAGGGCACGGATGCCTCCACAACAGCTATGTCCAGTTACCAGTATATTTTCAACCTACAATTAATTTTAAACTTAAACTTCTGTTTATTCACAACATTTAAAAATGTAAAAAAGGAGCATCAACTATAATAAAGTATTATTTTCAAAAATAATTAAAATAATAGTAAATGGTTTTCAATAGCAAACACACACACACAACATTTGTCCCCAATGGGACTTGAACCCACAATGTTTTGGTCATTGGGCCACCACCATACTTCTAGGGCTTGTTGGCGGCAATATTTGCAAAAATGCAACAAAAGTAATAATAGTTATGGAGGTGCAATGTTGACCGACAAACACCTTTTTGTCCATTCTTCTCTTTATTATATAAAATTTGTGTGATAAATTTGGATACCAAAAATGGTAAGAAAAGTAATAATATTTATAAAGACGTGGAAATGGAAAATGAGTTGGCTAGGAAACGAGTCTAAATAGGGGATTATTGTGAGGGTAATGCAGGATAAGAGGGTCATGTTACCACTTTTTATTCATCCTTTTATTTTTTATAAATAGCTAACATGTTACATGTGATTACCAATATATTGAAAAAATGATTTGAAATAGAGGATTATTGTGAGGGTAATGCAGGATAAGAGGGTCATGTTACCACTTTTTATTCATCCTTTTATTTTTTATAAATAGCTAACATGTTACATGTGATTACCAATATATTGAAAAAATGATTTGAATTGTTAATAAAACCATTTATGACATTGTATTCATTAAAAACGCACTTTACGCAAATTTCAACTGTCTACCCATTTCATTCTTAGCTAGAATTATCTAGTTTTTTGTCCTATTTGAAATACAACCAACCTTTCTACAAATTGGGTCAAAATTGTCACCTTAAAATAAGGGCAATAATAAATCATGCACTAAATTGATGAGAAGAATAGTCTAAACAAGACATCACACAGATGTTTCTGCTACCTGAACTAGCATGCCTATGTTGGAAACTGCACTGCATCTAGATTATTTCATTTCACAAATTACAATGTATTGAAGGTATATCAATATTATTATAAGAAAATTTTACTTACTTGAAGATCATTCACAGAAAATTCAAGGGCGGCATTTGTTTCACAAGGCCCATTCTGCACATGAAATTAAAGAGAACATAAAAACTTGTAGCAGAAAAGGATACCACTCTAAGAATAAAAAATTCAAATGCAATTAACTCCAAAAATACTATGCCAAGTTTTGAAAATAAATCAACTCATCCTCAGATATTAACAGGAAAGAAAGAAGAGAATCAGTGATATTAAAAATCTTGGTGTTAATAATGTAAGATACCTCAAAAGGTGGAACAAGATTAGCCACATTACGGACAACAAAAGCTTCACCAGGTTGAAATCCCAGAATATAGGAGGGGCAAACTCGTGAATCTGCACATGAAATCACCAGGAACTGTTCTTACAATTGTCAGTAAGCAAAACAGTTAATAAACCCCAAATGATAAGACACTATATTAATTAATAAATAAACACCTTCGGGGCTTGTGCTTGAGCAAGTTCTTGATAGCACTCCAGGTTCTCCCTATTCAAGAATAATGTGTCGCATTAAAATGAAGAAAATAAGCAACAAACTCCGTATGCAAAACTTTTGGAACAAAGTTTTTTGCCACTTACAAGTATTTGTCCTTTTTAAAACTCAGGAATCTATTTCTCATCTCACTGAATGAATCATTGGATTTGCTAATTAAGTTTGGTTTAGTTTCTTTAGATTCTTGAACCAGACCAAGCCCCTCCCTTGAGGCTTTTAATCTCAAAGGCAGATTGATCCTGTAAATGTGTGACATCGATTGTGTTAGAAATAAGCAATATTTTTTTCTGGGCAGGCATTAGTTAAGCCTGGCAGATAAAATAAACCAAAATAAAGACATGCTTATCTCTGGAGCTCAATCCCGAAGGTTGCATTGATGTTTGTACTCTTAAAGATATGTCGTTCCTATTAATAGATCATCAAACAATCAAATCAGAAACTTGTGACTTACAACCTAGTGGTTGTTTCAGTTTTATACAATTGAGTTGATCAGGGAAGAAAGAGGTTTCTACAGTCTAGAGAAAGTCAACATAGTTGAAAGAGATAAACTCTCTGTGTCCTTTTCCCATTGCTTTTGTCAGTATATAAAGAACATAAAGCTGATCCCTATTTTTGGGATGGATACAAATATTCAATCTCACAGATATATGATATAACTATACAAAATATATTCTAAATATAATAAGCTATATTTATGTGATTTGATGGTCTATTAGACCCCCGCAGTCGAAGCGGGAGGTGAGCGGATGCTGAGACTGGAGCGGAAGTCTTCAAATAAAACCCGTGGCAAACCCTTGGTAAAGATATCTGCAATTTGGAATCTGGAAGAAACATGTAGAACACGGACGGACCCTCGTTGAACCTGCTCCCGGACGAAATGGATATCTAATTCGATGTGTTTAGTGCGTTGATGTTGAACTGGATTATGTGACAGGTAAATGGAACTGACATTGTCGCAATAAACAATGGATGCTTGTGAGGTCGGCCAGTGAAGTTCCAACAAAAGATTACGAATCCAACATAACTCAGCAACTACATTAGCTACACCCCGATATTCTGCTTCAGCACTAGAGCGGGAGATAGTAGTCTGACGTTTAGAGGACCACGAAACTAAATTGTCACCAATATAGACACAATAACCTGAAGTTGATCGGCGGGTGTCCGGGCAACCCGCCCAATCTGCATCAGTGTAAGCCACCAGAGAGGAAGTGGCTGATTTTGTCATATGAAGACCAAAATTGATGGTTCCTTTAATATACCGTAAAATGCGTTTTAGTGCATTAAAGTGAGAAGTGTGCGGAGCGTGCATGTGCATGCATATTTGTTGAACAGCATAAGTAATGTCAGGTCGTGTAAACGTCAAATACTGTAGGGCACCAGCAAGGCTTCTATAGAAAGTAGGATCAGTAAGAAGATCGCCATCAGAAGCACTCAGTTTACCATTAGTATCAACAGGGGTGGCAGCAGGTTTACAAGAGGACATCCCTGCGCGTTCTAGAATTTCTGATGCATATTTTTGTTGGGAGAGATAAAGGCCCGTAGGAGTTTGTTGAACTGCTATGCCAAGAAAGTAGCTTAAGGGGTCGAGGTCTTTCATTGCAAACTCGGTAGCAAGACGAGACATAAAGTGTTGGCGAAGAGAGTCCGAAGATGTAATGAGGATAATGTCATCAACATATAATAAGAGGTAGGCAGAGTCAGTCCCGTGTCTATAAATGAATAATGAAGGGTCACATTTGCTATATGAGAATCCCAGGTGGTACATAAAGTCAGCAAATCGTTGATACCAAGCCCGTGGGGCTTGTTTCAAGCCATATAATGATTTCTTAAGTAGACACACGTGATTTGGAAACCGGGGATCACGGAAACCAAGGGGTTGGTGCATATAGACTGTTTCAGAAAGATGGCCATGTAGGAAGGCGTTCTTGACATCTAATTGATGTACAGGCCAAGAATGTGCAAGAGCAATGCTAAGAACAACCCGGATAGTTGCAGGTTTTACGACTGGACTGAAAGTTTCCCCGCAGTCTATTCCGATCTGTTGAGATCTGCCGTCACAAACAAGACGAGCTTTGTATCGTTCGAGTGAGCCCGTACTATTAGTTTTATGTTTGAAAATCCACATGCATCGAATAATGTTCATATTTGGTTCACGAGGTACGAGAACCCAAGTCTTATTAGTAGTTAATGCATTAAATTCATCAACCATGGCGTGTTTCCAGACAGGAATGGAGAGGGCTGAAAGTGGATTACGAGGAAGGGGTTCAATGGAAGAAAGATGAAGGTTTAGGGGCTGTTTGTGTTTGGTGATTCCTGACATGGATCGGGTGGTCATGGTGCGAGTGGGGGGTGGTGGAATGGGCGCACCAGAGGCTGCTGGAATAGGCGCATCAGAGGCTGTTGGAATGGGCGCAAATATTCAATCTCACAGATATATAAAGAACATTATTCGATGAAAGAGATAAACTCTCTGTGTCCTTTTCCCATTGCTTTTGTCAGTATATAAAGAACATAAAGCTGATCCCTATTTTTGGGATGGATACAAATATTCAATCTCACAGATATATGATATAACTATACAAAATATATTCTAAATATAATAAGCTATATTTATGTGATTTGATGGTCTATTAATAGTTGTAATGAGTAAATGGTGACACAGAGTCAGAGACAGCTTGCAAATATTTTCATGGCTAACCTAATGGGGATATACGAAAACCACCCGAGATTTGAAGACCAGTTCTAAAGGACAGTTCAAGATGAAGATTCCAGAAAAGGAGTGATTTGTTTCTGCCTATTAACATGAGCTTATAATGAATCAAAATCCCTTAGCTTTTGGTTAACATATAGGATAATCAACTTTAAACAAACTAAACTCATCTTAAAAGCAATTAGGGTACTGCTCACTTCTTTCCATAAACAATCAATAATGCAATCTTAATGATATTGGGACACTTCACAATCTACACCAAATCCGAATCCTTATTTGGACCACGAGAAAATTTTGCTAGAAATGTTCGAAACCATCATGAACACTCGAGACACGCAGCCAATTCAAGAAAACAAATTTGAAAAAGAAGGAACAAAACATTAATGTGCACTGAGAATTTGGTCAGGACTTACTTGCAAGAGCTCAGAAATCCCAGCTGTGTCTGCTCAATTTCCCAAAATTTTAACTTGGAACCAGAGATCTTCACAAGAAATCAACATAAAAACAACAATCAGTCACAAAATACACATAAACGTTTCATCAAACACCTTATCCGCATACCCCATATACATCTACGACACACGCATAAAGATAGATAGGGAAATTGAGAGATTACAGTTGATGTTGCAGCAGACGATCTCGGAAACTCTGGTTTGTAAACAGCCGAAGATCCCAGAATTGACTGCGCCATTTTTAAAGAAATTAATGGGTTATTCTTGATCGATTTCCTGGTCCTAAGGAATGGTGTTGTTTAGTTTCAAAGTAGCTTGATTGAGGTGATGCATGGGATTATATAGAAGGTGGGTATTGGTGAGCAGATGAAAATTAATTGTTTGATTCCAAGAAAGGCGGAGAAATCAAAGTTACCAAAAATAGGAAAAGCTGTTTGTCTGATCAGCCAACTAATCAGATTGTTTCTTGTTGGTAAGCAGGCATTCAACAAATGTGAGAGAATATAATACCAAAATTAAACCTATTTTAGTAATTTATGTTGTTATTTATTTCATTATTTGTGTTCCATTGACAAAAATAAAATAAAAAATAGTTTTGAATTTCCAATAGTTATGGGTATTTTGTGAGTAAAAAAATATTAATTGATGCAACAATTTAAAATGAAAAGGCTAAAATAATAGTAATATGATTAATGTTATCATTTTTTTTGAACGGCTAAGCTTACTCCCACCTAAATTACACCATTATTACACTTTTGCATGGGATTGAACCCATGACATCTCATTCTAAGAGGCAAGCCTCTACCAAGTGGGCTAGTCCCACATTGGCTGTTATCATATTATTTAAGGTGTTACAACAAAAACAAATATAAGCGCGAAAAAAAAAAACAATGAATGCCCACTCTCTCATTCTTCTCTCCTCTCACAATCTCGCAAATGGTGTCGTGCTTATGCATATAGTTATTGACGGAGCTTTAAAAAATACTTCGATATTGTCAAAAGATTTTAGAAGAAAACGGACGAGGCCGGACTCAACACCTATAAAATTTTCCAATGATATGCTACTAAATCGACAATTATAAGTGGAAAGCAGATACTATATCGACCCTTCTGACAGGAAAAAAACAAGAAGACCAGGCACCCCCGGGCCCTTCAAAAGGTCCGTCCATACAGATAGTGATCTCTCTCCCTCCCTCCCAAAAGATGCAAGGATCTGCCACGTCCATCACAAAGGATCTATTGTGTCTTCCATCGCAACCCACGTATTGACAAGCCTCTTATGTAGACAATGAGTTGTTTGGTAACTTTTTAATGATCATTAAAATACTACATTTCAATGGTTTGTAATATTTTAATAGTTAAGAGATAATCTTAAGTCTGAATAGTTAAGAATGTACCTCTTAACGTTATCCCTTAATAAACTATTCAGACATAACTAAGACGTTATCAAACAACTCCTAACTTGCTCGTTAAAGATGTGCTTAGAAACATTTATCATACAATGAGCATAAACAAACAAACAAAACAAACATACCCAGTATATTATCATTTTCAGTAAAGTCTAGGGGAATGATGGACACAAACTTCACCCCTATTCCAGTTGGGATAGAGAGACTGATTCGAAGGAGTCCCCGGCTCATAGTTATCGTTTGAAGTTAATCATCCAACACTTTTAACGTTATTTTCACATAATAAGTAAAATAAAGTTAAAATTAGAGCAATTTTACTTTGTTTCCTTGATAATCCACACATATATACATTATATACGTGCACCAGAAATAAGGTGTCCTTCAACAATTAGCACAATTACACAAAATCTAGTCATGCTTTAGTAGATATGCTTCATTTACTCTGCATACTCGTTTAATATTTCTGAGCTCCAGACCAAGTGCGGTGTCAAGGGGTCAAGTGATTTGACGAATTTCTCTAACACTCTCACCTCTTCTTGCTTAGTCTATCCCTCTCCTTGTTCTATCCATTAAAGGATGAGTGGCTGGATTTACATGTGACTTTGAGTTTCTCTAGCCGGAGGTATTTGCTGTCGCCGGCGATGCACTGCATACTTTATGTTCATTAGATTCCGGCACGGGCGATGATTATCCGACGAATGAATCAGTTATTACTATACTAGTTTTAAACGGGGTGTTGAGATTACAAATTGGGTTTCTTCTTTTAAGAATGAAGGCGAAGACGAAGAAGACACATAGCCATAGCTCAATTTCTTGATTTTCCGATCACTTTTTTTTTCCGGCGAGTGTGGAAAACGTATGTATGATATAACATTTAATATGTTCTATAAATTAAATTAAGATATTAAAGCATGAAACATAATATACTTACAACTGTAGCTGATCGGATAAATGGTTGTTTAGGCAGAAGAAGTACGGATCGTAATACTACCTTCATCTGTTCATCAGGGTACAACTCTCAAAGCACGACGTACAACTATTCTTCTCCACAAATGTTGGAACTCTATGATGAATTCACTTTCTTCCTCTATTTATATACTATATTTTTCTAAAACAGGGTATTTATTTAATTTAGTCTTTGTCATAAATTATATAATTTTGACAAGAAATGTATTCTAATATATAATATTATCAAATAAGGAATATTGTTGTAGTGCACTATCAAACCAAATGGATTTTGGTTTTGATTTCTTTATTAATTTTATTTTTATATGAATTTTTATTAAACGTCAGTCCATTTATCGACTTTTGAGTTTTGTATTTTGAATGTTGGGTTAAGTTAAATTAAATTACTCCATTTATTCTAAAAAATTTAAGAAAGATAATTAACTATTTGATCATGAGATCAAATTTAAGAGAGAAAATTCAAAATTTTATAGGAAAAATTGTTGGAAGTTAATTTAGTCATGGTCGCTTTTCTCCCACATTTTTCAAACGTTCTTAACTTTTACATACAATATTATTTTTTAAAAAAATATATAATAAAAACGAGAACTTTTTTATCTTTAAAATGATTATAGTGTTGCTACAAAAAATGAAAATTTTTCAGTTTATTGTGTCTAATTATCGTCATTGTTTCTTTCTTAAACGTTTATGTAAAATTTATATTTTTTGTGTTTTTCTTACAATGACGGCGAACATAAATAAATCGTGATGACGAAAAAAAACACAGTGAGCTGAAAACGTACATTTTAAAATTTTGAAACCAAACCATAACATCTAAACCCAGTTAAATCTAAATACTGGTTCTAACGCCACTTAAATAAATTCTTTCGGAGTTCATCTGAACCGGTTTATAAGTAGCTAAAAAATATTTCACGTTTTTTACAAATTAACATTTTTTTTTACTAGAATCCAACACTATTTATATAGTTACTTATTATATATTCTGATTTTAAACATATACTCAAACAACATAACCATTAGTTGCTAACTTCATTTATTGTAAGGTTGAATTATTAAATAACAATAGAAAGTCAAGATAAGAACGATAACGGATTAGAAGACAAGAAATTCGAAATTATTGTGATAAGTGTTCCACCTCAAAAAGATAGCTTCTACACCTCTGCTTTCCGTCCTTATTTATTTTCCATCACTTTTTACGTGTCACTCAAAGAAATTCAATAAAATTCGAGAAATTTTAAAAAAGTAAATAAAATTTGTAGCTTTTTTATAACTATTTTATGACTTCGATATAATAATATGCATTGATTTAATCGAAATGAATTCACAAAATTCAATCTTTATGTTTTTATAAATAATATATATTATTTGTCATAAGAGTTTTTTTATGATTTTTATGCATAAACAAAAGTTGGTTTGTTTAATATACAATGATTGATATAGAATCGGTTAATATGTGAACTACTGTTTGCTTTATATACAATGATTCGTATACGGGTTTATAGAATCGATTAATATTAGTTCACATGTAAACTGTTCATTCGAATATGAACCAACCAAAGAACACTTTTTGAAGCATTTAAACACATAAAGTTTGACGATATATGTACGAATGTATTTGGATGTCTTTAATACACAAAATGTTTTGTCAAGTAACACAACTAAAAAAACCATTTCAAATCAAGTTTACAGGGCATAATAGTAAGTTTCAATACTTTAAAAAAATTACGTTTATACCCCTTAAATCATGTGACTATAAATATGTGTCTTTTAGTTTTTTTACAACTTGTGGTTCTTACAAATATATATATATACACACACACATATGAACATATATAAAGGGTGTGGTTCTTTTGTTATCCCATGTTTATTACATTAACCGAATAACTACATCTTATTACTTTGGAAATTTGGGTCTGCATTAAAGTAAATATAAAGGTGTAGGTTTTTCTTCCTTTTTTATTAATGTAAGTGGACCCTACATTAATTACGTTAATTAAAAAAGAAGATAAAACGTACACCTTTAGATTTACTTTAGTGTGAGTCCCAAAGTAATAAGATATGGTTATTCGGTTAACGCAATAAGAAAGAGTTAACAATTGATCATTCACATATGTGTGTATATATAGAGAGATGATCAAATGTTAACCCATGTTTATTGTGTTAACCGAATAACTACATCTTATTACTTTGGGGCCCACACTAAAGTAAATATAAAGATGTATGTTTTGTCTTTTTAATTAATGTAGCGTCCACTTACATTAATAAAAAAATAAGAAAAAACATACACCTTTAGATTTACTTTAATGTAAGCCTCAAAGTAATAAGATGTAGTTATTCGGTTATCGCAATAAGGAAGGATTTTACATTAGAACCATTCCTATATATATATGTGTGTGTGTGTGTGTATATATGAAATTTTTTTTCTTTAAAATGAGTATTATAAAAAATGAAATTTTTTTAGTTCATTGTGTCTAATTGTCATCATTGTATCTTTTTTAAACGTTTGAGTATAATTATTTTTTTTGTATGTTTTTCTTAAAGATAATTATGTCTTTTTACAGTTAATTATGTATTTTTTAAAAAGCGTTTTATTATTACCCCTGTCATTGTGTCATCCTTGCTTGACATTATGAATTATGCAACATCATTATGTCTTAAATTATTTAGAAAAACACAACATTAAGCAGGAAACACAACAAATACAAGGACCTGTACAAAACGCACAATGCTTTGTACAAAAAGACACAATGACCAGTACAAAAGACATAATGAATTAAAAAACAAAATTTTTTCTATAGCAACACTATATTAGTTTTGAAAATTAAAAATGCTTGTTTTTATGGTATATTTTTTATTAAAAAATAATTTCGTATGTAAAAGTTATGAACATTTAAAAAATGTGAGAAACTTGATAAAAAGTCGACAAAAATATTCATTACTAAAATGCTTTTCAACAACTTGATTTAATCATAACTGTTAATTAATGATCTAGTGGCTTAAGATCCTTCCTAAACTTTTTATAATAAGAAGCTTATTTAGTTTAACTTAACCATATGTGTGTATATGTATGTATATGTATGTATGTATGTATATATGGTTGAACTTCACGTACCATGTAGAATTCTCAACATTCTAATGAAATGTGCAAAGATGACCCAAATTTCCTTCTGATTATCTTAATGTTATTTAATTCACAATAATGTATGGAGCTTTGAACTCTCTTTATCAATTTTCTTTTTTTTAGGTTTATTATTATTGTTTTGTTTTTTAAACTATCAAAGGTTAGTTTCATAATAGTTTCTGTATGTTTGTTAATTTTTTTTTTATTATTGTTTGAGTTTGTAAAATAAGGGTGTTAAATAGAAGCATTAACACACGTGTATTTTTATTTTAGTTTTAGTGTTATATTTTGGTTTTTTTCTTAAATCGTAATATGGTTTTTTTTAGAATCATACATGTTTATCTGTTAGTTTTTTATGTTTTCTTTTGAGTTCATTCAAGGGTGTTTAATTTATGTTTTATTTATTTATTTATTTAATTTTTGTTTATCTTCTTGACCCATAATAGATTTGCTCTATGGTTACATATATTTATTTGTTATTTTTATTTCTTTTAAGTTTATATCCAAGTCAAAACGAGAGTGTTAAACCTATGCGGCAACGCGCTAAGCGGCTCTATCTAGTTAAAAACAAAAAAAAAATACTATGAACCAAGGAAATCTACGGTCTGCCCACAATATTAACCATCATTGGAAATCAGAATCCAAATGCAAACATATAAAGACGAGGGAGGCTGAAATTGAACATTTTAAGGAGGATGAAGGCTAGAATCAAACTACATGAAGAAGATTATTCGAACCATTCATCAATGAAGATAATGGAGGCTGTAGATTAATAAGAATGATTGTGTTGTTGATTGAAGATTTGAGCCGTGTAACCGAATCAATCCGGCTTATGAGTTACTCGCAATCACATCCGTAAAAATCTCGAACAGGTTGAGCCTAAACGAGCCCGAGCCCAAGCTCAATCATATAAATATATCACATTTAGTTATAAAGCCCGAGCTCGAGCCGGCTCGCGAGCCTAAACATATTTTTTATTTTTATAATTTTTATTTATCTATTAAGTGTATATTCATATAATTAATAATTTATTTGTGTAAAATTATGATAAATATATTTGAATAATATATTTTATGTTATGTTTGAAAACTATTATTATAAATATATAATAAAATAATAATTAAAAAATAAACGAGCAAAGCTTGAGCTTGGAAATTTATAACGATCTAAGCTCGAGCTTTGGAAATAAAGTTCTTAATGAGCTTGAGCTCGAACTCTATTTAATCAAAAAGAATCAAGCTCGAACTTTAACAAGCTTGGGTTTGGCTCAACAAGTTTACAACCCTACCAAAGATGGAACAACTAAATTATAAAAGAGAGTGGTATCATTATTTTATTAAGGGGCTAATTATTAAAATTGTATGTGAATATACAAAGAATGCGTGATAAATATTGTACAATAAATGGTTGTAAAAGTTGCTAGGCGGATTGGAATTTTTATATGTAATTTTACAAATATATATTATATACACATATTAATATCAATAATTTAATATAATATTTCAAATAATTTAAAAAATAAACTTAAATATACTAAATAAAGTACTTCAAAGTGCAAACTTAAACATTGAGTTCAAAGTTTAGAGATGAATTTCAATGTTAACTGGCTGGATTCGATGTTTCAGAGACATATTAATGATTTTTGATTGAGAAATGTCTAAATAATCATGAAATTTGTCCATTTTTACCAGAAAAAAGTCAAAAAAAGTAAAAATCTGACTAGGCCGACTAGGCCAAAATTGAGATAGTTGACAGGCGCCTAACGCCTAGACGGCCGCGTGGGCCGATTTTTAGATTTATATGTTCTTGCTTGATAATTACATATACAAAGGGAGTTATCACCCAAAACTCATATGATTGATTTTTTTCTTGTAAGATAACTTCGTTTTTTTTTTTTTTTTGACAATTAACATTCAAGAATAATTTAGTTATAAGTGACAATTATCATGCATTACTCGTGTACTTCGTACCCAAATCGTCCTTCTATCCGAAACTTTCTAAATTTATTATATCAAACACCTTATTCAAACTCCAATTATAATTCTTCTATAGAACATTCTACCAACCAAACGGGTCCTTATTTTCTTTATTTTGGTGGAAACACTCTTTCATTTTCCCATTATATGAGGCGTTAGAATTTTGATTTGCATAAAACAATACATATCAAAATAAAAGTAGGGAGTTGCTAAAAAAAATAAAAAAAAAATCACCGGATTTGCGTAAAAGAACCCCAAAATTCAGGGGTGGAGTGGTTTTTCCATTCGAGAAAACTTTACATCAATCTAGGAGCCAGTTTCACAAGACACCACTTTATTTACCCAAATAGAAAGTGAGCACAAAGAATGAAAAAATAATAAATGTTTAAAACATCTTATTAAAAGATGATGGAGCATCTAGTGACGTAGCTTGCCTTGAGATACAGCAGGGTGGGGTGGGAGGGAAACTCAACACGTATTCGGACGAAAATGCATAAAATTATGCTACAAAGTGAAAAAATAGGAGGGCGGCGGCCGCCCGATCCTAACTATCCTTCGTCAATGGGAGCAAACATAGGAAAAGGATAAATCAAATGCTGCCTAAAGACGTCAATATGTGACCATGCCATTGCGACTTATCTTTTAATTTTGATATTTTCTTTCAGAAAAATTTAATCCCATCATATTTCTAGATGTAGCGTTTAGTGTCAAGTTTGATGTGCTAGTTCAATTTTTCTCAAAAATGTTTGGAGTTTACATCAGTTGACTATTGGAATTTTAGTTTATTTGACTTCAAAAGTCAAAGTGTTGAATGCAATATTTCATATATTATAAAGGAATTTAGGCTGTAAACGAACCGAACGAACACGAACGAGCCCTTGTTCGTGTTCGTTCGTTTAACTTTTAACTTGTTCACGAACGCTAACTGAACAAAGATTCTTGTTCGTGTTCGTTCATTAAGGAATTTAACTTTTTCATGAACGATTCACGAACGCTAACGAACACATATTATTTAAACAACAAAAATCAACATTCTTAATCTCAAGCATTGGAGATAATTATTTACAGATATATAAATTAAAATTTTATAGAATTAAACTAAAAATAACTTAAATATTATGGTATTAAACTAAAAATTAAAAATTAATAATTAAAAATATACAACATATTTAATGAATAAATATAATAAATGAACTTAACCGAACATAAACGAACGTAAACGAACATGTTACCGAACGTTCACGAACATAAATGAACGAACACGACCTCTGTTCGTGTTCGTTCATTTAACTAAACGAACATAAAGGAACTTCCCGCCCATGGGAGGCCCTGGGGAGGGGCAAACCCGACATCGTCCAGGGCCCATTTATCGTAAGGGCACAAAAATTTTAAAAATCATTTTAAATTATATATATTTACTTATATCTCCAAATACAAAACCGAAAAAACACAAGTTTATAATTCACTAGGGGCCTTTTTTTCTCAGTACATCCGAGACACTAGAATTCTCAGGGCCGCCCCTGTTCCCGCCGAATAGTTCACGAACTGTTCGCTGAACGTTCGGTTCGTTTACAGCCCTAGGAATATATAATCATAACCACTATTTCTCAGTGTTTGCATTGCTGGTCAAATACGAGGTTAACCGCAGTTGGGGGTGTAAGCAAGCGGAATTGATGCTGAGCTCGTCAATGCTTGAGCTCAGTTTGTTTTGACTTAAGAGAGCTTCAGGTTAAGCTCGGCTCGTAAGAAAATTTTCAAGTTTGAGATTGGCTCCTTTATTATTAATTAATTTATCTATTTATTTTTATTATTATTTTTATATGTATTTATAACTAAAATTTTCATATATACCATATATGATTTTATTATATATATATCATAATTTTATATGTAAAAACAGTTATTTATTTAAATATAACTTATTTAACTAAATAAAAATTATATTAATAAAAGGCTCTAGCTCAGATTTGGGCATGTTTAAGCTCGGCTCTTCGAGCTTTTTAACTTTGTGATCTTGACTTTTCATTTAGATCCCTAGAAGCTTTTGTGGTTGATTTTGCTACATTTCCCTCTTTGACCAGATTCTTGATAAAGCAATTGATACACATGCAGATTTATGCGAGATTAAGGTCTGATAAGCATTGAGAGCAAAAATAGCATAAGAAAAACCAAATAATCAAAAAATGAAGGGAAAAAAAATATAAATTATGCTACCCAAAGCTGCCAAACCTTCTTCATTACCCATGCTCATGAGGGCACATATGCTTAGTACACAACCATGTCTAGTTGCCTATGTGTTTTCAACCAGCAATTATTATTTTTTTACTTAAATTCTGTTGATTCATAATGTGTTAAAAAATTAAAATATGCAAAAACATAATCATGACATTTAAAATAAGCTTGGTAAAATTAGACGGGTTGGGTGAGATCGGATGTAACACCCGAAAATTTATCAGCTTAATGATGAACGTGCGAGATTTCGGTAACGGTTGAGGTTCGAGGAATTTCGTTATCAAAGAAATAAGCACATTTGATCGTGCTTGAAATCCACGATGATATGTGTGACAAATCAAAATTCTCAGGTCAGAATCATAACTCGAAAATGAAAAGAATGAGTGTAAGCGAAATCGTGAAACGAGGCGCCGATTTCAAGATACACTGAATCGAATATAGCAATATATTAGAGGTCAAATATTTTGAACTCTTTAGGTCTTGAGCATTGGAAAGAGCTCGAAAAATCGTGAACGTAGGCGAAAACCGTGCGCAAAACGGAGTTCGTATGCTCCCGGAATCGCGAAACGAAGATAAGACAAAAATCTGGCCGCCATGGACCCGCGCGGTACGCCCAAACTCGGCGTCCCGAGTCAGGCGATGCGCCTGAGGTCATCAGATCGCGAAAATTGCTTAAAAAGTCAAGTTTCATCATGAAATCTCATTTTTTTGATCTTATCTTCGATAACCAGCTTCCCACACACGAAAAACCATCTTCAAACCATAAAATCTTCAAGTTTGAAGCCTTTTGATCAAGTGGATCGCACCAAGGATCGTTAATACAAGTCCGGATCGTCTTTTTACTCACAGAACTTCGTTGGGAGAGGTAACGGTTCATTCTACCTTTCTAGATTGATTATGATTGATTAAATCTTGTTTCTGAACGTGATGATATAATTAGGATTGTTGATTATTGCCTAGATGATGGCTATGACTGATTATGAATGACAAACTTGAATTGTTAATGGGTAAATCCTTGTTTTGAGCCGTTGTAATGCCCGGTTTGCAGAGAATTATAACAATGGTTATAACGGTTTAAACCATTTGATTGTGACAGTGCATGTGATTAGTTGGATTAATTCTTGGACATACAAGGTTAATTCTAAGTGTTTTAAACTAATCACAATAATTAACATACTCACCGGAACGAGAATCTGATGTTTATGATAACAAACAGATCAGTATGTTAAACATGGTTATTAAACCCATTCTAATACTACCTTGTGATATTTCACGATATCTGGGTAATCAATAACAAGGATTGGTCATTCCTAAGCCATTAAACTGTATAGAGACTGTTTTAGCATTATAATCAACAACATTAACTATTTGATGACTATCAAGGCAATGTCTTTGACATTGAACGTTCAGAAAGATTCAATCAGTAAGTTTAGCAACGCCTAAGACGAATTAAGTAAATAAGAGAATACGCTTATTTAAGCTGAGTAGATAAGTAACCTTTAAGCATAACAAGATTGTAGAGATAATAATGATCAAAATGAGTGTAAGCAGAATTTTGAAATAAAGTTACGAATGAAAGTTACGACATGCCGAAGTTTTGAGCGGTAATCGTAAATTGAGAAACTTCATGATAAGGTTATAATCATGATGATATGTTCATATGAATAGGATATTATTGTGAAGTGAGAAAGGAAGGAAAAGAAGAAAGGTTATCGGGGTGTGCTAAAGCTCAGGTGAGTTCTTTGTAGCCCTATTTTAAATGTTTTGACATTTTGGGCTGATATGCATGTTATAAAGTTATTATATGTAAATGCTTACTTCATCTGACTACGGTTAGATAAAATAGTATGTTAAAGTAAATAATGTTTTGTGTTCTAAAGTTATCATATGAGGATGATGCTAACCTGATTATGATCAGGTAAAAGAATGTTTTCAGATAAAGAATGTTTTTATGTAAAGAATGTTTTGAAATAAAGAATGTTTTAAGTCTCAACTACGGTTGAGAAGTAAATGATTTTAAGAGTCTCAGCTGAGTTGTCATGAATGTTTTACGTCTCAACTACGGTTGAGAAATGAATGATTTTAAAAAGTCTCAGCTTAAGTATAAAGAATGTTTTAAGGTCTCAACTGCGGTTGAGAGTATAAAGAATGTTAGAAGTCTCAATGGTGATTGAGAAGGAAATGTGGTTTTTGAAGTCCCGGCTGCGGTTGGGCAAAACTTGAGCACTGCGGTGCAAGTAAATGTTTATGGTTATGATGGTTTAAACTATTTAAACCATGTTATGTATGAATGATGTATGTAAAGAAGTCTTGTACCGGTATGAGCCGTCAATTTAGGTTGATGGTTTAAAAAAAAGTCCTGTAAAAGAACAGGCACGAAGTCCTGTAAAAGAACAGGCACGAAGTCCTGTAAAAGAACAGGCCTGTCGACTGCGTGTCGCCAGTTGAGTAAGTCTTATACATGTATGAGCCTGTCAACTTCGGGTTGGCAGTTGAGGAAGTCTTGTATTTATACAAGCCTGTCGACGGCGGGTCGTCAGTTGAGGTGTCTTGTGCTGCACAAGTCTGTTGACTTCGGGTCAACAGTTGAGGCTAAATTTTATGCACTGTATAATTGATGTTATGATGATATGTATGTTAAAGGTTGTTGACTTCGGTCAACAGTGATGTCTAATGTTTTGTGCACAGTATAAATGATGTAATGAGGTCTTGTATGTTATGTACATGAAATATTTTATGTGCAGAATGATTAAGACTGTTGACTTCGGTCGGCAGTGAAGGCTAGTGTTTTATGTATATTAAAGATTTTATTTTTATGAAATGTTAACTTAGAACTCACCAGCGAAAGCTGACTTGTTTTAGCATGCATGTCAGGTTGAATGGTATCGAGGAAGGATAGCAGGATGGCTCGAGGTATATATTGAAGACTACCCTGGCATAAACTGGCTGCGTATAGAACTATAGAAAAGTGGGTTATGTGTAAAAGTTGTTTAGATCTGTGTAATATTTTATGTTGACACCCTACATTCCGCTGCTATGGTAATGTAATTATGCTTTAAGTTCTATGGATTTGATGTATTGCCAACTGAGGGGTCGCCCGGGAGTCGGGGCCTTTCAAGTTGGTATCAGAGCCATAGTTTGAGGGATTCGGACATTCCAAATGTCTGGACTTATACTGAAAATGGGACGGAAGGAAAAGAATGCCAGTAAAGGGTAGTCTGATGCCACGAGCTGAATGTTATGTGTGAGTTAAGACGTAGGTGCAAGGTTAGAAAGGTAGTTAGAGTCATGCACGTTGGGGTGACGGGATGGGAAACGTTTAGAGCTTATGAGTTGGGTAAATGGTTAATAACACCTGATCAACGTCATTAACGATTTACAAAGCTTATTTCGTGCTAAACTGATCCTGTACTGACTCATCAATTGTTGCATCCTGTAGGTAGATAGATGGCTGAACAAAAGGGTAGACCATGTAAACAACCAGAGGAACATGAAGAACCACGTATCGAGAATGAAGAACCCGTCAACGAAGATGACCACGAGCATAACGAGCAACCGGAGAATGAAGATGAGCTTACTCTAGAGCCTAGGGTAGCGAAGGCTATTTCTGATGTGGTCTGTAAAATCATGGAGGAGAAGTTACCAGCCTTATTTGCAAAAGCACTAAAGGATACTTTGGAAGACGAGCCTGAAGAGACTAAGGAAAGCACCAAGGATGAACCGAATCAAAAGTGGGCATCTGGATCAAAAAGAAATAGAAAGGATAAACCGGGACTCTCTATGAAAAGGCGTAAGGTAGGAGAAGTTGAGACATGCATTAAGTGCGGAAGGAAACATTGGGGAGAATGTCGTCTGGGGACTAATTTGTGTTACCGTTGTGGACAAGCTGGACATTTTTCGTATAATTGTCCAAGTAGGCAAAAATGTTATAATTGTGGTAGATTCGGTCACGTTAGCAAGAATTGCTTGAAACCGAAGACAAAGACTACTGAATCTACCAAACCTGAAAGTAGCAAGGAGGGTGAGAAGCACAAGGCAAAAGCTCATGTCTTTACCATGACGAAAAATCAGGTAGACAAAGATCCTGATGTGATGACAGGTATATTCTTGATTAATGTGAGTTAATATTTGACCTAGACTTGCTGAGATTATTCTCTGTGTTATGAATAATAATGTTCTGTTAGTATTATAAATACTAACAAGGTCTCACTAGGTTGAGAAACACATGTTGACATTGGGAATCGAAAATGGAACCTGTGTTTTCTAAACGTGAAAGTGAGTTAGAAAAGTCGATTATAAGAATATGTGTGACAAAGGTGTGATTAGAGATGAGTAAGCAAAGATAAATAAATGCATGCTTAGCATTAGGTATAAGTGAATGCAATGTATAGATTGGGTCTCATGTCAAATGCGAAGGAAAAGAAATGTTAAACCATCAAGAAAGTTGAAGGGCACAAGAGGCTGAAATGATATGATATATTTTTGACAAGGAGTGACATGAAGATAGATTAGACCAAGAATTGGTATGCTAAAGATGTTAGAAATGATTTTAATAATTCTAATTGGAAGTTATTTAAGTTGGAAGAGGATACATAAGTGTTGCAACATTGTTATCGTTTAATGAACTATGTTGTCTTCATGAGATAATAGATGTTGAACATGCATAGAATTTGAATAGAGCTTAAAGTATAAATTATAAGATGTGGGTTTAATATCTTGCATCTGTTGCAAGAAATTACTTAAGGAACTTTGTATTGATACAAGTTTAATGATAAAGGATAATTGTCACTGTCTTATGTATAAGAAAATTCATGGTATTGTTATGTGATAGTGTGCATACGTATGTTATCAAAGGAAAGCTTTATGATAAGATTGTCATGCATAAAGTGGATCGAATGATGTAGTCCTTGTGGAGGCCAATGATAAAGTCCTCTTAACAAGGGGAAAAGATGAAGTTCTCATACTAAGACAAATGATAAGGTGAATGATGAAGCCTTCTTATTGAGGGGAAACACAAAAGTTCTTATTATAAGATGACTAGTGAAATCTTGCAACAACCCCAAGACTTGGGTTGGTCTATTGTAGGTAATGAAAAATTTGGTTGGCCTTATGCATTGACAACCTTAGGTGTTAAGATAAGTATTTAAGTTGTGATAAGAAAATTTATTAAGGACCAACTACCAACGAGTGCTCTATGAATGGTTTAATACCAGGAGAGATAACTGCTTGTAGAGACTAAGTGTGAGGATTTTAGCACAAGCCTCAGATTAAAAGATAACGCATGTTGTAGCTACAAAAATATGACATGTTGTAGCATACAAGTTAGGAAAAGATAAGGGCGCAAGGATTAAGTGTCATAATAAGCTACCTGTTACAGCTGAAGTATGACATAAAGGGGAAGAGGACTTGTTACCATATTATCTTCAACGTGTGATTAAAGCAAGCTTATTGTTATGTTTATGCTGTTCTGTGCTTATGAAGCGGATGAACAAATGATGACATACCATGACTATGTATACACGTTTAAGTGTTAGCACGATTTATGCATGAAAGTCTGTTAAGTATGATGAATGTATGTTAGTAAGTTAGGATGATGAATTGTATGATAACATGGTATAATGATATAGTGCTAGTATATCGTGTTATGATAAAGGATGGTCGCTCCAGTACTTGTTACTGGGTAATTATGGATCTGCAAAACGCTTCGGCGGGTCAGATCAACGGTTATGGAGCATGGTGCCGGCATAAGCCCATGGTTACGCTTGGTAGTAGTGGTTGTATGATGATTAGAAAGTGTCTGGCAGTCGAGCAGGCACATGTTTCTTTAAAGGATCAGTTACCATTAGCGGTAATAGTAAGATTAATTGAAAAATTTCAACTAGTTAACGTATGGAGGAAAGTTGCACAGGATTGACAAAGGTCCTGTGCTGACAAAAGACAAAGACCCATAGAGTCGAGAAGGGTGATCAGGTATCGTTTAAGGCTTCACTATGAAGAGGAATTATTAGGTTCAGAAAAAGAGGAAAACGAAGTTGGGTTTATTGGACTCCTGTGAGTAATGGTACGAGTTGATAGAATAGCCTATTAATTAGATCCTCTCGATAAGTTGAGTGAAATTCATTCGACATTCTATGTGTCACACTTAAGAAAATGTCTAGCGGATAATGTAGGATATGTACCATTAAACGATATGGAGATTGATGAAATGTTAAGCTACATAGAAGAACCTATGACAATGGTTAACAGGAAAGAAAAACAATTGCATAACAAGACAATCAGACGAATTACGGTTTAATGGAAACATCGAAAAGAATAGAAGGTTACAGGGAAGATTGAAAGAAGAGAATGGGAGTTGTAAAACGTGTCTTCGGACAAGTCAAGACTTGGAAGACGAGATGAAACAATTCTACCCATATTATTTGAGATGTAACAGGTTTCGAGGACGAAACCTATTGTAAGGAGGGTAGATTTGTAACACCCGAAAATTTATCAGCTTAATGATGAACGTGCGAGATTTCGGTAACGGTTGAGGTTCGAGGAATTTCGTTATCAAAGAAATAAGCACATTTGATCGTGCTTGAAATCCACGATGATATGTGTGACAACTCAAAATTCTCAGGTCAGAATCATAACTCGAAAATGAAAAGAATGAGTGTAAGCGAAATCGTGAAACGAGGCGCCGATTTCAAGATACACTGAATCGAATATAGCAATATATTAGAGGTCAAATATTTTGAACTCTTTAGGTCTTGAGCATTGGAAAGAGCTCGAAAAATCGTGAACGTAGGCGAAAACCGTGCGCAAAACGGAGTTCGTATGCTCCCGGAATCGCGAAACGAAGATAAGACAAAAATCTGGCCGCCATGGACCCGCGCGGTACGCCCCAACTCGGCGTCCCGAGTCAGGCGATGCGCCTGAGGTCATCAGATCGCAAAAATTGCTTAAAAAGTCAAGTTTCATCATGAAATCTCATTTTTTTGATCTTATCTTCGATAACCAGCTTCCCACACACGAAAAACCATCTTCAAACCATAAAATCTTCAAGTTTGAAGCCTTTTGATCAAGTGGATCGCACCAAGGATCGTTAATACAAGTCCGGATCGTCTTTTTACTCACAGAACTTCGTTGGGAGAGGTAACGGTTCATTCTACCTTTCTAGATTGATTATGATTGATTAAATCTTGTTTCTGAACGTGATGATATAATTAGGATTGTTGATTATTGCCTAGATGATGGCTATGACTGATTATGAATGACAAACTTGAATTGTTAATGGGTAAATCCTTGTTTTGAGCCGTTGTAATGCCCGGTTTGCAGAGAATTATAACAATGGTTATAACGGTTTAAACCATTTGATTGTGACAGTGCATGTGATTAGTTGGATTAATTCTTGGACATACAAGGTTAATTCTAAGTGTTTTAAACTAATCACAATAATTAACATACTCACCGGAACGAGAATCTGATGTTTATGATAACAAACAGATCAGTATGTTAAACATGGTTATTAAACCCATTCTAATACTACCTTGTGATATTTCACGATATCTGGGTAATCAATAACAAGGATTGGTCATTCCTAAGCCATTAAACTGTATAGAGACTGTTTTAGCATTATAATCAACAACATTAACTATTTGATGACTATCAAGGCAATGTCTTTGACATTGAACGTTCAGAAAGATTCAATCAGTAAGTTTAGCAACGCCTAAGACGAATTAAGTAAATAAGAGAATACGCTTATTTAAGCTGAGTAGATAAGTAACCTTTAAGCATAACAAGATTGTAGAGATAATAATGATCAAAATGAGTGTAAGCAGAATTTTGAAATAAAGTTACGAATGAAAGTTACGACATGCCGAAGTTTTGAGCGGTAATCGTAAATTGAGAAACTTCATGATAAGGTTATAATCATGATGATATGTTCATATGAATAGGATATTATTGTGAAGTGAGAAAGGAAGGAAAAGAAGAAAGGTTATCGGGGTGTGCTAAAGCTCAGGTGAGTTCTTTGTAGCCCTATTTTAAATGTTTTGACATTTTGGGCTGATATGCATGTTATAAAGTTATTATATGTAAATGCTTACTTCATCTGACTACGGTTAGATAAAATAGTATGTTAAAGTAAATAATGTTTTGTGTTCTAAAGTTATCATATGAGGATGATGCTAACCTGATTATGATCAGGTAAAAGAATGTTTTCAGATAAAGAATGTTTTTATGTAAAGAATGTTTTGAAATAAAGAATGTTTTAAGTCTCAACTACGGTTGAGAAGTAAATGATTTTAAGAGTCTCAGCTGAGTTGTCATGAATGTTTTACGTCTCAACTACGGTTGAGAAATGAATGATTTTAAAAAGTCTCAGCTTAAGTATAAAGAATGTTTTAAGGTCTCAACTGCGGTTGAGAGTATAAAGAATGTTAGAAGTCTCAATGGTGATTGAGAAGGAAATGTGGTTTTGAAGTCCCGGCTGCGGTTGGGCAAAACTTGAGCACTGCGGTGCAAGTAAATGTTTATGGTTATGATGGTTTAAACTATTTAAACCATGTTATGTATGAATGATGTATGTAAAGAAGTCTTGTACCGGTATGAGCCGTCAATTTAGGTTGATGGTTTAAAAAAAAGTCCTGTAAAAGAACAGGCACGAAGTCCTGTAAAAGAACAGGCACGAAGTCCTGTAAAAGAACAGGCCTGTCGACTGCGTGTCGCCAGTTGAGTAAGTCTTATACATGTATGAGCCTGTCAACTTCGGGTTGGCAGTTGAGGAAGTCTTGTATTTATACAAGCCTGTCGACGGCGGGTCGTCAGTTGAGGTGTCTTGTGCTGCACAAGTCTGTTGACTTCGGGTCAACAGTTGAGGCTAAATTTTATGCACTGTATAATTGATGTTATGATGATATGTATGTTAAAGGTTGTTGACTTCGGTCAACAGTGATGTCTAATGTTTTGTGCACAGTATAAATGATGTAATGAGGTCTTGTATGTTATGTACATGAAATATTTTATGTGCAGAATGATTAAGACTGTTGACTTCGGTCGGCAGTGAAGGCTAGTGTTTTATGTATATTAAAGATTTTATTTTTATGAAATGTTAACTTAGAACTCACCAGCGAAAGCTGACTTGTTTTAGCATGCATGTCAGGTTGAATGGTATCGAGGAAGGATAGCAGGATGGCTCGAGGTATATATTGAAGACTACCCTGGCATAAACTGGCTGCGTATAGAACTATAGAAAAGTGGGTTATGTGTAAAAGTTGTTTAGATCTGTGTAATATTTTATGTTGACACCCTACATTCCGCTGCTATGGTAATGTAATTATGCTTTAAGTTCTATGGATTTGATGTATTGCCAACTGAGGGGTCGCCCGGGAGTCGGGGCCTTTCAAGTTGGTATCAGAGCCATAGTTTGAGGGATTCGGACATTCCAAATGTCTGGACTTAAACTGAAAATGGGACGGAAGGAAAAGAATGCCAGTAAAGGGTAGTCTGATGCCACGAGCTGAATGTTATGTGTGAGTTAAGACGTAGGTGCAAGGTTAGAAAGGTAGTTAGAGTCATGCACGTTGGGGTGACGGGATGGGAAACGTTTAGAGCTTATGAGTTGGGTAAATGGTTAATAACACCTGATCAACGTCATTAACGATTTACAAAGCTTATTTCGTGCTAAACTGATCCTGTACTGACTCATCAATTGTTGCATCCTGTAGGTAGATAGATGGCTGAACAAAAGGGTAGACCATGTAAACAACCAGAGGAACATGAAGAACCACGTATCGAGAATGAAGAACCCGTCAACGAAGATGACCACGAGCATAACGAGCAACCGGAGAATGAAGATGAGCTTACTCTAGAGCCTAGGGTAGCGAAGGCTATTTCTGATGTGGTCTGTAAAATCATGGAGGAGAAGTTACCAGCCTTATTTGCAAAAGCACTAAAGGATACTTTGGAAGACGAGCCTGAAGAGACTAAGGAAAGCACCAAGGATGAACCGAATCAAAAGTGGGCATCTGGATCAAAAAGAAATAGAAAGGATAAACCGGGACTCTCTATGAAAAGGCGTAAGGTAGGAGAAGTTGAGACATGCATTAAGTGCGGAAGGAAACATTGGGGAGAATGTCGTCTGGGGACTAATTTGTGTTACCGTTGTGGACAAGCTGGACATTTTTCGTATAATTGTCCAAGTAGGCAAAAATGTTATAATTGTGGTAGATTCGGTCACGTTAGCAAGAATTGCTTGAAACCGAAGACAAAGACTACTGAATCTACCAAACCTGAAAGTAGCAAGGAGGGTGAGAAGCACAAGGCAAAAGCTCATGTCTTTACCATGACGAAAAATCAGGTAGACAAAGATCCTGATGTGATGACAGGTATATTCTTGATTAATGTGAGTTAATATTTGACCTAGACTTGCTGAGATTATTCTCTGTGTTATGAATAATAATGTTCTGTTAGTATTATAAATACTAACAAGGTCTCACTAGGTTGAGAAACACATGTTGACATTGGGAATCGAAAATGGAACCTGTGTTTTCTAAACGTGAAAGTGAGTTAGAAAAGTCGATTATAAGAATATGTGTGACAAAGGTGTGATTAGAGATGAGTAAGCAAAGATAAATAAATGCATGCTTAGCATTAGGTATAAGTGAATGCAATGTATAGATTGGGTCTCATGTCAAATGCGAAGGAAAAGAAATGTTAAACCATCAAGAAAGTTGAAGGGCACAAGAGGCTGAAATGATATGATATATTTTTGACAAGGAGTGACATGAAGATAGATTAGACCAAGAATTGGTATGCTAAAGATGTTAGAAATGATTTTAATAATTCTAATTGGAAGTTATTTAAGTTGGAAGAGGATACATAAGTGTTGCAACATTGTTATCGTTTAATGAACTATGTTGTCTTCATGAGATAATAGATGTTGAACATGCATAGAATTTGAATAGAGCTTAAAGTATAAATTATAAGATGTGGGTTTAATATCTTGCATCTGTTGCAAGAAATTACTTAAGGAACTTTGTATTGATACAAGTTTAATGATAAAGGATAATTGTCACTGTCTTATGTATAAGAAAATTCATGGTATTGTTATGTGATAGTGTGCATACGTATGTTATCAAAGGAAAGCTTTATGATAAGATTGTCATGCATAAAGTGGATCGAATGATGTAGTCCTTGTGGAGGCCAATGATAAAGTCCTCTTAACAAGGGGAAAAGATGAAGTTCTCATACTAAGACAAATGATAAGGTGAATGATGAAGCCTTCTTATTGAGGGGAAACACAAAAGTTCTTATTATAAGATGACTAGTGAAATCTTGCAACAACCCCAAGACTTGGGTTGGTCTATTGTAGGTAATGAAAAATTTGGTTGGCCTTATGCATTGACAACCTTAGGTGTTAAGATAAGTATTTAAGTTGTGATAAGAAAATTTATTAAGGACCAACTACCAACGAGTGCTCTATGAATGGTTTAATACCAGGAGAGATAACTGCTTGTAGAGACTAAGTGTGAGGATTTTAGCACAAGCCTCAGATTAAAAGATAACGCATGTTGTAGCTACAAAAATATGACATGTTGTAGCATACAAGTTAGGAAAAGATAAGGGCGCAAGGATTAAGTGTCATAATAAGCTACCTGTTACAGCTGAAGTATGACATAAAGGGGAAGAGGACTTGTTACCATATTATCTTCAACGTGTGATTAAAGCAAGCTTATTGTTATGTTTATGCTGTTCTGTGCTTATGAAGCGGATGAACAAATGATGACATACCATGACTATGTATACACGTTTAAGTGTTAGCACGATTTATGCATGAAAGTCTGTTAAGTATGATGAATGTATGTTAGTAAGTTAGGATGATGAATTGTATGATAACATGGTATAATGATATAGTGCTAGTATATCGTGTTATGATAAAGGATGGTCGCTCCAGTACTTGTTACTGGGTAATTATGGATCTGCAAAACGCTTCGGCGGGTCAGATCAACGGTTATGGAGCATGGTGCCGGCATAAGCCCATGGTTACGCTTGGTAGTAGTGGTTGTATGATGATTAGAAAGTGTCTGGCAGTCGAGCAGGCACATGTTTCTTTAAAGGATCAGTTACCATTAGCGGTAATAGTAAGATTAATTGAAAAATTTCAACTAGTTAACGTATGGAGGAAAGTTGCACAGGATTGACAAAGGTCCTGTGCTGACAAAAGACAAAGACCCATAGAGTCGAGAAGGGTGATCAGGTATCGTTTAAGGCTTCACTATGAAGAGGAATTATTAGGTTCAGAAAAAGAGGAAAACGAAGTTGGGTTTATTGGACTCCTGTGAGTAATGGTACGAGTTGATAGAATAGCCTATTAATTAGATCCTCTCGATAAGTTGAGTGAAATTCATTCGACATTCTATGTGTCACACTTAAGAAAATGTCTAGCGGATAATGTAGGATATGTACCATTAAACGATATGGAGATTGATGAAATGTTAAGCTACATAGAAGAACCTATGACAATGGTTAACAGGAAAGAAAAACAATTGCATAACAAGACAATCAGACGAATTACGGTTTAATGGAAACATCGAAAAGAATAGAAGGTTACAGGGAAGATTGAAAGAAGAGAATGGGAGTTGTAAAACGTGTCTTCGGACAAGTCAAGGCTTGGAAGACGAGATGAAACAATTCTACCCATATTATTTGAGATGTAACAGGTTTCGAGGACGAAACCTATTGTAAGGAGGGTAGATTTGTAACACCCGAAAATTTATCAGCTTATTGATGAACGTGCGAGATTTCGGTAACGGTTGAGGTTCGAGGAATTTCGTTATCAAAGAAATAAGCACATTTGATCGTGCTTGAAATCCACGATGATATGTGTGACAACTCAAAATTCTCAGGTCAGAATCATAACTCGAAAATGAAAAGAATGAGTGTAAGCGAAATCGTGAAACGAGGCGCCGATTTCAAGATACACTGAATCGAATATAGCAATATATTAGAGGTCAAATATTTTGAACTCTTTAGGTCTTGAGCATTGGAAAGAGCTCGAAAAATCGTGAACGTAGGCGAAAACCGTGCGCAAAACGGAGTTCGTATGCTCCCGGAATCGCGAAACGAAGATAAGACAAAAATCTGGCCGCCATGGACCCGCGCGGTACGCCCAAACTCGGCGTCCCGAGTCAGGCGATGCGCCTGAGGTCATCAGATCGCGAAAATTGCTTAAAAAGTCAAGTTTCATCATGAAATCTCATTTTTTTGATCTTATCTTCGATAACCAGCTTCCCACACACGAAAAACCATCTTCAAACCATAAAATCTTCAAGTTTGAAGCCTTTTGATCAAGTGGATCGCACCAAGGATCGTTAATACAAGTCCGGATCGTCTTTTTACTCACAGAACTTCGTTGGGAGAGGTAACGGTTCATTCTACCTTTCTAGATTGATTATGATTGATTAAATCTTGTTTCTGAACGTGATGATATAATTAGGATTGTTGATTATTGCCTAGATGATGGCTATGACTGATTATGAATGACAAACTTGAATTGTTAATGGGTAAATCCTTGTTTTGAGCCGTTGTAATGCCCGGTTTGCAGAGAATTATAACAATGGTTATAACGGTTTAAACCATTTGATTGTGACAGTGCATGTGATTAGTTGGATTAATTCTTGGACATACAAGGTTAATTCTAAGTGTTTTAAACTAATCACAATAATTAACATACTCACCGGAACGAGAATCTGATGTTTATGATAACAAACAGATCAGTATGTTAAACATGGTTATTAAACCCATTCTAATACTACCTTGTGATATTTCACGATATCTGGGTAATCAATAACAAGGATTGGTCATTCCTAAGCCATTAAACTGTATAGAAACTGTTTTAGCATTATAATCAACAACATTAACTATTTGATGACTATCAAGGCAATGTCTTTGACATTGAACGTTCAGAAAGATTCAATCAGTAAGTTTAGCAACGCCTAAGACGAATTAAGTAAATAAGAGAATACGCTTATTTAAGCTGAGTAGATAAGTAACCTTTAAGCATAACAAGATTGTAGAGATAATAATGATCAAAATGAGTGTAAGCAGAATTTTGAAATAAAGTTACGAATGAAAGTTACGACATGCCGAAGTTTTGAGCGGTAATCGTAAATTGAGAAACTTCATGATAAGGTTATAATCATGATGATATGTTCATATGAATAGGATATTATTGTGAAGTGAGAAAGGAAGGAAAAGAAGAAAGGTTATCGGGGTGTGCTAAAGCTCAGGTGAGTTCTTTGTAGCCCTATTTTAAATGTTTTGACATTTTAGGCTGATATGCATGTTATAAAGTTATTATATGTAAATGCTTACTTCATCTGACTACGGTTAGATAAAATAGTATGTTAAAGTAAATAATGTTTTGTGTTCTAAAGTTATCATATGAGGATGATGCTAACCTGATTATGATCAGGTAAAAGAATGTTTTCAGATAAAGAATGTTTTTATGTAAAGAATGTTTTGAAATAAAGAATGTTTTAAGTCTCAACTACGGTTGAGAAGTAAATGATTTTAAGAGTCTCAGCTGAGTTGTCATGAATGTTTTACGTCTCAACTACGGTTGAGAAATGAATGATTTTAAAAAGTCTCAGCTTAAGTATAAAGAATGTTTTAAGGTCTCAACTGCGGTTGAGAGTATAAAGAATGTTAGAAGTCTCAATGGTGATTGAGAAGGAAATGTGGTTTTGAAGTCCCGGCTGCGGTTGGGCAAAACTTGAGCACTGCGGTGCAAGTAAATGTTTATGGTTATGATGGTTTAAACTATTTAAACCATGTTATGTATGAATGATGTATGTAAAGAAGTCTTGTACCGGTATGAGCCGTCAATTTAGGTTGATGGTTTAAAAAAAAGTCCTGTAAAAGAACAGGCACGAAGTCCTGTAAAAGAACAGGCACGAAGTCCTGTAAAAGAACAGGCCTGTCGACTGCGTGTCGCCAGTTGAGTAAGTCTTATACATGTATGAGCCTGTCAACTTCGGGTTGGCAGTTGAGGAAGTCTTGTATTTATACAAGCCTGTCGACGGCGGGTCGTCAGTTGAGGTGTCTTGTGCTGCACAAGTCTGTTGACTTCGGGTCAACAGTTGAGGCTAAATTTTATGCACTGTATAATTGATGTTATGATGATATGTATGTTAAAGGTTGTTGACTTCGGTCAACAGTGATGTCTAATGTTTTGTGCACAGTATAAATGATGTAATGAGGTCTTGTATGTTATGTACATGAAATATTTTATGTGCAGAATGATTAAGACTGTTGACTTCGGTCGGCAGTGAAGGCTAGTGTTTTATGTATATTAAAGATTTTATTTTTATGAAATGTTAACTTAGAACTCACCAGCGAAAGCTGACTTGTTTTAGCATGCATGTCAGGTTGAATGGTATCGAGGAAGGATAGCAGGATGGCTCGAGGTATATATTGAAGACTACCCTGGCATAAACTGGCTGCGTATAGAACTATAGAAAAGTGGGTTATGTGTAAAAGTTGTTTAGATCTGTGTAATATTTTACGTTGACACCCTACATTCCGCTGCTATGGTAATGTAATTATGCTTTAAGTTCTATGGATTTGATGTATTGCCAACTGAGGGGTCGCCCGGGAGTCGGGGCCTTTCATCGGATAACGGGTCAAAACGAGTTTGGGTCATTTTGAGTTTTAAGCAAAATTAATTTGAGTTTAAATGAGTTGTTTATAAAAACATCAATTGCTGTAGCTAAACAAATAATTTATTTGAATAATCTTTAGTGATTTATCATCAAATATATTAATAATAATTCTTACTCATTTGAATCATTTTTATTCATATAGTTTTTAGGTAACTCATTTTGATTCGTATTGTGTTAAAGAATTACACATTTCAACCCATTATATGTTATATTGCTATATATATCAACTTAAAATACAATAAGTGTTCACCTAAACCAACTCATTTGTCTTGTTTTAGGTTAAAATTGCCAATTTTAATTTAAAAATTAAAATATGCAAAAACCTTGAATTTGTGTGTTAAGCATGATTACCAAAAACAATTTTATTGTAAAAATAATATGACAAAGTAATAAAGTCATTTGTGACACATTATGAGTTAAAGATATACTTTCTGCAAATTTCAATCATTTCATGCATTTCATTAATCTTGGAAATAATTTTTCTGTTTTTGCCCCGACTAAAATACAACAAAATGAAATCAACCAATTCGTAAAATGAGTCAAAATTACCACCGCTGAATAATAGCAATAATAAAAGTCAAAACAAGACTTCATATAGTAGCTTGCCTATATTGAAAACTACAATGCATCTAGATCACTTGCATTTACAAACTAAAAATAATTAAAGGTGTTTTAGTACTATTGATAATAAAAATAACTTACTTGAAGATCATTCACATAAAATTCAAGTGTAGCTTTTGTTTCACAAGGTCCATTTTGCATGTGAGATCAAAAAGAACACATAGGCTTGTACAGAATCAAATGATCCAACATTTAATACCAATTAATGAAAAATTAAATAAAATAAAACAAGGGTTTAACTGCAAAATCATCCCATAAAAAAATAAACAAGGATTTTATTATACAACACGCCTACATGCAGACCTAGGCCCTCTTACTTGAGGGGCGTTACAGAGCCTCATCGTTAGAGATGTTCGAATTTGAAAAATAGATTATAAAAAAATTCTAGACAGTTGATTTCACTATTTAAATTCTTATTTGAAATTTCGGATGTGGATTCAAATATTCAAACTGATATCCATAATAGTTTAAAAATAAAAGACATATAAATATATTATTTTAAAAATCTAAAAGCATTTAATATAAAGAAAATATATATATATATATATATATATATATATATATATATTTTATATTTTAGGTTTGGATTTGAATTTTTTTTATTCAGTTATAAAAACAATAAAAAAATATCCTAATATAGTATTTCAGATAAACGAGATATTTGAAATCTTTAAAATAGTCTATTTAAAAAAAATCCAAAAAACTGGTTATCCACTATTGAAATTTTGGATATTTATATATTTCAACCATTTTAAGTTCGAAATTTTGGACAAGTCATGCTCGGTTTCGAATCTTTCAGCATACCCTCCTTATTATGTGCCTAGCTCAAAATCAATTCCAATCTTTATTAAATCAATGCTCACCATGTGTAATTCTCTTTTTCTTATTTCATATTTAATTTAAAACTTAATTTAATTTTTCTCACATTACTTGTGTCAATTAATTATAAAACTAAAAAAATACGTTGTTTTTTGTGTTTTCTTTTAACATCCCAATAAAAAGTTTAATAAAAAATAAGTTAAAAGAATAATAATTTAGTCTCACAAGTGATTTTGATATGTGTTTGAATTGACAATTTTTATGATAAGTAATTATGTTAAAAATAATATACATTACATAAATTATATAAAAACCTATGGTTATAAGTGATCTACACCTTATATACTAGGTCTGTCATGTGAATTTTTATCATGGTTTTATGAAAAAAGTTGTTCTATATTTAGAACTTGCAAACATTACGAACTTTGCTAAGACCATATATCGTAATTGGGAGAAGATGATGTAAAAATAACATTTAAGTAGTGTGTGTTGCTAGAAACGTTAAAAACATTAAAAACATGACAAACACTTGTGATCATATTTAGACAGGTTGTAACAGGGTGTGAGCCCTCTTATGAACCACCCATATGGCACAATCACGCCACCATCCCTATTACAATGGGGTGTGCAGAAAACCGGAAAACCGACCCAAAACCCAAAAACCGAAAATTTCAACCCGAAAAAACCGAACCCAAATATAAACCGACGGGTTTGGTGTAAGTTTTCTAAAAACCGAAAGTTGGGTTTGGTTTTACCTTAAAGAAAAACCGAAAAACCGAATACATGCGTATATATGCATATATTAACCTTTCAAAAATTTCAACAATTTATAAACCGTCTATTTTTGTTTTCTTAGTTCTTGATATCAAAAGTTAAATAAAAATCATATATTTTATTATTATTATTATTGGCTAGGATACAAAAAACACGTATGATTTTTACTAAATTTAAATGTTTTTGTATATATTTTTAAATATTAAGTAGTGTTGTACTTAAAATATTTTTAGTACAAATATAATATTTTAGTTTGTTTTTTTATAAGCACAATTTGAGTTCTAAGTAGAAAAAACAGAAAAAACCGAAACCCAAATGGGTTTTCAAAAAAATAAAAACCGAAAAAATCGAACCCAAATTGGTTTAAAAACCGAAATTTCGGTTTTGACTAAGCAAAAAACCGACCCATGCACACCCCTAGTTATGAAGGTAATGAAAAAAAATTATATTTTTATCAAGCACCTATCAAACGTCATTTTACGCGCAGCCTCGTATTACAACCCAAAACACCACCACCAAGCGTAACCATGAACCGTCCTAGTTGGTTTCCTCGCTGGCTATGTGTAGTGGTCACAATACTGAAATCATTCTTTACTGAAATTTTCTGTCACATCATTATTATACTAGAAATATAAAAACCACACAGTGTTCATCCCACTAAAAACCTTATCTACTGTGAGAGAGGAGAAAGCGGAGTGTGAGAGAGGAGAAAGTGAGGAGCAGGCACTAATTTTCTGTCACATTATTATCCTACTGGAAACCTAAAAACTACACAGTGGTCATCCCACTAAAAATTTTATCTACTGTGAGAGAGGAGAAAGCAGGGTGTGAGAGAGAAGAAAGCGAGAAGCGAGAACTAATTTCCTTCGATTGGGACCGTCGCAAGGGGAGGGGCCGGTGTTCCTGCCAAACCCCGCCAAAGCAACGAACCCAGCCGGTTGGCCCGGTTCCATGGGGCACCGCTGCGCATGGCCTCATGCCATTTCACGATAGGTTGGTATAAAAACTAAAATCCACGTGTTAGTGGCTGCTCCACTTGATCCATCTTTCCGTCTTATCGAACTCTTTTGGCCTTCTTATCTCTTTTATTATATTCTGCAACAAACCCCACTCTGCTTCCACTTCTCTACAATGGCGTCCATGTCTCCGGCGAACTTCCCTCCGTCCGTTCGCATCTCCGATCCAACTCACAAACTCACATACACAACCTCTAAATTCAACCGATTGAACCCTCAATCAACCTATTCGTCGACTCGATTCTCTCCTAGGGTTTTGGATTCTTCGACTATCTGTCGATGTCAGAAGAATTCCGATAAAGGCAACGGCAACGGCATGGACGAAGAAGGCCCTCTCCGATGGGAATCGGTGTTTCAACAGAACGTTAGGAGTGTGATCAAGTGGTTTGATGACTGTTTGGCTGGATATCGGAAGAATCAGGTGGAAAATGATAAACTGAAGAAGGATGAATCTGGAGGTGGTGCTGAGAAGAAGGAAGGTGAGATGGTTATGGATGGAGATGACGATTGGGATTGGGAACGGTGGAAGAAGCATTTCGCGGAAGTGGATGAACAGGAGCTTATTGTTTCTCTCTTGCAGGTATTGAGTTTGGAATTTTAGGATTGAGATTAAAATTGGTGGATTCAGTAGGTAGTGAGGTTAAAAGTATGTGGTGTAAGTGGAATCCAAACGTTAAAGCTAACGAAAATCGTTGGGTGCTAAGCAGAGTATTAGGGCAAGTTGAAAGTATGTGGTTTGAAGTAATCCTCATGTACAAATGATTCTATAGTGTCTACGCATGCTTTGTTATTTTGGTACCCAAGATATCTACGACAACATTATGATGTTGAAATTGCGATGTACATTTTGTTATAGGCACAACTAAAGCATGCTGTTGCTAAAGAGGATTATGAAGATGCTGCTAGGATCAAGGTTGCAATTACTGCAGCAGCTACGAATGACACTGTGGGTAGAGTGATGTCTCAGTTGCATGTAAGCATATGATGTAATCTGTTGTTAGTGAAAAACATCAAATATAAAATTATAGTATCTGTACTGATCTAGGTGTTGTTGCAGAAAGCCATAAAAGAAGAGCGTTACATGGATGCAGCATTTGTACGAGATTATGCTAGTGCAGGTTTGGTGAGTCATGAGTTGTTATAATCATTCTCTATACATATGGTGGTTCTGAATGTTACTTCTATAAGCAATTAAGCATAATACGTATAGATCTCAAACCATATAAACACAAGTTGAGTAAGCAATATGCACATCAATTTATTTGAGAGGTGCTAAAGACTAAAAGACCTATTTATGCTAACTTATTTTTGCTTGTAATGGATCATTAGTTTGTTACAAATAACTAGCGTTTGTCTTTCCTAACCTTGATTTAGATCACTCCAACTATGTTATTTCCATGCATATGCTTTTTATATTTTGAAACAATACTCCAAAATGATCACAATGATCATCCTGTGGCACTAGCTTGTAATACTTAAGGTTGCAAAATGAATGTGGTCAAATAAATTGGGTTAGGTAATAGGTCAAAATTGATCAACTTTAAGTATGTATCAAATGGCTTAGTTGGGTTGGTTGACCCGTAAATCCGTTTTTGTTCAAATCTAAAGTTCTAAAGATAATTAGTGTGTTACATATAGTTGCAAATTATACGTCAATGTGGGACTATCTCACTTGGTAGAGGCCTTCCCTTTTAGATGGTATGTCCTGGGATCAAACCCGGGCATGGAGTAGATTAGTTTAGGAGTAGGATAGATTTGTTGTTCAAAAAAAGTTAGAAATTTATTGATAAGAAAAATCTGTAAACCTTTGAATAAAACAGTTTACCTTTAGGTGATTGTATCCATTAATAGTAGACTTTTGGCGACTTTCAACTCATTTGATTATATCGAGATTAAACAAAAACTATGACCCAATCATAAGCAAATGGCTTGAAACTTCTACTTTCAAGACTATAGTTGGACTATAGCATTAAAAATATATCTATAACATCTGCTTTCACCTTTGCCTGTAGCAGTGAAAAGTCATTCAGTCACAACACAAGGAGTTCAATTCAACTATTGACTTTTGAATTTGTGTAGTCGATGACAATTTTTTTGAATGTAATATATACGAAACAATGAATGTTTTAGAAGTTACAACATATCTTGAAATTGATTTGACATTACCTCACTACTCTAAAGTGCCCATTGGGCAACCTTCACTGTCGTTAGACAATGTAACAACAATGAAACTAGTCATTTATTTATGTTGGCAATTTCTTGATAGTTGACCTGTATCAACTATGCTATGCTCTTTTCTGAATGAATAGATGTATATGACTTATATAAGCAAACCAAAATCTTACAATGAATACCTTATTTCACATTAATTATCAGAATGAATAAGACAAATATTCAATGTGTTGCCTTTTCTGTTCCTGCCAGAAGTTCTTTTAACTTTGGTGTAAGAAATCTTTTAATGTTGTGATCATAAAAATGTAATCTTTGTAAATGTTGGCAAGTGATAAATAGCAACTAACACTCTCGAGTGCAAGATAAACACAGAAGACACACACTGTTAACTCATCTACTTCATTAACACAAGATACATTTACATAAACCAAAAACTGACAGGAAATTAGGAAATGAAAAACCACCCACTACAAGCATTAAGACTTAACTGATTAGTGATTACCCATTACTAAAACTATTTGAATTAAAATAAAATACATAAAAAGGTAAATAAACTTTAGACTACTCCAACAAAGCAAATTAATCATGTGAGTGTTGCCACGTCATCAATCTTCCGCATACATTGCTCTCTAAATAATAAATAATTAATAGAATAACTCCTTCAACGCATTTGCGTATGTAATGGCTTACTAGTTATTTGGTGCCACACCTGATAATGAGCTTATAGGCGTTGGGATTTCTATTGCTCATTGTTTTAGTGAAAACTATGTGCTAAATCTGGATATTTAGTAATGTTGTTTGGATGTAAGTATAAGGCAACATGTGTGATCCTTCAAATGTGTTAGTGTGATAGTGTTAGGTCTCAATTCTTTTCTATTTGAGATTCTAAGTGAGATATACATATTCTTATGTAAATTTTATTTGAGGTCTTGAGGGAGTTCTTGTTAGTTGCTCGGTTTTATATTTAACTGTCTTTGAGTGTGTTCTCGGAGAGAGTTTTCTTGTTTATCCATTACAAACATACCTTTTGTAAATGTAATTTAAGTTCTACTTCCAAATTATGAAATTTTTTCTGTGCGTATGTTATTGCTTAATCTGAGTATTCAACGCCTTCAACCCTGGTATGTGCTCATAAATTATTTGTTCTTTCTTGTTTTGGTATTTTATTTCTAATCCGGGAACACACACATAGATCAATGCCAATTATGACTTTATGAGAATAGTTAATAGAAGAAATTGCTGCATACGTACAAAATTAAAATAATATAATAGATGCCATTAAATCAAATGAGGGACGTTTAATGTGGGTTTTTGTACATTCGCTGTATTCTTCTACAAGTCTGCAAGACAATTCCATTTCCATTATTTGTGTGCTTGTGTGAAGTTTTTCCTTATGTTTGATTGTGCTTTTCATGCATTTAGTTCTTGTATAGTTTATTTGTGTTTTCGCAAGTCTCATCTACTTATCATGTCTATCTTGGGCATTTTGAACTACGTTATCTTCGTTTTTGTGCTTTCACATTACACCATACTAATTACTTTATTCTTGAGCTTTAGGTTGGTTGGTGGGCTGGATTTTCAGATGATAGCAAGGACCCATATGGTCGAATCATTCGTATAAGTGCAGAGCATGGAAGATACCTTGCAAGAAGTTATAGTCCTAGGTAGAGTATCTAAACCATGTTACAGTCAGAAAAACTTCTAAGAAACTGGTTTCATGATATAATTTATCTGCTTATCATAGTTCTGTTTGTTCATATGTTAACACATATATATTTTTTTAATTAGAAAGTTTTGCAATTTCTATTAAATTTCAGGCAGCTTGCCAAGGCTGCAGATGGTGTTCCTTTGTTTGAGGTATTCATTACAATGAATGAGAAAGGGGAATACAAGCATCAGGTAGCTTTTGTAATTGGCTCAGTTTTTGGTAAATTTGTCATCTTGAACTCGGTTTACTATGGAATTGAATTTGCATTATCAGGCTGTGTACCTGAAACGTAAAGAGGTTCCTCAAGAGTTTTCAGCTTATACTTCCAAGGCATCAGGTATTAATAGTATCAACAGTGTGAATATCGTGGACCCCATGACTGACAAAGGTGATGTATTTGCAAAAGATAATGAAGATACAGATGATGAGGAATATAGTTTTGAGAATATTCTGCGGGATATGATTCCTGGAGTAAAAGATGTGAAAATAAAGGTTATGAATGTGACATCACCGGGAAAAATAGACAGGGATTTAATATCAAAAGTGGTTGAACAAATCATGGAGGAAGAAGATGAAGATGACGATGTAGAAGAAGATGCTGATAGTGATGATGATACAGTGGAGGTCAAAGATGAAACTGATGGGGAACAATATGATATTGATATTGATATCGATGCTGGAAATACCATAATTGATGGGGAAAATAATAGTCAAATTGCAGTCAAAGTGGTAGTTGGTGGTTTAGTACAAAAAGTTTCTAATGATGCATCTCATAAAGATCTAGTTCGAGTTCCAGCTAAGCTAGAAAAAAAGAACCGTTCATCATTCATTTTTTCAATACAAAAAGAAAATAAAAATGCTAATTCGGGTAATGCACGATCTTTAAGTAAAAAAGATGCTAAGATTCAAGGTTCTCGTAGCATAGACACTGTTATGCTCAATCTTGCCAAATATGTTGGAACAGGGAAGATACCCATGAAGGTCAGACTCTACATAAAAAATTGTCTGATTATAGTATGTCAAAGTTAGATTGTTTAAGTTCTTGATGATACCCACATGTTTTCAGGTGCTTAAAGATGTGAATCAATTGATAAATCTCAGCCTTAGTCAAACTCAGAATCGCCAACCTTTATCTGGATCAACAACATTTAATCGAATCGAGCTTCCCTCTACTCGAGATCCTTTAAACGGTGAATATTTGGCAGAATTGGAATGCAAGATTCCATTCCATGGCTTCTTTAGTAGCAATATCGAATTTTCATATTGGGAACCAATGTAAATAAAGGGTGGTTGGAATAATATCAGTAAGTTTTGTAGAACACATTATTTTTTATAAGCGTTTAAAAAAATTACTAAATAAAAGAATTGTCAACAATTGCTAATTTTGACTTTTATTTATCCACACTTGAATTTCACAACTAAATTTAAAACAAAGGATTATAATTGAATTCCATTTCATTCACTCCCTGCCAACCAAAATTTTATTATCTGCATTTGAATTCCAAAACTGTAATTTCAAACATTTTGGCAGGACTATATGTTGGTGCACATGGGATATACACTTCTGAGGTGATTCATCTAAAACGAAAATTTGGGCAGTGGCAAGAAGATGGTAACATGAAGAAGGTTTCAAATCTCGAGTTTTATGAGTACGTAGAAGCAGTAAAGATTACTGGGGATCCTTATGTTCCAGCTGGGCAGGTAAACATGCAGTTTATACATCTTTTTTTTTATAGAATCATACCAACGGCTTGGTTATATTATTCTCTCTACAGGTTGCATTTCGTGCAAAAGTTGGAACCAAGTATCAGCTGCCTCACAGAGGCATAATCCCAGAAGAATTTGGAGTGGCAAGTATTTAAATATTTATTTTATTATGGTTTGTGAGCATCTTAAAATCTTTTTGGTAATTCAGATAGCTCGATATCGAGGGCAAGGGAGGCTTGCAGACCCAGGATTTCAAAATCCTCGATGGGTGGATGGTGAACTTGTTATTTTGGATGGGAAGGTGCCTGCTTTTTTGTTAATTTGGATTTTTAGAATTTTTGCTTTATGTTACTGATTTTGACTCCATATGAATTTTTCTTCTGCAGTACATCAATGGAGGCCCTGTTGTTGGATTTGTATACTGGGCCCCTGAATCTCATTTCTTGGTGTTCTTTAATCAGCTAAGGCTGCAGGAGTAAGGTGCTCTTTGTACATGAATCTTCACAAATCTTTTTTTTCTAGCTGGTTCAGATCTCATAGGTAAGCTCTGCATTTATCCCATGCTTAGCAGATACATTCACGGTATGAGTTTTAGTCAGTCATACAATTGGAGTTGAATTTTTTTTTTAAAGTGGTCTCTTAAGATACACACTCTCTATACACATCATCAAAGCACAAATTACCACATTACTTTCAGACTATGTCCTCGTCATCATTTTTTAGTCCTCTATGTCAAACATGAGGTTTCCACTTCTCTTTTTACGCTCACATCCGTTTTACGTAAATAAAATAAGGTTTTTGTAGCTTAAAATAGCAAGATGTTACACTCTAATTCATAATTCTAGCAACTAGCAAGGCGTCATAGGCGTAAAAGGACTCGTGTGACACCTCTGGTCTAAAAATAAGTGCACGTCTGACTCCCAAGACAAAAAGAGTGCAATAAAATATATATATATATATATATAGGGTTTGAATCCTTTGAAAACCCGATCTTAAAGAGAAAACCCTTAAACCCTCCGTGGACCGTTAGATCAAAGTTATTTTATATTTTAATTAATTAATCAGAAAAAACATGTGGTTCACAATTAAAGGTGAATATTTTATTGGGGTTTTTAAGAGTAAATTTACTCTTTTACCCATTAAGGGGTATAATTGACTTTGTCTCTCCTCTCTCTCCTCTCTCCTCTATCCTCTCTCCCCTCTCATCTCTCCTCTCTCTCTATATATATAATTTATATATTTGATTTCCAGAATACTACACATGTGTAGTGTTTTATTTTTAGGTTAAAAAAATATTTTTTAAAATATTACAACTACAAAAATGTATAATTTTTATACAAACATTAAACATTACACATGTGTATCAACCATATTCTCAACCATAATAAAAGCATTAAACACGTGTATTTTACACATGAAACAAACATTACACATGTGTAATTTTATACAGAATATCAAAATTACCAAAATCACACTACACATGTGTATAATAAAAACGTACAAATTTTACAACAAACAATACACCTGGTCTAAGCACTACTATAAAATCTGAAAAACTACACATGTGTAGTAATAACATGTACAAGTTTTACTGCGTAAAGTACACTTCATCAAGCAAAACATCTATAATACCTGAAAACTACACATGTGTAGTATTAAAAATGTACAAATTTTACTGCCTAAAGTACACTTTGTCAAGCAACACCTATAAAATCTGAAAACGTACACATGTGTAGTATAAAAAATGTACAAGTTATAATGCATAAAGTACACCTGGTCAAGCAATACCCATAAAATCTGAAAACTACACATGTGTACAAAAAAAATGTACAAGTTTTTTAAGCACAAAGTACACCTGGTTAAGCATGTGTTTGAACCACCACCATGACTACCACCTCTTGAAACCGCCACCACCACCACCACCTGCCGGTCACCACCACCAACCGCCTATCACCACCACCATCCGCCGGTCAACACCACACCACCATCGAACCACCACCACCACCACTACCGACAGAGAACAACCACCAGCCACTGTCATCTTTAAAGAGAGAGAGTAGAGAGAGAGAGAACAACCAACAACCACCCGTCAAAAACCCCACCACAACCATTCTCTTTAGGGTCGCCACCACCTCTCGCCGGTCGCCACCACCACCCGCCGGTCGCCACCACCACCCGCCGGTCGCCACCACCACCCGCCGGTCAACACCACAACCACTGGTCACCTCCACCACCACTTGCTTTCTCCAACAGGTGAGAGAGTAGAGAGAAGTTTAGAGAGAGAGGATTAAATATTTATGAGAAGGTGAATAAAATCAAATATTTATATGGAGAGAGTGTGGAAAAATACCATTATACCCTTTTTATTTAATTAATTCAAATGTAAAATAAGTTTGATCTAATGGTTGAGATTGGGTTTAAGGGTTTTCTCTTTAAGATCGGGTTTTCATTTGATTCAAATCCTATATATATATATATATATATATATATATATATATATATATATATAGGAATGCATTCAAATAAGAACCAATATGTAATAAGTTATTGAGAACCAAAAAGAACTATTTATAGCGCCACATGTTTAAGAGGCATAAAAGTAACTTCCCTTTACTTAATTTTAAAATAAAAAAAAATTGTGGTTATAAATGGTTTTTTTTTGGTTAGTAACTAATATTAGTTCTCAATTGACTATTATCCTATATGTGTTTGTAGTCTATTATTGACAACTGTCATATTTCTTTTACTCTACTACACAAGCGCCCTCCTTTACATCCATTCTTTCAAACTTTTAACAAGAAATAGTCTCATCATTGTCGTCCATTACACTACCATGGTCATTGCCATCACCATAGTCTTGACTTTCTCACAGCGCTGCTCCTTTCTCTAGTCGGCAATCAGTGTCTCACCTTCCAACATGATAGACATGGACAAATGCAGTGAATTGTTGGCTTTGTAACATTAGGATACCATGTTTGGTTTTTTGAAACCAGCTTGATTAATGCAAAAATTAGTGTTTTGTTTGAACTTAAAATCAATGTATGTTAATTGTGCCCTGCTCTATGTTGTAAAAATGCACAAGACGCGTGCCTAGGAATTTTTTTTGCCTCGCTTCAATATGCCCATTTTCTGCAAAATTTTTGGAAAAAGATTGTGTGAACAGGTCTGAAACTTTTACGCTAGCCCTAAACAAGCCTGGAGAACAGATTTAATTAGCACCAAACATGCTAAAACATATCTAACCCCCCTAAAGATGGTATTTTTATACCATGTGTCATGCATAAAAACGCCCTTGCTTTTTAAGCATCTTGCGCTTAGGCCCAAGGGTCACCATTTGCACCTTCGACAACTATTGCACAGCTGCATACAATCCCACTTTTGATGTTATTAATTTGGTGTCCTTGAATCCAAATTTTGATTGGCTTTTAGGATTTGTATGTTTGTGTGTGGGTTGCATTGCATGTTTAAATTGGAGTATCTGTGATTCGCAATCCTTTTGCATTTGCAATGGATCTGGCTTCATGCTGAATCTGGGTTCACGAAGGTGGCTTTGTGATAGGTGATGTCGGAGAAAGGCGAGGAGGTGGTGGTGGCTGGATAAAGGGTTTTTCATGGTGGTGTTAGCAATGGCTGACCATTAAAGGCATGCAGGCAGTAGTTTTCAGTATCGGTGTCTGGAATTAGGGGCATAGGCTGGGGTGTTGTTGAATCAAGGGATTTTTTGGACTTTTTCATTATAATGATAATAAATAATCATAAATAAATATGTAAATTGCATTGTTTTTATTTCAGTTTTATCAAGTTTATTCCATTATAAGTCTCTTGTTTCTTTCTCAGTGTCAGATGAATAGTGGAGCATACTCACACTTCCATTAGAGTCGAATGACAAATGTAATTAATTAGCAGGGTTACTCAAGTTGTGTTTGTTATATCAGAGGGATGATGTATGTGAGTTCGTTTGCTGTATCCCAGTATCTAAATCAATCATTCTTGATGAATAAGTCCTGAATAGAGAAGGTTCAAGTTTTGTTGCTTTTTGTCTTGTAAATTCTCTTCTAAAACTAGTTCTACTTGGCTTTTGTCTGTGATATGCTTAAAACTAATAGTCGGATGATAAAATTGACCTAACATTCTGCGTTGTATTTGATGAAATGAGATTAGTGTTCATGAATTGTAGAAACTGACAAACGTGTAAAAAATCAGCCCTTTTAATCCCAACTTCTCTTCTCTATTTGTTTGTTTTGTTTTGATTTTGTTTTTTTTTTTTTTCGGAGCAGCCTCTCTGTCCCAATTGGGATAGGGGTAAGGTTTGTATTTATCCTTTTCCTCATACCCTATTGAAAAGTGGGAATATACTGGGTAAGGTATGTTTTTGTTTTTTTTTTTTGTTTTTGTGTTTAAGGTTTAAATATGAATTTGTGATGTCTAATTTTTTAACGTTTGCATACATCTCACTATTTCAACAAAAAAAAAAAAAAAGAAAAGAAAGAAAACATGATCAAAACTGTGAAATGTATTATGGATTATTTGCATATATCTCTTTATTTACAACTCTAATTACATATATATCAAGATAAAAATTAAATTACATAAATACAATAACAGGCATACCTAGTACGGGATTTCTGGATCAAACTCACTCGAAGTAGGGTCTTGGGGAAGATAAAGACACTGAGGTAATGTGTGTCTTTATTTTTTCCATTCCTAGACCCTGCTCTAAATGTGATGCTTACTGGGTACGATTGATGTTGTATATTTTCTTTTTTTTAGTAACTTTTTTTAAATAAGAAGATATATGCAATTAAAAATTTTATGTAAGGAGATATTTGTAATTTAAAGGGTTATGGTGGTAAGAGGATATATGTAATTTCTTTTGTTTAACCTGGCTAACTGAGTTTGATCCAGAAATCCTGTACTAGAAGCTGAATAGCCCTATTTAATTGAAAATGGAAAAATAGATGAGAGAACACATTGCAAATTTGGAACATATATTAATATATATTACATTATAGGTGATATTTTTTTATATAGTTTAGTGGATAAATATTACATGGGAAGGGTGAGAGGCAGACGAAATTAAACTCTAGCAAAGCTATAAGTAGATATAATATGACATTCATATTAGTTTCATGTTACTTATTTAGTGACCAAAAGACACATCCTTTGCTATTTTTGCTCCTCTTCCTTTAGCCATGTACAAACCCATATGGTGCATTATCTCCTGCCAAGCATTTATAGTTCAGTAATCTGTCAGTTTTTTGTTAATCTCTACCTTTATATTAGAAAAAATATATATAAGGAACATAAAAAAAACTTATGTGTCACTATGTAATTATATTTAATCACATGTAATTTAACTTACCCCTCATGAGTAAGATGTTTATACCTGGGGATGGGTCAGAGCATCTTTAGCCTCTGTTGCAACCGTCGTCGGGAAATCGAAGGTGGCACAACCGCTGGAATACACCACCACGTCTTTAAGCGGTGTGAGAAAACCACGGTTTCTAGCAGACAATGTGGAGCAAACAAAATCAAGCACACATATGTCGGTACATACGCCTGCCACCAGTAACTAGAACCACCATAAACAGTTGATATTTTGTGGTTGAAGGTTTGTGATTTGTAAGGTTATCTGTAAGGAAATCATATGGGAAACACTTACCATTTGGATGTTGTTGTTTTTGACCCAGTCCACAAACACATTTGAACCGTCTTCTTCTATAGAACCTATGTAACCATCATAACAGTCCTTGCGCCTGATGGTTACATTTGGTTCTTTCTCCAGCCACTGTAAAGCTAATAAAGAGAAGTAAAAAAGTATGAGACTTAAGAATAAGATGGGGGTGTAAGGATACCCGCAGTCCTTTGTTCTGTTCTTGCCACTTGTTCTGGCCAGTGGCAGAGCTGGAACGTTTTGTAAGGGATGGATTTGAAGAAGTAGGAGCGAAACCAATACGTAAATCAAAAAATAACCTTTTAGTCGAAAAATTAACAATATGGATAATGTATATCTAACAATTCACCTAGAGATAAAAAAAAAAAAAAAACTAAATTTGTCCGGTTAAAAGTAAAAATAAGTTATTTAGTGGTTAATAGGTTCGGTTAACAGATCTTTTTCAGTTTCAGAGCCTATAAAAGCCACTTATTAACTAAACTAATTATGGTGAAAACCCTTCTGAAAACGTTGACCGATTAATCTGTTCGGCTATTTCAAACCCGATTTTTGACTGGTTAACCGATTTGTGGATTTCTACACTCATGTGCTTTATATAAACACAACTAAGATGATTCAAGTTAGATCTCACCAAATCAAATCACATAGACGTGTAACAAGTGAAATAGAGTTTCATCTAAACGATATGATGATTAGAACTTAGAAGAGGTAATCAAGAGGAAGAAGGATACACACACAAACACACACACACACACATACATACATACATACATACATACATACATACATACATACATACATACCTGGGACCAAATTCGATTCATGAGAACCTGCAACACAGTGAGAAGGATAAGGATGTTCAAGTTTTCCAGGCTGATGCGTATCTAAAAACGCAAGAATCGGCCATTTCTTGTCACAGAACACTCTCGAAAGCTTCACCGATTCATCAATCATTTGCAGTATCTGGTTATTTGGCTCTCTGGGTGCCTTCATTTACACACACAATCATCATCTTCATCTTTACTTTGAAACCAAACTGATCATCAAATTAGTTGGTTTACAAATAACAATATTCAGACTGACCAGATTTCCAGCTCCAATGGTGCAGAAGCCATTGATGATATCCACAAGAACGAGACCAGTGATGACATCTTGAGGTATGCATACTTGTTCTCCTTCCAGGGGTATCTCCTTCTTCAAAAGCTCAAGTGCGTGCATCACCATTTTTGATCAAACTTCGAAGATTTTCAAGAAAAAAGTGAATGGTGATGAATGATTGAAATGAAAGTGATTTTGGTGTCGTGTGGATTGATCATATCTCATTGTTATATGCAGGTAAACGTTATTTCAAGAATCTTTTGGAGTTATTGAACGACAAAATTGAAATGGGTCCCATTTTTTGGTGTGGAAAGATAGGATACGAGATTGAAATGGTGAATTTTGTAATTGATTCACTCCTCGATTCCTTCATTGCAGAGTTGGCAACAAAAAGTCCAAATAGGTTGGCGATTGGGGCTTTGGTGAAAAAGTAATCCAAAAGGTAGGATTAAGTCGAGCATGAAATCGAAAAAATGGACCAAAAACTCAAAAAACGAAAAATGCAAATGAATATAACTGAACCTAAATATAAACCGACGGATTTGTTATAAATATTCTAAAAAACCGAAAGTTTAGGTTTGGTTTTACCAAGTGCACACGTATGTATGTGTGTGTGTATTTACTTTCAAAATTTTCAATAATTTATAAACCATTTATTTTTATTTTCTTGGTTTTTCATACTAAAAGAGATATAAAAACCATATATTTTATTTTTTTAGGAGTATGATACCAAAAACACGTATGATTTTTACTAAATTTAAAGATATATATATATATATATATATATATATATATATCTATAGTATATAATAAAAGAATAACAATATGACACGTATCGTAATTCTAGCATATTCACATCTTATTTGCCATGTGGCGTCTTTCTAGGCTGTCTGCATGTCATATTTGAGAAACTTATAAATTAGTTCCATTTAATACAATTAATTCAAACTTTCAAATTAAAAAAAATAATATTCATTTTCTTTAATTATTAATGATAATACAATCATTTAACTTTTCATTTTCAACCAATAATTTCAAAATTTTAAATCTCATATGTATTGTTTAAAGAAGGATATATATATATATATATATATATATATAAATATTTATGAAATATAATTTTATTTATTTTTTAAATGTTAAAAATTATCTGTTATTTGTGTATTTATTTTTTATTACTGATTGCTTTGTAATACTTATTTTTATACAACTCTGTGTAATACACATGTCAATAAGCTAGTTTTTATATATATTTTTAAAAGTTAAGTAGTGTAGTACTTTAAATTTTTTAGTTTAAATACAATATTTTGGTTTATTTTTTTTATAAGCATAATTTAAGCCTACATAGAAAAACCGAAACTCAAATTGAACCCAAATGAGTTTTAAAAAGATAAAAACTGAAAAAAACCGAACCCATAAGGGTCTAAAAACCGAAATTTTGGTTTTGGGTTTAGACTAAGCAAAAAACCGACCAATACACACCCTGGTTTGAAAAGCCTTGTGGTTTGAAAATGGATGTTAGTAAGGCTTGGGTTTGGATGGAGGTGTCCTAGGATCTGGCTGGCTAAACTATTTTGAAGAATTGAGAGAAAATAAAAATTCGAGGCCTTTTTTACAAATTTTATTATTGTAAATTTTACTTTTATATATGAAGATGTAATAACCAGAACCTTTTTTTTATTACGAGGCCTAATTATTCAATATTTATGTCACCGTCCTGAACGGGCGTAGTTATAGTAATCGTATAACATCTACCTCAAGGATGATGATATGTTTTCTGTGTGTGTGGGAGATAATTCTTTTCTTGTGTTTTTTGGGAATCAGTATTCCCCCTTCACTGATTTCTCTCCATTATAATTTATAGGGTATTTCTTAGGGTTTTAGGCCCTACCTTAGAATTCTACTATCATGGGCTGGTTATTGTTACATGGCCCCGTTATAACTAACATTTTTATTGTTGTGACTGGTGAGGATTGATTTGTATGCCCTGTTATAACTAACATTTTTATTTTTGTGATTGGTAAGGATTGATTTTTGTGGTCCCTACCCCGCACCTTATTTTTTATCATGTCTATGGATGAGGATCCATTTGCGGTCCCCACTAAAGGCAACACCCTTTTATTGTGTTACCACTAATTATTACTATTATTATTAATAACATCATGGTTTTATTGTGTTACCACTAATTATTACAAAAAAAAAATTGATTTGAAGTTGTACACTTGTACTCGTGAACATGTGAAACTAATTTCGCCTGTGATTATCACAGGACACAGGGTATTAATGTGAGGTTAGCAGACATTTGGTTTGGTTTTCTGGTTCCTAGACATAAATGATATTGGTTTGCCTCATTCATCCAACCGGCCCAACCCCAATTCCCGAATAAACTATTGAACCAACCTGTTCCAATACATATTTTTTATTCGGTTTGTTCGGGTTTTACGGAATTATTCGAACCCAAACCAAATTCTTATTCTGATACATTCGGTTCGGATGGGATTCGATCCAATTCATATTAGGTCTTGTTTCGGGTCAAAGATGGAAAATTTTAAATCCAAATAACATGATTCGAATAAATTAAATTTTTTTTGAACAGCTAAACAAGTCTTCAGACCCAACAACTCACGCGCTGTGACCACAGAACGCTACCAACCCCGGAAACATTTAAAGCCGGGCGTTGGCGAGAGCCGAATCGAGGAACTGGCGAGAGCCGAATCGACTAACCGCCACACCATCTAGGAGGAAACTCACAATGAGAAAACCCCTTAGCTCACCCAGAACATTTTTTTCTTCAGGCAAGACTCAAACCCAAGACCTTCATTGCTGGTAGTCAAAGAGTACCACTAAACTATAGCCAATGATATTTGAATAAATTAAATAACTCAAAATGAATACCTTGATGGCTAGATTTAACCAAACAAAGAATTTTGAAATGAATGACAATTAACTATTCCTTAAATAACCTCGGAGTCAATTAACAAAAGAAATAGGGCGAATAAATTCAACCTCAGTCCTCAAACATCACCGGCGAAGAAGCAAACGTCGTACGGTAATGGCTGGTGCGCCGTTCAACTCCCTCCCAATCTACACCGCAGCCACCGCCCCCGCCGCCCCACCACCACCAACAATCTCCAAACCCACCACCAACGCCACCGTTGTCAACTGCAGCCCCAATCGCAAGAAAACCCAACAAACGCCATTAAACATCCCTTCTGTCAGCACATGCTTCCGTCTATTATGCCATACATCCCGCATTGGTGGCGTCATTGGGAAGTCAGGCTCTGTAATCAAACAGTTGCAACAAGACACGTCATCCAAGATTCGTGTTCTGGACGCTCCACCGGGTTCCGAATACCGGGTCATCAGTGTTATTGCAGATTCTACAGTAAACAGAACTTTGTTGTTTGTAGAAGAAAGTTACCAAGAAACCGATGGGTATGAAGAAAGTGACGAGTATACACAGGTTTCTGCTGCACAATTAGCTTTGGTTAGGGTTTATGAGAGGGTTTTGAGTGTTGCAGCGGAAGCTGATGGATGTTTTTTTGCTTCTGAGGGTGTGGTTTCTTGTCGATTGCTTGCAAATACGAGTGTTGTTGGATTTGTAATCGGAAGAGGAGGGAAAATCGTTGAAAAGATCAGAAATGATATCGGGTGTATGATCAGATTTTGTAATGAAAGATTGCCATCGTGCGCCATGCCTGCTGATGAAATGATTGAGGTTAGTGTGTTGCTTGAATTCGAATTCAATGCCAATGTTTATGAACTATAGAATCTTGAATCTTTTATCATAATTGTCACTTTTTTACCTATTGTTTTCAACTGCACACCAAGTGTTTGTGAAAAATTCAAAACCAAAACAGGTTTGGTGATGCATGTCACTTTTATGGCAGATTGAGGGTTGTATTCTAGCGGTTAAAAAGGCACTTATTGCTGTTGCTGGTCGTATTCAAGATTGCCCCCCTTCAGACAGATCAGGGATGACTTTTGGTGAACATGACAACAGGTTCTATCAGGAACCTGTGTTGCCAAATGGACACATGGACCATTTTGCAAGACCTCACAATGGGTTCAGTCCCATGTCGCCAAACAGATATATGGATCATTTCCCTCCAACAAGACCTCAAAACGGGTTCAATCCAAATAGGCACATGGATCATTTTCATCCAACCGAACTTGAAAACGGGTTCAATTGTGTGTTGCAAAACAGACACATGGACCATTTCCCACCAGCAAGAACTCAAATTCAAGAACATTCACCAACCAGCTCAGCTAATTATGCTTCAGGAGGTCCGCATTTTGGATCATTAAGTGCTGAAACTTCTCCTTCAATGGACTTCAGAACTTCACAGAATCAGCATGAAGTAGTTTTTAGAATCCTTTGTTCCAGTGATTGTGTAGGCGGTGTGATTGGCAAATCAGGCACAATCGTTCGGGCAATTGAAAATCAAACTGGTGCTTCTATAAGAACTGCTTATCCGCTAGCTGATTGTAATGAACGGTTGATCACTATAACTGCAACTGAGGTTCGTCTGTTGGAATTCACATAGCGTATAAATAATTTTATAATGATATTTTAAATTGTTCTTCATTTGATCCTAATTTTCTGTTGTAGAGCCCAGAGTCACAGAACTCACCTGCACAAAATGCTGTGATTCTTGTTTTCAGTAGGGCTGTGGAGACCGCGTATGAAAAGGGGTTAGACTCTCCATCATCAGGAGCACCCATTTCTGCTAAACTTGTGATTCCACATTGTCAAATGGGTTGTCTTTTGGGCAAAGGTGGTTCCATAATGGCAGATATGAGAAAAGTTACTGGTTCTTATATAAAGATAGTTAATGGCAGCAACTTCCCTGGATGTGCTTCAGAGACTGATGAAGTAGTTTTGGTGAGATCTTTGTGCTTCTAATCTCGCTCAATTATATGTGGTACGATGGGCGGGTGGGTCTGGCTGACCAACATATATTCAAAATGAGTAATTATGTTTATGGAAATGTCATTGTCATGCATACCTCTAAAAACTTGCGCAATATCATAAATATCCAAAATATATAATTTAGCATACCCATTTAAAATACTTTAAATTTTCATATTTATTTGTTTCATTTAATACGATTTATAATATGGTCATTGTATTCTTTCTTTCTTCTTACGCTCCAAACTCTTGTATCCTAATGCAAGTTTAAAGAGAAGGGTATATATGTTATAAATTTAGAAATAGATATATATATAATATTATTTTTATGGGTAAAGTATGATATTATACCATGATTTGAAGGGGACATATGAAATGCTTGAGGGAGGCTCTGAGCCTTCTATTATTCAATACAAAAAATATATGTTTTGAATAATGTGATTAGGAGGTTTTATGTTTCAATCTGTTTTACTTTGCCCATTCATACGTAAACGAATTGAAATTTACACCTATACACTCAATAATCTCATACTTTTCCAATTTTATTGTGAATAAAGTAATCAAATTTTTTGGTTGGTTAGATGACTGGAGAGTTTGTAAATGTTCGGGATGCTTTGTATAGTGTCACTGGGAGGCTGCGAAATTATATCTTCACCAATGGCCCTAAAACTTATGGGCGAAGAAATGATCAACCCCCTTTTGAAATGCATGCTTCCTTGGCCGCTAATCATTCTAATCAGCATGCAAGTTTAACTCAAAGTATGGAAGACCTCAGCCTCTTCAATAATGGAGATCATCATCCTTCATCATTTGTGCCATGCCAATCTCAAGTATTTTATTTATTTATTTATTTATTTATGCTTCTGGGGTACACCCTTTTCTTATATTTCAAGCATTGCTCATCCATTGTGTATTTTCTGCAGGCAGGAGCTGGAAATTCCATGAATGGACATGATGTTGACAAAGGGTCAACTTCTGGTAAATGCGGCATTGAGCTTGGCAGGTTTGTCTTGTTGCACTGCTGGATCTTTTTTTTCTAAATTTCTGATATTAAATAGGTAATTTTTTGGATAAATAGTAGTAATTTTGGTTTTATAATGTGCGAACAATCCTCTCACATCAAGTATGCGATGCGTTTAGTCTTTTATTTTCAAAAAACACAAAAATTAGTTTTACATATCAATTTTTATATTGTTAATGCCTAAGCATAAAAACACAAACATAAACAGAAATAGTTACCTATAAATAATAGTTTGTAGTTTTGTACTTAATAATCATTAAACTTACTTGAACACAAAAACATACTGATATCTAAATTGCATGTCATTTAGAGAATTGATTCATCTCTCGAGTATAAACCCTTATCGTGTTTTTGTTACTTTGTTAGTTAATTCTTTTCTATTTAATTTAAGGTGCAGTTCACTATATTTTCTATCCGAGTCCTGTCCTAATTTATCATAAAAAAACATTTTGCAGAGGTGGGAGATCTGCTATTATAACAAATACAACTGTTGAAATTTTGGTTCCAGAGAATGACATTGGGTGTGTTTTAGGGGAGAATGGAAACAATCTGACCCGTTTAAGACAGGTAGCTAACTTTGATTGTTTAGATGAATATTTGAATGTGATTATGTAATATTGAATAATTAGGATCTGATAATTAGCCACTACAATATAATGAGATGTAGAAGGTATATTTCGAAAATGCTTATGTTGTTTAAAGTTATTATAATTAATTGTCAAATCTTTTTGTGTTTAACAAATTTTGAATTTTGATTATTTAAGAAACCAACTAGATAGAAGATACAAGTGACAAGGACACTTGGTGAAATTAAAGTAAAAGTTTCAAAGTAGTTAAAATTAAGGAGCAAATAGGTTTTGTTTTCCCCTAAATGTTGGCATGAAACTCATCAAACTGTTTTACTATATATTAAAACGTCTAAAATACCCTTCAATATCGGCAAATATGGTGTAATCTTGCTGATGAATTCAATGATGACAATAGAACATTGCTAGTCATCTATCATGTTATTTAGGTCTTATTTGCTCTTATGTATCATCATCATCATCATCATCATCTATTATTTTGTCACAAGCTCACTTTTGTGGTGTATGAACCCAGATTTCTGGTGCAAAAGTCGTGGTTCATGAACCTGGTCCAGGAAAAGCCGATTATGTTGTTGTCATCTCTGGTACCCCTGATCAAACACAGTCAGCTCAGAGCCTCCTTCAAGCATTCATACTTGCTGACCAACATTGACATTTTACCAGGTATGCGTATGCAGAACAAAGCTGTAATTAAGAGCCTCCTTCAAGCTTTTAGATAATTATTAGTAATATTTTTTATTTCCATTTTGTGGATTCACATACAAAGTTTTGGCAGCTGATTTGCTAGATTACATCATGCATCCATGGTTTAACTTGATCAATGTTGAAGCCATCTACGGATACTTTTTGTGTGTTTATATGGAAACTATGGCATTATTTGGCCACTAAGAATGTATAGGATTACTCATCTTGAAGCAAATATATATGGTGGTTATATATAATCCTTATTTAGTTCTTTGATGAGTGATTTTTGTTCATGGTATATTTTCCAAAAAAATTTGATGCATGCCACACCTTAGCAGGGAGCCTCTTTAGAAAGAGCTTTTTATTTTTTTATTTTTAATCGGAATAAAGGTAAGGTTTTCTTTCATATTTTCTCCCTCAAACTCTACTAAGTAGTGAGACTTCACTGGCTATGTTTATTTGTAAAAATAGGATTCTAATTATTAATATTTGTATTGGTTTATTTTTTTATATTTATATCTATGCTAGGTTAAAAAACCTTGTGTATAACACATGTTAAATATAAAAAAAAGTTAAATAGTATTAGTAATGCTGATTTGGAGATTATAATATGTTTAAACAATTATACATATATTGAGGTCGATCTCTGTAGCGAATTGATCAATCTCTATCGTTCAGATCATCTTGAAATGAGATCACTGTTTAAAATAAGCGGTTGGACGGTTACATGGTGTTTAGGTTCCCGGTGGTTACATGGCTTATGATGGTTATAGTGGTTTTTGACGGCTACATACGGCTTATAACAATTACATTGGTTTCCAACGGTTATGGAGTCAGTTTTTGTTGGTTATGTTGGTTTTGGGCGGTATCTTGTGGTTATGTTGCTTGTTTAAATAAAGATAAGAGTAGTTTGTTTCTATTACTTTAATGAATTAAGTTAGTATTATTTCGTTTTTTTTTTTTTTTGGGTGAGAATCAATAAAGTAACAAGAATATAATATTAAAGAACCTAATTTGATCTCTTTAATTGATTAATAACAAAATTTAAATTCAAAATATACTATTTAAACTAAATTCTTGTTAAAAATAATTGCAAATATATAAAAATATGTTTTTCTAATATAACTATTGTATTATATTATTATTTAATAGGATATAGAAGACTAGAAGTGATATAAGGGTGATGAAGAAAAAACATTGATTTTAGTTTGTTATTTATTATTATAGTTATAGATTATAAATATACTTCTAAACAAGACAATATTTTATTCAAAAATATCAAGAAATAAAAAAAAATGTTTGAAATATATACTTTGAAATGGGATAGAAAAAATACGACAAATTTATCCTATTTATAAACTACCCTTAAATTAATACTATTTATCTAAATTTGAATATAGCAATAAAAAAAATCCACAAGTAGGGGTAAAAAGGGAAAAATAATCATGTATTGTTACAAGATTAAGTACAGTAATAAATTATAATAAAATACAATAATATAACCCTATCCATGAACAAAACAAAAATTATTGTCACCTACCATATTTTTATGATCGCTTTACACAATTAATCAGCTTCCACAACATTTTAACCAGTTACATGTTCATGGCTATGATTAGTCTTTCACACATTCAATTCAATCATGTGGCTTCGTTTTTCATATCTTTAGTTGTTACTTGTTACTTGATCTCGTTGATCATCACCACACATTCCTTGATCATCTCGTTGCCACATTTGATAGGCAGGCTTGCTATAATACCAATTGTCGACCCACATTGATGTCACACAAAAAACACACTGGTATTTTGCCTACAATCCTTTTTGTATGACCATGAGAACCAACTTACATAGTAAACCCTTGGGTCTCCCTAATATCCAACTAACCAAGAGAAATAGGTAAAATACGGCTGCAACCAACTAGGTCGATGCCTCAAAGGAAAATTTCTACACCCCTAATCTCAATTTCTACAATTAAATAACTTGCTAAACAAGACTCTTGAATAGATTCGATGAAAGAAAGGACCCAGATGATACCAACAACTGACTACTAATGAAATCTAAGCACCAAAATCCAAAATTCATTTGGACGTATCCCACTTCATGAAACTTTGAAGGGAAATATGAGTGCATGTTGTTGGGTTAATCGAGTTGTTCGTGAGTCACGAGTCGGCGTGTCAAGTGGGTCAGCTATTCGCGGGTCAAGAGAAGTATTGTTATAGGGGTATAAGGGTTTTTTACCTGCAATTGAAAGTATCTGAACTCAAATTGGCCTGCTCTCCTTGTCCAGACTTCACTAAAAAGTAAAAATACACTTAATCCTAACCCTTGAAATTGAAACCTACTGTCTAACATCTAAACTAGTTATAGTAATTTGCCTTAAATTTGCAATAAAGTTAAAACAAATAGCAATAAAAGAATAAATAATCAAATTGCCTTAAATTTGCAATAAAGTAAAAAACAAATAGCAATAAAAGCATGAACTAATCAAATTGTTGGAGTCTTTCAATTAAGAAAGATCTCTCCAAAAATAAGCGTATGCCACTTATAGCAACAAACACACGGTATTCTTTAGTAAAAGGCGAAAGAATAGTTCGCTTTGTGCTTATTGCGTGGCTGCGTGCCTTTAGAAGCAACCACCTGCTTGCATTAAATACTGATTCTCACTCCTGTTTTTTTTCAAACCGGACGATGTGGGATGGAGTCTAGACATCACTCTTGTACAATTTTCAAAGGCAAGACTCTCTATTAGTTAACGTTCCTACAGGCTACAGATACCATGTAAAGAAACTTTTAGCAGCAAACAATGTCGACTGTTTTAAAATCGGTGCAGAAAACAAATATTAGTGTTTTTAAATAGCAGTTGCGGAGCTTGAACGAGTTGAGAAGAGGACGAAAATTTACGAAACCCAGAATACATGTTAATTTTTTAAAGCGAGGGAAGGCGAAACCACTATTCTTAACTATAAACAACATTTCGACAGAAAAAAAATCACTACGGACGGAAAAAGAAAAAAGAAGGGGCGAAAATAGTATATATTTGGGTGTAGTAAAATGATATAATAGGACGAAATAAGACTCATAAACTTACACTTTTATAAAACTATTAGACTTAAAACTGGTTCAAATGAGAGGCCATCAATAAGCATCATTAATTGATTAATTATTTATAGATGTCTAAATACATAAAATTTATTACTCATTAGTATGGTTCGACACTTCGACTAACATTTCACATTGACAAGTCTGATCTTTCCAGGTAATCTTATCCGTAGTATTTACTTGCTATCAAAACATGCGAGTATATTCATATGTTGTTTATGTACTACTATATATTCAACTAAAATAAAATACATACTTAAGAGTCAAAGTGCTTGAAAAGCTAATGTCCCTTAACCCTCTAACTTATACGTCCTTCGTTGTCGTAGGTCAAATCTAGGCCCAAAAATAGTTTGAGCATGCAATAGTCAAGCTAACCCAACAATAATGCCCAATTCATTTTTTTATTTTAAATTCATTCTACTTACATAATTTTTAAATTCATCATCAACCTTATTAAGTTCAAATATTGTCCATCTTTACCTTGTTGTTTGTTATGTTACTCATTTCAGTCAAAAATACAATACAAGCTTACCAAACCAACTCATTTTGCTTGCTTTTAGTCAAGATTATTAGGCCTATTGCCTACGATACCAACACTTGTTCGCAATAGAACATACGACGATTTCTTGTTTATTTTTATATTCTTTTTAATTATTTTGCTTGTGAAATTATTAAATATAAATAAAACTACATTTATGATATTTATTTTGTTAATTTTTGTATTTTATGTTGTTATACTTGAATCAAAAGATAAAAAATCCAGAACTAATTCCTCAACCCGGGCTCAACTCAAAGCGAATAAGTTCTACCGTGTATATGATTGAAATATAGGAACCAGTTTCGGTTCCTGCGAACTCAATGACCACCGAACCAGGCTCTGGGTCCCCGTTCGAACCAAGAACCAGTTCCGACCCTATAACAGATCTCTAGTTTTAACCATGTCAAAACCGCCTAAAGAAAAACAACTCAAACTGCACAAACTGAACCTATCTAACGGCAGCAAGGCCAACTCCTGCTCGGCTATTTTGGTTCGTCAATTTTTAAAACTGTAGATAACTTTGAGCCGGAAACTCCTTTGGAGCAGCTTCTGACCCAACTGAAAAGTAGGAATATACTGGGAAAGTTTGTTAATTTTTAAAACCATCATTAGGTATCCATCCCAGTTTACATCAAAATTTGTCAAATTAGACCATGAACATATGAACAAGCCTATACAATCCCTCTTAACCGAGTCAAACCCTTTGCATACAAACACGTCTTGAAGTTAGCTCGGATGAAGCCATTTCCCAACTATAACAATTAGCTCATAATGAATATCAAGCAACAGTAAAGGAAAACCAACTGTACATTATTAGCCTTTATCCAAATACTTTTTAACATCTCCAAACACAGACAACTAACTGTTGCATGTTTATGACTCAAAAAGTATGTGGAATGAACTGCACCAGTTTCCTCACTGGATTTCAGCAAACAATCACTATAATAATAGAAAAAGAATACAGCTTCTACCAACCACCAAAACCGATCTTAGAAAGTTCACCAGATCTTTCATGGCGGTTTACAGACCAAGAAGAGAAGTGTGATTGCTTCCATTGGTCTCTAAATTGCCATATAAAGATGAGCTCAACTCACCCGAATGTGAAGACTTGCGTGATGATCTTTGATTTCTTGGTGAAGCCGTGCTGTAAGGGTCCATTGAACTGCTAACAGATGTGAAGATTGACGATGTGGGAAGCCCGTGAATTTTGGGGAGGCCTGTTGGGTCATTATTGGTAAAACTGTAACCTCTTTCAACTGCCTCAGCTTCCAGTGGTAGTTCATCAATTGTCTATAAATAAAATAAATATAACTAAGATAGCTATATAAATAAAAAGAATATAAGTAATATAGTGGGACAATGCATATAAACCAATAAGCATACACAAAACAAGAAACCAACCCGAAAAGCTTGCTGAAGAACACGAAGCCGCTCACGGGTGAGCTTTCTCTTTATAGAGATGTCATCAGGTTCTTGCAACATTTGTTCAAACAAGTCATCTCTGTCAAAACCACATGGCCAACACACTAATTAGATATCACGTTATATAATACAATTAGACAAGTACTAAAAAGTTCAAATCTCTTATAAACCTAATGATATTTTGTAACAATTTCTTAAGTTATATCAACAATTTTTTTTCTTTTATGAGTATAGTAAACCGGGTTCACAGGACCCAGGTTCCCTCTCCCAACTAATTTAAAAATTGAAATACAACATTTTCCTTTTTATTCTTTGATGTTCATTTAAAACGAAATTCATTTTTTTCTCTAAAAATTGTGCTATGTTATACAAGTCTAAATGCACTTTTGTTCAGTTTTTTGTCTATATTTCAACATAAAAATTATTGGAAACTGAGTTAAACCTAAATTAGAGTATTTTTTAAAATGGTATTAAGAAGTACCACAATTTTTAAAAAAATTCAACAATTCCAATTCCCTTGATACCTGTACAGTTTTTTGATGAAGACATTGTGCAACTCCCTTTTTGTATGATTGACCTGATATTCAGTCAACAGACAAATAAACTGTCAGATAAACTGAAAATGCTAAGGATAAAAAACATCTCTGTAAAAATTTTTAGTAATGTCATAATTACTAGGAAATGCATGATGGCTTTGGGCACATAATCCTCGATGTTCTTCCTGACAATATCATAATACGATCTCAACAACGACTTTGTCACATGAATCTCAATAGCTTCTTGATCAGAATTAGCGTCAGAAGGCCTCAAAACTGTTGGCGGCTATATTAGATGTCAAAGATTTAGCAATTGTATTATAACTGCATCTATTTAATTGGTATTTTCTAATCTAACAATCATACCTCTCTCAAGTGGATCATTGAAGATGAATAGTCCATATGATCAACAGTATGAACAGGTTCACTAAAAGGCTTGTTTACAGAGCTATCTTTAGTGGACGTTCGACTATCTGACCCGCCAAAGATTGATGAGATTCCCCAGCTTGTGCTTCCTAGAGAAATCACAGTCAACAAACTGTTGATAATATAGATCCTGTAAAGTTCTTTTTTTTGGTATAAAAACTGTTTTACAAAAAGATCTTACCAGATGTCGGTTTCTCAACCTCACCAACTGGCCGAGACCCAGGTTGATTAAGCTGCAAGATTCAATCACTAATGATTATGCCAGCAACAAACACATTTATCTACCCATAATTCATGCTTTACAGGCCAATAAAATGAAAACTGTATCATTTAATAGTATTAGTTAGATATAACACAGCTTGTCATCTATGATTTCAACTAGTACAAGTAAAATTTGAAGGCGCCCTATCATTAGTAGTTTAACCTCTACTTGGTCAAATGGATCAAAACCTGCTCTGTGACAATTCCATTGTTTTGTCGGCCTAGAAACGTGCGCGACTTGATACTTCTTTCAGATGGTGGCGCTTTGTCCAGTTCAGCAGCATCCTAACCAATTAAATTTGACTAATTGTAAGAAATAAAGCCATCAGCATATGAGTAAATATTGAAACTAACATCACAGATCACAATACTCATAGTTACACCTTTGGCCTTGAAATTGCTGCTGCAATCCTAGAAGATTTGACTTGCTGCATCGCCAACTCTACAGCCTTGCTACCACCAATAAAATTCGGATGTGAAGTGTTTATGTAGTCCATCTGTAGATAATATAACAAGACATGTATTATTTTTACATTTTAAATTTTAAAAATAGTTGGCAATAACAATGATATAATATATACCTCCATTTCAACTATGTGTCCAATCATGGTCTCAGAAGGTTGAAGACCATCACGCAAGAAATTTCCTGTTACATCATCCATTCGCTTTCTGAGAACAGGAAACCTTTGCAGCTCACTAACCATACAGCGATGACTCATCTGAGATTTAAAAAAAAATTGGAATTGGCATAATTATGAAAGTATATTTTTATGAAAACAGGTAGATTAAGATTAATTCTGACCTTAATTAATTCATCGTATACAAATCTTGCACATTGAACACTTGGATCTAATAAACGAGCAATTTGTCTTCTTATAAGAACTTCAAACGGAACCTGCAAATGCATGTTTAGTACTATATCAAGCCAGCCAAATATAGAAAAAAATGATAAGTTGAGAGTAAGAACTACTTCTGGCACAAATAAGGCAGATCTAGGGCCAGTTGCATTTTGTATGGCGGTTCGAATGTCATCATCAGTCAAGTCCTCACATGGGTCAACCTCCTGCAGCAAAAAAACAAATATTATTATATTCATTTACCTATTTATCCAGAATTAAATTTTAATTTAAAGCATAAATTATCTACAATAAAATCTCCGCAAACAAATACTCTCAAACCCATAAAAAGAAATCCGCTTAGTGAGCTTATTTATTTATCAAAAATGATAACACCAATAATGTTTCAGGACCCAAAAATTATTTATTTCACGAGGCTATACAGCATAAAATTGGAAAAAACCTTAACAGATAAACTCAACCAGCACACACCTCCAAACTCTTAACAAATATTGACTGGAAAATATAGTGTATTCTTGCTCCTCCAGATAACTCAGCGGTTGACATCTCTTCATTCTTTCCCTCAATCATCGAACAGAAAGCTATTTAAAACCAACATAAATTTAAAACTTATAAAATAAAAGTTAGTTATCATTAACAAATACAAAAAAGGAAGAAAAATCATAAAACCTTCAGAATACTTTGATAGAATATTTAAAAGAAGAGCTCCCATTCCAGCCTGTGAATTATTAAAAAGCTACAATTAAAATACAAAGGAGACCATCCAGATTCAAGAACAAACTATGCATAGATTATATGGGACATGATAATTGGTCTTAGATTCCAATTAATGTTACAGAACTTAAAGTGCCATTATAGCCAATGGATTATGTGTATGTGTAATCACTCATGACAGTTACAAGATAAAATCAGTCAATAACTAGAGATAATATCAACACTCAATTACAAAACACTTTCATTCGCTACCTTTGACTCTGTGATCTCTCCATAGCTAGCATGCTCCTTTGCCGCAGAAACTAATTGTGCACTAATACGTGATTTCAATCCTGGTAACACCGTTTGGATATGTTGTACTAGAATCTGCAAAATAAATAACAAGCATGTATAGTACCATATCTGAACACTGCCATCTTCATCATGTGTGAAAACAGTGAATGCTTCAAAAGCGCCTGATCAAATTTCAAAATACCTGGTTCAACTTTTTCGCCAGCTGAGGCACCCCACAACGATCAGCAAGCTCGTTATAAACCTATACAGCAGTAATTAGCTTATAAAATGAAAGCCTTTAACCACTAAGTTGTTAAGATAAGGGGAAAATGTTATACTGGACGACTGCGAAAGAAATTCTCCTCAGCCACAAGTGCATCTTTAATGGTCCGATTCAGCATAATATCCTATTTACATTGTGAAACAGATTAACAAATATAAAAACACCACAGTTGTGCTTGAAAGCTTTAATGATCTTTAAGCGTCAATAAACAAGACAGACATCTAAAAAACAACGTAGCAATAAAATATACCAATAACTATATAACAGTACCTCTTGACTACGATTTACAACACCCACGTAACCAAGTCGAAGGGGAATCACTTTTCCCATTAAAAACTTCCGAGCATCTGTTCCTCTGTCCATAATGTCCAACTAAGCAATGTAAAGAGTAACTATTATCAAAAAGTAACTAAACAAAATAACAGCATAAAAAAATATATCAACTTAAACTTTAATTTATGTATCACATATGCACCTTTGTTATCACACCAATAGTCCGGTAACCTGACAAGATCAGAAAGAAAGAATAATGATAACAAGGTATTCTTGATAATTCAAACAGTATATCATGATTTTTATCAACACTTACCGTCTGGATCAGCATTTCCAGCAAGCTGGAGTGCATCTGAGTTCGCAAGATCAGAATTTGCTGGGGTCACAGCAAGAATTAAACAGCTGGGAAGCTTAATGTATGACATTATCATTGTTCTAATACGAGCTTCAATATCAGATGGCTGGTCACCAACAGGCACTTTTGTTATGCCAGGCAAATCAACCAGAGTTATGTCAAGAACATTAGGCGAAAAAATCTTTAATCGAATCTGCTTGTCAGATACACCTTTGTTTCCTCCTGCTTCCCTGTCAGTTTCAGCCTAGAGTTTACAGATTGTTACATGAGAGGTCAGTGGTCAAGTTAACAAAAACTTAACCTAAATAAATTAATTATGAAACTATGTGATTAGCCATGCAATAATATACACTAACTCATGAGAAGCGACTGTTATGAATTTATCACATGTGGTTTCTTTCAAAGAGTGAAATTTAATTCCAGTACTAATTTCATATATAGACATTCAGTTGCCCTCATGTTGCTATTCATTTCTTAAGAGTAAACTTGTTTAAACATCATGGCACATATTACAAGTAACTATATTATATCTGAAAAGTCACTTAAATGTATGCAAGCTGACATCTGGATAACAGCTGTATCTACTTTTGATTCGGAAAATTAACTTTCATACATGAATATGCAATTAAATTAGAAAAGTGGTGTATGCTTGCCTATAATGGATAAAAAATTATTTTTTGTGAGTAACATTGTCAGCCATTCAGTCTAGTTCTGTCTTACACCAGGTCAAAGATTTAAACTTGCAACAAATAATTAACCTTAAAGAATGCTGGGATCTACTACGGGTGTACAGCAGAATCCAGGGTGAGCATAGAAACAAAAATCCCAACCCAGATTAACTTAACCGAGTAATTAATCAATGGCTTAGTTTTTAGTGTTAAGATTAATCAATTCTAAGTTCGTTTTCAGTTGGGATACTTCACAAACCAATTTACTAAATCAAACAGCAAGTAACTATACTTAGTTCTGTAACATATTTAGGAGTCTACATATGTTTCAAATCTTCATTTCTTTATAGATGCATAAGTGTATAACCAGTAAAAAAAACCTAAAGTAATTAGACTCAAGCTGTAAAGTATAGCTTCAGAGGTGCTGCTGAGTTCATCAGAGGTAGCATTGTGTTGGGGACTTGGGTGATCATGCAAAACAACATCACTGAATGAAATATCAGTTAGACATAAAGTGCAGGCTGTTAGTAAACAATCAGTGATAGTAGCTATCATGGGCTCATGGCTGTATCCAAAGCATCCACAATTGTATCCCCTAGAACTCTTGAAACCATCAACACCTCTCTTGCTTGATGGCATAAGATCATCATAAGTTAATAACCATTGCAATAGTTTTTGTACTCAGGCCAAGTATAAATAAATGCCTTCTTAACACTTTCTTGCAAAGTGGAACCTATATTGTCAAAAGCCCTCCAAGCGCGCGCCAAAGCGGCTAAGCTCTCAGGTAAGGCGAGAAACGTTTGGTGGCCACCTAGACCCTCAGGCGAGGATCCGACATGGTTTCTGCAAAGATTTCAGCCATATCCTGCAAATTCCTGCAAGCTTTTGCAAATTTTGGCCAAACTTGCTTGAAACTTCAAAAAAGGGTTGGAACCAGCTTATATTATCCTAAACTAGCTTTATACAAGCCTAAAACATGTCTAAAACTCCTAAAAAAGGTATGCATATGCTATGTGTTTTGCTTTTATCAAGCTCTACCTTTTTAAGCGCCTTGGGCTTAGGCTCACATTTTGCTCCTTTGACAACTATGACAGGAAGTCAGAAACTATGCAATGCTTGTTCGTACACAAGGCGTGATTTATTATATAAATTTTAGCATATTTTTCGTAGATTTCAAACATCATTCACAAAACATTTAAACACAAATAAAATCTATTTATGACTTGATATCTAATCTAAATAACCTAATGTGCAACCTATAAAGCCTGTTGTACAACCTCATGAGGCACAAATTCAGACCCTGTAAGTCATAAACTATGCAACGCTTATTCGTACAGAAGGCGTGATTTATTATATAAATTTAAGTGTATTCTTCGTAGATTTCAAAGTTCAAACATCATTCACCAAACATTTAAACACAAATAAATGCCATTTATGACTTAATATCTCATCTAAATAACCTAATGTGCAACCTATAAAGCCTGTTGTATAACCTCACGAAGCACAAATCCAGACCTTGTAAGAAAAGCGCAACCAGACTTACTTATGCTGATCTTTTGTCTAAAAAGTGTGTCTCATTAATTGCAGGTCAAATAAAAAATTCTTTCAAAGCCAGAATGTCAGGAGTCTGGACTCCAGAACAAAATCTTCACTGAAGCTTCTGTCAATATCACTGTAAATTTCACATAGTTTGGTCACAGTTTTGACAAACTCACCAGTAATATAGTAGAATGGTTGGAATCTTCCATCCTTCATAGGCAAAAATAAAACCCACTTTAAAATGCCAGAAAATTTTTGGACAACTTTACACTTGATTAAGGACGACATTAACAGATTGAATTCATACAGTGTTCATAAAGATTCAAGAATCAGGGCACTCATAATTTAATCATTCCAAATGCACGAATGAAGTCCAAAATGTGACACTAAACCCTAATAACCACTGTTCAATGAAGATAAGTGTAAGACACAAAGCATTAAACTAAAGATAACCTATAGAGTAAAATACAACACCTGAATTTCCTTGCGAATTTCATTGAAATCATAGAACTTCTTCCCCGGTAGATGCAAGAACTCACCATACTCTTCATCCGTACCATCAGGCTTCCTCTTGATCTGAATAAGCTGAAGCACGAGCGGTCGACGCGTGCAGATATCCGAACCCCGGGGCAAGAAGTCACGGCCAACAAGAGCTTCAAGCACGCTAGACTTACCGCTGCTCTGGCTACCGACGACGGCAACCTGAGGGAGCTCGATGGTTGAAGCACTGCCTATTTGAGCGAATATGTCTTGGAGCTTGTTGACGAATGAAATGACGTTGTAGCCAAGCGGAGAGGCGTCGGCATTAGCCGGAGACGGAGGTTGTTGTTGTTGAGGAACCACCGATTCGTCGCCCATTTGAACGGATATGGGGTCGAGATCGATCGATCGAATTGGATATGGATGATGAAACCCTAGATGATTAACAGAAGAGTGAAGGAGAGAGAGCAAGTTTAGAAAGGGGTTCCAGAGAGAGAGGGGGAGACGTGTGGGTGCGTTTTGATTAACCTCTCACCCAAGTAAAATAGGAAACATATAGTTGAATTTGATAGTCAATAGTATTATTATAATTATTATTATTATTTCTTATAAAAACCTAAGGATTGAGGTTTTATACCGTCAACGGACAACGGTATCATTCAATATTAATGATTATGAAAACATCCGAGTTTCTGAACAAGTCTTATATCACATCAAAATGTCATTTTGACCAAAACTTTTCTTAAAATGTCCACATCATTTACGGACGCTGACACTCATGTATATACGGGCACCGCCTATAAAAAAACCAATTAAAATAAGCCATGTGTCCACTATAGGCGCTGGCGCCCATAAAATCTGAACTACGCCCATAAAATTGATTTTTTTTTTCACGGATGGAAACTTCACGGGCGGGACGCCATAAACTATAACATGTGTGGGCGGGACGCCCAAAAACTAGGTTCGGGCTTATTTTAATTGGTTTATTTTATGAGCGGCGCCCGTATATAAATGGGCGGCGGCGCCCATAAAAAGCGTGGACATTTTGAGGGATTGAAAAGTCAAATAGGACATTTTAGGAAAAGTTTAAGTCAAATAGACATTTTGGAAATTTTCTCTTTTGATTAACCTCTCACGCTCTCACCCAAGTAAAATAGGAAACAGATAGTTGAATTTGATAGTCAATAGTATTATTATAATAATTATTATTATTATTTCTTATAAAAAATAAGGATTGAGGTTTTATACCATCAACGGACAACGGTATCATTCAATATTAATGACTGCGAAAACATCTGAGTTTCTGAACAAGTCTTATATTACATCAAAATATATCATTAGACTGTAATGTTATTGTCTTGAGGTAACTTATATATGATTTACAATTATACGAGAGTATCACTAAAATAGTAAATAGTAAATACACAAGTTCATTAAACGCACAAAAATAAAAATTCGGTAAAGAAACAAAAGTTCAATATGAAAATCATAAAAATTCAATAAAAAAAAACAAAAATTCAACACAAAAAATAAAAATAAAAAAGCTAGGATAAAAAATAGTCATTTTTATGAAAATCCAAACTTTAAATAGCGATCCGAACTTTGATCAATTGACGGCTGCCGATTCCAATTATGAAAATCCACATTAACGGTCTGAACTTCCGACATATTTGTCTGTGGCGGACCGCCGTAAAAAAACCCTAACGGCGTTAACTTTTTTTGAGTTTCGAACGGATTTTTGAGGACTTTTGTTCAAATGGAGAATACGAGTCGAATGACATATAACTTACCTCGAAACGTTGCTGCAAATTTCCCAATTTGATGATTTCTTTGATGAATTGAAAGTTTAAACACCAAAATTGAGAAATTTGAAGCAACTTTTGAGGTAAGTTATACATCTTTCGACTCGCATCCTCTATCTGAACAAAAGCCCTTAAAAATCTGTTCGAAACTCGAAAAAAAGTTAACGCCGTTAGGGTTTTTTTTTACGGCGGTCCGCCACAGATAAATATGTTGAAAGTTCGGACCGTTATTGGAGATTTTCATAGTTGGGACCGACAACTGCCAATTGATCAAAGTTTTGATTATTAAAAGTCAATTTGCCTTATATTTTTAGGTAATTTGATGTTACCTCAATAATTATATATTATATAAAATGTTAGCAACTTTTTTTAATTATCAAAACCAAAACTTAAGATTTGTTCACCGTTTTAATTATCACAAAAAAGATTAGCTAAGTTCTCACTTAAGATCCTTGTTGTTAACAAGGACCAGTATATCACTCCTCAACTTGTATGGAACTATGTTGTTATTTAACGAATGATACTACCTACCCAACATACCATATGTTCAAATGGTTTTATGGCAGGCACCTTTCATGTCTTCTATGTAAATTTGACTCAATTACTTGCTCGTCTTTGTTAAAGGTAAGTTTCATGTTTTATCAAACTTTCTTTGTACATTTGTTCAGTGACGGACCCATAAATTTTTTCCATGGGGTCGGAAATTTTTTAGGTTCATTGGTGTTCAATTGGGTTGAGACGGATCGGGTCGGGTCACGTTAAAAAATGACAATCAAAACTAGATTTCATATATAAAAAACATAATGAAAATACAATATATCTAAAGTTATACACTATGTGGTTTTATTTTTTATCTATATTCATTTATAATTGGTTAGCCAATTAAAACAAATTCATATTTAAATTTGTTTTCTTTATAATATATAAGATTGAATTTGATTTATTCGGATTGGTTTATTCATTTTTAATTGGTATATTCGATTGAATTCGGTTTTTAACCGGTTTAGTAGTGGTTTGACTTATTATAATTAATACTAAACTCGATTTTACATTGGATTTAAATTATTAGTTGGACATTTTTCAACCTAGTTTATTCATTAAAACTTAGAAATCAAAAATTTAATCGGGGTGGCTGGCCCTGTGGGTACGCCACTGCATGTGTTAAAGGACGAAACTTTTAAGGGGCCCAGGGGTGCCCAGACCCTATCGTTTTTCCACTCATAATGGTCGATTTAAATGTCTTTCATAGGAAAATTTTATAGGTATTAAGTCCGGCTTTCTTCGTTTTTCTTCTTAAAATTAAGTCCTTGAACCCCTTGGTTTTTTTTAAAAAAAAAGTACACTTGAACTTGTCTTTTAACCATATATTTAACGGTTGATGGTTTAAACTTATTTAGAAAATTCAAATATAAGATAGTATGTAACATTTTATTTAAAAATAAAAAAGAAGACGTGGATACTTTTGCTGCCTAATTACGGGTACCAACTTTGTCATCTTAAACATTTATGTCATTTTCGTTAGAAACATATTTAGTTTTTTGAGTGCAAGTAAAATTAGATATATAAAGTGCATGTTTGGAATTTCATTTAAAAGTAACTTATTAGCTTTATAAATAAGTTAGGAGCTGTTTGTTAGGGTCTAAATGAGTTTGAATTGGTCTGGTTCAAACCGTTTTGTTTCAAACATTTGAATAAAAAGATGAATAAAGCATATGTTAAGTTCTCTTTGAAAGGAAACGTTAGTGGTTTGTTCAAAATAAATGATGAATGAAGCATGTTATACAAAAAGCTAAAGAGCAAGTTCAATAGTGACTAAAGCATTAGTGGTTTTGATGTTATGCATGTTAATTGTTTGATTGCTTAATAGTTTTTATCAGTAGTTTTCTAGTTTTAAGGTTTTAATGACTGTACTAACTTATAACATACTTAGACCGGGTAATTTTAACATTGTGTCTCTTGTTAACATTTTCAATACTAAAAACCATAGTTGTAAAAGGCACTAGACGCTAGGCGATGAGGTATCACTTTGGGACTAATCGGGATTAATTGGCGCTAGACGAATTTGAATTTATATATATAAGTGTACAAATATATGTTATATACACACATCAATATCAATAATTTAATATAGAGTAAACTTCTCTTTTGCTCTCTGTGGTTTGACAAAAGTAACCATTTTCATCCAAATTTTGAAATTTTGCAATTTTCCTCCATTAGTTTTAGAAAATTAACCATTTTAGTCCCTGTGGTTTGACAAAAGTAACCATTTTCATCCAAAGTTTAAATGGACTTTTGATGAAAATGGTTAATTTTCTGAAACTAATGGAGGAAAATTGCAAAATTTCAAAATTTGGATGAAAATGGTTACTTTTGTCAAACCACATGGAGCAAAAGAGAAGTTTACTCTTTAATATAATACTTCAAATAGTTTTAAAAATAAACTTAAACATAATAAGTTAAGTACTTCAAAGTTCAAACTTAAACAATGGAACAACAAAAGAAGATCGAAGACTCGAATAACAAAGAAGATCGAAGATGAGTTCAAAGTTTAGAGATGGATATCGATGTTTACAGGTTGGATTTGATGTTTCACACATTGGATTTGATGTTTCACACGTTGGATTTGATGTTTCGGAGACATATTAATGATTCAAGGTTGAGAAATGTCTCGAATAAATGTTTTCATGAGCGGACCGGACGTCGAACCGGACATCTTACAGGTCACTGGTCGGACCGGTCAGACCAGTCGAACCGGATGACATCATAAATAATTAAAAAATACAAAAAACTTATAAAATTATAAAGAACAAAAGAAGACAAAAGTACTTTTTTTAAAGGAACATTAATCAAAAGTTTTTCCTTTTCTCACTAGTTTTCAACACCTTTTTCCTTTTACTATTTCCAACACAATTTTCTTTTTCTTTAAAACAAATACATCGATCATTTCTGCATTTCTTATTCTTTGAACTTCGTCTTCTTCATCAATCTTTGTTCATATCTACGCCATCTTCTTTCCAACAGGGTTAGTATGACATTTTTTTCCGATACGGTGTGAAGATTGCAGCCAGTCAAACATAAGGGAGGTGATAATGTGAAGATTGTAGGCGTCGATGGTTGAACACAGACCCTTCCTCTTGAACACCGGTCCGATCGTTTCATACCGGTTACAGCCCAACGTCGATTCGGTTTGGCCAGCTGGTTCCTTCCCTGGCTGTATTTCCACTCGTTTTGGGCCGGTTAAGCTGCCGGGCTCCAGTCCGGTCACGAAAACATTGCTGGAATAATCATGGATTTTGTCCCTTTTTACTCGAAAAAAGTCAAAAACAGTGCCGCCTAGACCGCCTAACGCCTAGGCACTGACTTAGGGCCAAATCGATAAGGTTTGAGGACGACTGGTGCCTAGACGGCACTAGGCCGGTTTTCACAAAAATGTTAAAAAGAACATCATTCAACGATAACCTTACAAATCGTCATCTATAAGATTAATGACTCAAAATCATGTGTTAAGTTCTCTTTGATGTATGTGATACCCATGCGATCACTTTAATTGTCATTTAATTCTCGTGTTTAATTGATAAACTTACAAATCTTCATGTACGAGAATACGAGAACAATGACTCAAATTTCTTTTCATACGCTTTTTTTTCTTAAAGAGTTAACCCTTAACTCATTCTTGACAACCTATTTTAAATTTTAGAAATAAATATGTGATTCACATTAAAATTAAACAAAAATCATGTTTACAATGAAAAAATTTGTTTTAATGTTATTTAATGTAAATTATACATTTTTTTCTAGGAGCAAAAAATATATTTCAGGTTTAATCCTTTAAAATTGAGTTATCATAAAAATACAAATCACATACTTACTTGCGTACGTAATATTTTGACTTTAAGATGTCATAAGAAATGCGTCCCATAAATCTGTGCGTGTTGAAATTTGGAATACAAATGGTTGGAACAAGAGGGTGCCTAAAAATAAAAGACACGTGGGTTTCTACGAGCTTATTTGATTCATATAATGTTTTTACGTAGAAGTGTAACCAAATTTTAATTTTGATTCAATCAAGTCATTCAAACTTTTGTTTATCCTAATTAAGTCATACAAGTCATTTTATTGTTCTAATACTATGTTTTTAACGCGAATAACAGGTAATACATGTTGATATAAGTTTGCGTATATACTTTTTTTTTCTTTAAAATGACTTATTTGAATCAATAATTATTAATTTAAATTAATATCCTGACAAAGAACAAAAATTAATAATTAATAATTATTGATTCAAGTTAGTCATTTTTTAAGAATAAAATTACTCTCAAACTTATATTAACATGCATTACATGTTATTCGGGTTAAAAACATAGAATTAGAACAACAAAACAACTTGAATGACTTAATTGAAACAAAAAAAAGTTTGAGTGACTTTATTGAAACAAAATTAAAAGTTTGTTACATTTCTATATAGTTATCCTTTTATGAACGAAGAATTATTTTTGAATGAACCCCTTGAAAATTATTATGATGGCTGTTAACTTTTTCTGTTAAATGGATGTCAATGGTCTAAAATACCCCTCACCACAACCACCACCGTAATACCCCTTACCACCTCCTGCGTAACCCTAGGGTTTTCATAGGCGGCCGAATCCTCCTGCATAACCACCTCTTGCACCGTCGTCACCGCGTGGTGGATCGGCCACCGTTGTAATTTTTGATAGTTAGGGACCATCCGTGCAATCTGGATAAACCACAGGGACCATCCGTGTAATTAACTCTATTTAATTATAACAATCCTAATAATCATTTCAATTCTGGTAGTTCACTAGTTCGTATTGCACATACCTTGATCTAAACGTATTTCTAGTCAGAAAAAGAAAGAATTCCGTAGACATAAGCCAAGAGGCAGACCCCTTGTGCCACGGAGAATCTTTTTGATTCCAGACGAGAACCTCTTAACTTCAAGTGCGAGTGACGGACGAAACGAAGAATGACCAATTTGACATAATATGCATGCTTAAGTAAGGTCATGATCGTTATTGTGTTCGTATCAAAGAGATGTGACAAAGTGTTCGGATCATTGTTGCCATTTCTAAAGAGACTCTAGTTAAGATGGTTCAACACATGTCTACCACAAACACTTGTTCAATCATGGACTTTGAAGGAGAAAATGGTTTTGGCACAATGTTTGATCAGTTGATGTAATATATTAATTTATATTGGTTTATCTTGTAATACTTTAATCTATATTGGTTGCTCCCATCGATCATCTAAAAAAATGCTAATGCTATTTAACAATATCATTATGTTTTGTTATTTAGGTTTTTTTTATATTATCACAATGGTATTACAGTGGCGTACCTTAAAAAAAAAATTTATGGGAGTCGGGTTTTTTTGGATAGTATTTGTTGTTAATTGTTTTTTTTTGACCAATTTGAATGAGATCGGGCCGGATCACAAAAACTGATAAATCTAAATTAAATTACAAATACATAATAAAATCACGTCAAATTATCATCTCATTGATTAGAATGATATGATAAAATTAGTTTTCTTTCAACATGATTCAAAATATTATTATTTAAATTAATAAATAAAAGAATAAAAGAAGGTGAATATTTAAATTTTATTTTTAAAACATATTACCTAAATATATACAAATTGTACTAAAATCAAATAAGTTTCTCATCATGCTAATAAGTTTCAACTTTTAAAATTATACAATAATCATCCAATATATAATTTACGGTTGTTGTGATGTGGAGGACAACGAAGTATATTAGTAAGTTGTTGTTTTAGTGTATTTTTATGAGCATTAATTCTGAACAATAAATTCAATCACTTTATATACAAATTAGATATTATTACTTTTTTAAGGGGACTATGACATATTAGGTTTTTAGTTATTATTAATTACTAATTGGTTTCATCATAGACAATGCATATTACGTTATTTGAATATTATTTTATTTTTTGGCTTTAAAAATATTTTGAATTGAGTTTTGTCTAGTTCGTCAAATTTTCATGGGGTTCGAGGACAAATTTTTTTGGGAATTGGTTGAGATCGGATCATATATCTTCCTACCCTAATAATCTTTTCCAAAATAAATCCACGTGTCCTCACAAGAACGTATCTACCTTTCAATTTCCCCCCAAAATCATCTTATCTAGAACACGCGGGTATTACACGACCCACGATTTTTTCACGATTCATGTAATCACAGAAACCCTAAAATCTTCAAAATGGTTCATTCGTATGCGCCGATAGCTTCTTGCCAAGAAGATCGTACATCAAAAATTCATCATCTGGTAAATCTTCTCCTTTGTATTGATTTCTACTTTGTCGATCATCTAAACAATAACCCTAATAATCACCCTAAATTCCTAATGTTTATTGATTTTTTGACTTTATCATCGATTCAAGATTTTCTTAATCGGATCATCAACAGATGCATGTTTGGTAAGATTTATATCTTCATTACTTAATGTTTTCTTTATCTATGGTTTCGAATTGTTAACCCTTGCATATATTGTTTTTTAATCTATTGAATCAATATTCTTCTAAACACTAAAATTGTTCTTAGTTTGCAGTCCATTTGTTCATTTCTAATTTATAATAATCTAAAATTATCAGTGTTTTAATCGACTGAATTTACCTAATAAGATAATCTTATACGGATAAATGTTAATTTTGTAATAAATTGAGTTTGACTTTGGTTTAATCGGTTCGTGGTTTCGATCATATGTGTGCTCTAATGATTTGTATGTCATGCATTACAAGTTGTACATCATATATGATTGGGGTCATTGTTGTTAAGGGGAAAAACCAGATTTCAAGTTTCGAGTAATATTAGTTTTATTGCTACGATGGTTGATAATTTGTTTGTAGTTACTTTACTTACCTAACAGAATTGTTGTTTCTTCAAATTTCAAGTCATATTAGATTTGTAGCAGGAGGATAAGAAAGAAGATAATCAAGGGGCTGTAAAGAAAGAAGATAATTAATTGGCAACCAAAAAAATAGAAGGTAAGCAGAAAGTGAAGATTGTGAAACCTAAGAAAGATAACAAAGCTTATGTAGACGATTCTGACTCTGATGCAGTGATTCAATGTCTGAAGATTATGATTCAGATGAGGTATGTAGTTATTTTTTATTTTACATTTGCATGAATTGTTTTTTGTTTTGGTAAGTTTTAGTTTATAGTTGTTTTGAGTGGAACAAAATGTGCAGAACTTGGGTAGTTCTTTTCTTTTTTTGTTTCTTTTTTTTTTGGGTATGTGATAGAAATATAGAATGAAGAATCAATGACTTTCATTTCTTATTGACTTGTTTGGTTAATGGGCCTTTTGTTTTTAAAAATGGATTCGAAAGATACATGTTTAGGAGTACTTTAAGCATACCAAGTGAACACGGTCTGTTCAACTAAAAGTGTTTGTGGGTTAGGGCCAAAAGCGCAAAATTGATCGGAACCAATTTAGTCTAAACCCAAATTCATGAATACTACTTGTTTTTTAGGATGATGAGAATTCATCTGATAGTGAAAAGGGTAATGATGAAGAGGAGGAGACTCCAAACATGATAAGCTACAACATATCAAGTAAGTGACATGTTTTCAACACTACAATAGCTCATAAAAATGATTTTATTGAGGCAATCGTGTTATTGAGGCAAAGATGATATCTGGAAGTAATGCTAGAAGTCGAGTATATATCCCTAGACTTCGCTTGATACCGTCAGAATAACGGATTCCATATAAATTTCAAAGAAGACAATTTCCTCTCGCTGTATGTTTTGTGACTTTTGTCATGACGATAAATAAAAGTTAAGGACAATCACTACGTAGAGTTTGTTTATATTTGAAACAACCAGTTTTTAGTCATGGTCAATTGTATGTAGCATTGTCTAGAGTTAAAAGTAAAGATTGATTGAAGCTTTTGATAGTTGATAAAGATGACAAAGTTACAAACAAAACAACAAATGTTTTGTACAAATAAATATTTAAAGATTTGTGATTAGTTATTGTAATTTTTTATTAAATTGATTGTTGTACATAATAAAAATACTGTTTTGATGTCTATTTTTTTAACACATTACATATATTTATGCAAGCATAATAAATATATACTTTCTTTCTGTACAAACCCGTGTAACACACGGGTCTATAAGCTAGTACAAGTATATAACATTAAAAATAAAAAGTTTATGGGGTTCGGCCGAACCCCACACATACTTAATGGGTACGCCCCTGATAATGTAAATGCTTAATTTTTATCAACTAAGTTCGGTTTATGTTTTCTTTTTATAAATACTTTAGGGAGTCGAAAATAAGCATGGATTCGAAGATTCCCGAATATGCTAAATACTTCGAATTACTGCTGAATCTAGCGTGTAATATTTTCGTTAAGAGAAAAAAAAAATATTATGTTATATTATTTATGTTAAAAAATTGAAAAAAAAATGAAAGATAATAATGCGACGCTGAGGTGTCGAAGAATCATGCATAGTAAAAGATGAATATAACTGGTTATCTAAGGGGTGAAAACTAGGGGTGTCAATCGTGTCGGGTTGGGGGTTAGTGGGTTAACAGGTTACAGGTTGGCGGGTTGGTGGGTTGAATTTTGCAACCCTAACTTGACCCATATATTTATTCGTGTCAAAGTTTTCAACCCTAACCCGGATTGATATAAATTCGGGTCAACCCGAGCTTGACCCGTTTAACCCGTTTATATAAATAAATCAAACTAATTTACATATTGTAAGTTGGTTGTTGCTTGAAAACACATCAATAATAATGTGATTAGTAATTGTGTATGAGTAACAAATAGTTAATATAGTATTTTAACAAAAAAATGAATATTATTATAACTAAAAATATAATTATGTAATCATAATTATAAAGTGTGAAATTTAAAATAAACTAGTTTGTATAATTAACTAGAAAAAAAATAAAATCATTTTTTAGATGAAAAAATATAAATTTTGTTACTTAATCAATTAAAGTATGGTAAATAATCAAAAGAAAAACAACTAAATATATGTTATAGGAAAGAAAAAAAATAAAAAAAAATTTGAAACCTTAAAAGGGTTAACGGGTCAACCCGAACTGTTTTATAAACGGGTCAACCCGAACACGACCCGTTTTTTTAAACGGGTTATACTTACCAACCCAAAACTTGATTATTTTCGGTTCATGTCAGGAATTGCCACCCATAGTGAAAACAAAACAATAATAAAAACTAAAAAAGAGAGTTCTAAATGGTGAAAGCAAATGAAATACTAAATAAGTAATAAGTGGGCTTCAAGGTGGTGAAAACTGAAAACAAATAAGAAAAACATATGTTATATGTATGCTCATATGCTCATATATGGAATAAGGGTCAAGAATGTTAAATAACCATGAACACATATAGGATGCTAAATTTGAAATGGTGAAATTAATAAGCACCGTTGCAGCCACTTTTGAACGCCCAATCACCTCCTAGAAGGTAAGGCTGACAAAACATGTCTTATCAAGTTTAACATGTTATAGACATCGCGATTTATGCAAATATAAAACATGAAAACGGCTTGTTTAACACTTGATTTGGTAATTTAAGCATGACAGTTTCACGTTTTATGTAGCAAAAAATAAAAATGATAAGCTAGCCTCCTAATTTTTATTATTTTAAAAAAGTAAAAAATCAAATCGTTCATTTTTTGTTAAACAGGCTTAATCGTGTATTACCGGGTAGCCGTTTTGCCAACTCTATTCGTAGGCCATTGTTTCCCTTGCTCGGTCGATCACGGACTCACCTTTCCCTTTGCTCCATTTTGAACCCACTTTAAGTAGGTGTGTTCTTGGTGTCTCAATGTGTGTGATCAGATGGGAATTTAAAACAGGTGTGTTCTTGGTGTATCATTGTGTATGATTTCTAATGTGATACTCGAATGAATGAAGGGTGAAGAAACCCAAGGATATTGTAGGGATTGTACATGGACGGTGGTGGTGGTTGGTGACCCAGACCGGAGATGAGTTCTTGCCGGAGAAGAATGTGATTATGGGTGAAATATCATTTAAGTTAATAATTTTTTTTAACAAAGTCAGGAATAAAAATTAGAAAGGTTACAGAATACGACCTGCCGGACATGAGGTGATAAGGTAACTTTGTTATCTATATTGCTTACCACATCTCTATTCCCGACTTCGTAAGAAAATATCTCGAGAAATCTATCCAAAGGCTTTCATAAAAATTCTCGTAGAATCGGAGGCGTGCAAAGGTTTCCTCGTTCACGACAACCCAAGATATTTATTTATATTAATGAAAAGAAAAGAAGAGTAAAATAAAAACATTATTATTATATTATATACATTCGATAATACCATAAATGTTTAATTTAAGAATACATAAATAAATTTATTTTTTAATTAATCATAATCTCCCCTTTAGAAAGCCAGTGCATAGCTGTTTCCAAGCCTCTCTGTCTGGTTCATTCTCGTTGACGCTATCTCTTCCTTTAATCGCATATGACTCCTATATAAAAAAACCAGTACAAATTCAATTTTATTATAATATTATATTTGTGAGCTATATAAATATATAAACAAATAAAGTCTAAACAATTAAACCATCTTTTAAGTTATCTTTACGTGTACCTATGCGGCTATGCGCGCCCACTAGACATGTCCTCATCTACAAACTTATTTGGCATAATGCAAATGCTTTATTAATTTATAGTGTAAATTGTCAAGATAATAATTATTTTGATTTGTTATTATTTTACTATTAGTTCCAAAGTTTCATAAATTATTTATATGAAACTTTAAACATTTGTAACACATATAGTTTTTAGATAATAGTAGTTTGGTCAATCATGTGAGGGTATGTTAATAACCTAAGAACTGTATATCAACATATATATAGGCTGGAAAATGGTGATGTGTTTAGCTTTAAAAATAGGATTCTAATATACATAAATCACCCTCACTTGTGGACATCATGTTTTCTTGTGTACATGCCTATAATGGTCCGTATAGGATTAGTCAAAAGCTACGACACTAAGGCATGTGTTATCATGGGTGAAGAAGGCGTGAGGGAAGGGGGTCATGCTCCTATAGCGCCCTCCACCATTACATAGGGTCGTGACCGAGGGCGTGGTGGGCTTCTACGTGATGGAGGTCATGGCGTGAAGAGAAAAAAGGAGAAAGGGGAAGAAAAGAGAAAGCGGAAAAAATGAGGGGTGATAGGGGCGTAATAAGGGTTGATGATAACACATTTGGTGATGATGTGAAGTGATAAGGGGGTAATGATGTTGGTTAATTATGTGGCACCTACGTGACGCCTACGTAGAGTGATAGAGGCTTGATGACAACACATGACCTTAACATGTCAATGTGAATTTTTTTTATACGGCCCGTGGAAGGTTTTATGGATCGTATAATTCTTGACTTATAATGACCATATAGACATATATTGACTGTATAAAAACAAAATAATGGTCGTATAGAGCTATACGGGTCATATAATTATGGATGACCCGACAATGTGTAACGGTTGAGTTATATATAGCCTGTATTGCTTATACGTGTCATATAAAATGTGGATGAGGTATATTAACAAGGATGGTGTATGGTTATAAACCACCTAAAAACAAAAGTTTTATTAGTACGAAAAGGAGTCAGGTTTAGTGAAAGGACTGACGTGTTAAAAGTTCATAAATCTTTTCCTTCAATGTAATAAAAAAACATAAAATACTATAATATTAAAAAAAATAATATATTTTATTAATTTAAATTAAAAAATTCATTTAAACTCAATTTTGTAAAATAAACACTTTAACTTGTATAAAACTAGCGGGCGCAAACGCGTTTTGCCACGTTCATCTCACAATCTTGTTTTGCGTTGTGGATGAATCGGTTTTTAAAAAACGTAGGCAGAATTTAAAAAATACACACACCAACATAAAGATAAGACTAACATTAGTAGAAACAAAAGTGCAAAAGATAACCACACAATTATTCCGCAATGAGTACATATCACAACAAAATGAAAAAATAAAACTAAACCTCATCATTCATTGTAAAATTAAAAAAAAAAAATCAACATTCCATCATTTAAGATGGCAGAAAATATCTAACCCATTATATTATTCACCTACATATCGCAATGGTCCACTCTAAAAAAAACAAAAACACAAAGCTTTCTTGGCACTTTTAAGGTGATTCTTAACAGAAAATCATAGAACAATCATTTACAATATTTATTGGAGTTGTTCACACAAAAGGAAAAAAAAAGCAACTGTGCTTAAAAAAAAAACCCAATTATCTCATAATATTGTTCATACTGACGACCTGACATGGCCAGAATCGTTTTTGTTTAGTGAATAATAAGCTTATTTATAAAATTACTTGTTACCCTCTTTAATTAGTAAAAATTTAACGAGATGACTTTAAAAAACACACACATATGATTTTTTTTACTGTATCTAATGTGAAAAATTTTTTTGTTTGCAGGACACCACATCATATCAACAATATAAAAGAGTTTATCTAACATTCATATTCATAAAATCTCACATATATACATAGCCTCCATATTTATGATAATTGTGCTGGCAACGACCGTTAATTATTATTTTAAACAACTTTAATCATCTTAAGTAATATAATGATATTGAGTTGCGATATTTTTTATATAACCTGATAAAGTATGCTAATTTTTTATGACAATAACACATTTTCTAATTATTTATTAAATAAAGATTTTATTTGAATTTATACCTCTATATCGTCACGTTGGAGAAGGCGATCAATGAGATGAGTGAGAATATCCTTGGTGTACTCAGGGTGGCCTTGAACACCCATGATATGATCCCCATACTTAAACATCTCAACCTTCGTCTTATCCGAGGATGCCAAGACTTGAACCTTAGACGGGAGTTCCCAGACCTAACTTGTCACGATACGAAGATAATATTTAAAAACTAAAGGTGGGAGACAATAGAGTCGTTTAAAACTTTAAAAAATGTACGTAAATTGTAAAGCGTACCTCGTCACGATGACATTCAATCAAGGATAGCCGAGCTGGTAGTTTCACATTATTAGCGAAAGTGTTTATGGATGTTGAGAAATGAATGGTTCGGATTCCTATATCCCACCCTGATTTTGCACGGGCAACCTTACCTCCAAGAGCACGGGCTAGAATCTGATAATGTTTTCATAAATGTTTACATTTTGTACTTATGGAAGAACTAGTTTATAAAACATGGAATCAAATCAATTAAGAATGTAAATAAGGCAATCACTTGATTGGGCAGGGTTAGATTCTAAACCAGATTTTAATTAACGAACCTAAACTCGAGCCTGAGCCTAGTACTAGACAAACCTATTGGATTCATATATACAATAACATTTATACAATAAAATATGCTGTTACATAAAAAAACCATATTTATTTCACACATTTACACCCTTAAATCAATAATCAGATACGGTAATTATACAAATACTCAACATTTCTAAACAATTGGTCTTAAAAAAATGACAAATTACAATAGAACTAAAATGAGCCATAAACTTTATTACACCCCGGAATATAATTATTCAAGTGATGCATATTTACACTTCAAGAACCACGTTGAGACAAGTTTGACAACGAGAGGCCGGGTGGGCAGGAGTGACATGTTGATGGTGATGGTATCTATCATGTGGATGCTCTTTCATGTGAAATAATTAAATGTTTGTTAACTACAAGACGACTCAAATAAACTTAAAAAATACGATAAAAAAATATGTAAAGTTTTAATAGAAGTGTATATGACTACATGAGTTGAGCATTAGCTATTCAAAAAACAACCAACTAAAAGTTCAAATTTAATCGAGTATAAATGAGCTCAAGCTTAAACTAAAACTTATATGTAATTTTTTGATAATCATTAGTGAGAGAGTTAAACTTTAAACTTATTTTAAGAATAATTAGAAAAATATGAGATATAGATTAAATCTAAATTTTTTATTTTTTATCAAGAAAAAAGCATATCTGGTTGGATCAGATAGCCACAACCAACCTAGCTACGACTCAATCTTGATAGTACTATGCAACATCTATAATAATATTGTTGTTGTTAAGTCATTACATGAAAAAGAAATATTAAACTTGGTTATGAACTCATGTAGATTACACCAATATATCATACTTGTTAATTAACACACATAAATGTAATAGCATCTACAAGGAAGGAATATTCACATTTATACAGCTATATATTAAGCCGTAAAAACTTGCTTGCGTATCAAATTTATAATTAATTATTTTAAGCATGTTTTTTAGAAAATTATAATTTTTTTTTTGAAAGTCATTTGATCTCAACGTGTGAACTACTGATTTCCAGGCCACGTCACCAAGGTCTAGTTACCATGACCTCCGTTGAGACCCCACCACCACCCCAGGAGGAAACCGCACCGGAAAACCCCCTGACCTCCCAAGGACCCCTATTTCGCCTTGGGAAGGATTTGAACCCGTGACCTCCCACATGGAAGCTAAGAGGGTAACCATTAGGCTAGAAGCCCTTTTTTGAAAATTATAATTAAGGTATGCCTTGGGTGACATTATAGAAGTATTATTGAAGAGAGTAATTAAATTATGATCCAAGACAATTAGGTCATGTTTTCATATATTAATGTATGTTATCTTTTGGTTGATTGCATGCTAATAATTCTCTTGGTACACTGTATTCTCTATATTTAGGTTCGTTTCAGCCCTAGTGCTTCCACTTCATATAGGAGTGTGACATCTTAAAGCCAAAAAAAATTAAACAAATAACTAGTAATTTTTCACGTGCGTTACACATGATTTTACACTTGTAAATATCGTCTAACACATGTGTATTTAAACGAGATTTTGAAAATCAAATTTTATACATGCATACATGATCATGTACAATATCAAAAAAATAATAATTAAAAAAAACTATAACAATATATACTAAAATAAAGATAATAAAATTCTTTATTATAGGGTTAGAAATGTTACAAGAAAAAAAATTAATAAAAATTAGTATATCACGAAGTTACATTTATGTAACTCATAAAATTACATACTTACATATATGTAACTTAATTATGTGTATAACGTATAAGTTACGTATACGTAATTAATGATCTATATATTTTTATTTTTTTTTCTATTTTTACATTTCATATCTTATAATAAAGAACGAAAAACTAAAAAAAAAATAATTGCTAAAAATTGTGATTATTTTTCTTACTTTTTTTTTTTATAATGAAGGTTTTTTAAAGAACTCTCCCTACACACACACATATATATTTCTAATCTTTCTATTCTAATAAACAAAAATAATTTTTAACACTTGTCAAATTATCATGTTCGTGTTGCCACTTGTCATTTTTCTATCAGCTTATTTAATTCTTTATCCTATTAATGAATCACATTCTCTCCTATTGAATACTTATAATATTAATGAGTAATAATATTATTTGTCTTTTTTCAAGCAAGAAAATAGTTTTTAATACATTACAAATAAAATACTTTTATTAAAAATCACACTTAAAAATTTTTATAAAATATGAAATTTTCAAAAAATTATTATTTTTAAAGTAAGAAAAATATTTTGAGTTAGTATTTTTAGAAAATAAAAGTTTAATAAAAAAATTTAAAAAAATAAAATAAACTATAAATCATACTTTTCAAATAATAGAATTTTTATAAACAAATGATGTATCTTAAAAAGAAATGCTTAAAAAATAATTATTTTAAACCAAAAGTTGTAAAAATGTTACGAAAAATTAAACTTTAGTTATTTTGATATTTTAAATTAAGTAATCAAATTTTAATAATTACACAAATTGTACATAATCTTCTTTATTTGTAACAATTAGTTTTTGATAGAAAATTAACAAATTTTTAACATCAATTAGTTTAAAATCTTTATTTTTACAAAACAAATAGGTCACGTATTATTTGTTTAGTTATAAAAAACTTTAATTATTATTTTATTAGTGAAAATACTCGTTAATATGTAATTTAATTAATTTATAACAAAATATTGTATAATTTTTAAATTTTTATTACTAATTATTTAATATTTTATATTTAATCCGTGTAACACACGGGGTAATAATCTAGTATAATACAAACACACTTTTTAAATTCAAGTCATTAAAAAAATATGCAATATTATTAGAAGAACAAATTTTCTTAAAATTACGAATTTTTTGAACCATCGTTTTTAAAAAACAAAACTAATTAAACTCGGTTATCAAAAAATGTCTTTTTTAAATAAAACTGTTTTCTAAAATGTGATTTCGATCCTGTTTTATCTAAAAAAATATCATTTAATTGTTTTTTTATTCAACTCTTGTAATACTAAAATATCATATTCTATTTTTGTAAAAGTGACATTTTTCCACAAAAAACTTTGCAAGAAAGAAGTGCTTTAATAAATAAATTTTTAGAAATTAAAAATTTAAAATTGATATTACTAATATTTGTTATTTTAAGTATTGACATACGTACAATTTTAATTATTTTTTTTATCAAATCGTTAATATAACGTATATGGCGCCTAATAGGATTTTGTGATGGGATCCAATAAATACAATTAAGCATATGATTAAAAACACTAAAATTGAAATGGTTGAATGGTTATTGGAAAACTCATGTGTCTTTCTTTTAAAATTAGATCTAGGGTTCAAAATCAAGATATGCTAATATGTGTGTATGTACTCTTATATATACATAGGGATTGAAAAAACTCAATCTTAAAGAGAAAACATTAAATTCTATGTGAGCCATTAATTTGAAATCTTGAAAATAAATATGTGGTCTAAATTTAACCTGAATAAAAAATTGGGTTTTGAATAAAAAAATCATTTTTAACGTGAACCACATATTTATTTTCAAGTTTTCAAATCAATAGCTCAGATAGTGTTTAAGGTTTTATTTCTAAGATTGGTTTTAATAGGATTCAATCCCTATATATATATATATATATATATATATATATATATATATATATATATATATATTGTATAATATGAAAACCCGATCCTATAAAGAATCCCCTTAAACCCTATCTGGGTCGTCTGTTTGAAATTTTAAAAATAAATATGCAGTTCATATTAAATTGAATACAAAATTAAGATTTGAATAAAAAAAATATGGTTTAATGTGGACCATATATTTATTTTCAAGATTGTAAATGAATATCTCAAAAATGATTTAAGATTTTTCTCTCTAAAATCAGGTTTTCACAATATACAATATCTACACACACCATGTCTATGACATTGTGTTTTTATTATTTGTTTCTATAATGATAATATATTTTTTATCCAACCCAATCACCCGGACACGATCGAAAATTCGTAACATTGAGTTGGTATAAATAAGAGGTCCGAAAAGTAGTGTACTTTAGAAAAAAAATCCTGGCTTCATCATGCATTTGAGTATTTGACCATTTATAGTAGTAACATAATAATAAGACTAAATTGCATACATGACTACTTTACTTTTTAGTATATCATTTTTAGTCCTTATGTATCATAAATTACACGTATGGTTTCAAACTTTTCCTTGCATGCTTGACAAATTGTGATCTAAAAACCATATATGTTACAAATGTTTAAATGTTTGAGAACATATGAATAATTTATAAAATATAGAAAACAAGATGAAATACTAATAGAACACATATATATCATCTCGATGATTTGCTCTGTAATTATAAATCACTTTTTGTTAAGTTTTGACTTCTACTCTACATATACATAAGATATATATTTTATCTAATTATAAATAATATTACATTTAAGAAAATTTGTATCACAAAAAAGATTTAGAACATTGTTTTGAATCGAAAAGTGAGTAGAAACAGAATTTTGTGCAGCAAATGACGGACCACGTATTAAAAGAAGCCAAGGTGGCAAGGTCCACAGAATATATTTTGCACTGAATGTTACGTGTCAGGGACCATTTCATAACTCAATATTATTTATAAAAAATTTCAGTATATAATCATATACATATTCTTACGTGTATGCCAAAAAATATTTTTTTTTCTTTATCTGTATATATATGTCAACCATACACGGAAACAAAAATCATGGCAATGAGATGCCTCAAATAGCGACGTTTATAATGGAAGCAATCTGGAATTAAGGCTAAGTTCATGAATATTTAATATATTTAAAATAATCAGAGATGATTACGCCTAAAGTTTGGTTGCTCGCAAACATTCTTTAGTCAATTCAAAATTAGCCTACTTGCATTTTATAAATTCAATTGTCAAGAGAATGATTTCAGTTATTATTCAACTATTCAAATAATTATCAGTAACAGATTAGAGGAAACCCGAGCCGATCGACTAAAATAGGATGTAAATTTGTCCAAATTTGATCAAACGATACGTGGAATAAGAAATCGACGGATCTATCGGCAGTTGTTGAAATTCTAATGGCCAAAACAAGTAATTCATAAGCTTAATGACGACTATTCATGCCATTTTTCTCAAATGAACCAGATATTCGCTTGCAGATTAAAGTTCTGACTTCTTAAAGCACTAATCTAGGAGAAAAGCAAAACGATACCTAAAATTGTGGCAATGAAACTGAATATATTAAAGCAATTGATTAATCGAAGTTACCTGATGACCGAAGCAAATGCCGAGAATTTTTTTGTTCAACGAGTCCAATTTCTTCAGCAAAACGACAAGTTTACATACCCAAGCATCGTTACCGTGCGCGTCGCTACAGCTACCGGTGATCACAAAACCGTCGTACAGTCCGATCTCTTCATCGGAAGGGAAGTGACCGCTGCAGACGCGAAAAACGTCCCAAATCTCGCCGTCCTCCGCCAGCATTCTAACAAAAACGCCGAAGTATCCACCGTACTTCTTCTTCACGTAATCGGAGTCCTCCGCGCATAGAAGAAGAGCGAATCGCTTCATCTCGCCCAATTCCTCCATGAACACTTGGATATATGATGAATTGATGATCGTTTATTCGTTTCTCTATCAGATGTGTGTGTCAGGCGCGTGATTCTCTCAGGAATTGATATGGATTCTAGTGAGAGAAATGGAGAAGAAATACAGAGAGATTGGGGGTTATTCGTTCTTGGTTAGCGTCAAATGAATGTGTATTGATTTCTTCGTTGCAATGCATTGAATATATATAATGGATTATGAAGCTTAATTTCTTAGAAAAACTCAAAAAAGGGAATGAACAAGTTACATGGTAAGAATATAAGATTCATTCCTTTTAATCTTTTATATTATAATAGAAAATAATTAATTTATGATTATATGATAAGGTTAATGGTTTTTTTGAACGGCTAAGCTTACTCCCACCTAAATAACATAATAATTACACCATTGCATGAGATTAATAAACCCATGACATCTTATTTTAAAAGGCAAGCATCTGCCACCAAGTGTGCTAGTCTCACGTTGACATAAGGTTAATGGTTACCTCATACACAAGTGGGATATGTAAAAGTATGATAAATTACTCTTTCAAAATAAATAAGTTTATTAATACTTGTTAAAGAGTTAAAAGAAAAAAGAAATAAAAGAGATGAGAATGAAAATACGAACGAAAAATCGTGTTGTAGTTTAAAGAAAAAAAGATATTACAAATTTTACTCTTTTAAGTTATAAGATATAAAAGAATTATATTTTTACAAATATATTTTTTATGAAGGATACACAATCATTTGTATAGTAAGTAATATGGTAAGAAATTTGTGTATTATATTAGTTAAATAAAAAAATAAATTGTTAATAATAAACATTTATAATATTTCGGTTCTAATTAAGATTTTTTTCGTCGTTTGTGGGTTCCATCTATTGTTTCTTTGTTCTATAAAACGGACACCATTCGATCGTGGGTACCTACAGAAGCCTATCCCCTCACCCAACCCTTGCCCCCGTCTCTATATATTATTGCACATGAATACTATGTTAAAAGAATCCAATATGTGGATGTAAGGCGTTTCTACCATAAAACTATCATAAAACTGTAAAAAAACTTGTCCTATGATGCCTTAACATTGAAAGTGAACTACGAATTTGTCATGAAATGATGGTGCTTTATAAAATGTTTTACACAACTATATGTAGAAGTAATAAATAAGTATATTAATAATTGTTAAAGATTTGGAAGAAAAAAGAAATAAAATTAACGAGAGAAATAAAAGAGATGAGAATGAAAATTCATGTGGTAGAGTTTTAAAGAAATGTTTTAAAGAGAAAAAGATACTATATTTTGTGTGTTTTAAGTTGAAATTAAGATACAAAAGAAATATAATTTGTATGAAGGACACACAATCGTTTGTATATCTATATTATATAATAAAAGAATAACAATATTTTAACTTTTCCAATAAAAACAACTTCTAAAAATATATAAATCAAGGAACCTTGATTCTCCATGAATATCATGAAACTTAAGTTAAAGTGTGAAACTGAAACCATAGCTTATTGGGTTGCTATGTGGTAGTTTTAATCCTTAGATATTGCACATGAATATTATGATTATTAAAAGAGGCCAATATATGGATGCAAGGCTTAGGAGACCTACAACGGTTCTACCATGAAACTGCTAATATAAAACTTGTCCTATGGTGCCTTAACAAAGAAAGTGAACTACTAATTTATCATTAAATAAAATGTTTTTAGCAAGTTTAAGTAAATGTGTTGGTGCAACCTGCACACAAGCCCAAGCATACCTAGCTTCCTTTGGGTAAAGATGCTTGCATCAATGCTTCTTATTGTTATTTTGAGGTGCTGGACGGAGGAATTATCGTCCCAGGTGCTAAGGTTTAGGGTGTAGGGTTGAGTTCAAATAGTAAAATTATTGAAGTTAAGGTATAAATTCTTTTGGTTTAGGTTAAGAGTTTCAACTATGTTAAATACGAATTTATGTAAAAAAATTGTTGTTTAAAAAAAATGAAATTAATCTTTTATATGTTTCTAACATTTAGTATTACAATTTTTGGCTATGAACGGTGCAGATCTTGTTTTAAAGATATAATTGTTTTTGATCTAGGTGATAAATGAGTTGGCTGGGCAAATTAGATCATTTTTTCTTCTTAAAAAAACCCTACTTTAGATCATTTGAGGTTTGAATTTGATATAAAATTTGTTTTATATTTTTAAACAACTCATCATATTTGACGCTTTGAGTCATATGCTCAAGCTTATCATAAGAGGAACTTCACAACTGGAAAACCCCTAGAAATTTTGTTGAATATTAAGAAACATCCCTACATAAAAAAATTGTGGTATTCACAATTTTTCATGATTGGGTGATATATTCTGAATATGGTATGAAGTTAAATCAATAAATCAAATATAATGAATGTACTATAACAGAAAGTTTTAATTGTTGTTTAAAGAACCATTAACATGCCACTTGTTCAATTTTTTTTTTTAAAAAAAAGTACTTGAATTTATGATAATATATTTTCACAATTACCAACTCTTTAATCTTGATAGTTACGTTAATGGGACATAACTATATTAAATAAATCAAGACATGTTTATAATGTGGCATTCCAAATATAAAATCCTTTATGGTGTATGAATGTTTAATGTGCTTTTTTTTTTTTTTTAATCTTAATTTAAGTTTGCTCGAGACAGGATGTTGATTAATGCTAGTAGTTATATTATTTTTTTTAACGACATTTGATATCAACGTGTGAACCACTGATTTTTAAGCCATGTCATCAAGGTCTAGCAGGGGCGGATTGAAGAAGCAATGAGTGGGTGGCAAGGACCCCACTCAACTTTTTAATTACCATGTAATTTCTATCAATATTGATTAATAAAACAATTAGGCACCCATGGAATTTATTTTAAGGCCCCCATGGTTTCAACCGCGACAGTTTTAGGGGTGAATTCTGAGGTAAACTCATTAATATTTTAGGAGTGAATTTTAAGGTGAACCCATTAAGATTTTAAGAGTGAATTATTAATGTAATTTTTCATAGCAATTTGTCAATTTGATTGAGGCAAGTGATATTTGTTAGAAATATTGATAATCAATGATCAGATTTTTATATGACCGCGTTAAAATCACCTTCCAGTCATATAAACTTAGCAAGCAAAATGGTAGTTATTAATGGTTAAACCTTTGGATCAAGTTAATTTTGGTCATACAAACTTAGCAAATTTCGTTTAGGTTTCGGGGCGATGCCCCGAACCTTACAACGGGTGTTGCCCCTTGACCCGTTCCTGCTGAATGGCCAGCAGGACAGCCACCTTGGTCCCGTAAGAGCACGTGACCTCCTTAACTCCCGCTTGTTTTAAAGCTTAGAAATCTTAAACGAAAATGCACTATGTACATTCGAACTCTCAAATGACGATGTTTTTTAATTTCACTCTTTGACTTAATATATCGCACTGTATTACGTAAAGAACATTACAAGACCCAAACCGTCAACCCGACCCAGAAATTTTTATGTCCAGTTCTATTTAATTAAAACGTGGGAAAATGGTGAACCCACTGAAAAAAATTCCTAGATCCGCCACTGAGGTCTTGTTACCATGACCTCCGTTGAGACCCCACCACCATCCTAGGAGGAAACCGCACCGGAAAACCCCCTGACCTCCCAAAGACCCCTATTTCACCTTGAGAGGGATTTGACCCCGTGACCTTCCATTTAAAAAGCCAAGAGGTATCGCTAGGGCAAAACCCTTTTGGTACTAGTAGTTATATGATTGCTTCGACTTCGAACCACATCAAATCAAATTTTACAAACAGGATTAAAAAAAAATCTTAATACGAACTAGTTTAGTATGACCCGAGAATTATCCCACCTTCACATCATCATGTGACTCAGTGACTGTTTGTATGACGTCTATGTGAACATTTTTTATCGCTAAACACAACTAGTACACATAGTTTAATTAAACCTCTCTTAGTTTAATTGAACCCCTCTTGCTTGCTTTCTTGAAATGTATTGAATACCGAGTTGACTCATACAGGAGTTTCTGTAGTTTCTGGATGATTGTGGAGGTTGATAATTTGGTGGTAGTAGAGCTGAAAGGAGATGATTAGGGATGGTTGAAAAGGAAGGTTATTAAGTAGTAATTTTGTTATTTTAGTTTTTAAACATTTCAATTCCAATTGCAAATTTACAAATCAAACAAGCTTGTAATTTTTAAATGATTCTATTTCAATTCTAATTTAATTTTCAATTTCAATTCATTTCATATAGCTTAGAATTTTAAATGCCATAGCTGAGTAGTTTTTCATAAATGCTATTTGCTTGCTTGTTAATATTCGAGATTATATTTAAGCTAACTTAAATTTCAAGTTTTATTCATTACATACCCCAAATTGGCCACTCATTTTGTCACATTGACGAAGTTGTACTAAAGATTTTAATTCATTACATAGCGGGGTAATGTATGTATTTATCTCCCCCCTTCAGACTCCACAAAATAATATTACATTGGGTGCGTGTTGTTGTTGCAGTATAAAACAAGATCATTGATTTTAGCAATTCTCTTACAAAAGTAATGTAAGTTTAAATCTTTTTAAAAAAAACTTTAGATAGTATTTAAGACTTCAAAATTAATGTTAAAATGTTTTGCGGTTTGTATTTTCTACTGTATTGAGAGATAGATGCAAAACTGATCTTTTTGCTAGCTAGTCTGACTCTCTGAAAATGTTTTAGAATTGATTTGATCACTCAATCGATGCATATGTAAATCTACCTATACTAATAAATAAATATTCTAATGACACATTATATGTTTTTAGGATATCCTAACCTTTATTTCTCGTCTCTCTCATATTAAATACATCTAATATTAAATATTAAATATACTTTTTCTACATTTTTAAAATAAATTTTTTAATACATTAGAATACATTAATATTAAAAACACACTTTTTTATAAAAAATTATTATAAATTATAAAATTTTCAAAAACATTATTTGAAACACAATGTTCAAAGAAAAATAAATTATAAAAAAGCTAGTGTTTAAAAAATAAAATTATTATTTTAATACTTAAAATATTAAATATTAAATCATACGAAATTGTAATCGTATTTTATATTTTCTAAATTTTCATTAATAATTATTCGTTATATTTCTTTATTTAATCCATGTAATACACGGGGTATTAACCTAGTAACATATAAAAAGGGTTTTGAATATCATATATAACATATTAATTTAGTACTTATGTCACGAATAGTCGAATATCACCCATGTTTGAAAACAGTGTCGGAACCAGGATTTTTTTCAATAATGTTACTGTATTTGTATGTTTTGGTTTTATAGCACCTAACATAAAATTTCTGATCCGATTGTATCATTCGGGTCAGGTAATACTCATCTCACAGTAAAAACGATACAATAAAAATGGTGAATAATTATTATAAAAACATATAATATAAATTCGATATAATTATTTTTCAATATAACAAATGCAAAAATCATTCATGTATCCGTCTCTTATCCTATTACGCAATCATGGGCGAATCTTATAAGGGACCCGGGGGGGGGGGGGGGGGGTTTAGTCAGTAGTGTAAATTTTCAGGCCGAAAGTTTATTTTTAGTTAAAAATATGGGTTTCGCCCCTCCTCGTTTCAAAAATTTAAGATGTATTTATAGTCACATAAATTTAAGCCCCCTTCCATAACAGTGAAGCTCCGCCACTGTACGCAATTCCATCTTCACATGTTTTGTTGAAGAAAGAATTCTTTCAACACTAGCCGTTACAGTAGGTAAACTAGTGACAACTTGAGTAAGTGGCAGACCTACGTATGATCAAATTGTTTTCTTGTTTTCACAATTCTTTTGATAACCAATGGTGTCATTAGTTCAAAAACCAATGATGTCACTTGAAAAATACCTTTTATAAATGTTCATATACGCGGAAAAAGAAAAAACCATTGATGTAATGATGTCCCATTACTACGGTCCCGTAAATGTCAATCCTCCCATGTTTGAAAACCATTTACTCATCAATAATTTTTTGTTACAAAAAAAAAAAAGAAGAGAAAAATATGCAAACGCGTTACTTTACTTTTCAAGTTTATTCCAAATGCAAATTCCACGAACTTGATACCCAGGATTTAAGCTTATTTCAACGCAAAAGAAGCAAATGTTTTTGACTTTTCAGTTTTGACTGATTATTTTTGGTTGGCTAGGGGAATTTGTAGGTCAATTCCTATGTTTCTAGAACGGGATCAGATAACGGGCTCGTTTACTTATCGATTGGCTCAGTGGATGAAATGTCCAATTCATCCCATGCTAGCGAATGATGATGATGTCATATATGTTATAAAAAGTGTACACATAGAGGCCGATTATAAAACAAAAGTTTTTTAAGTGCGAAGGTACAAAGTTTACCTGATACAAGTGTTACTTGTTATTGTGTGATTCTAACATGAATACGTGAAGTTATCACTCACAAAAAAAATTATTATACTAATGATTTATGTGTGATAAAATGTGGTAACTTTGTAGAAACATAACCAAGTTTTGATTTTGTTCCAATTAAATCACTGGAACTTTGTTTTCTTTCAATTAGGTAACTTAAGTTTGATTTATGTTCTAATACTAGATAAAAAACCTGGATAACATGCAAACTTGATTTGTTTAGGCTTTATAAGTGCATTTTTAAATGATTTTATGACCCGTTTGATGATTTTATGACCTGTTTCTATAATATTTTGAAAAAACACAAAATGCATAAATGAGTCTAAAATACGTTTAAAACTTTCAAACGGGTCATAAAATCATCTAAAATGCACTTATAAAGCCTAAACGAATCAAGATTACCTGTTATCTAGGTTTTTTATCTAGTATTAGAACATAAATCAAACTTAAGTTACCTAATTGAAACGAAACAAAGTTTCAGTTATTTAATTGGAACAAAATCAAAAGTTGATTATGTTTCTATAACATTTTCCCTGATAAAATCAGTAAAGAACAATTCACTCATGTGTGGTTTTATCTAGCATAATTTATACACTTGTTATGCAAAATGTCATTTTTATTTTAAACTGTCTATCTACACACACTATGTAGGTTATCATAAAAGGCTTCAATATAGTAGAAGAAAACTTTAGCAACCAAACGTTGGAACCGATTTGTAAAATCGTAAACCCTAAAATTTAGATTCAAACCCCTAAAACATAGTAATGAACTATTAAACAAAAATTATTAAACATAAAAACTAAACCGTAAAAGTTAATCTTAAAAGTTAAACCTTAAAATTAAACTGTAAATTTATATCCCGAAAAAATGACAAATAAGAAAAACACATTGATAAAAGAAAGACACATGAGCAAAAATAATAGATTATAAAACTTAAAATGTAAACGCTAAATTTAAACCATAAAGATAAAACTTAAAACACAATAATGAGCAGTAAATACACAATGATTTCCAAAGACATTACAACATGTCAATATCTTGGTGGTGAGATAAAACTCAGGAATCAAATGTTCATGTGTTCGAATCCCACAAGAGGTTTATCTCAAAGTATTGAGTTTTCTCTTAAACTAGTCACTTTGTGGTGTATATGATCGGGTGGTACTGCTACTGGCATGATAATAGTCCAGTGATCTGTCAGTGATCCAAAAATTAGACATTAAAAAAAAATACACAATGACTACAAGCTTGGAAGACATAATGATAACAAGAAGAAAAACACAATGAATTAGAAAACATAAATTCTATTATCCGAAAGTTAAATCCGAAAAACTAAACACTAAAAGATAACGTTATAAAACTCAATGAATCAGTTCTAGCGTCAATTACTTCAATTAATGTTCGTTTAATTCCATTTATGAATGACTATTTTTTTTCCTAACTTTACTATATAAAAACACCCTTTTTTATAAGAACCATACACTAGATACACATACTAAGATTGAAAACATATTACACAAAAGTACTTAGATAAAGTTAAATAGTGCAAGGAAAAGAAAAAAAAATTGTATGAATTTATAATTTTATAACAATAAATACGATTTGAAGGAAAAAAATATCAAAATTTGGCTCTACCAGTTCTAGTGAAGGACCTAGAATTTTTCTCAATAATAGGATCATATTTTTTTATTTTTGAACGGCAAACAAACTTTTTTTTATTAATACATTGAACTAACAGAACGTTACTCCAACACTCATATTACAAAGTTTGTTGTAACTCTGTAATATGGGTGTTGGATTAACGTTTTGTTAGTTTATTGTATTAATAAAAAAAATAAAAGATTGTTTGCCGTTAAAAAAAAAAAAACCATGGTAGCAACCAAGAAAATTAAGGTTTTTGAACCATGATCACTTAAATGTAACAATTTGTTTAATAATTATTTATAAAGCATATATAAAACAAATACTTCACTTTGTTAATTCCTAACGGTATGTATCACAAAAGCATTGAATACAACTTAGTTTTTGCTATTGTTTAATTCGAAAGTCTTTTTGGAAACTGCAATGAAGTTTTTCATTACCGTAAGAGCTGTTGTTTTCTTCGAAATTTAAACTATCGTGTTTGATTATGATATCGTGATCGGGGGTCATAGTTTAAGATTCACATTACCATTTTAAATATATGTTATTTGACACGATTCTTTATAATGTTTTATTATAAAATAATAATAATTAATTATTTATAATATTTAATGTTTGGTCTCATATATTATATATATATGCTCTATATAATAATTAAACTTTTAATTTACGTGCTAATATGAATTTGCTAACAAACTATATATGACAATGATTTGACAAACGGTGAGTTGGCGTATCGATGGCGTCCAATTAAAAAGGCTCTATATTTTTTATGTGGCACATTAGTGACATCCGAGTCACATCTTATTGCTAAGGTGACGATTAAAACTTAAAACTTCATAAATAATTACAATATCGTCCCTCGTTTTGCGCAATATTATATTTGGGGGTTTTTAAATGGTTACTTCTATTGAAAGATGAGATGCTTTTTTCAGGGTCGGCTCAACCATTTTGGAGGCCCTAAACGGAATAAAAATCCGGGGCCTTTCACTAAAGATTGCGTTAAAAATTCTTCTCATTTTATCTAGGCTTGGGACCGACAATTCTAAACTAAACAACCAAACTAAACGGTCAAACTAAACCAATTAAATTCTACAAAGTTCTAAGTTCTAACTAAACAATTCTATAAAGTTAACAAATGAAATAACGAGGTACTGTGTTCTAAACTCGGAGGACATGATCAGTGATAGGACTACCTGGAGACGTAGAATAAAGGTTAGAGATTATTAGGTACTAGGATACATGTTAGAAGCCATAGTTTAGAGGAATGCCTTATTGACATGATGGTATGTTTGCTTTATGTATTCTATGTCTTGTATGCATGGTTCAGTGTAGGTAGGATACATGTTAGAAGCCATAGTTTAGAGGATTGCCTTATTGACATGATGGTATGTTTGCTTTATGTCTTCTATGTATTTTATGTCGTCTATGCCTTTTATGCATGCTTCAGTGGTGAGTATGGTATTTTGTATTTTCTATGTGCCTATGGTTTGGTTGGTTTGCTTCGTATTTTGTTAGTATGCTATGCTGTTTTGGTGCGTTACTGCTTATACATTGTTTGGTCCACATGTGCCTATGTGTTCTCGTTTGCCTGTTTTCCTACGGTGTGTTTAATGTAAAATATATATAATATATATGTATATGATATTAACAATAATAATAGTAAAAAAAAAAAGAAAAAAGAAAAAAAATTCATGAGCCGGGGGTCTCTTCTGAAGCAGCCTCTCTACCCTTCTTGGGGGTAGGGGTAAGGTTTGTTTTCATCCTTCCTCCCCAGACCCTACTTTTAAGTGGGATTTCACTGTGTATGATTGATTGATTGTGTTCTAAACTAACTTCAAATTAGTATGAAAAGTTAACAGCTAATCAACTTTCAAGTTTAAATAACAAGTTAGAATTCTATAAAATTAACAATTGAAGTAACCAAGTAATCTGTTTAGACTAACTTTCAATTTGCAATTAGTATAACAATTAATTGTTAACAAGCTAACACTTAACAACTAAATACTAATAACTAATCTGTAACCAACCTCCAAATAACCAAGTAACAAATAAACAAAGTAAGAAAGTTACCAACCTAGTTACCTGGTGGTCGTCGCCGACGTAGACAAGCGGGCAGGGCGTCAAGGCAACAACGCATTAGTTAGCAAATCCGTAGAGGCACGACGAAGAATCAATGGACACAGATGAATCTCCGAGGGCAGAGCACGACGAAGGTGTGACAGGCGGACGGTGGTGAATCACCGCTCGCAGGGCCGGCTCAACCATTTTGGGGGCCCTAAGCGGAATAAAAATCCGGGGCCTTTCACTAAAGATCGCGTTAAAAATTCTTCTCATTTTATCTAGGCTTGGGACCGACAATTCTAAACTAAACAACCAAACTAAACGGTCAAACTAAACCAATTAAATTCTACAAAGTTCTAAGTTCTAACTAAACAATTCTATAAAGTTAACAAATGAAATAACGAGGTACTGTGTTCTAAACTCGGAGGACATGATCAGTGATAGGACTACCTGGAGACGTAGAATAAAGGTTAGAGATTATTAGGTACTAGGATACATGTTAGAAGCCATAGTTTAGAGGAATGCCTTATTGACATGATGGTATGTTTGCTTTATGTATTCTATGTCTTGTATGCATGGTTCAGTGTAGGTAGGATACATGTTAGAAGCCATAGTTTAGAGGATTGCCTTATTGACATGATGGTATGTTTGCTTTATGTCTTCTATGTATTTTATGTCGTCTATGCCTTTTATGCATGCTTCAGTGGTGAGTATGGTATTTTGTATTTTCTATGTGCCTATGGTTTGGTTGGTTTGCTTCGTATTTTGTTAGTATGCTATGCTGTTTTGGTGCGTTACTGCTTATACATTGTTTGGTCCACATGTGCCTATGTGTTCTCGTTTGCCTGTTTTCCTGCGGTGTGTTTAATGTAAAATATATATAATATATATGTATATGATATTAACAATAATAATAGTAAAAAAAAAAAAGAAAAAAGAAAAAAAAATCATGAGCCGGGGTCTCTTCTGAAGCAGCCTCTCTACCCTAGCCTCTCTACCCTTCTTGGGGGTAGTGGTAAGGTTTGTTTTCATCCTTCCCCCCATACCCTACTTTTAAGTGGGATTTCACTGGGTATGATTGATTGATTGATTGTGTTCTAAACTAACTTCAAATTAGTATGAAAAGTTAACAGCTAATCAACTTTCAAGTTTAAATAACAAGTTAGAATTCTATAAAATTAACAATTGAAGTAACCAAGTAATCTGTTTAGACTAACTTTCAATTTGCAATTAGTATAACAATTAATTGTTAACAAGCTAACACTTAACAACTAAATACTAATAACTAATCTGTAACCAACCTCCAAATAACCAAGTAACAAATAAACAAAGTAAGAAAGTTACCAACCTAGTTACCTGGTGGCTGGTGGTCGTCGCCGACGTAGACAAGCGGGCAGGGCGTCAAGGCAACAACGCATTAGTTAGCAAATCCGTAGAGGCACGACGAAGAATCAATGGACACAGATGAATCTCCGAGGGCGGAGCACGACGAAGGTGTGACAGGCGGACGGTGGTGAATCACCGCTCGGTCGGAGTTCGGATTAGTATGTACTAACCTGAATCAGCACGAGTGCGGAGCCACAGAGTGCGCCGCTCTTCGAATCGCCACGACTCTCCCTCTCCCCACACCTCTGGTCTCTGTCGTTCCGATTTCCCTCCATCCCACCATGGCTAGAGGCTCCAGCCTCCATGTACGCACAATATGACGATAGGTTAGAAATTAGACGTATTGTCTTTGGGCCCTTCCGTAATTCCGTTCCACACTTTCACCCTTGCTTTTGCTCCTCAGAATTATCATAACTCAGCCCATACGTAAATTAAAAGCCCACATCTCCCACAAACGTATAAAAAAAATTAAAAATTGGAGGCCCTATATTTTTGGGGGCCCTAAGCACTGGCTTGGGCTGCTTGGCCCATTGGGCCGGCCCTGCTTTTTTGTGGGTCATGTTATTTTGTATCTCACCTTCAGGTTTCATACCTTTCATATGCCTCGGAGAGGCTTATGAGACGTATAAAAAAACACATCATTAATTATCAGATTTTTCAACGTTAATAATTGGTTTTGTCTACGTCTCGCATATAAGGTTAATAATTGGTTTTGAGTACGTCAGATTTCTCAACGTTAATAATTGGTTTTGTCTACGTATCGCATATGTCTTATATGAGACGCATATAAGGTTAATCATTGCCGAAACAATGCATGTCAGAGGAGGTTATACGCCTCTTATAGGTCCCTATATATGAGACGTATCGGTGAAGTGTTAAATTAAAAAAGATAGTTGTGCAAATAAAAAAAATGATGGAACTTGATTATCCATAAAAAAATCAACAAATGTAGGTTATTTTTTGTCCTTTTCAAATTTAATTCCCATTAGTTTTAAATGAAAATGTGGATCACTAGATCTTAGTCATTGATTAATTTGATCAAATGCTAAGAATCCTTCATATTCTTCTTACGAAAAAACATCTTTGCATTTGATCATTTTCTTATGTTTATACACACAGAGTAATGTTCATAATTAAGAAAACTCTTTATTTTGAAGAAAACTAAGAAAACTTATACTTACCAATAATTTAAAAAAAATGTTCATAATATTTTATTATAAAGTTAAAAATGTTTTAATGAGAAATATAATTTTAATTAAGATATGTAGATCACGAAGTTACGTATATGCAATAACATGAAATACATATATTTTTTTTAATTTTTTTCTTTTTTGTACATTTTTAAATAACATAAATAGAAAATAAAAAATGAAAAAACAAATTAATTGGTAATGATTATGATTAGTTTTTTCAGTTTTCCTTAAAAATGATTGTTTTCTTAAACTCTCCCATCTATCTACCTATACTAATAAATAAAGGTTTTAGACATGACATGTTTATAAAGCTTCTCAACCTTCATTTCCCTCCTCTCTCTCTTATTAAATATCGAATATTAAATAATAATATACTTTTAATACATTTTTGTAATAAAAAAGATTTTTAACACATTAAAATATATTAATATTAAAGACACACTTTATTTAATAATAATATTATATATTATAAAATTTTCAACAATTATTTGAAGCACAATGTTTAAAGAAAAACAAACTATAAAAAAAGTTAGTGTTCAAATAAATAATATCATTATTTTAATACTTAAAATATTATATTATACGAATTTAATTGTAATCGTATTTTATATTAAAAAACATCTTATAAATTTTTCTAAATTTTCATTGATAAATATTCGTTATATATCTTTATTTAATCTGTGTAATACACGGGATGCTAACCTAGTATATATGTGTGTGTGTGTGTATAGGTATGAGAATAACATATAATTCAAAGTATTTGTAACAACCAAGTAAGCTATTTCAACTAAGCAAAATTAAGAACACCTTAAAAAAATTTAACAAAAATATACTTGAATTAAAGATAACAATAAGATGAGTTTAATGGTGTGATTTGTAAAAATATAATGATGCATATAAAAGTTATAAATTTTTTTAAAAATAATAGATTACCTTTTTTTTAAATGAAATCATGTTAGTTTGAAAATGTTTAAATAACTTTAAGGAATCTCAACCACTTATTTTCTCAGAATTAACATGTAACACTCATTTTAAATTATATTATTTAAATCAAACAATTAAAATTAGTTAATGAGTTATATCATTTTTTATGGATTATATGAGTAATTCTTAACCCTATATCTATATGATGAAAGTAATAATGCATAGCTGCTGATCAATGTCGCATATCATGATATCAACGAAGGAAACTACCAAATGATTTCGTTTAAAAATTTATAGTCATAGACTCATTGTATTTTTCTATAATTTTTTATAGTTGACTTTTTTTAATCGTCAAAATGATGGTATATTTAGACTTTGATACTGGATATTATAGTCAACATTAAGAATGTTGGTCTATTATTTTAAAATTATTTCTTATTATTTATGTTTAATTACAGGCTTTTAAGTTTTAACATATTTAGAAGTACGTTTAGTTTTATAAAGAAACACACGTGAACAACTAAAAATGTTCATTTATGTGTTTGTTTTTTTTTTATTTGTCACACACGAGTATAACCTTGATTAGGATGGAACTCCAACAAGCCAAACCCGATTGAGATGAAACCCGAATCTAAAGGTAGTATTTGGTTCGGTAATTGGGTTAAGAAAATGTTAGTTGGGTGAACATGAATTTTCAAAAAAAAAAATATCAATTATACATGTACATACATAATAAACAAAAAATTCTAATTTTCCTCCTTTGTTCGTTCTGTTTTTTTATGAACATGATTTTTCTATTGTTGTTAATATAGTTGGATTGATAAAATTTGATGATTTCTTTTTAGTTATACCTTGGAACGTTCCTAAAAGGTGACGGTGAAATTGACAGCGAAGTAGCCCATAGGGTCCAGAATGGTTTGAATAAGTGGAGTCCCGTAACAAACATCTTGTGTGACAAGAGATTCCTAGAAAAGTTAAAAAGGTAAATTCCATAACGTTGCGGTTAGACCAACAATGATGTACGAGACAGATTATTGGCCCATTAAGAAGACTCAGGAAAGAAAAATGGAGATGACAGAGATGCGGTTGCTGAGATGGATGTGGGGGCACACAAGACTCAATCGGATAAGTAATGCGGTTTTCAGGGACCGTTATGACTATGAATGTTCTTTTTTGTTGCTTTAGCTATATGATTTTTGACATTTTTCGGTTATCTTTAGGTTCATGTTTTTTTTTACGATTGACACTTGCTTTTTGTGACATTTCGATTTATTGTTTTAGGGCGAGTTATCACCCATCGTGGCCGGTCTTTTCATTTGCATTTTAATATTTGTAATGTTGTAACCATTGTCATGATTGAATAACCATACTGACAAAACAAAATTTTAACATTGTGCGCTTATATTTGGGTTTGTATACCTTGCATTTGACACTTACTTTTGCGACATATTTATTTGTAATTTTAGGAATATTAATAACCGTTGAAGCCATTTTTCCGGTATGCGTTTGATATTCGCGATGTTATCACCATTATTGTGTTTAGATACCTATAATAACATAGCGGAATAACTCAATACCTTTTTGGTAGAATTTTAGTTTGGTTGATATCGTGTTCTTTATTCAATATGGAGTTACCGCCGCAATGCGCAGGGTAAGCTGTTAGTTAGGGTTTATTGACAAATGCTTTAGCAAAACAAAAAAAACACAACTCATCAACTCAATAGTTTAACAAGTGCTTATTTTCTTCAAAAATATGGGCACAAAAACATGTAAAGGCCCAAGAGAGTTGGCTAAATTTTTTTATATTGAATGGGCCATGAAATTAACCCAAATATGAATAAATGATTGCATTTTATTATTCTTAAAAGTTAAAACCAAAAGGGATGGAGATGAAGATGAAGATGAAGAGTCGTAAGAGGAGATCGAGACGGACTCAATTTGATCAACCGCACGACGAGACTGACCGAGGAAGAAGGATGATTTGAGACGATGAAAGAGAGTTGATTGTGAAGAAGAAACCCTAATTTACTCCTCCGGTAGCAGATTGGTGATAAAATAACCATTTGTGAAGGCTTGATTTCATGTGAGTTCCTCATCGCCCTTGCATTTTTTCATGACGTGATTTATTTTTCTCGTTAATTGGATCGTGAATGCTTCGTTATTCTCCTACGCATTTGATGATTAGGGCTTCTTTGATTGATTGGTTTCCTCAGTTGAAGTTGTTCTAGTTATGTTTATTTAAGGGCTGTTTTATTTGGACACCCCACTTTTATATTTTTACACCCCTGCGGACCAATACGGGCCGTAATGGCCATTACGGGCCGGTATTTAGTACAGACAAACATTCCAGAGAATTCCTAGGAATCAGTGCAACATTCTGTGGGACGGGCCGTACTGGCCAGTACGGCCCGTCTTTGCCCAAACTTATTTTTCAAGCCATTTTGAGTGTCAACCAGTTTTGATAAACGTTGATACGGCCCGTACTGGCCAGTACGGGCCGTCTTGAGTTAATTTATTTTATTTAATCATAATTTACTTATTTAAATATTTTTTAACGATATACGATTAATACGTGAATTATTTGAACGATGTGTGTTATTTATTTTATTTAAACTTAATTTACGTATTTAAATTTAATTTTTAACGATATACGTTTATTATGTAAGTTATTTGAACGATACACGGCTAATACGTTAATTAAACGTCATAATTTCGTTTTAACTAAATATTTCATTTTCTAATCAGCTTGTTTGCGTTAGTTAAAATAATTTAAACAATATAAAGTTTTTTGCGCAAATATTAAACAACACAAACAGAAACAATACAAACAACACAAACAGAAACAATACAAATGTAGAAAGAAACATACGTATATACACTGTACGGTTTTATATACAAGGAATCAAAATACATAAATACAAAATGAACTACGATCCGGATGGTCCAGCGTCATCGTCTGCGTAGACGCGTGGCTCCGGGAACGGTGGAAGCTGTGTCCCGTCCCGTCGCGCATGCTCTGACGCGACTGTCCACTGGACCAAATCCTCGTATCGATCGAGCCGTCGCTCGATGCGTGCCATCCGCTGGGCCATCTCGTCGCTACGGGCGGCTATCTGGTGTAGCAACGCCTCGAGTGGCTCGGTCAGGCGCACCGCACGGTAAACGTGCGGTGGATGCTGCGGAGGCTCCTCATCTCGCGGCGGTGACAAAACCGGCTCCTCCCGAATCGGCTCGGGCTCCGGTATCGGGCCACCGTCCTGCTGCTGCTGGTCTGGCAATACAATAACCTGGGCCGGCTGAAACGGGCGGCCGTCCAGCCCAATAAACCGCAATCCCAGACCCGGGATGTCGGCGGCAACTTTCATGCTGATGACCGTACGACGATCGAGCTTACGAGGCTCGATCGCCGCCAGATCCTCAAGCATGTCAATCATGCCTCTGATGCGGGCGATGTGGGTGACAAAGGCGCCACCCCACAATGTACCGCGCTCCTGTCGGTGGTAGAAGGAGGCGTAGTACAACGCAAAACACCGTGCCAGGTTGCACGGCCTGCCAGCAATGAGTGAGTGCAGATAAAACAGATCTGTCGACGTCACCCACTCCTGGCTCTGACCGCGACCTGAGATGGTCGTCACGATGCAGCGGTGGATGTAACGGATCAGTGGATCTCTGATCGTCGAGGCCCGTACTCGGGGACCGGTGAAGGGCGTATCGGATACCTGGGACCACCAGGCCCTCATAACCCCATCCTCCCCTTGCGTCAAACCCTGTGTGAAGTCGTCACGAACGGTCTCCGGCTCGTAATAGATGCCTAAGTGCACGGCGAACCGCTCGATCGACATCTCGACGTGCTGGCCGCATAAGGAGAACTCGACATCCGGAGGAAGCTCCTCGTCATCCTCCTCCCGAACTGCGGCCTGGTGAGCTCGGTATCTGAACGTGGATAGAAACTCCACAGTGATCAAGCGGTAGGTGGGCATGTCCGCGATATCGAACAAGCGAGTCCACGGCGTATCCTCGCCGAGGATGGCTCTCGCACGAGCCGCCTCCCCGACATCCGTCAGAAGACCCCAGTCTATACAACGAGGCGTCGGCACGGTCATCCGTAGTATCCGACGGCACCTCATGAATGCCGCAGACCCCTCCTCGAACTGCAGCCACTCGTGCTGCGAGAGCGCCAGCGACTCCGGATCCAACGGCGGCCCCTGCTGCTGTGGCCCCTGCTGTGGCATCTCTGGATCCATATCAGCTACAGAAAGTATAAGCTGAAAAACGAAAAAACGATCGAACGTAAAAAAAACTTTTTGTCTAAGACGGCCCGTATAGACCAGGACGGCCCGTAATGCCTTTGCCCGTCTCAAGCAAAACCAGGTCGTCTTGGACCAAGACGGCCCGTAATGGTCAAGACGGCCCGTCTTGGTCATACCAGGCCAAAACTAGGCTGGTATGGCCAAGACGGCCCGTAATGGTCAAGACGGCCCGTCTTGGTCATACCAGGCCAAAGGTCACCTTCTTCCCTGGTATGAACAAGACGGCCCGTAATGGTCAAGACGGGCCGTCATGTTCTTGGCTGATTTGAATTTTAAAGGAGCAAGACGGGCCGTAATGGCCTAGACGGCCCGTCTTGTTCTTATTTCGAAAACTTAAAAACAGCCTAAACACATCCTATTTCGATCAAAAACCAAATCTAAACACATATTCATGATCTACGAGTGAAAATACGTACCAGGTATCGAAAGCTTGAAGGACCAAGACGGGGTGTATAGACCAAGACGAGAGAGTTTGTGAGTAAATGTGTGTGGAAAAGTTCAAATGTAAAACTGAAATCTGTATATAACAAGAACATTATGGGCCGTATTGGGCATTACGGGCCGTAATGTTCTATCTTTTTTTTTTTTTTAATTTAAATAAAAAATTCAGTTTTATTATAAATAATAAATAATAATTTGTTTATTACATTTAAACGTCTATGTAGTCGACCAACTTATTTTCATCTAAAAATCTTTTGTATTCTTGCAGCCTGTCATGATATACGAACTCCCAGTCGGATGCGGCATCATTTCGGTAACGTTTCCAAATAGGATTTACCGTTGGCATTGGATAAGATCCTTGTAAGGTAACATTAACGTAATGTTGGCCAAGATGAATTACTGATACGACGTTATGTCACGGCAAACTATTAGCAGATGTCCACAAAGGAAAAATGGTTTGAGGACCTCCTCTGCTGAAAAGTTGAACAATTACGCCAAATCTTTGAGCGATTACTAAACCTGTGTGAGGCATAAACATCCAATGTTCGGCGGGAGCAGGTTTAATCTGGTGCCAATTTATTGTGTTGCGTAGTACATCATAAGAATCTGGGTCGTAGGAGTTAAACACATATCTGTACAGATCTGCGTTGAAATCCAATTCATGCAAGAGTTGTTGTCGAATAAATGCCCAATGACTTTCATCGAATCTTAAGCCCACGGGTACAGAACGAAAACCACAGTTACCATCTGGCAGGACATCTTGTATGTTTATCACGTAAGGTTGAATGAGAGGAAGGATGTGATGACCGAAGCGATAAACATTGTTTAATACTTCTGGTTTCATGTTACGTGGAAAACGAAATTCGTTTTGACTTAGCGAGTCCGATGGTGGCATTGCTTTTGATACCGATGTGGAACGGCTGCGCCGAAATACGGGTTTCTGACTCGTCTCGGTCACAGCTGTAAACGAACTATGCCTCGAAGGTTCAAATGTACTTTCTTGCGACGCTAAATTATCTTTAACAACGTCCTGCTCTTGCTCTTTTTGTTTCTGTGCCTTTAAAGTTGGTCGACCACGTGTATCTTTTTGAACTGAAGGCGCCTTTTTGTCGCTTTTATTTGGAAATACCTGCGCCAAGACCTTCTTTATTAGACTCTTTTTAATTTCAATAGGTTTGGAATTTATTTCTTCTGTAACCAAACCCATTTGTCCTATCACATCTATTTCTTCTTCTTCTAACAGTGTTGGGTTAGCTGCGTTAAGTTTAGTCCAAAAAATATCTATATCTGAGAGCGGTATCTTTTTATCTGCATAATTTATAATTAGAGTTAATATAAAACTAAGTACGTGCGAAACATCTAATATTTACATTTAATATTACGAACCTGTGTTGTAATATTTTGATATATTACAAGCGCACGGCAACCCACAACTAGTCCAAAGCTGGTGGCCACACGTCATATTTTTGTCACGCATGACTCTTATTTTTTCTTTTTCCTCTACCAACAAATCAAGGGCTTTATGGGACACCTTTCCTCGAAGGTTATCAAATATTGGTAGTTTATGATGACCCATAGTTTTAATCAAGCTTGTTTCAAAATCATGTTTCATTTTTACCTCCTGTGCTTGCACGATTTCATTTACGAAACCGACAAGCGAGGCAAGCGTGCTGTTTGGTGATCTGAGAAATCGTTTTAGGTTCGAGTGCTGACTTTCCACCCGGTTTGTTGTACGTTGACCAAAGTTGCGCGTTCTGTTGGTCCATGCTGTTACAAACATATCTCTGTAACTGTTTAACCAGGTGTGCGTTAGATACTCCAGAACCCCTGAAATGAAACAAAAAACCAATGATGAATTGATTCAACATAATGATGGTATATGATGCTTACTTTTTTTATCGTCTTTGATAAGTCTTTCGTACAGACGATTGTAGTTGTAGTCGTATAACTCTGTTGTCGGAGAGTTACACAAATTCGCCCATCGACCTTTGAATTTCTTCCAGTCTGCGTCCGAAAAGCTTGCCTTGCAGTGTTTGGCAATATTTTCGTCTATGTGCCACCTACAGAGATATTTTGCGGATTCTGGAAACACTTTACGGCACGCATTCATAACAGCAAGGTCTCGATCTGTTATGATCACACGTGGCTCCATACACTTATTCAACAGACTCTTAGCCATCTCCAAGACCCAGACGTAGTTCTCCTCACGCTCTTTGCTTACGAACGCGTGAGCAATACTAAACGTCTGGTGTGTGGATGTCACGCCAACAATTTGAATAAATGGAAGCCTGTACTGGTTCGTTTTGTACGTCGCGTCCATCATCAGTACGTGCGGAAATGCACGCCACCAGCAATACGATTTTGGATGACAGAAGAAAATGTCTTCCACGACGTTTGTTTCAGGATCCTCCCGGGTATAGTAAACGTACTGCTGACTGTGAAGCACGTTTTCCAGGACCTGCATCGGAGTATCACCGAATTTCTTCTTGTTTTTTAGCTTCTGCTGTAAATTGTATACATCCCTAGGGACGGATACATTTGCAGGGTTACGTTTCTTTATGCTCGAAAGTATGTTACGAGGATCCATGTGTCGCTCGGTCAGATTCTCCACCAGATCTTCTTCCTCCTGAGTGAATCTTCTAACATATGGATGACCCTCTAGATTCTGAGCAGGCTCGTGATTGTGATTGTCGTTAATCACCAGCAATTTCCAGGATTCACGAACTTCGTTGTATAACCCTATCAGTTGAAACGGACAACCGATTTTCTTGCTGCCTGACCGTCTAAGGATTGCGATGCTATTGTGCTCGCCACCACGGTCACACATGAGCCAGACTTTGATTACACTGCCTGTTGTCTTTGATTTCTTCGTTCTTCTTTTCACTACAATGTAACCATTGTCTACTGCTCTACTTTTCACCCACTCGGTCAGCGCTTCCTCAGACATAAACTCCTGACATATAAAAACAATAATAAATAGCTTAAATGGATAGCGATAATATACAATTATTAACATTTAGTTTCATTTAATTTACCTCTTTTGTTTCCCAGTCAACGTTTGAAGCCACCGGCTTTTTTTCATAACCCTCCTCCGTGTAACTTTGTTTACTGTCGTCATACACGAACCCATACGATGCTTGACTATCAAACCCGACATCAGCGTTAGGTTCAGCATTCAGATCTATCGTGCCGTATGAATACTCAACAGGAGGCTCTTCGTTCAAATCAGGCACGGAATAGTTGAAAAAACTCCCGTCCCAAAACGACATCGTTACAGATATGAATTATCTTGAAATATATTTGAATTCGAAAGTTACGCGTTCGTTTGAAACGATTCATGCTTATATACAAATTTGAAAATCTTCAAGACGGCCCGTAATGGCCTTTACGGCCCGTACTGGGTCAAATCAATGTCCTTCTGTCAGAATTGAAAAAGCAAGACGGGCCGTAATGGCCAGTACGGCCCGTCTTGATGTCAAATCATTGTACTAGGTTTCAGGGAATGTCTGTACGATGAATGAGACGGGCCGTCCTGGCCATTACGGCCCGTCTTGCTTCCAATCATTGGAACATGTTGTCAGGAGTGAATGTTTGACCGAAGCCTGAGACGGGCCGTAAAGGCCATTACGGGCCGTCTCAGGGGTGTATTTTTAAAAAAAGTGGGTGTGAGAATAACAACACCCTTATTTAATCCCATTTTCTCTCTTTTTGGTTTTCAAAACCCTTGCACTTTGGCAACAAGCCCAATTTGCAAGTTAAATGGAGGCTTTTTTTTAAAGTTTTTTTACAAAACTGAAGTGGGTCAACTCTGTGGCCCTATGACCTATCCATTGTTATTTGGACCAGTTTGACCTAATTTAAATGACCCATATGTCATTGGAGAAAAAAATGTATAACACTAAAAGATAATATAGGTTATGCATTGCATGTTAGAACTTCTTTTGACACGATGTGTTCTCATTATTTCAGTTTCGTCACGGCCCTTGCATTTCCGCCTCAAACGCGGTATGACAAATTTGTATCAAAGTCATTGGTTATATAGGCTATCCTTAGTGAGACCTAACTATAACCTTAAGCTCACCCAAGGATTTGTGTATATTATTTTCTATACTTACACATATCATATAAGAGTCATGTCTCAAGTTTCTAGTAGCTATGTTACTAAAAGGTGCCTCTCACCAAGGTCTAGTTACATGGACTTCCCATGAGCCACCACAACCACCCCAGGAGGAAACCCTACTGGAAAAACCCCTGACCCCCCTCAGACCCCTTTTTCGCTGCGGGAGGGATTTGAACCCAAAACCTCCTATTTGGAAGAATCTTGAGGTACCATTGAGGCAATGCTGAAAAAATTACTTGCCGCGTGTGAACTTGGCTTTAGTTCTTTGCCAATCTACGTTACATAAGGAACATACAGTCCATTATCTTTAAACATTAACTAGATACTTAATTATCACAAACTTTAATTCACTGAGGTGCACAATCCAGTTTCTAAATAACCAAACTGATTAACCGGACACGGTTTTACCTGCAGCCGGTATTTCAAGTTCTAAAACCGCAAACGATATAATAACTGAAACCGGTTAACCGTCATATAACTATTTTTTCTTAGCTAGATAGGTTAACCTGGTTTAATTGAAAAAATGGTTAATAACCGGTTTGATCTCTTGAAACCTTAAACTGGTCTTAAACTATCGGTTTTTTCAAAATCCTAAAACCATTTTAAAAATCGGTTTCTAACCAGTTATGAACTGTTGATGGTTTGTTTAACCGCTATTTTTTGTGCGTCTCAACTTTTACCCATTAGCTGGGAGATATACACATCAAGCTTCGTTTATTAATTGTAGTGATCAAAGTGCTCTATACGCTCAAGCTAAAGCTAAATCTTTACTCTTTGAATTTCTAAACCTGAAAGAGTAATTTAAACATAAGATATGGTATGGTAATTGGTAATTTTATTTACCGTGTTGTTTAAAAAGTATTTACCAAAAATAATGTTCATCGCTTTTGATAGTAATTTGTATAGCAATTTCTGTTGCATCTGTGTTTGAACTTAGTGTGTCTTCACCATCGATTCCTTTCCCTATCGCCTAAAAATCAATCACAAATAAGAACTAAGATCAAGATAATAAACAAAAGAAGCAAACTTTGATTTGCACATAAAGTATTATTAGAAACTAAATAACAACACTTGTTCTAGACATACAAACGCAAGCGGGTACAAGATCGAAAAGAATGCGTTGCATGGAAATTGAGATGTCCAAGATATTAAGAACGAGGGGAAGAATCGACGAGGATTCGTTGGATATAGAGCCAATTTTTCAATTTTTTGTATTCTTTGGATTTTGTTTTCCCCCTCCTGGTGGTATTAATCGGAATGCCTTATTTGTCTTTCCAGGAAAATGGATATCTCTAGAAACCCGGAGTTACTCCATGTATTGCTTGACGTAAAACATATAGTGGATTTGTTTCTGTCTTTTGTTGAATCTTTTTCACGGCTCGATAGATAATTTGATAAGCCAATGAAGGTATGCCTTAGTTTACATGTAACGTTAATTTGATAGGCTTTGTATTTGCTGATTGCGTTGGTGTAATTTGACATCTCTTGCTCTTGCTCTTATCCTTCTTCTTTTGTTTTTTTGTTTTATGTTCTTTTGTTATAGTTTATTGCTTTTACGTATGTATTTATGTGTGTTATTTTGTTTGTTTGTATGTTTATGTTATGTTGATGTTTATATGTTTGTGTTAATGTTTATACTTGTACTTCGTCATAGGTGTGAAAAAAGAAAAAAATAGGTACAGAAGAGGGATCATAATAAAACGTACTTTTAACTATTGAGAAAACATATAAAACTACTAACAACCAATCATATAATCTTAAATTATTTATTAATTTAATTTATACTCTAAATTAATTTTTGTAATATTACACATTTTTCCAAAAAATCATTCTATATATTGCGTTACGTATACACAATAATGGTTTCTTATGTTTTTTTGGCGACATGGTGTTACGCATAGGTAACACAATAAATATAATGATTTTTGATAAAAGGGTAATTGATACTTTTATAAATTAAAATAAAATTTATGTAAGTTATGTGATTAATATATTAGAAGAGATTTCTAAAGTTTTTACAATAAAAACGTGAGTTTCTTAAAAGTTATAAATGATTAAAGTATATGACATATTTGAGCTAGAAGTTTATTCGGAAACTGTGTCTTTTATCTCATTAGAATACAGATAGGTTTTGGTTTCATTTCTTTTCCCAAATCCTACTAACTAGTAGAACTTGAAATGGCACCATTGAAACATCATGATGGTTAGAAATTGGTAGAGTAGTTTATTGACTGCTAAAAATCGTAACTTCATGCCGTCTTCCTTCGACTCTTGCAAACGAACTTGAATCAACTGAAGGGCTTTTGATAAATGCATGCATTTACGTAACAATGATAAAGGCCCATATGAGTATACCAAACTGACCCGTCTAGTTTAAAACAAAATAATTAATTTTCTTTTGATCCATTCAGCCACCTAGTTCATCCTGATAAATAGCTCAACCCTGTTAAAAAGTTGGGTGTAGCCGAGCCCTAATTATGAAGAAGAAAATCCATAACTTAAAAAAAATAATTGTTTTCCATGACACAATGCCATAAACTTAATAATTAAAAAGCAACCCACATGAATTACTCTTACTTTCTAATAATTGATTTAAAAAAAATGACACATAACATTCTCTTATTTTTTTAAAAAAAAATATCTATATCTATACTTTATAATAAATAAATGTTTTAGGAGGACACATGTCAAGTTTTTAGATTATCTAAATGTTGGTTTCCCGCATCTCTCTCATATTTAATATTTATATGTTATCTTTTATTAAATTTTGATTTTTTCACACAGTATCTCTCTTATTAGATATTAATGATTTTATTAAACTTGATAAAGAATATGATTACACCATAAATAAATTCTTTATTTACTTAAAAAACATATTTGAAAACTATATATTATGTTCACTTTCTAATAATTGATTTCAAGAAAATGCACTACTAGAAAACTGGAATTTTCCAACAAAATTTTCCGACAAAAAAATCCAGTCGGAAGTTTTTAACAGTTTTCCTAGCGAATTCCAACCAAAAAAAAAACTTAGTTTCAGAGATTAAATTTCGACAAGTTACCGACAAAAATGCCCGTGGTCGGAAAGTTCTCGGTATATACCGACAAAATTCCGACCAAAACTTTAAAAAAAATTAAATTAGAAATATTTATTGAAAAATTATCGGAAAAATAGCAAATTACTTAATTTAAAAAAAATAAAATTTTGGTCGGAAATCCGTCAGAAACATCAAATAAAAAATAATTTTTTTGTAGGAAAATGGTCGGAATTTCCGACGTTTTTCCGACCAAACTAGACAAGTTGTCGGAAAGTTGTTGGAATTTTCAGACTATATTCCTACCATAAGTTTTCATTTTTAATTTTTTAGGCATTTAACATCGTTTTTTCGGATCAACTTTTTTATGCCTTGATAATATACGAAAAAAATAGTTATAAACAATATAAGTTAACAAATTATATGTTTGTCGGTTTTGTAAACAAACAAATATGTATATACTAGTACACTAAAAACTTTCTGGGGTTCTAATTGTGTACACACACGTAAATATGTGAATGTGTATAACACATAATTTATTAACAAGAAATTTTGTTATGAAGTATAATGAATGTTTAAAAAAGATGAAGCGAAAAAAACGATGAATAAAGCTTGAATACGAAAAAATATATTGTTTAAGTAGGAAAGTGGTCGGAAGTTTCCGATACGTTTCCGACCAAAATGAACATATCGTTGGAAAGTTGTAGGAAATTTCTGACTATATTCCTACCACATGTTTAATAAGTATTAAACAAAATTTGAAACTCATTTTCTGCTCACATTTATTTTTAACCTAGCCGCACATTTTTCTCCCAGCCCCACATATTTCTCCCAGCCCCCAACCGTTGCTACTCGTCGGCTCATTTGAAGACTACCTTCCATCTCCGGCGAACCTCACCGTCCCTCCTCCCCTTGACTGCAGTCTTCATCGCCACAGGTATATCCTCTCCTTCAAATAGACAAAAACAAAATCTTTTAATTTGAAACCCTCATTTGAGACCTGTAGAATGCAAGTGGTCAAGGTTTTTGCGTTAATCAGGGTTATGGTGGGGTGATTTCTGCAGGTGTTGTAAGGAGAAGGCATTTATTTAATTTTGTGTTGCTTTTATTTTTAGTTTTGGGTGTGGTAGTTGCTGAATTTATCCTTGGTAATGTTCACGATCATTAGAGCATTTTTGGTTGAAGAACAAAAGATTGTGAAAAAGGTATTGAAGATTCAAAAGCATAAAAAAAGAGACTGCATTGAATGCCCATTTCAAGCATTTATGCAGTTTTGAATCTTTAATAGGATAAAAGTGCTTTTTTTAGGGCATTTTAACATAATGTGTGATTTTCCACCTCGTTTCGTGCATCCTGAAGTATGGCGTGACTTGTGTAAGGTATGTGAGTTAATAAATGATTATTTTTTTCTTACATATTATCGTCATTTATATAAGTATACGTATATTGTTACTTTTTCACAGGGATGGAATACAAATGAGTGGAAAAAGAAGTCCGAGAGAGGGAGAAACAATCGCATGAGTGTCGATGACGAGGATGTGATATCTCGACATACAGGCGGTTCTAGAGGATACGACGAACACCGGATCATCTTGGTTGACTAATTATATTTATAAACTAATGTTTTTTACTTTTAACATGTTACATTAAATATCATACTCTTTTTTTATAGGAAAAGAGATTGGGCAAACCACCGACATTTAAGGAACTTTTTCTTGCAACCCACCTTGTCAAAGAGTCGAAGAAAAAGTTTTGGGATGGACTATATGATGAAAGCTTGGACGAGGCAGTGTTTTGTACCAATCGATCGAGAAAAGCATATGTAAGTTATTTGTATCATTTTTATGTAATTATTGTATCAACTTTTAATAAAATAACCATGTTAATTTTATAAATTGTAGGAGGAATATGCAACATCCATGCTCGAGAAGTACGGGGAGGACGTTACTCAACATCCAGTTGGTGATATTGAGTTGTGGGAGCGTACACAAGGAGGGGGCAAATTCGGGATAGGTTCTTCGGATTCTAAGTTTATCATTACGGGCGCACCGTCTTCGTCATCCGGGTCTACACCGTCTTATGTTGAGTACCAACGCTCGCAAGAAAAGGTATTTCATAAAAAAATTTAATTAAGAAAAGTTTTACCCGTTTGACTAGTGATACTCATTTAACCAACTCGTATCGATATATGTGTCTATATATATGTGTGTGTGTATTGATAGATTGTTATTTTTGTGTTTAGTAATGAAGATTTTCATTCATTATATCTTGTTTAGCTACTGATTTATGTATGTTTTAACAACTTTTAAGGTGCGAGACTTGCAATCTCAAGTAGAAGAATTACATAATCGAGTTGAAGATGTGCAACAACAAATTAGAGAAGAGATGAAGGAAGAGATGCAACGACAGATAGCCGAGCTAATGAAGAAATTTGGTAATCCCGGGAATGCTACATGATAGTTTGGCTTATATATTCGGTTTTTTTTTTGTCGAAATTGTATTTTGATGATGGTAGTCTTTTGTGGTGAACTTGTGATTTGATGATTGTAATCTTTGGAGGTAAAACTTGTAATTTGATGATGATAGTTTTTTGTGATAGAACTGGATTTGTATTGAATTTTGGGCATTTAAAGCAGGAAAAAATTTGTGTTTATTGCAGCTATTTTAGTTTTTTTTTTGAAACGTTTTTTGTCGGAAAACGGTAGGAACATAAATGTTGGTCGGAAATTCGTCGAAAGAATCAGATCGGAACAATTTGATCGGAAATCAGTCGGAAACATTTGCTCAGAAGTTAGTCGGAAAAATCTCATCGGAAATTAGTCGTAAAAATCTGATCGGAAATTCGTCGGAAAAATCTGATCGGAAATTCGTCGGAAAAAACTGATCGGAAAACAGTTGGAACAGACAAAAATCAAGCTTAATCTTTCTTTTTTTTTTTTGACCAAAAGTTTCTCGGAAGTTAGTCGGAGAAGGTTTCGTCGGAAAGTTGTCGCAAAAAGTTCACGGAAGTTGGTCGGAAATATTTTTCCAACCAGGTTTTTTCCTGCTAGGATGAGTTGTCGGAATTTGGTCGGAAATTTACGTTTCAGACAACTTTCCGACCAAATTCTTCGTCGGAAACGGGCGTGTTTTCTAGTAGTGATGACACATGACATTTTCTTATTTTTTACAATATATATATAGGGGAATGTTATTTTGAAAACCTACCTGAGTTGAGAAAACTTTGTAAACAATGAAAAAAACCATCAATTTTTTTTCATTTCTTTTACAGTTAGGTTACATCATTAAGGTCATTTTATAAAAAAAATACAAAAAGCGCCAAGTAATTTTTTTTTAAATTAATAAAAAACTGATGCAACACAAACGTAACATCGATGTACAAGATTGAAAGGAGTTACGTCAGTGTTACATTTTAGTTTTACTAATTTTTTTAAAAAAAATTGGTTAAGCGCTTTTTTTATATTTTTTTCATAAAAATGATCCTAATAATTTTACAAAATTATAAAAAATGTTAAAAATAAAACTTTTGTTACATAGGGTCTTTTAAGGTTTTTTCTCAACTCAAGCGAGTTTTCATTTTATACATGTACTATAATATAGGGTGAGGTTAATATACAAAGTGATAGTTTTGTAAAAAAATGTAAAAAACAAAGTGTTATTATAGATAACAAAGTTTTATTATAATATAAACAAAGTGATATTATAATATTTAACATTTTCTTTTTAATAATAGCAATTTGTTTTTTTATAATATCACTTTGCTTTTTACAGTTTTTACAAAATGAATGTGATGGTAACAAATATATTAAAAATGATCTGGTCATAATTTGGCTTGAACTCTTAAAAGGATTGATACGTCCCTAATCGATAAATGTTTTAAATAAAAAAGTGTAATGCTTTTTTTTTAATTTTGTAAATTTACGAAGACATTATAAAATTACGTAGTTTATTCGCAAATTCATGTAATACACGAGTTTATAACGTAGTTAATAATATTATAGTCCAATAATGACGTTGGTTTCTCCTATGTAGGGTTAAGGCGTTACATAATGCCTTCTTATTTTTGTGAATTTAAATATGACTTTAACATGCTAAAAATTTTAGAATTCTACAAAATAAAAGGTCAAGACCAATAAAAACTTCTAAGACCCACTCAACTAGAAACAAGTGGTTACATTCAAGTTGTAGTTGGCCCAGTAGAATAGTGTGTGATTATGACCAAATTTGATGCATAAATCAAAACCATCTAATGATACTATATATACTTAAAGCAAATCTTGTTTTTTAGCTATTCTTAAATAAAAATAATAAATGACAACTTAAAAAAGCAAAGAAAAGCCTAGAAGGCACTTGAAACAACACGTGAGGACCTACAAAAACACGTCATGTGATCGAACCTGAAAAACCAAAATTTGCACTATTCCCCTCCATGTCATTTATCAATATATATAATTCTATATTTTTACAAAAAAAGTAATATTATAAGATTTAACACTACACTATAAATTAACTATAATTTTTTTTTAAATTTAAATTTTCTTAAATTTCGTTGATTAGTTTATAATTAAAAGTAAGTTAAAATTTGATTTTGATCATTTAAATAAAAAAGGTGAATATCAAATGAGATGAATGATTAATTTCAATGATTTTAAACTTTAAGACTTAAAACTCTTATATGTAGTTTTTTTAAAAACAATATAGAAATGACACATGCATTTTTTGAAATATTTGATAAAAAGTAAGACCGACCTGTTTGACACGTTTTAACAAACCCTTTTTGTCCTCATTGACGAAAAATGATGGATCCGGTGCAACGAGTTCGAACCATACCGTAACCGATTAAGGTTCCATTTTAATACTCGTCAACCATATCAAAATTGGGGTTTGGTTCTGATTACGCACTGGCTTTAGCAATTAGCATAGCAGTTTCAGGTTACCGATTTCATGTGTTTTTTCGGTTTTTCTACACCGAAATCTTAAAAAAACAAACATAATTTCATACACAAACACTCTATGCACATGCATTACTAGATTAAATTTGCATCACGTGTTTCATCACCTATACACATACACACACAACACATATACACACACTCGCAATTACAAATCTAGAAGGTTCTCGTGGAGTCGTGGGTGTGGACTATGAGTGTGGGTAAAGAACCAGAACCATATGAACAAGAACTCAAGAACCAAAAACCGAACCTCATTTGTGGGTATAAAACTCAAACCGACTTTCACAGTCCGGGTTCTCGGTTCTGTTTCATATACGTTGAATTACATTAAATTTTTTTTAACAGCAAACACTAGGTCAGCCAGGATCACCCTTCTTTCCGAATAACAGAGCATGATGACCTGACCCACCCGTTCAGGAGGAAACTTACAACTAGGAAAACCCCTGGCTCAACCCAGAACAATATTTATTTTAGGTGACACTCTAACCCAAGACCTCTTATTAGAGAAGTCAAGGGACTACCATTAGGCTAGAAACCCTTTGGTTTGAATTACATTAATTGCTTTGATAGCATTGTGGTTGTTTAATTTCTTGTTAGGTAGTTTGTCAATTATCATTGGGTTTATAGCCTAGTGGTACTCCTTGACCACCACTCACCAGCAATGGGAGGTCTTGGGTTCGAGTCTTGTCTGGAGCAAAAAATGTTCTGGGTGAGCTAGGGGGTTTTCTCAGTGTGAGTTTCCTCCTAGATTGTGTGGTGGTTCCTCGATTCGGCATTCGTCAACGCCCAACTTTAAATGTTTCTGGGGGTTGGTAGCGGTCTGTGGTCGTAGCGCGTTGGTTGTTGGGTCCGGGGACTCGTTTAGTTGTTCAAAAAAAAGGTAGTTTGTCAATTACATTAATTGCTTTGATAGAGAGGTTTGTGTCTCTTTTCTCTAATCTTGACTTGCTATCAAATGACATAAATTTGCATATAACCTCTATGGTTACAATGGCTAGGTTGGTTGAATTCTATAATATCTTAAAATGTAATTTTATAATACCTATTGTTTTTGTAAGAATTTTCAATTATATAATATCTGAAAATGTAATTTTATAATACCTAAATTTTTATTATTTGTAATTTATTTAATTAAGTATTCATCCTTTATTATTTATCAACAATTAATGTTATTAAGCACACACATTTTTATAAAAAAATTGTTTATAACCTATTTGATTTATTCAATCAATATAATACATGGGTTTCTAACCTATTAACTTTAATAAAGCTTAAATGAACGTCGTATTTTTGATCTCTTGACTTGCCGGCAATAAATATATTAGAAATAATTATAGGGCCAATTGTTTGACACCCAACCAAAAATGAAAATAAGTGAGAAAGGCTTGAAGATTTATCAAAGCATTTTGTTTTCTTTGAGTCAAGAGTCGAGGAAAAAAGTTATCATTAACGTGAGAGGAATGGTGTTATTGTAGTGACTTTGAATAAATGTTTTTCTATATGTAATAGTTTTTCTTCCTCGTGCTTTATGCTAAAGTTTCTAACAACTTCTTGGATTGTTTTTATAAAAATGTTTTTCTTCCTCGTGCGGAGGCGATGTGTGCGTCGGTCGGAGATGTGCTTAAGTCGGTCGAGTGTGAGCCAGACCCCATTTTCTTCCCATTTAGACTTAGAGGCTGTTTGTTTGTAACTGAGTAGGTCTGAATGAGTTTGAATGTGAATGGTTCAGATTCAGACAATTTGTTTTTGAAAAAAAAACACATCTGAATGAAAGGCTAACATGTGAATTAGGCTCTAAAAGAAATACTTTGTTTAATCCTTACATGATGTTTAATATAACATCGTAATTGTCTTTTTAAATTAGGAGAGAGACTTATACATAAATAATGGATTCTACACTAGTGAAGTAGCCTAATTCTCCTACTACTATATATATTCCGAATACAAATAATGCTAACGAGATGGACAATATATATATGTGTGTGTGGGTGTCTTTGTATGTGGGTGTGTGTAGGGGAATGTTCCCATAAAAAATCAATTTTGCCTAAAAAGGCTAAAAATGATTTTTAAAACTTAAAAATTGACCCAAACAAAACCCGAATAAACTCGTTTTTGCATCATTAAAACCGACTTTTCAAATTTTACACCCCAAACCTTAAATCATACATGATCAACCCTAATGCTAAAACCAAAACTTTTAAAGTAAACCTTAATACAAAATATAAAAGCTAAAAGCTAAAAAGCAAGCCTTAAAACCTATACTCTAAAACGAATTGTTAAATTTAAAACCTAAAAGCCAATATTGTAGGGCTTAATGAGACGGTTCCAATGACATCAAAATTAGTTCAATCGGAATTCGTTTAGGTCGGTTTCGAAGATTTAAAAAATCCTTCTTAGTCTTCTTCTTACTCCTCATATCATTCAAAATCTTTCATTCATATGTCATTTCCCATGACGATAATATATCTATTGAGTTTGATCCTTTAAGCTTTCTTGTGAAGGAACTTCGAACCCGTAAGCATATCCCCCTATATAATTCTATGTGTGATATAGGAAATGGTTAGGGGTTTATTTAGAAGCAACATTTTTATCATATTGGGATAGGGGTAATGTTTACCTCCCTCCTACCCCTGAATCTACTGATGATTGGGACTTGACTGAGTATGTTTGTTCTTGTTATTTCACCATCACACATCAAGACTATCCAACCCCATCCAAATTTGGTGCAATCTCTAAAGACCTATGGTATCAAACATTAGGGCACCTCGACTTTGATATACTTCATATTTTAATGAAACATTCTTCTATTTCTAGTACTTCTGTTAAACCAAAGGCCCAATTTTCAATTATGTGTTTTTTGCCTTTTTGGCAAACATATAGCTTCCATTTATACATTCTACTTATTATGCCCTGTCTTCCTTTGATATTATCCTTAATAATGTATAGATTTCATTAGTCATAGATATTTTTTCTTTAATGTTGATGTCTTAATCATATTCTTATGGATATATTCCATTAGCCATAAACCTTAAGTTGATCACTATTTTATAAAAATCGTTGTTTGTATAACGGCTATGGCTTATCGGCCAAGAGACACGAGGTGTTTATTTTTACTAAATTGGTATATATGAATATGAGTCTCCTAATATGGGCTACAATGAATTTAGCTTTTCTGTTTTTTTTTTTTTTTTTTTTTTTTTTTTTTTTTTTTGGGGGGGGGGGGGGGGGAGTAAAAAGAAAGAAAAAAATATTGATAATATTAGTGAACGGATTTTTTTATACAACTTTTTATTTTCTATAAAATATTTAGGCATAAAGCTTATTTGTTTTATTATTTTTCTCTAACACATAACACTATAACTATTAGTTTATTTTTATTATCGTTATAGAAGTTGTGGTTACTTATATAAGTTTTAAATAAACTATAACTATTTTAATGTTCAATTCAAATTTTAAATACCTCTACTATTATTTAGTTGTTTATTATTTATCTCATTATATACTTTCGATTATTGCCATTGAGTACTACAATTCATAGCTTGTGTCATTTTAGTCAATGTGGTTTGGTAAATTTTGTCATTTTGGTCATTATACTTTACATTTTATTGTCATTTTCGTCCATATGGTTTGGTTAATTTTATCATTTTAGTCAAATAGTTTAAAATTTAATTGGACTAAAATGGTAATAAACATAGTTATCAATAGCGATGGTAGCGGTCGCTATAGCGCGCTACATAGCGTATCGTAGAGTTACCGCTATATGTGGTTAGTGACTGAAAAGCGTGAAGATTGCGAGAACTGTTCACTAAATTCGCTCAAGCGTGAAGAATTTGACTGAGATTCGAACCATTTGGCACGAAATCGGGAATTTAGGAACCCTAAATCGCGAATTCGCTACTACTTAGTGACGAATTTTAAAAAAATTGCATCGAATTCGAGACGAAAACTAACCTGCAATCGCGAGATGAAGACTACCCTGTAATTGTGAGATGAAGAAAGTGATGAACGACATCACGATGACCGGAGGATGATGAGAACCGGCGATGGACCAATTACAACTCTTTCAGGTTTTTAGTTTAAGCGTGCTTTATGTCTTTAGAGAGTTAGAGTTGAAATTATGGTAAAGTCTACCTTTATTAACCCTTACAGTAATAATTTTGATAAAAACTTACCCTAAACTTCATTTAATTGGTTTCTATGTTTTCTTTATATTATGACTAAAAATATTTATTGATTTTTTTATTTAATCGCTAAACACGAAATAACGGACGCTATTTACCGCTATTCGTTACGTAGCATATAGGTAGATTATCGTTATTTACCGCTATTCACTATCAATAACTATGGTAATAGATGGAAACCATAATGACCAAATGACAATAAAATGAAACAATAATGACCAAAATGACAAAATTTAAACTATTTAACTACAAAAATGACAAAAGTTGTTAAACAACATGGATTAAAATGACATTTTACTTTTTTCAAAATAAAACAGGCTGGCTTATTAGTTATTAAAGTCTTTGCATTGACTGGCTTTTTATGTGGAAATTGATTCAAAAGACAAACAGGTCTACTTCCAACGAATGAATGGCATCTATCTTCACAATGACCATGACGATAAGATCTAATATTAATTTTGCCTTTTAATTTTGGTACATATTCATGTTATTTGTCATGCTGCCTTTAATTTTGGTACATATTCATGTAATTTGTCATGCACAACTAGCCACCAAGAGCCCTGATTACACATGTCTATATTTGCTTGCTTCTTTCTTGCTTTAATCATCCCTCATCCCTCATGCAACACCAATTACTTTCAATTTCACAATTATTACTCCAAAAAACTCAAAGGATATAATATTCTCAGCCTTTTGAATTGGTACAAAATGACTTTAATACCCTTTTGTATAAAAATATAAATGATAACACATGACACAATCTTTTACACTCAACTTTTATATTAACAATTAGATTAGAGTTATTGGGTTATAGCTTTATTCAAGAGTTTTTATTTGAACACTTCCTTGCACTCATATGTTAGCCATTTATTTGGAATCTTAAAAATATATATGTGGTTCACATTAACCCATATTAAAAATGATTTGTTTATCCAAAACCCAATTTTTTATCCGAGTTTAATGTGGATCACATATTTATTTTCAAGATTCTAAATCAATGGCTCACGTAGGGTTTAAGGGTTTTCTCTTTAAGATTGAGTTTTCATAGGATTAAATCCTTATATATATATATATACATACACACACACGCAATAAAAGGCAACACAAATGAATAGTCATTATATATATATATATATATAGGGGAAGGTTCCCCTAAAAAGTCTTTTTTGCCTAAGAAGGCTAAGAAAGATTTTTAAAAACTCGAAAACCGACCCAAACAAACTCCGATTGAATTCATTTTTACATCATTGGAACCGGCTTGTAATTCTCTAAAACCTAAACCTTAAATCATAAACAATAACCCTAATAATAAAACCAAAATTATAAAAACAAACCTAAGCCTAAAAATAATACCTAAAAGCTAAAAACACATGCCCTAAAAATCCAAAATCTAAAACTAGTTGTTAAAGCTAAAACAAAAAACCAAATATCGTAGGGTTTGATGAGACGGTTCCAATGCCATTGAAATAAGTTCAATCGGAGTTCGTTTGGGTCGGTTTTAGAGATTTTAAAAATCCTTTTTAGCCTTCTTAGGCAAAATAGACTTTTTATTTGATCCTTGCCCTATATATATATATATATATATATATATATATATATTATTGAAATAGTAAATACATACATACACACACACACATATATATATATATATATATTATACTATATAAAGGATCAAATAAAAAGTCTATTTTGACTAGAAATATATTTACATATATGTTATATTGTTTAGTATGAATATTAAATATATATATTATATTGAATAGTAGATAGTGTGTGTGTGTGTATAAACGTGGTTCTTTCTAGGGTTTTTGTGGTGTTCAGAGAAGATAATAGTGATTTATTTATTCTCATAAAATATCGATGTTTGACTAGAAATTTGAGTTTTTTTTAATTCAACCAATTGGTTGCCGGTGAGAAGTATTTTGTAAGTAATTTTTTCTATTATTTTTGTAACATATTTGTATGGATTTTGTATGATTTTGTGTTTTTATAAAAAATATGTATAGAGTTCGTGATAAGAGATTTGATTTTGTTATGTAACTTATCATTCTTCAAATAATATATTACCCGTTATCGGAGTGTACGGTAATATCTGCTGCAACGCGCGGCGAGGAAAAACCTATTTTATATATTAAAAGGCAACACAAATGAATAGTAATTATATATATATATATATATATATATATTATTGAAATAGTAAGCGCACACACACATATTATATTATATTATATTATATTGATTAGTAAATATTATATATGTGTACAATGATTAAAATGTGGTTCTTTCTAGGGTTTCGGTTGTGTTCGAAGAATGTAACAACGATTTATTTTTTATCATACAAAATCGACGTTTGTTTAGATATTTGTTTTTTTTTTAATTAAACCAATTGGTTGCCGATGAGAAATATTTTGTGACTAATTTTTTTTCTATTATTTTCGTAAAATATTTGCATGCATTTTGTATGATTTTTTTATGAGAAGTTTGTATAGGGTTTGTGATGATAAATTTGATTTTGCTATGTAACTTATACTTATACAAATGATATATAATACCCTTTCTTTAGAGTGTACTGTGGTAATCCGCCGCAACACGCTGGGGAAAAAACCTAGTTATATATATTAAATTTAATGAAAATGAATAGTAAATATATGTGTTACACCTCCAAATTCTCACGTACGGTGTGAGACCGTTGGGTGTGACGTGGCCAGGAATCAAAGCTTTCAGTCATATAGAACGACTCTATATGAGTTTGAAAACACATAGACACTACATTGTTATAAAGTACGTTATCATTAAAATGTTCAAAATAGAGACTAGAATGCATGCAAGACTCCTCATTGGTCCTACTCCATGTGCATCCTAGCATTTTGTTGTTCAGTTGCCTGAGAATACATGCGAAATGCTAGGATGCAATAACGAGATATATACTGGGTATGTTAAGTTGTGGATCTACGATCCCGAGTGTGTCAGTTCATCTTACCGAAACTAGACTGTTTGTCGCCTCCGCCGGTTATCGCGAACCACAGCAATAGATCGATATTACACTCGTCGTGACCTCCAGTCACAGCTGTCGTCGAGTGGGGTTTGTCAGACCCAGAAGTATTACGTAATAACGACTCGTTTGTTACAAAACTAACGGTAAGGATATGTGAGGACTTTGTTACGATATAGTTACACTCAAAAGTTGTTTTACAACGTACTAGTCATACATCTAAAGCAGTTTCAATGTATTCTCACCCCAAAAGTTTAACTAAACAGTTAAATAGTAAAAGTGGGGTTGTAAGCTCACATGAGTTTAGCGGTTGTTTGCTGTTGTGTAAGCGGCTGGTTGTTTGCCCTTAGCGGTTACCTATATCACATAGGTGTTGTGAGTTCGTGTTCACGGTTATGTTCGTGTTCGTGTTGGCATCACTTAGACCTTGTTCGTGTCCAAACAACTCTAAGTTGTTGTGTTGGTCATGTTGACCGTGTTTGACCGTGTTGACCGTGTTTGACTTAACGAACCGTTGGTGATTTGTTTAGTTATAGTGATCGTTCAATGTGTTTTTAGTGTCATGTGATACGTGTAAACACATAAGTTACGTTCGTTGGATAACTTACTATTTATAGTAAGTTTCCATTTTAGGAAAGTTTCTATTTTAGACAAGTTCACATAAAAATCTCTTTCCATTTATTCTAGCATGCTTGTTTATCCTATATGATCATGTCATCACATAGCATTTAATCACACGTAGTCATATAATCATACTTTTCGTTTAAAAGTTACTATTTATAGAAAATTTACATATCTCATCATTCTAATCATCAATAATTTTTTCAAACAGGGGCATAAGACTCTCAACATTATCATTATAATTTAAACATAACCAAATCGACATTTATGAACAAGTGCACTAGCCGAAGTTTCTATTTATAGAAACTTGTAACAAATATCCATATTTCAATCATTCTATTAAATGAAAAACACCTAATATATCATATTAGATTCAAATAATCATCTAAACATACTTTTCATACTTAAATCATCATCAAGCATCAGTTTGTCGTATTAAAGTTACTATTTATAGTAACATGTGTCAAATCCCATTAAATATGATCTTTAAATAATCAATATGTCAAGAATCATCATTTTAATCATAAATTATCATCTCTAAACACAGGGGCGGTTCTTAGTTCAGACTGGGGGCGACTGCCCCCCTGTTTTTTCGTGTAGTAGTGTAAATTTCCCGATACGTAGTATAAAATTTTTCAAAAAGCTTTATTTCGGCCCCCTGGGAAAAAAATTATTTCGTCCCCTGGGATTATGGCCAAGCTTCGCCACTGTCTAAACACATGCATGTCCTTATTTCATCACTTATCAATATTTTGTAACATAAAAGTTACTAAAAATACAATAATCTCAAATAAGCATTCCTTGACTAAAATAACTATATTAGACCTCGTGAAACATCCCAAATATCATCTATAATAATGTTCTAACACTCAAAATCAACTAGAACACATTAGATCATACATACATGCATGCAACAAGAAGTTATCATTTATAGTTCATTTCAACAAATGACCATTACATCATTATCATCATGGATGGTCCTCATAACACCAAATCAGTAGCAAAACACTAAAATCACATATCCATATCATTAAAATTTCGTGCATGTGAGGTTTGAGTGGTTGTATGTGACTTTTAAGCCTTGCACGTATGTGTGTAAGTGTTTAAATGCTACAAGGGCCATAAAACTACCTTCTAATGCTCCAAAATCCCTGAGATGATGATCAATAGCAGGTTTGGCAGCCCCTAAAGCTTCTGAGAATGGATCTTTCTTAGGTGCAAGTGTTGGTCCTAGAGCTTCAAGGTAGCAACAATGGTGTTCTCTGGTGGAAATGATGAAGAAATGGAGGTGTGTGCTCGAGATGGAGGTGGTTTGGACGATATAATAGGGTGGTAATGATTAAAGATGAGATAGGTTGAGTCTAAATCTAGTTTTGCCATCTGCGACTTCTAGGCGTACCGCCTAGCGAGCCCACACAAGGGTAGGCGTACCGCTTGAATTATTTTAATCCAATTAGCGCCTTGTTAATCCGCGCGCACCGCTCCGAGTAGATGTAACATGCCTGGCGTATCGCCGGGTGTTTGGCGTGCCGCCAAGGCCCAAACCTTGGTCCTTGGTGTAACGCGTGGCTTGCAGAATGAGCCCAATTGGCCCAATTATGTTGTTTAATCTTGTTTTTCGATTATTTCGCGTTTACGAACATCGATTTGTGACTTTACTCATAATTTAACTTATTATGGGTTCTCATAAGGCTTAATTATAGTTGGATTGCGTCGTGTTTGTTCAATTTCACCAACGTTCGTTAATTGAGACTCGTGTGTGTGTTTTCGATAATTTTGACAAATTATCGCTCAGTTGTTCATGTTTGGACTATTGTGCTACGTGTCACACTAAATAAATCTATTTCTAGTGCCACGTATGAAATAATAATATAAATTATTATTAAAATAAATGTAATACTGACCTGAAAAATACGAGATATCACAATATATATATTATATTAAATAGTATGAGCGCTAACTATATATATTATATGTATATATTTAATGAAAAAACGTTATCCTTTTTAGGGTTTTGGTGGTGTTCAGATTAGATAACGATGATTTATTTGTTCTTATATCAAATCAATATTTGCTTAAAGATTTGAGTTTTTTTTTTTAATTCAACCAATTAGTTCTCTATTATTTTTGTAACATATTTGTGTGAATTTTGTATGATTTTATGTTTTTATGAGAAATTTGTATAGAGTTCGCGATGAGAAATTTGATTTTGTTATGTAACATATGTTTGTAAATGATATATAATACCCGTTATCAGAAGGGTATTGTAACAATCCGCCGCAACGCGCGACGGGAAAAAACTAGTTAGCTATTAAAGTCTTTACGTTGACTGGCTTTTTATGTGGAAATTGATTCAAAAGACAAACAAGTCTACTTCCAACAAATGGCATCTTTTTTTGTAACGACTAAACTTACTTTCTACCTAAATTACATCATAATATAATTACACCCTTGCATAGGATTGAACACGTTTTTTTAACGGCAACTTATTTCACTGACAGGTCATAAACTCACCCGATCATATCCCCACCCAATAGGAGGAAACCCACCATAGGTGAGAGAAAACCACCTAACCTAGCTTGAAACCCCTATTTTGTCCATGCCAAGATTTGAACCTATGAGGCCGTGATCTCTCCAATATTGAAGTCACAAGGTACCTCCTCTCAACCACTTGAGCTGAGAATCATTGGTGCATAAGATTGAACACATGACCTTCCATTTTAAGAGGCAAGCCTCTACCAAGTGAGCTAGTCTCACATTGACTCCAACGAATGGTATCTATCTCCACATTAATGATGATAAGATCTAATATTATTTTTGCCTATGAATTTTGGTACATATTCATGTTATTTGTCATGCACAACTAGCCACCAAGATTCCTGATTACACATGTCTATCTTAGCTTGCTTCTTTCTTGCTTTAATCATCCCTCATGCAGCTTCAATTACTTTCAATTTCACAAAAATTACTCCAAAAAACTCAGAGGATATAATATTCTCAGGTGAGGCAGCCTATAGCTCTAATGAAGGAATCCAGGTGACCCATCAAAGGAGCAATGACCAATATGGTTCAGTCTGGTTAGCCGGTCGAGCCACATACAGCAAACCGCTTCATCTTTGGGACAAAGACTCGAATCTAGCCAGTTTCACTACGAGTTTCACATTTGTGATCGATTCATACCCGAACAATGTGTATGCTGATGGTCTAACCTTCTTCCTTGCTCATAATAATTCTCTCATGAGCGCCGGGGGAATCATTGGGCTTCCGTTTGATTCTACAATAAAAAAAAGTAGACATCGGTTTGTTGCTGTGGAGTTTGATACTTACGGTGAAAACACGTGGGATCCTAAATACCCCAATTCGAACATCTCTATAGGTGATCATGTGGGTATCAATATTAACTCTATTACTTCTGTTGCATATAGGAAATGGCATACCAATATAACATATGGAAAAGAGTGTAGAGCTTTGATCAATTATCATTCTGATTCAAAAAAACTAAGTGTTTCCTTCACCAATTTTATAAACAATTCACATGTTTGGGAAACTGGGCTGGATTACACGTATGATCTAAGGCGTGTGTTGCCTGAATGGGTAATTTTTGGGTTCTCAGCTTCCACTGGAAACCAGTTTGAGAAGAACAATGTGATATCTTGGACGTTTAATAGTACCGAATTTAAGGTTGATGACGAAGCCAACAGAAAGAAAGGTATGTTGGGTAAGATTGGATTACCATTGGGAACGTTTGTTCTAGTGATTTGTTTGACTATTGTTGCGTATTTTATACGACGAAGGAGGAAGGGAAACGATGGTGATACGGGAGAGGAACTTGGACTTTTGGAGATGAACAGTGAATTCGAAATTGGGGCCTCTATGCCTAGAAGATTTTCTTACCTGGAATTAGCTCAGGCAACTGCAGACTTTGCGGAGACAGATAAGCTTGGAGAGGGCGGTTTTGGAGGAGTTTACAAAGGTTTTTTGAAAGATTTAAGTATGCATATTGCGGTTAAAAGGGTGTCAAAGGCTTCCAAACAAGGGATCAAAGAGTATGCGTCGGAAGTAAGGATCATCAGCCGATTGAGGCATAGAAATTTGGTGCAACTCGTCGGTTGGTGTCATGAGAAAGGAGAACTCTTGCTTGCTTATGAGTTTATGGAAAACGGAAGCTTAGATTTGCATCTCTTTATGGGGAAGAGCTTGTTGACATGGAATGCAAGGTACAATATTGCCCATGGTTTGGCTTCTGCTTTGCTATATTTACATGAAGAATGGGAACAATGTGTTTTGCATAGAGATATCAAATCGAGTAATGTGATGTTGGATGTGAATTTCAATGCGAAGCTTGGTGATTTCGGGCTAGCTAAGTTGGTTGACCATGATAAAGGCTCACAAACGACGATGTTGGCAGGAACCTTGGGTTATATGGCTCCTGAATGTGTCGTCACCGGCAGATCAACCAAGGAATCAGATGTTTTTAGCTTTGGAGTTGTTGCATTAGAAATAGCTTGCGGAAGAAAAGTCATCGACTACAAGGCTCAAGAGAAACAACTATGGTTGTTAAAATGGGTTTGGGACCTCTACGGGGATGGCTCACTTTTAGAAGCAGTCGATCCACGTCTAGAGTCAGAGTTTGATGAAAAAGAAATATGGCGTTTGATGATCGTTGGGTTATGGTGCGTGCACCCTGACCCAGATCATCGCCCATCGATGCGACAAGCCATTAAAGTAATAAACTCTGAGGCTTCCCTTCCTTTACTACCCTCAAAGATGCCGGTGGCCTCTTATCAGACACTCCAAATGCCCTCACTATCCGATCTCTCTTCCACTGGCCAATATCAATCAATTATAGGTGAATGCATGGAACCTCTTGACACTGATTCATCAAACTAAACGTTGTCGTATTGTCGTCTACATATTTCTATTCTTCCTAATATTTATAAGTGTTACATTCAAGAATATAAAATGTCAAGATGTGTATGAATCTCTTTGATAAGTCGTTCAAAAAAGTTCATTGACTGTAGCTTGAATCTATCTTCAACCTTTCAAACTTGGCCATTAGGGTTTGAGGTATGCCCCTATGACTCCTTCCCACGTAGTTTTGGTGATGGTAAGGTTGCCAATACGTAATACTTGTTCTTTAGGTAACAATTGAATCAATCATGCTCACAGTGCCTAGATATTCTTTGCATCATTTATAGTTATGGCCTTTGGGCTCAACTGTTTCCCCTTGACCCCTGCGCTTGATCTGGAAGCTCAGAAATATTACACGAGTGTGCACTCCGCACATCCAACTCGTTAACATTTCTTTACAATCAATTACATTAAAATATATAACAGAACCCGTCACGCTTTTTACATGTTTACGGATCCTTTGTGAACGGAGGTTAACTACTAGACTCGCTCACCCCCTTTTGATCACCTAATATTACAATTTGCTTATGGTGATGCTATTCTCACTTAAGATCTCTAGCTTTTGTATCAATTAAAGGATTAAATGGTACAAAAATACTAATTGAATCAAATTCTTATTGAATGAATGAAGAAATTGATTACATGAACATCATTTATAGAGTTTTGACGCTTGATCTCAAACAAGCATCCTAAATTTATAATATTTTTTTTGAAGTGGCAAACTTGGGTTTAATAGCATGTCTTTTCATAGCCCAAATAGATCCTTCAGACCTAACAACCCACGCGTCATGATCACACTCCGCTACCAACTCTTCAGTATCCAACACCCATGTGTTTGAGATCGCTTAACAGAGCAAATCCACATGTCTCTTAGAAGGAAACTTGTTATGCGGTAAAACCCCTACTGACCAAAGCCATAACCTCAGTCCTCATATAGTCTAAACCTTATGAGAATCATGTAATGCCAATTAAGCTACATGCTCTTTGGCTAAATCAAACCTCCTTATTTGAAATATGACATTTTTAACCCTCTTAATTACATAACATGATTAGTCTAACATTTTGAGCCTTTCACCTCAGATGGATGTTCAATTTTTTTTCTCCTCCAATTTTGTTTCTAGTCTCTAACCTTTGATTTCGCTGTTAATAATAAAGGCGTCGATAACATGTTGTTCGGTTTTTTTTAGGTCAAATATGAAAAAAGTCATCGGATCTAGATTTGGGCAATGCTAATGTTACTTTCAATACTCTTATATCATATCAAGGGATAACAAACTTCATGATGTAAATACAAAGTTGAAAAAACCAAAGAAATTTGAGAGTAAAAATGAAAAAATTAAAAGTGATGTGTTTGATGTACACATAATAAAAAAATAAACTAGACTAACATAGGCTTTGACTTTTAAGTTTTAACCTCTAATTTTAAATTTAAAATCTTTTATTTCTTTGTACCTATTAATTTTTTTAAACTAACAGTTTTTTACTCTAAAATCTATCCTATTATGTTTTAGTAGAGATTGAAATTCACGTCACTTTTATCAATATTGTCACAAGGTTACGAAGCCATAAATTTTATATCTATTAAATCATTTGTGTGATATATTTTTATAGTTTTGGAAATTTAAATTAATTAAAAAACTATCCAGTTTTGACTGTCCGATTGATCTGACTAATATATCAGTAGTTAAATCGAGATTGGATATATATAACTAGAATTGTGATAAAAGCTTTTGTTTATAGCAAATATTAAAAACATGTACCAGAAAGTGTAACATGATGGTTTTTTTTTAATAAAACTCGTGTGTTAAATACATATCCGGCTAAAAATAAACAAAAATGCGGCACAATTTGGTGCCCGGACTCAGCCTCTCAAGACTAGTTTATCCACTTCATTTTCTTTTCTTTTCTTTTCTTTTTTCTACTTTTTTCATTGTTTTTTCCCTAGGCACAACTTTGAGCATTTCAATTTTTTCAATAATGTTACTGTATTTGTATGTTTTGGTTTATAGCACCGAACATAAATTTTTTGAGCCGATTCTATCATTCGAGTCGGGTAATGCTCATCACACAATAAAAAACGATACCATAAAAATTGTGAATAAAGATTATAAAAACACATAATATAAATTCGATATAAATATTTTCAACATAACAAATGCAAAAATCAATCATGTATCCGTCTCTCATCCTATTACGCAATTCCATATTCACATGTTTCATTGGAGAAAGAATTATTTCAATACTAGCCGTTACAACATGTAAACTAGTGACAACTTGAGTAAATGGTAGACCTACGGATAATCAATTTGTTTTGTTGTTTTCACAATTCTTTTGATAACCAATGTTGTAATTAGTTCAAAAACAATGATGTCACTTGAAAATACCGTTTATAAATGTCAATATACAAAAAAAAAAAAAAAAAAAAACCCATTGATGTCCCAGTCTACGGTCCCGTAAATGTCAATCTGCCCATGTTTGAAAACCATTTACTCATCAATAATTTTTTGTTACAAAAAAAAAATAGAAAAATATGCAAACGCGTTACTTTACTTTTCAAGTATATTCCAAATGCAAATTCCAGGAATTTGATACCCAGAATTTAAGCTTAATTGAACGCAAAAGAAGCAAATGTTTTTGACTTTTCAGTTTTGACCGACTATTTTTGGTTGGCTTGGGGGAATTTGTAGGTCAATCCCTATGTTTCTAGAACGGGATCAGATAATGGGCTCGTTTTCTTAACGATTGGCTCAGTGGATGAAATATCCAATTCATGATCCCATGCTAGCGAATGATGATGATGTCATATATGTTATAAAAAGTGTACATATAGAGGCAGATTATAAGTGCGAAGGTACAAAGTTTACCTCATACAAGTGTTACTTGTTATTATGTGATTCTAACATGAATACGTGAAGTTATCACTCACAATAAAATTATTATACTGATGATTATTGTGTGGTTTTATCTAGGAGAATTTATACACTTCTTATGCAAAACATCATTTGTATTTTAAACTGTCTATCTGCACACTATGCATGTTATCATAAAAGGCTCCACTATAGTAAAAAAAAAAAAAACTTTAGCAACCAAACATTGGAACCGACTTGTAAAAGTGTAACCCTAAAATTTAGGTTCAAACCGCTAAAACACAATAATGAACTATGAAACAAAAATTTTTAAACCTAGAAACTAAACCGTAAAAATTAATCTTAAAAGTGAAACCTTAAAATTAAACTATAAATTTATATCCCAAAAAAATGACAAATAAGAAAAATACATTGATAACAGAAAGACATGTGAGCAAAAATAATAGATTATAAAACTTAAAAAGTAAACGCTAAATTTAAACGATAAAGATAAAACTTAAAACACAATAATGAGCAGTAAATCCGCAATGATTACCAAAGACATTACAAGATAGCGATATCTTGGTGGTGAGATAAAGCTCAGGAATCAAATGTTCACGTGTTCGAATCCCACAAGAGGTTTATCTCAAAGTATTGAGTTTCCTCTGAAACTGGTGACTTTGTGGTGTATATGATTGGTGGTACTGCTAGTGGCATGATAATAGTCCAGTGATCTGTCAGTGATCCAAAAATTAGACGTTAAAAAAAAATACACAATGATTAAAGCATGGAAGACATAATGATAACAAGAAGAAAACACAATGAATTAGAAAACATAAATTCTATTATATATCAAAAGTTAAATCAAAAAAACTAAACACTAAATGATAACGTTAGAGAAGGTTATACGCCTCTTATATGTTTATACAAGACGTATAATGTCGATGGAGATTTAATTTAAAAAATATATGTGAAAATTAAAAAAATGATTAAATTTGATTTACCTATAAAAATCAACAAATATATGTTATTTATATTTTTTTTCTTTTTCAGCTTTAATCCACATAAGTTTTAAATAAAAATGAGGACAACTAAATCTAAATCATTGATTAATTTGATCAAATGCTAATAATTCTTCATATTTTTCTTACAAAAAAAATCTTCTTATTTGATCATTCTCTTATGCATATATGTATATATACAGTGTACTTGAAATATTAATGTTAAAAATAAGACGAGTTTAATTATGTAGTTTTTATAAAAAAAATAATAACGTATACAAAAGTTATAAAAGTTTTAAAAACAAGTAGGTAACTTTTTTTTAAATGAAATTATGTTAGTTTGAAAATGTCCAAAATAACTTTAAGAAATATCAATCACTTATTTTCTCAAAATTAACACGTACCCTTATTTCAAAAATTAACTAATTAAAATTAGTTAACGAGTTATATCATTTTTTTGGATAGTATGAATAATTCTTAACCATATATGTATGTAGGGGAGGGATCAAATGTTAACCCTTTTTTATTACGATAACAGCATAACCTTAGCACCTTTTTGCGTTTTTTGCCCGGATATATTTTTTCATGGTCTTTATTATATATAAATAGGGGGGTTTCTTTTTTGTGTTTTTGATAATTCATCATCGTTTAGAAGTTATTTACAAGTGTAAGTAAATGTAAGTACTTACACTTACATCACATATCTGATGTAAGTCTGATGTAAGTAAGCGTAAGTACTTACGCTTACTTACACTTGTAAATAACTTCTAAACGGTGATGAATTAGCAAAAACACGAAAAAGAAACCCCCCTTAATTTTGTATTATAAAGACCATGAAAAAAGAAACAAAAATTCGGGCAAAAAACGTCGCAATAAGGAAGGGTTAACAAAGGAACCATCCCTTATGTATGTATGTATATATACGATAAAAGTAATAATATATAGCTGCTGGTCAATGTCGCATATCAACGAAAGAAACTACCAAATGATTTGGTTTAAAAATGTTACAGTCATAGACTCATAGTATTTTTCTACAATTTTTTTATAGTTGACTTTTTTTTTTAATCTTGAAAATAATGGCATATTTAGACTTTGATACTGAATATTAAAAGTCAATATTAAGATTGTTGGTCTATTGTTTTAAAATTATTTCTAATTATTTGTGTTTAATTACAGGCTTTAATTTTAACACATTTACAAATATGTTTAGTTTTATAAAGGAACACACATTAACAAAAGAAAATGCTCATTTTACGTGTTTGAGAATTTTTATTTCACACGAGTATAAACTTGACTAAGATAGAACTCGAACAACCGAAACTCGATTAAGATGGAACTCGAACCAAAAGGTATATTTGGTTCAGTAATTATGTTAAGAAAAAGCTTAATAGAGTTAAAGATGAATTTTCATAAAAAAATGTCAACTATACATGTACGTATATATATGATAAACAAAAATTCTAATTTAGCTCTCCTATGTTCGTTATGTTTTTTTATAAACATAATGTTTTGTTTTATTGTTAATATAGTTTGATTAATAATATTTGACGTTTTCTTTTTAGTTATATAATTGTTTTATATGGTTTGCGTTTGTGCTGAATTTATTTGACATATATTCTTTTAAGTAAATATATATGTTACTACATAGATTTGAACGAAATATTAGAATGATTTTATCTTACATTTTGTGAATGTTATTTTGATGACTATCTTGTTAAGTTAAATTTTAAAGCACAAATTGCAACTTTTACTTATAATCCAAAATAATGATTAATGCGACACGAACAAACCTCAAACCGAATAACCCAAATCTTCTTGGGGTTAGTAAACAAGTAGGATTCCTAAACAAAAAAACCAGAATAATTTAAACCTAAACCTGATTAAAAAGCCTGAATGACACCAACTTCTGATTTCCTCCGGAACTGTTATGCAATGAAAATTACTCGGAATATTTTAGGATTAGGGATATTTAGGGATATATTTACAACTGACTATTATATCTATTTATTCCTAATGTGATTTCCGAGATTGTACGTTAACATGTTAACAGTTTGCCGAGCAACAATCACGGAAGGAGTCAACAAACATTCCAACTAAATGATCATGAACTACAGCAACCTTGAGGATTCGTTGCCTTTGATTTGAATGAGTTGTCCACGTATGGAAAGATCCCGGATTATCCGCAACGGCTATAATGACCGTTCCTTGTAAATTTTTAGTATAAATACCGAGACATTGATCGATATTAGGGACACACAACACACTTAGCAGCTATACAAGATTATTAACACTTCTATCATCGATCATATTGCGCTCTTTCTTTGTAATTTGGTTGATTTCATATTAATAAACTAGGTAGAGTGACAATTGTCACATCTCGAGGTTTTTATGCCGTCAATCCTAAGGGACTAAGGGCTTTTCCCCGTATAAATGTCATGTGTTTGGCTATTTTTTGTTTTATATTCTGGAATATCCCTAGGGATCGTCAGCGATATTTCTGTTACAAGCGTCATATAATTGATATTTTTGATCGTAAAACACAATACGCTACTTTTCTAATTCGTTTTGCTAAAAATTATACTCGTTAATTTTTACACGAAACAGGAACTACAATTAAGTGAGACCATTCTATTCAACTACACAACTCTCTTATATGAATTTTTTAACGTGACACAAAATAGCATAAAATTTATACATCTATGTTTTGTTTATATGGGATTAGGGCTGTAAACGAACCGAACGAACAAGAACGAGCCATTGTTCGTGTTCGTTTGTTTAATTTTTAACTTGTTCACGAACGCTTACCGAACGCAAATTCTTGTTCGTGTTCGTTCATTAGGGAATTTAGCTTGTTCACGAACGCTAATGAACACATATTATTTAAACAATAAAATCAACATTTTTAATCTCAAGCAATGGAGATAATCATTTATAAATATATAAATTAAGATATTATAATGTTAAACTAAAAATAACTTAAGTATTATATTATTAAACTAAAAATTAAAAATAAAAACACATTTAATGAATAAATATAATAAATGAACTTAACCGAACATAAACGAACGTAAACGAACATGTTACCGAACGTTCATGAACACGACCTCTGTTCATGTTCGTTCATTTAAATAAACGAACGGAATTTCTTGTTCGTGTTCGTTCGTTTATTAAACGAACGAACATAAACGAACTTCTCGCCGAACGGTTCACGAACTGTTCGCTGAACGTTCGGTTCGTTTACAACCCTATATGGGATTGAACCAACTAGCTAGTATATTCAAATAAGCTATATTTTGTTCTATCAACTTAACCGATTTACTTGTTTAACTTATTTATTGGCATCCAAAAAATACATTTTATTTTGATGCTTTCAATTGTTTAGCTATTTATTTATATTTTGAAGGGTTAAATGAACAATCTTACTATTATTTATACACTCATTTAGAACTCGCTTAGAAGGGGTTGAAACCGGTTTGGTCAACAGATGGTCAAAACCGGTTTGGGAGATGAGAATGTCAAACCCATAGGAACCGGTTTGAAGGGGTTGAAACCGGTTTGGAAACGGGTTTGGGAGATGAGGATGTCAAACATATTACAATCCGGCAGTTTGGACCGGTTTGGAAATCGGTTTGGATGAAACCGGTTTGAGGGGTGTCAACTACCGGTTTTTTTCCCATGTCTAATCCAACAACTTCTGTTTTATATACGAAAGTTTGCGTTAAGGTTGATTAGTTGGTTATGTGTTTGATTGTATAATTGCTTTAATCTTTCTTGTTTTTTCTCTTCTTTATTTTGTTTTGTATTTTGTTTTAATATTTTGTAGTATTATTATAAATTCTTATACCATAACATACCAGATACAATAACATTTTTCTTGCATGCTACAATCTTCATATCGGGCTCGCTGTAATATCATGTGTGTCGCTACCATGAAATGCCTAATTTGGTCGTTTGTCTCAAATAATTTCTTATCTATAAGTAAAAATATTATGAAAAGGTTCTGTTGCATATTTATAAGAAAAACTATTAATACATGAAGATCGTATTTTCAATACCTTAACTATATATCGTCAAGATACGTTAGAAATTCATGTATATCATACCTATATATGATTTTTTTTTTCTTTTTGTTAAAGCAAAGGTAGCATAAATTAATGTGAGAAGTGGCGATGATCCCAAACCCTATTGCAAAACGCAAACCACATGTACTAATCATCATTAATAATTACGAATTAACAATAATATCAAAAAAAGCAAACAAAACTAATGGTATCTTAAGAAAATTCATCATAAATAAAACTATGATACTATCAACCAACATGCATATCACTACAGTGAAAAATGTTAACAAAATTACACACTTTATATAAAGTACTTATGGTTTATTACTTGTGAAGACCTAAGAAGGATCGATTGTCGATTGAAAGATCATTGTTTATTAGATTTGAAGCTATTGTGCGTTTTGGATCGAAAAAAAATCTAACCCGAATAGTAGTTTATAGCAACGAATCGACTGAAAAAATCCACTATATGGTTGGGTGTTGTGAAGTGAATTTAACGTTCTTTAATTGCCTCTTTAGTTCAACATTTAACTTTAGGAGGGGATTGAAATTAGGGTTTATTGACAAATGCTTTAGCGAAACAAAAAGCCACAACTCAATAGTTTAACATAGTCGTGTACAACCAAACCGGTTTGGGTTTGGAAACCGGTTTCTAAACCGACCCGGTCCCAGTCTCAAAACTAGTTTGGCTTAAACTGGTACCAAATTGACCCGAACTGCCAGTTTGATAATCAGTTTGATATGTTACTGTTGTGAACCAGTTTGAAACCTATGCGAACCGGTTTGAAACCTATTCGAACCAGTTCCATAGGTTCTGTCCATTCATGCTATAAACCGGTTTTGAAACCTAAGGGATTTGGGGCCAAACCGGTTTCCAACTTTCCATGTCCACTATTGAAACCGGTTTATGAACCGATCCAGTCTGAGAAAAAAAAAACGATTTGTACCCCACCAGTTTAACAAGTGTATTTATTTTCTTTAAAAAATGGGCCCAAAAACATGTAAAGCTCAACACAGTTGCCTATTTTTTTTTCGTACTGGGTTGGCCCTGAATATTAACCCAAATATGAAAAAATGATTGTATTTTTTCATAAAACCAAAAGGGATGGAGATGAAGAGACATAAGAGAAGATCGAGATGGATAATGCGAATGCTTTTGCTCCGACTCAATTTGATCAACCACACGACGAGACTGACCAACAGGAAGTTCGAAAAAAAGCTCGAAGGGTCGAAGTATTTTTACGAAGAAAACGGATGGGTCGAAGGAATTTTAGAAAGAAACCCTAATTTACTCCTTCGGTAGCAGATTGGTGATAAAAAACCATTTTGAAGGCTTGATTTCATGTAAGTTCCTCATCACCCTTGCATTTTTTCATGACGTGCTTCATTTTTCTCGTTGATTGGATCGTGAATATTGCTTATTCTCCTACGCATTTGATGATTAGGGCTTCTTTGATTGATTGGTTCCTTCAATTGAAGTTGTTCAAGTTATGTTTATTTAGTCCCATTTTCTCTCTTTTTGGTTTTCATAACTCTTTCACTTTGGCAACAAGCCCAATTTGCAGGTTACAATTTACCGCGCATAATGAAATGGAGGCTTTTGTTAAAGTTTATTACGGTATATACGGCTAATGAGCCCAAGATCAATTGGTTTGGGAGGATGCAACTAGTGGCTTTCCAATATGAAGGTCATGTACCACCGTGGGTTTTCGGATGGTGGGTTTCTTTTGGAATGGTGGGTCTGTGTTTCAAGGGTGGGGTGGTCTTTTGCCATTAGATTTACCCGGGTGTCCGGGCTTAAAATGTATTCATTATTCGTTCAAAAAAATAAGTACTCCCATATGCTAAGTTAAACCAACTGTTGTACAATATGACAAGATCTTGAGTGGGTGTCACATAGATGGTCACAAGGGAACACCTCATTTGGGGCATGAGTGTGGTTACTAGCATTGTGACACTTTATTTGTATTTATTGTTATATTTTAATTTTTATACACCAATCAAATCAACACACCTCACTCATCTCCTTCCTTATGTTCCCAAGGGGACAATGACATCCACATGGTAAATTGGGATAATCTCCAATTAGGTGGTTTTGGGTTCAAATATCACAGAATCCTTGTTTTAAGAGTAGAGTAGAGGACGTGTGCATTTGTCAGTAAAATAAAAGTTAAGAAAAATATTAAGTTAGTGTTTTGATCTGCATATTGAGAGTAATCTGATCATTGAGATCGCAAGTTGCATTATCTAATTATCTAAATATGGTTTTGAACTTGTTTTCTAATCTTGCAAAGTTATGAACAGACATTTTGCATATATTGCAGATTATATTTGCTTATTAGCTCAAATTTCTTTACCTGTGTGTTCTAGGTTAAAGGTTATTGTGATTTGATAGCATTTTCAAGAGACTCACAGAACTTTCTTGTTACAATAACAAAAAAAATTGCACAAGGAGTGAAACAAAGATCAAGAAAAGCTTTATATGTTAAAGTAAGTTTTTACTCCTAGTTTCCCCTAGCCTATGTAAGTCCCCTGCTGTTTTGCCCATTAGTCTAGTATTGTTTCTGACTTTCTGATAAAAAAACAAAAATGAAGTGGGTCAACCCTATGGCTCTATCCAATATGCATTGTTATTTGGACCAGTTTGACCTAAATTTAGATGACCCATTTGGCATTTAAACTCCATTTGGCTTATTATGTAAACTTGTAAAGGAAATAGAAACATGGGTGAATGGAAGTTATAGAATATGCAACAAGGTGTGGCTCACCATATTATGACCAGATTTAATTTTTTGGGTAACTTTTTGCTAGGTAATGTTGATTTAAAAACAGGGTTTGCAATGAAATGCATGTAACTTACATATTTGTACAGATGCACTCTAATTCACCATGATTGATGATTTTTAGGTCACTTTGGCTTGATAATTTAGTTATTTTGATACATTTTTTTAAAGTGACATTGCCTGTTTTGTCATACCACGTTTCGATCAGAAGTAAAATTACCAGTTTCTTAAATTACTCTTTAGCCTACCCACTCGACTAGCTATTTTGTCAGGTATGTTCACCTAGTGTTATAAAAGGCCTAGGATTCGGTCTATCCTCCAAAATGGTTGAGTGTGTTGGCTTAACTAAAAGTCATAATAAAATATTATCAAAATCCATAATTTATAATCACAATAACTTGTCATAAACAATCTACACATATCACTAGTAACTACATTGCATGTAACAATGATACAGATTGGGAAGCAGAAGAAACCATGGATGATTGTGTTTGGCTTGATGATTCTGTGTTTGAGATGCTACTTGATGATTGTTACTGAATCATGGAGGAGACACCATATAGTGACGACATTGGAGGTGTCAAATAAGATGCCACCGGCATCTTTGAGGGTAGAAGAGGAAGAGAAGCTTCAAAAGTCAATACTTTAATGGCTTGTCTCATCGATGGGCGATATTCTGAGTCTGGGTGCACACACCATAACCCAACAATCATCAACCGCTTGATTTCTTCCTCTTCAAAATCTGATCCTAGTCTAGGATCAACTGCTTCTAAAAGAGTTCCATTCCCGTAAAGCTCCCAAACCCATTCTATCAACCGTACTTGTTTTTCTTGAGCCTTGTACTCAATGGGTTTTCGCCCACATGCTATTTCCAATGCGACAACTCCAAAGCTAAAGACATATGATTCCTTTGTTGCCCTGCCAGTGATTAAACATTCAGGAGCCATATAACCCAAGGTTCCAGCCAACATTGTTGTTTGGGAGCCTTTATCATGGTCAACCAACTTAGCTAACCCGAAATCACCAAGCTTTGCGTTGAAATTCGAGTCCAACATCACATTACTTGATTTAATATCTCTATGTAAAACACATTGCTCCCACTCTTCGTGTAGATACAGCAAAGCAGAGGCCAAACCATGTGCAATTTTGTATCTTGTACCCCATGCCATTAAGCTTTTATGTTTGAAAAGATGTGAATCTAAGCTTCCGTTTTCCATATATTCATATACAAGCAAGAGCTCGCCTTTCTGGTGACACCAACCAATGAGTTGCACCAGATTTCTATGCCTCAATCGGCTAATGATCCTCACCTCTGATGCATACTCCTTCATCCCTTTTTTGGAACTCTTTGACACCCTTTTCACCGTGATGTGTGAGTTTGAGTCCTTCAAAAAACCTCTGTAAACTCCACCAAAACCTCCCTCTCCAAGTTTCTCCTTCTCCGCAAAGTCACTTGTCGAATGAGCTAACTCATGGTAAGAAAATCTTTTAGGTCCGGTGCCCATTTCAAATTCATTGTTCATCTCAACATCAAATGAATCTTCTTCTGCTTCTTGTTCCTTGACCTTCTTCTTATGCCTTCTCCACAATACAAATGCAAAAACCTAAAGAACAATAATGGTAACTGATATTCCAACTATTAATCCCACTTTGTTGCTTTTATTACTCACAGGATCTGGCCCCGGGTTTGGTGGTATGTTGTTTCCATCAATTTTTAAATCCGAGCTGATGAAAGCCCATGATCTAACATTATTCTTTGGAATGAAGCCCCTGTTGCTGCTGAAAACCCGAAAATAACCCATTCAGGCAACTCTTTCCTGAGATCAACTGTGTAAACCAGTCCATCTTGACGGATGGGTGTATTGTTTTGATAACCAGTGAAGGAAACACTAAGGTTATTAGAAATAGAATCGTACGTAATCCAAGCTTCACACACTCCACCACCTATTATATTGCTTGACCATTTCTGATACCTAACAGAAGTAAGATTGCTAATGCTGATACCCACATGATCACCCATGCTTGTATTCCTATCGAGCATGGGATCCCAACCATTTTGATATGTATCGAACTCCACAGCCACAAACTGGCTAGTCGCCACAATGGTTATGGGATCGACTGGAAGCCCCATGGCTCCACCCCGTGTTATGTTGGAATTATTTTGAGCCAGAAAGAATGTTAGGCCATCACCGTAAGATGTGGCTCTGTTTGAATCAATCACAAAAGTGAAATTCGTTGAGAAGCTTGCTAGCTCACCGGACCCGTTGTCCCAAAGGTGAAGTGGTCTGATATATGTTGCCCGGCTTTCTGGCTCCTATTGGCCCCGATCCCATCTGGGGTCACTTGGATTCCATCGTTGGATATGTAAGATCCTTCACCGTCTGAAACTATGTCCCGATTCTGATTTGATGGACCGATATTTGTCAAATTGAATGTTAATGAAGCTACAGAAAGGATGAAGAAAAGAAAGAACGAAGTGATCAAATGGATCATGGAGAATGCCATGATTTCAAAAAAAATACTTGCTTTAAAAGTTGCAGACTTTGGTAGGTTTGCATTAAATTGGGTTTTCATTTCACACTTTTTTGACTTGGCCAACTATCGACTGGGTCTTTCCTTATTGCCGGAGTGTGTTATATTAATTTTTTTTAAACGACAATTTGGATCACTGACGGGTCATAGACCCATCCAATCATATCCACACCTTATAGGAGGAAACCAATCATAGAAAGAGAAAACCCTCTAACCAAGCATGGAACACAGGATTTGAAAACGTGAACTCTCCAATATTGAAGCCATATGATACATGTATTTAACTACTTGAGCTGAGGATCATTAGTTATATTAATTATGCTTTTGGACTTGTAAGGTTTCAAGTTTCTTTGTGAGTGATATGGTCAATTGCTTGTTTGTTGGGTTGTGTTTGACTTAGGGGTTCACAAAATTATAAATCGTTGAAAAACCAATGCCTTCAAAAGTTTACAAAAGACTGGAAACTTAAGTTAACCAAAACACATTGAAATGATTCAAACTTTGAAATGTAAGAAAAAACAAAAAAGCAAAAAAAGCAAAGAAAGTGAAGCGGATAAACTGATCTTGAATCTTGAGGGGTGGAATTAGGGCACCAAATTGTGCCACATTTTTGTTTATTGATTCGAGCGGATATGTATTTAACGTGGGGAGTTCAAAAATCAGTATCTGAATCTGAAATATTCGAAAGCTTGGATTCGGATGTATATTTTGAAAAATTTCGGATAGTTCGGATATATGAATTATCTGTAATAGTAATTTTTTCGTATAATTTTCGGATATTTTGGATAACTTTCGAATATTTTTTTGAATATTGGGGTAATTTTTAGGATATTTTTTGGGTTAGATTTGAACAAACCGGTTCAGGTTCAAAACCGGTCCGGTTTGGGTAGTGTAAGGGTGAAACTGGTTTGGGGTGAAACCTGTTCGGTTTGGAAACCGGTTTGAGAGAAGGAGATGCCAAGCCTATATGTACAGGTTTGAAGGGGTTGAAACCGGTTTGGAGGGGTTTGAAAACGGTTTGGATCAGTTTGTAAACCGGTTTTAACGGCAAAAATCCCGAACCTATGCCAAACCGGCGGTTCGGACTGCTTTGGGAACTGGTTTGGCATGAACCGGCTTATGTGTGCACCTCTATTTTGGATATCTGATAATTTTCTTATTTTTTTTTATGATTTTGGATATCCAAAATTTTGGATACAAATTCGGATATTGAAAATAGCTATCAAAATTTTCGGATATCCGAAAATGATATCCCTATATTTAACACACCAGTTTTGATTGCAAATTATTAAAAAAACCTTCTGGAATTTTTTATAATTATGCTATTAACAAAAGCTTTTATCACACGTATTTTCAGATCAATTGGACTGTCAAAACCGGATGATATTGAAATTAATTTAAATTTCTAAAATTATAAAAATAAATCGCAAAAATTATTTAATAAACATAAATTCGAAGACTTTGTGGACTTGAGACAATAGCAAGTTTATTTATAAAAGTGATAGACAATTTAAATCTCTACTAAAACATAACTAAATGGATTTAAGGGTAAAAAACTATTGGTTCAAAAAATTGGTATGTATAAAGAAATACAAGATTTTAACTTTAATTTAGAAATGTTGAAAGTCAAAGCCTATGTTAGTCTACTAGTCTCGTTTATTTCTTTATTAGACCATGCAAGCGGCAAGGCTGCTGACCTTGCGGGATAGCGGGCACCGGCGGGACACTGCCCCCCTTCACCAGTGGGAATGATTTTGTGGGTTCGGCGGGTACCGCTCCCTGCCCTACCCCTCTCACACACTGTTCCTCTTCTCTCACAAATGGGGAAGCTTTTTCGGTGGGATGATCACTGTGGGGTTTTAAGGTTTTCAGTGGGGTGATAACGTGATATGAAATTTCAGTGGGGAAATATTTTCAATGGGGTGACCGCTGTGGATAGTTTAAGTGTACATCAAACACACAAGTGTTTAGATAACTTTTAATCTTTTTATTTTTATTCTAAAATTTCTTTGGTATTTTCAACTTTAAGTTTACATTAGGGATAATTCTATACAAATGTAACAAACTTTTAATTAAGTCACTAGAACTTCTTTTGTCCTAATATATTAGGTCATTTAACTTAGTATGAATGTTCTAATCCTATATAAATAACTTGAATAACAAGTTATTGTTAATTTTTAACATATTTAACTTGTTTAATATGTTAAGTGGTGATATAATCATTTTATAAAGCAAATAATAAATTATAAATTATTTAAAATCATCCATATTTACGCAATATATTTGAAAAAAAATTAAGGTTTTCAAACAATGTGTGTCAATATTTAACGTTTGAAACTTAATTTTTATCAAATATCATGCGTAAATATAGATGATTTTAAATAATTTTAATTTATTGTTTACATAATAAAATGATTATATCACTATGTAACATATTAAATAAGTTAAATATGTGGAAAATTAGTAATAACCTGCTATTGAGGTTATTTATATAGGATTAGTTTACCCATACTAAGTTGAATGATCTAATTGAGACAAAAAAAAATTTCAGTGACTTAATTAGGACAATATAAAAAGTTGTTTACATTTGTGTAGGGTTATCTCTTTACATTATGGAGTTTGTGTCACACCCCAAGCCGACGGGGTTGGATCGAAGTCCCCGTCGGGCGGAAGGTTCTCGAGGCGTGATATCGTGAGTGATAATCGTGATGATCAGATTGTTTACATAGCATCAATGTTATGAATAACTAAAGCACAATAGTATTAAACTAGGATTACAAAGTTAAATTACAATATCAATGTTTAGTACTTTAACTAAGCAACCTATCCAAGAATCAACTGTTTCTATCTTGTATCTGTACAAGATATCAAAAGGTGTGCTTCTTCAAAAGTCAACTAGGATCTATATCTGGGCATTCTAGCATGCAATCCTGAATCTTAGCTCAATCATGTGTCTCACCTGAGAAAACATGTAAGAAAAACAAGTCAACATAATGGTTGGTGAGTTCATGTAGTTTTATATAAAAAAATTGAAAAACCATTTGAATGGCAACCTTAACCTCACCATTAACCACCTATACCATCTGATTCAGTATGCTTATATATAGGGCATATGTAGAGTCGAACTTACCGTCCGCCCAACCACTGTCCCACTACATACCAAACCACATGATATATTGTTCCTGATGATAATTAAGCGTTCCATCTTGTATCTTTGATTCCATAACAATTGATTCATAAAATTTTGATTACCCTGTGAATGTTTACCTTGATTCCCGAATGACAACCTTAACCTCATCAACGACCACCTATGCTAACCAACCGAGTATGCTTATATATAGGGCATATGTAGGGGACAAGCCCCAGCCACTGTCCCATCACATACCGGGCTGCTTAACATATTGTTGTTAATGATAATTAAGCATTCCATTCCCCACTATTGATCCTTAACGTTTAATTATTCTGAATATGTTTACCTTGATTTCCCTGAAATGACAACCTTAACCTCACTAACAACCACCTATGCTATCCAACCAAGTATGCTTATATATAGGGCATATGTAGGGACAAGCCCCAGCCACCGTCCCACCACATACCGGGCTGCTTAACATATTGTTGTTAATGATAATTATACGTTTCATTCATAACCAACACCACATATGTTTGAGTTTGAAAATGAGTTTATGAGTTCACTTCTGTGGGCAACTGAATTTCTAGAGGGTGCATCACCAAAAGATACACCCAATGGTATTCATTATTAATCCACAGAAGCAATTAGGGTGTAACGGTCTGCATCGGTGTGCAGTTAGAGGATATCCATTAGTAGGCACTAGTTCTACTAATTGATATCATAATCATCCTAGCCACCGTTACAAAACATGGATGGACAATGAAGAGCACTGAATGACTAGTAGGGATTGACTTTGCAGGTCAACACTCGATGGCCAATTAGTCTGTCTTACAAGGTCCTGACAACGAAGAACACTGAATGACTTGTAGGGCTTGACCAATGTCAAGACGCGGCGGCCAATCAGTCTGTCTTACGAAGTCCTTGCTGATTGTTCAATGTTTCACCTTTCTGATACCATGTGCACATGTACCTGTTTACCCACTTGAATCCCCTTTGTTAACATGTTTAAGTTTCTGAGTTATTGTGCATTGAGTATTGAGTATTTGACTATGAACACTGATCACAAGCATTGACACCAAATAAGAGTATTGAGTAATTGAACAAAAGAACTTAACTTAAAGTACTCGCATCCAAAATATCTGAGTTTAAAATATTTGAACATAGAGTATTCGAGTGTAAAACAACTGAGCATTAAGTAAGTAAGTATTAAATATTGATTTAAAAGCATCAAGCATAATTCTTGAGTAATAGTCTTAAGCATAACAAAGTATATGTTTAAGGAAATATGCATTTGAGAAATTATATGAGTAATGATTTGAATAAGTATATGTTTGAGTAAAGAAACAATCATGACTTATAATCATGATAGTTTATAACTGAATTCATAAAGATTTAGCATAAACAAAATGAATGAACAACTCAACAATTAACAGTTTATAAATAATTTTATAAACAGAAGTTAATAAGCATTTCATAAAACATGGAAATAATTATATAATTCATTTATACAAAACATTTGACATGTTTCTCAGTTCCGAAGTAAAAACAAAATAGTTTGAAAAGGAACAAATGAACTCACTTTGTGTTTGAAGTGGTTGACTTAGCTTAAACTAGACTGTGTGCACTCGTTGTTGTGTTTGTAGTAATATTCACGTTCCTGTATTGATTTCATGTTGTTTGTAGTTTATAAGTATAAGTTGTAATGATTCGTGTGTGTGTTGGTGTTAGTGTTAGCCCTAAAGTTGGCTAACACTATGAGTCTCGATCTCTATTCGGCCCTAAGTTATTTGTTACTTTATTATTACATTTCAGTCTTCATTTGAATCTCCATTGTGATAAAAGAATTTCAAGTATAAAAACTTAGATTTTAGCTTGAATGTTAATCATCTTTAGCATATTGTAGCCTATCTCCGTGTTCATTAAGTCTAAACCTCGTGGGCTTCATGTTGGGCCACAATAGTTAATGTGGGTCTATTGTGGACTAGCCTTAGGCCAAGATGACCATAAAAAATCTAGTAACACTATTGGGCCGAGAGTAAAGAGTTGGGCCGTGTAAACATGTGAACCGAATGTGGGTCGAGTCTTGGGCCTCAACAATTCAATGGGCTGCAACAGTGAACGTTATGCCCACCCAATGGGCCTTAGGTCAAATTACTCACTATGGGCCTAGGCATTTTTTTTGGCCAAAGTGTGCTCCCTATTGGGCCGAATGTGTGTGGGGGTGGGCCGATGCACAAACATTCTAGGCTGAAGGATCTGGGCAAAATTAGGCCGCTTGGGCTGCTTAAAACTTTGTGGGCCTAGGCTGAAATCATGAACAGAAAGCGTGGGCCGGATCCATAATTTCTTGGGCCTTATACATCCTAAATGGCTAAGGTAGTGACTGGGCCGGCTAAGCAAATTGGCTAACAACCTTATTCAGTTGGGCCGAGAATGATTCCAGCGAACCTTCGGCTTAATGGTGATTTGTTTCAGTCCAGGTGCAGCCTCTTGAACCTTAGGGTTTGTCCCTAATGGTTCGTCACCCTTGTTACCCATTGGCTCGGCTGGAATGTTTGGTTCAACACGATAGGTTCGTGATAGGGAGAAGGTCCGGCCATATTTTTAGAATCAGTAGGGTTCGGCTATGAAGGGTTGCATGCAAGGTTCGTGGCTCACATCATGAGTAGGTTCGTGGCTGCTGGAAGTACAACATAGGTTCGTTGTTTCCCCGCAAAGGGTTCAGCTGGGTTCCCTGGTTCGGCTAGTGTGAAGGTTCGCTGATGGTAGGTGATGACCAGCAGGTTCGCCAATGTAGAGTGCGGCTGAGACACTAGGGTTCGCCACCTGCAGGTTCGACCCTCAAGGTTCGTTCGATGATGGTAGAGGTTCGCGAGTGAAGGAGAGTGGGCTGGTGGTGTGGGTTCGGCGGCATGCATAGGTTCGGCTGGTGTGTGGCCGTCCAGCATAGGTTTGGCTGTCGAACCCACGAACCTGTATCATGTTTGTCACCATCAGGCAGCCTCTAACCCTCTGTTTGGTCGTTCCCTTGCTGCTGATACACTTGACTAAGGACTCGGACTGGTGGGGGTTCGAAGATGAGTTCCATACTCGGTTGTGTGTGTGTACATCAAAGCCAAAGAAAACCCTAATATTCGTGAGATTCCTAGGTCCATACCTCGAATTCTGCTGGGTAAAGCTGTAGATCAGTTGTACTTCCGTGTAGAGGAAGACGAGAGCTTCGCGTGGACACCAAGAACGCGTGATTACGCCAAGAAACGAGCGAGTTATGATCGTTTGAAGTCTTGAACTTCTAGAGAGAGAAAGTGACGATGGAGAGAGTTTAGAGAGAGAGAGAGATGTGTGAAATGAAAGAAATGAGTTCTTTTGAGGTTTATATACCCCGAGGGTATTCGGGTTCGTTTCGGTAGCTCGGTTCGCGTTTTCGTCGCGTTTCCGGATTATTATGCTCGTGTTTTTGTAATGTAAATAAAAAGACTCTGTTTTAAATATTTGGAAGGTGGTTATTACTAGTAAATATTTTAAATATCGTATTCCTTGAATTATTTATCGAAATTTATTATTTTTACTCGTTTTGTTATTTCTTTCGCGAACGTTACGTAAATTAATTAAATAGTTTTTCTATTTAATTTCTTTCTGATGAGTTTCAAAATTGTAAAACAAGAAATATTGTATTTCCTTAAATTTATTATCGTTCGTATCGTCAGAAAACGTCACTTACGCACGTTTTCGTACAGAGCGCTAACCGCACGAACACGATCGTACGTTTTACTTTCTGATTTTGTTTTCTACTGCTCAGTCATCATTTCAGATTGTTAAAATTTCAGATCTATTCGTACAGATCGTCATCTGTACGAATAATTCGTCTGTTTAGCATTCTGTAACAACTGTTATGGTTTTATTTTGTTTATCCTCACATACGTTTAAACCTAATAGTATAAAATCAAATATATGTATACCTGTTCAGCATTGCCTGATGTGTTTCTGACTGTTAAACCATAAGATTTAAATCAGAATTTCAGAAACATATTATTATAGTTTGTGTTTAGCATCAAGTGTCACTAGTCTTTACCTAGTTTACATATCTTGTACTTGAGTTACTGTTTAATCTACTGTGCAACTTATTGTTCCGGTAACGATTCCGGCACAGATGTTACAGTTTGTTATCTCAATCTTCTTGTTTTTGAACTCCATAAATGATGAACTTTGTTCATCGGATCATCCACGATTGTTAGCATCAAGTGTCACTAGTCTTTACCTAGTTTACATATCTTGTACTTGAGTTACTGTTTAATCTACTGTGCAACTTATTGTTCCGGTAACGATTCCGGCACAGATGTTACAGTTTGTTATCTCAATCTTCTTGTTTTTGATCTCCATAAATGATGAACTTTGTTCATCGGATCATCCACGATTGTAATCTTATTTATTCCCACCTTTTGTCTTCCTCCCTTGATATGATCTAATAGTATTGAAAGTAACATTAGCATTGCCCAAATCTAGATCCGATGACTTTTTTGGTATCCGACTTGAAAAAAACCGAACACACTTTAAGTTAAGGGTGTGATGGTAATATGACAGAGGAGGTCAAACTCAAACAACACGTTATCGACGCCTTCATCATTAACAGTGAAATCAAAGGTTAGAGACTAGGAACCAAATAGGAGGAGAAGAAACATCGAACATCCATCTGAGGTGAAAGGCTCAAAATGTTAAACCTAATCATGTTATGTAAATAAGTAGGCCAAAAATGTCATATTATCAACCAAGAGGTTTAATTTAGCAAAGAGCTTGTGGTTTAATTGGCATCACATGATTCTCATAAGATTTAGATGATAAGAGGTTATGGCTTTTGTCGGAAGGGTTTTACCACATTACGAGTTTTTTTTGAGAGGCAGGTAGATTTGCTCGGTTCAACGTTCTCCAACAGCTAAGCGTTGGATACTAAAGAGTTAATAGCAGACTGTGATCACAACGCGTGAGTTGTTGGGTCTAAAGGATCCATTTGGGCTATGAAGATACATGACGTTGAACCCTAGTTTGCCATTTCAAAAAAATAAAATATAAAAATTATAAAGTTAAGACGCTTGTAAGTCAAGTTTACTTTGAGATCAAGCGTCAAAACTCTATAAATGATGTTCAGGTAATCAATTTTTTCATACCTTCAATAAGGGTTTGATTCAATTAACATTTTGTGCCATTTAATCCTTTAATTGATACAAGAGCTAGAGATCTCAGGTGAGAATAGCAACACCATAATTAAGCAAATTGTAATATTAGGTGATCAAAAGGGTGTGAGCGAGTCTAGTAAGTTTTTTTTTTTTTTTAACATCCATACTATCCTACTACTTCTACAATACACCCAATATTCAACCCTTGTTTGAATTTGAACCCATTACCTCCTATCTAAGATGCAATGTCTTTACAACGTGGGCTAGTCACACATTGACAACGAATCTAATAGGTAACCTCTGTTCACAAAGGATCCGTAAACATGTAAAAAGTGTGACGGGTTCAAGACACCATTCGATCAAAAAGAGGCAAATAAAGAAGGTTACATTAGTTATCAATCTTCTCACACTGCTAACCTACATTCGGAAGATGTTACCGACAACCATAGGGATGATGTACCAACATAGATAGGAACTCAACGTCGTTACTATGTCCCATGCTAACCAATAACATGTCGTGTGGGCGATGAAGATGCGAGCTATTTTCAATGTAGATAGTGTATGGGAAACAGTTGAACCCAAAGGCCAAAACTACAACTGATGCAAAGAAAATCTAGGCACGGATAGCATGATTGATTCAATTGTTACTAAAGAACATGTGGGAAACAGTCAAAGTTTGTCATAAAGGAGTAGAAAGAGTCATAGGGCTGGGCATACCTGGCGTGGGCGGGGCTGGGTTGGGCGTGGCCACAACCACCCTTTTTTATAACTTGGTTATATGATTTTAACAGTGTACTTATTTTTGGTTTCGTATACCATGAGAGTAACGTACGATTTGTTGATCGGGAAGTTGTTTCATGAGAGTCACACTTGGTTTTTACAGCTCGTGTTTTTGTATGTTTTGATGTTCGTGATGTTGTCACCCATGTTGTGATCGAATACCCATATCATCATAACGGTATGACTCAATTTTTTTTTAATTTTAATTGGGTGACATGATATGAAACAACTTTTAGGTTGTTTGAATTTTTTTAATATTATTTAATGACTACGAACGAACAATAATATTATTTAAATAATAATAATTATTAATTTTTTCTGTTTTATTTTAAGTTTGTGTTTATTGATATTAAATTTTATGACTATGCATAATACTATTTTTTACGACACTTTGTAGTTTTACGTAGTGTTTTGAAAACCACACTGGACCGGCCGGTCGGGTGAACTGGTCCGGTTTGGGGTTTTGGGTGAACCGGCTGGTCGAACCGGCGAACCGGTGGTCGGAGCGGTGGTTGAACCGGTTTTTTTTTTAGTTTTTTTTGATTATATATATATATATATATATATATATTTTTTGCCCACTAAAACTTTTTAAAGTTTTGTTTTTTCGATTTTGGCCACTAAAACTTTTATATAATATAAAGTTTTGTTTTTTCGATTTTGGCCACTAAAAGTAAAGTTTTGTTTTTTCGATTTTGGTCACTAAAAATTATATATAATATAAAGTTTTGTTTTTTCGATTTTGGCCACAAAAACTTTTAGAGTTTTGTTTTTTCGATTTTTGCCACTAAAACTTTAATATAATATAAAGTTTTGTTTTTTCTATTTTGGCCACTAAAACTTTTTAAAGTTTTGTTTTTTCGATTTTGGCCACTAAAACTTTTATATAATATAAAGTTTTGTTTTTTTGATTTTGGCCACTAAAACTTAATAGTAAAGTTTTGTTTTTTTGATTTTGGTCACTAAAACTTTTATATAATATAAAGTTTTGTTTTTTTGATTTTGGCTACTAAAACTTTTTAAAGTTTTGTTTTTTCGATTATGGCCACGAAAACTTAATAGTAAAGTTTTGTTTTTTCGATTTTGGTCACTAAATTTTTATATAATATAAAGTTTTGTTTATTTAATTTTGGCCACTAAAACTTTTGAATTTTGTTTTTTCGATTTTGTATAATTATATGTTTATATATTATTATATATAATTGTATAGAGTTTGTGATGAGAGATTTGATTTTGCTATGTAACTTATGATTTTGCAAATGATATATAATACCCGTTATCGGAAGTAAACTGTGATAACCCGCCGCAACGCGCGGGTGAGATTAAACCTAGTTTACTTTAAAATAGTTTATGAGTAAAGTGTAATAAACTTTTTGTAAAAAAAATATTTTTCAAAAAAAAAAGAAGAATAAAGTGGGAACTCAACTAGACAAATAAAAAAGTGTCAAAAAATTATGAAGTTTATACAAAAGTTGCAAATTTAATAGAAGCAAGATTTGAACACTAACGGCACTCATCTTGATACATTCTTGAATGCAACACTTATAAATATTAGGAAGAATAGAAATTTGTAGACGACAATACGACATCGTTTAGTTTGATGAATCAGTGTCAAGAGGTTCCATGGATGTACCTATAATTGATTGGTATTGGCCAGTGGAAGAGAAATCGGATAGTGAGGAGAGTTGGAGCGTCTGATAAGAGGCCACCGGCATCTTTGAGGGTAGTAAAGGAAGGGAAGCCTCAGACTTTAGTACTTTAATGGCTTGTCGCATCAATGGGCGATGATCTGGGTCGGGGTGCACACACCATAACCCAACGATCATCAAACGCCGGATTTCTTCTTCATCAAACTCTGACTCTAGACGCGGATCGACTGCTTCTAAAAGTGTGCCATCCCCGTAAAGCTCCCAAACCCAGTTTAACAACCATACTTGTTTCTCTTGAGCCTTGTAGTTAATGACTTTTCGCCCACAAGCTATTTCTAATGCAACAACTCCAAAGCTAAAAACATCTGATTCCTTGGTTGATCTTCCAGTGACGACACATTCAGGAGCCATATAACCCAAGGTTCCTGCCAACATCGTCGTTTGTGAGCCTTTATCATGGTCAACCAACTTAGCTAGCCCGAAATCACCAAGCTTTGCATGAAATTCACGTCCAACATCACATTGCTCGATTTGATATCTCTATGCAAAACACATTGTTCTCATTCTTCATGTAAATATAGCAATGTAGAAGCCAAACCATGGGCAATATTGTACCTTGCATTCCATGTCAACAAGCCCTTCCCCATGAAGAGATGCAGATCTAAGCTTCCATTTTCCATAAACTCGTAAGCAAGCAAGAGTTCTCCTTTCTCATGACACCAACCGACGAGTTGCACCAAATTTCTATGCCTCAATCGGCTAATGATCCTTACTTCCGATGCATACTCTTTGATCCCTTGTTTGGAAGCCTTTGACACCCTTTTAACCGCGATATGCATCCTTAAATCTTTCAAAAAACCTTTGTAAACTCCTCCAAAGCCGCCCTCTCCAAGCTTATCTGTCTCCGCAAAGTCTGTAGTTGCCTGAGCTAATTCCTGGTAAGAAAATCTTCTAGGCATAGAGGCCCCGATTTCGAATTCACCGTTCATCTCCAAAAGTCCAAGTTCCTCTCCCGTATCACCATTGTTTTCCTTCCTCCTCCGTCGTATAAAATACGCAACACTAGCCAAACAGATAACTAGAACAAACGTTCCCAATGCTAATCCAATCTTACCCAACATACCTTTCTTTCTTTTGGCTTCATCATCAACCTTAAATTCGGTACTATTAAATGTCCAAGATATCACATTGTTCTTCTCAAACTGGTTTCCAGTGGAAGCTGAGAACCCAAAAATTACCCATTCAGGCAACACACGCCTTAGATCATACGTGTAATCCAGCCCAGTTTCCCAAACACGTGAATTGTTTATAAAATTGGTGAAGGAAACACTCAGTTTTTTTGAATCAGAATGATAATTAATCAAAGCTCTACACTCTTTTCCATATGTTATATTGGTGTACCATTTCCTATATGCAACAGAAGTAACAGAGTTGATATTGATACCCACATGATCACCTATGGAGATGTTCGAATCGAGGTCTTTCGGATCCCAATCGTTTTCACCGTAAGTATCAAACTCCACAGCAACAAACCGATGTCTACTGTTTTTGATTGTAGAATCAAACGGAAGCCCAAGGATTCCCCCGGCATTCATGACAGAATTCTTATGAGCAAGGAAGAATGTTAGACCATCAGCATACACATTGTTCGGGTATGAATCGATCACAAATGTGAAACTGGTAGTGAAACTGGCTAGATTCGAGTCTTTGTCCCAAAGATGAAGTGGTTTGATGTATGTGGCTCGACCGGCTAACCAGACTGAACCATATTGGTCATTGTTCCTTTGATGGGTCACCTGGATCCCTTCATTGGAGCTATAGGCTGCATCACCTGAAAATATTATATCCTTTGAGTATTTTGGTGTAATATTTGTGAAATTGAAAGTAATTGAAGCTGCATAAGGGATGATTAAAGCAAGAAAGAAGCAAGCAAATATAGACGTGTAATCAGGGCTCTTGGTGGGTAGTTGTGCATGACAAATAACACAAATATGTACCAAAATTAAAAGGCAAAAATAATATTAAATCTTATCATCATTGTGGAGATACGAGTAAGGTTTGTATATATCCTTTTTTCATACTCTAAAAAATGAGAATATGCTGGGTAAGTTTGTTTGTTATCATGATTGCCGAGATAGATGCCATTCGTTGCAAGTAGACTTGTTTGTCTTTTGAATCAATTTCCATATTAAAAGTCAGTCAACGGAAAGACTTTCATAAGCCAGCCTGTTTTATTTTGATTATAATAATAAGCTATAAATTGTAGTACCCAATGGTAATAATAGAAAATATATAATGAGACAAATAATAAAGAACTAAAAATAGTACCATGGGGTATTTTAAAAATTGATCTGAACATTAAAAGTAGAGGTATTTTGTTGTTAAAAATATAAATCTAAATTAATTAATTGTTAATTTGAAAATAGCTTACTTTATAGAGGTTTTGAATCTAAGATATACTATAACTCCAATCCTTTTAATGAACTATTATGACGCTTCTTAACAAACCTTTAAGGGGTGATCTTAAGGCTAAGAGCTAACATTATGTCTGAATAGTTAAGAGATAATAATAAGAGGTAGTCTCTTAACAATTCAAACTTAATATTATTTTTAACTATTAAGAGATTATGAATCATTAAGAAACTATGAATAATTAACAGGTAGTCTTTTAATGAACCATTAAGAGGCTAATAAACAACACGATATAGTTTATGTAAAACTTATTTATACACAAGTAAAGTTTGTTTCCACAACTTATATAACAAAAATTAACTAATAGTAACAGTGCTATGTCTAAGAGAAAAATAATAAAACAAAAAAGCTTTATATATAAAGATTTTATAAAAAATAAAAATACGTATATTATCAATAACTTTTTTTTTTCTTTTTACTTTTAATTATGGCCCACCCCATAAAAAAAAATCTACTGCTAAATGCATTGTAGCCCATATTGGGAGACTCGTCCACATATACCAATTTACGAAAGATTGTCTAAAAAAATGTAGTAACTTTTTAACCATAATTTTTAAGGTTTCTTCTTAACCATTAAGACTATATGAATAACTAAAAGGTAGCCTCACAATAACCATTAAAAAGGACAAAGGTATCAAGTAGACCCTAAGTTTAAAAAATATATATTTTTAGCATCCATCTCTTTTGCATTATTTGTATTCGAAGTATAGTAGTAGGACGCACAAACACCAGTAGCATATGAAATACGTTCATTCGGATATGAGTGGGGAAAAATATGAAGCACAACAAAGGAAACTTTGGTTTATTTAATGGGTAAACCAAGGTATAGGAAATGACATTCTCCAGAGTAGGCTAACTGACTCAAAGCATATGAAGCAACCGTCAATTAGCTACACCAAAAAAGGACTAGTTGCATATATTAAAGAAAGTATCAGGACGTCAGGAAGATCTGGTACTAAAAGAGGAAATGAGCGAATCTGGGAGAACATAGGTTACCATGACTCCCAACATTATAAATAGAGAAGCAAGGCAGATTAGCATGGGACTCCACATTCAACTCCAACTCTCACTTCTACTCTCACTTCCACATACTTCTCACTTCGCATCCGTTGGTGACCGAGCACAACGTCAGAGTATAGTCGTAGGAGGTCTCATCCTGCAGTAAGGCTAAGAATGTCGTTCATGCCTTAGCAGGCTAGTAAAAAATGGTAGTTTTAGGTATGTTATCAAGGCCCCGCTAGTAGGTACTTCAACGCAAGCTACATGGGTAAGTTGACCTTGCCAACTTTAGCAAGGCTCTTCTTATCTCAGCTATGCTCCTTTATATAAATTCGTGGCTAGACCATAGCCCATAGGTAAAGTCATGGTTCCTTGCATGACCAATCCTCCTAGCAAGCCTTGATACTCATACTTCTCTCATCGATCTCTTATCTTTCATAAGTACTTGTTCTTATAATTACGTTTCTTCGTCTTGTTATATTTTATAAATAACCGGTTTGAGCGTCGGAGTGCCCTCGGGTATAATCCACTAGGGTCATACAGGGCCGACTCTAGCTTTGTGAAGGCCCAAAGCAAAAATCAAAACGGAGGCCCTATTGCCATAAAAGTAAAAAAAAGAAAAACTTACTTGCACAAAAAAATAGATCCAGTCTAAAACTAAACTTGTTGACTTTTGCTACTATTTTGTTAAGGGATTTGCCTGGCCTAAACTTTTGAAGAATAGTCCATTTATTTCATTCTCGAACCGAATTAAAAAATCATTTATTTTCCTTTAATTCTCTTCTGTTTCAATTCTTGCCCCAAATAATTACCCAACCACATTTATCAAATAATCAGCCATAAATAATTAGACCTACATTTATCAAATGGCAATCAAAACGAATCAGAAGGTGGACCGACTAGAACCTGACTCCAGAGATTGTAGAATCGGAGAGTGAGAGCGAGAGAGTCGAAATGATCTTGATTCTTGAGTGAAATCGTACTAAAATACCATAAATGATCTTGATTCTTGAGTGAAATCGTGACTTGTGATTTCGTCTCTCGTATATCAAACTAAATAGTGAAATCGGCCGTGTTGATTCGTGCGTGAGTCACCCTATTGCCCAATTTTTTTTTCTTCAAGAGCTCGTCTGAGACTCGGATAGTCGGACTGATTCAATTGCTCTCCCTACTGCTCGAAACCCGAAACCCGGAACTGAAACCGAAACCGAAACCGAAACCAAAACCACATATTAAATTTGTTGGCTGAAACTGGAACCGGTTGAAACCAGAACCAGTTCCAAAAAAAACTCGATTTTTGCACCTTTACACCCTAGAGCCTAGAGGTGTACAAAAAAACCGGGTATGGACCCGTACCCGGTCGAAAACCTGAATGCGGACCCGAAATATACCCGAACCCGGTTCCAACCCGATTATACCCGCCGGTTCCTACCCGGGTATGCATTCTTTTGGAAAAACCGGTTCCTACCCGACCCAGACCCGACCTGAAAAAACCCTGCTCGGACCCGGTTCCTACCATTTTTTCAGAATATAGCCGTTTTTTTTGGAAAATCTAGCCGTTTATGACCGTTTTTTTCGAATTTTTTGGACCCTCTTACCCCTCCAAGCTTCTATATAAAGGTTTTTGATGATTTGGTTGATCCACAACACTCAAACGCAATCCCGATCGCAAAAAAACGCAAAAACGCAAAAAACTCTCGTGTGTAATTTGTTCGCTCTCTTTTTCTTCCTTCTCATTTTCTTACTATGGCTCATTCACATTCATCCGTTTGGCAAGAAAGTTGTTCATCTACCGACCTTCTCGTTGTTTGGGTTTTACCTAACAATAGGGCCCCGGAAGTTTGGTGCAACTGGAAATTATGTGAAATGAGTGACGGATCTTCAAAGGCTCGTTGCAAATTTTGTGGCGCTTTGTTGGCCAAGAGTCCAACACTACATTGAAGAAACACATTATTAAATTTTGCAAAGGCAAGAAAGAAAATCCGGATTCCGATCAAACACAAATCGGTGTTGACGGTGGAACGTTTATATATGACGTAAAGAATGTTCAAGATAGAATGTCTAAGTTCGTGATTCAAGAAGGTTTGCCATTCGACCATTTCGACAACCCTCGTTTAACGAAAATGATTCGTGAGACGCTCCAACCTCGCTACGCACATGTAAGTCGCAACACTCTTAGACGTCATTGCCTACAAATGTGGAAAAACGTAAAAAGAGATTTAATTTAATTTTTTGAAAATTTAGAAACCGGTGTTAACCTTACCACCGATATTTGGTCGGCTCCTCATGGTTTGCCCGAGTCATACCTTTGTGTTACGGCTCATTGGGTAAATCCCGACACGTGGCAAATGATGAAGCGCACAATCGCGTTTGAATTATTTCCCTATCCACATACCGGCGAAAATTTGTTTTACATTTTAGATTATGTAATACAATCTTTTAAATTAGAAAATAAAATATTTTCAATATCGTTCGATAATGTATCAAACAATACAAACGCGGTTGAAAAACTAAAAATTAAATATAAACCGATTTGCAACGGTAATTTTTTTCATAGTCGATGTGTTGCACATATTACAAATTTGATTGTGCGAGACGGGCTTGGAGTTGATGAAGTTGAAATTCTTAGAGATGATTTTAAAACTATGCTACATGATGTTTTTAAAAAAAGTAGAAAAATATTTATAAATTATCGAAAACTATGTAAAGATACGAATTCCATTTGTTTAGGTCCGAATTGGGACGTACCTACTCGATGGGATTCAACTTTCAATATGTTTAATAGTACTTTACGACAAAAAGACACTTTATCTATTTTTCATAACAGTCTTTCGGGTAACGGTCGAGCTACACCGTTTTATGATGAGAATTGGGAAAATATTCTTTATATCACCGAATTTTTTGAAGTTTTTAGTAACTCAACTACAAAATTATCCGGGGTTTATTATCCCACTAGTAGTTTGGTACTTTCAGAATTATATTTAATGGCTAATAATATACAAAATTTTGAAAATAAAACCGATTTGTTTACAAAAATGATAAAAAGAAAAATTTAAAAAATATTTTCAATCTTACCCGGCGTTTTTACTTGTGCCGCGGCCTAAAATCCTCTTTTAAATGTTACGGTGGTAGAAACTATAATTGACGAAATAAACTCCGATTTATCTTTGTACGAAGACGACCCAAATTTTGCTAACGAAACGTATTTTTCTTCAAAACCTTCAACAAATGTATGAAGTTTATGCAATAAAATATGTGCCTAATATCCCATCTGGGTCAATGGCATCGGGTTCAAGTCGTACGAGTAAGGATATGATGGTTAATTTATTCAATACGTTACGAAACGAAACGGCTAGACGCCAAAGAGGTAATACCCCAAGTAGCGAGCTTGGGAGGCATAGTGGAACAGATTTTATATCCACTATGAGTGCCGAAGAATATATGGAATTTGATATTTTGACTTGGTGGAAAGGAAAGGAATCCCAATTTCCTATTCTATCCGCTATGACCCGTGACTTACTAACTGTCCAAGCTTCTATGGTAGCTTTGGAATCCGCCTTTTCTCTTAGTGGCAGGGTTTTATCTTTAAGAAGAACAAGACTCACCCCGACTTCCGTGAAAATGTGCATTTGTCTTAAAGATCACTTGGAGGCAGTGGATCGTATACAAGACTCTACAAATATCGAAGACGAAATAATAATTGAACCGCAAGTACACGAAGAGGAGGTTGCCGAGGGATTATCATCCGGTTTGTCGGACGAAGAACTCGCTTATGACGCATCAATTCGGTTGAACAATAGCTCCGATGAAGATGAAATGTAAACTACGAGCGAAATTAAATAAATTTGTATTTTTTTTTTGAATCTTTGTATTGTTTTTAGTTTTTTAAAAAATATAAAAATGAAATTTATGTTATTTAAATGTTTTTATATTAGTTTGTAAATTGTTTAAAATATATAAAATTGAATTTTATGTTATTTAAATGTTTAGTTATAAGATTTTTTTTTAACACATACACGGTTGTACCCGGATTCACACCCGACCCGGACCCGACCCAACCCTAACCGGTTTCACTAGGGTATTATCTTCGCCTTCAGGACCCGACCCGAAACCGGGTACACCTTGGAACCGGATCCGGTTGTACCCGATTTGGAAAAACCCGGACCCGGTTCCTAAAAAAACCCGAAATGTACGCCTCTACACCCAACTGCGCAATAATTGCAGGCTTGTCAGCAGACCTAATAAAGTGGCAAGTGAGACCAATTAGTTTATTAAGCCCAAAATTCAAATATATATAATAAGCCCAATAACTATTAAAAATATAGGGTCTAGTTTGTGTTGAGATCGTAAGCCCTATATTGAGCTGACTGGACCATTGGTTAACTTTGGGGCAAGGTGACCTAGATTTTCTATGTTGTTGCAACTAGAATTCATGCTCGGGATAGAAAGGTACGACTTGACCTGAAATAATATCCAACCTGGATCTGGATACATGAACACATACCAAGATGTTTGTGATAATTTCTTTCATCTCGAGTTTGTGACGAACAAATTACATGACAGAATGAGAATATTTTGTTGTTAAAAAAATAAATCTAAATTGATTGTCAATGTGTGATTATGAAAATAGCTTACATTGGAGAGGTTTGAATATAAGGTACACTGAATTTAAAACTAGGCAAGAGTGGCCACTAAAAATTATTTGCATTGGATTTAGGGTGTTCATCGGTTCGGTTAACGGTTTGTTCGGTTTTCAAAAATTTTTCCTCCTAACCGTTAACCGAACCGAACCGAATTCAGAATATGGTTATCCGAACCGAATTCAATTCGCTTCGGTTTCGGTTATAACCGAACAAACTGATTAAAAACCAAATAAACTGGTTACAAACCGAATAAACCGAACCGAACAAACCGAATTCAACCGAATAAACCGAATTTAACCAAATAAACCGAATTCAACCTTATAATATTAATAAAAATAATAAATTTAATTATGAATTCGGTTTAATCGGTTAAACCGAACAAACCGAATTCAAAAAATATCTAAAACCGTTAACTGAACCGAAAACCGAATTCGGAATTCGGATACGATTAGGAACCGAACCGAAAACCGAATTCAGAATTCGGTTCGGTTTTTTCGGTTACGGATACGGTTCGGTTATCGGTTTTAAATGGTTTTCGGTTTTTCTGAACACCCCTAATTGGATTTGATATATTTGACTCTAGTGCCTCAAGATCCCGTAATGCAAAACTGGTGTACGAAGTACAATTCTCGTTCATTTGCATCCACTTGATACTCAAGTTGGCAAATAGGCGGATTGGGTTGGGTTGTACAATGACTTGTTGGATCGATTCCTTTGATTCAGATTTAGACATGTATACGAAAACAATAATGAAATAGAGATTAGATGAAACATGTGAATCCAGTAAACGCATTGTTGATTCCAGACATGATGATCCGATCGGTTCCCGTTTAGGGTGTATAGTGAGGAAGGAGTTAGGAGAGAGGTGGCTCGGTTATGGGTTCACGAATTCTCTAATGGTTAGGAGAATTCAATTATGATGTTGTGTGTAAAAGTAAGTAACCTTGATTATGAGCCAATTAGCCTCTATTTATATACACCTAAGGGAAAACCCTAATTAGGATAAATAAGGATAATTACGTCCATCAAATAATTATCTATCTGTTAGGGGTATTTAGGTAATTGATCTATTTAATTAAATAATCATAAGGGCCACATTTAATTTATTTAGTCTAACATTCTCCCACTTGGCCAAGTGATTATTTATTATGAGCATTAAATAAGTCTGCAGATTGATAATACTCATTTTAGTTCTAAATTGTAATCATAGCAGAGAAATACAGTCATTGAATCAGTTATTCAATTCAAGACCCCCATTAATCATACTACAATACAAATTTAAAACTTAAGTTAGGATCAATTAACGAGTAAGCCCTTTAACGAATGATTTGTGTTATTAGTATCTATATGTCATTAGGCATGCGTGAACATATATTTAGAGACAAACAAATCAAATAAGTGAGGAAATTTCGTTAATCATAAGTAATTACATTATGCCATAAGGTCTTTACATAAGCCCATCTTCGAAACATGTTCTTCGAATATTTTAGGTGGGAGACCTTTAGTCATCGAATCCGCAAACATAACTTTAGTACTTATATACTCAATACAAAGATTATTTTCCTCAACTCGCTCGCGAACGAACAAGTATTTTGTATCAAGATATAAACCAGCACCGGTCGAACTGTTACTCTTCGAGAAGTTAACGGCTGCTGAGTTATCACAGTAAAGCTTCAATGGTCTAGAGATAGAGTTAACGACTTTGAGTTCAGCGATAAGGTTTCTCAACAACATTCCATGACAGGTTGCATTGTACACTGCAACATATTCAGCCATCATAGTTGAGGTTGTTGTCAGCTGCTGCTTATGACTCTTCCATGAGATCGGTCCGCCTGCTAACATAAATATGTACCCCGAAGTGGATTTCTTGTCATCTTTGCATTTAGCAAAGTCAGAATCAGAATAACCAACCACTTCCAAATTATCACTTCTTCTATAAGTCAGTTTGAAGTCTTTTGTCCCTTGGAGATATCTCGAAGCACTTTCTTAGCTGCTTTCCAGTTATCAAGGCCAGGATTAGTCTGATAACGGCCAAGCATTCCAGCGATGTAATTGATATCAGGACGAGTACAGACTTGAGCATACATAAGGCTCCCGACTACTGATGCATAAGGTATCATTCTCATTTCCGCCTTTTCAGCCTCAGTCTTCGGACACTGAAAGGAACCGAAGACATCTCCTTTAACTACTGGAGCTACAGAGGGAGAACAGTGTTGCATGTTGTAGCGTGTGAGGACCCGATCAATGTAAGACTTCTGAGATAAACCCAAAAGTCCATTGACTCTATCTTGATGTATTTCGATGCCAATAACGTAAGAGGCCTCTCCGAGATCCTTCATGTCAAAATTATGTGAAAGTAAGCGCTTCGACTCATGCAACATATCTAAGCTATTACTTGCCAAAAGAATGTCATCGACATAAAGGACAAGTATAGTAAAGTTTCTCCCACTCATCTTGAGGTAGGTGCATTGATCCACTTGATTCTTCAGGAAACCGTGTTTCTTCATCACTTCATCAAACTTTAGGTACCATTGACGTGAGGCTTGCTTCAACCCGTAAATGGATTTCTTTAGCTTGCGGACTAAATGCTCTTGACCTTCAGGCATAAAGCCCTCAGGCTTTTTCATGAACACGTCTTCATACAAGTCGCCGTTTAGGAAAGCAGTTTTGATGTCCATCTGATGTAGCTCTAAATCAAAATGAGCTACGAGGGCCATCACGATCCTTAAGGAATCTTTACGAGAGACAGGAGAGAAGGTCTCTTGATAGTCGATTCCCTCTTTCTGAGTGAAACATTTTGCAACCAATCTTGCTTTGAAGCGTTCACTGTTCCCATTCGGATCCAGTTTTGTTTTGAACACCCATTTACATCCTACGGGTTTTACTCCATTGGGTAGTTCTACCAAATCCCAAACATCGTTTTTCTTCATGGAATCAAGCTCATCAGTCATATCTATCTTCCATTCAGAAGACTGATCACTAGTAATGGCTTCATGAGAAGAGGTAGGATCAGTAAACTTTCCGGCATCCATTTCAGCTTCAGTCAGGTAGGTTACATAATCATCAAAGTTAGTAGGCACCTTAGGCCTAGATGACCTCCTGAGCTGATTAGCGGGTTTAGCATGGCTAGTATTGTGTTGATGTTGATTAGATGAGGTGCCTTCATTCTCGGTAACGTTTGGAGCAGTAGTGAGTCCTGATTGTGTCGGAGTAGGTGCAGTGAAGTTCGAAGTAGCATGGTGTACAAGAGGAGTAATCGGAGGTAAGTTAGTCGACGAGTGTCTCCCCCCCCCCCCCCGCGTCTTGTACTTCTTGCAAATCAGAGTCAGGATTTTCGCTGCTCCCACTAACCTTTGAATCCTCAAGGAAATGAGCATGCTTTGTTTCTACAATTCGAGTGACATGGGTAGGACAATAGAATCTATAACCCTTTGAGTGATCGGGATACCCGATGATGTAACATGTAACAGTTTTCATGTCAAGCTTTTTTAAGAAGGGATTATAGAGTTTAGCTTCGGCAAGACAGCCCCATACTTTCATATATCTAAGACTCGGTTTCCTTCCTGTCCAAAGTTCATAAGGAGTTTTAGGGACAGATTTCGAAGGAACTCTATTGAGTATATGAACTGCTGTCTTTAAGGCTTCGGTCCAGAGGAATGAGGGTAAATCTGAGTTGGCTAACATACTGCGCACCATGTTCATTAGGGTTCTATTTCTCCTTTCAGCAACACCATTTTGTTGAGGAGTACCGGGCATGGTGTATTGGTTCACGATCCCCTGGCCTTTACAAAACTCATAAAATGGACCAGGAGCCTGACCCACATCAGTATGTCTACCATAATATTCACCTCCTCTATCTGATCTCACAACTTTTATTTTAAGGTCTAGTTGATTTTCAACTTCAGTTTTATAGTCTTTAAAAGTTGTAAGTGATTCAGATTTGTCCTTGATTAGATACAAGTACATGTAACGAGAATAATCATCAATGAAAGTGATAAATGAAGTATGTCCAGTTATTCCAGCAATGGTGTAAGGGCCACTAATATCGGTGTGAATTATTTCTAATAAATTAGAACTCCGAGTGGCACCTTTCTTAGTTGATGTTGTCATTTTGACTTTAAGGCATTTGACACATATTCCAAAGTCAGTGAAATCAAGAGAAGGTAAAACTTCATCCTTCACTAGTCGAGATAAGCGATCCCGTGAGATGTGGCCTAAACGTTGATGCCACAACATGGATGAAGTTTCTAAGTCTCGTTTTCTTTTAGTCTTTGTTGAGTTCTCATTAATGTTATATGATAACAAAGACTTAGAGAAATCATCATCTAGTTCTAACTTATAGAGACCACCATCCAAAAGACCAGTACCAAATACTTGAGAATTAGAACTAATAGTAAGTATGCCATTACCATGAGAAACATAAAAACCATCCAAGTCTAACTTTGGTCCTGATACAAGATTCCTAGAAATTTCAGGAATATATAAGGTATCATAAAGTTTAATACATAGACCGGTTTTCATTATTTATTCTAAGGTTCCCACGGCAGCAACAGATAGTTCATTTCCATCCCCAAGCTTAAGTGTTCTTTGGTTTCTTTCCAGCCTCCGGATTGTAAGGAATCCCTGAGTAGAATTTGTCACATGAACCATAGAACCAGAGTCAAACCACCAAGTATTAGTTGGAACATTTAAATTAAAGGACTCAATTATCATATTAAGATGATTACCTCTCTTAACCAGCCATTCCTTGAAGTTAGGGCAATTCTTCTGCTTATGTCCTACCTTTCGGCAGAAGTTGCAGTAGGGATTGCCTTTGGAATTGTTAGGGCTGAAAGAAGCACCTGCATTGGACTTAGGGACTTTAGAAGCATCCTTATGAGTATTGTTCTTCCTTTTCTTCGAACCAGTAGCCATCAGGTAAGCAACATCGGGTTTGTCCAGCTTCTGACGCTCTTCCTCTTGTACACACATGGCAATCAATTCATTCATCAACCACTTCTCTTTTTGAGTGTTGTAGTTGATCTTGAAAGCCTCCGTCATATTTTGTAGACACCAGTTTCATGATCAGGGTGCTAGCATGTGCCTTAGAGGTTCCTTTGAATTGTTCCTCCACAGCAGCAAGGTAATCCTTGGCATTAGGCAAATCAGGAATAGCTCCTCTGATGATTGGGCTGATAGAGTTCTTGATTAACATGAGAGCCATCCGATTAGCCTTCTCCCATTTCTCATGCAGCAGCTTAGCTTCAGCAGTGCTTTTATCAGTGAGGGCAGGAGGTGCAGGCTCTCTCAGTGCATAGTCAAACTCCGTGATTCCAAAAGTTAGCATCAGGGAATCTCTCCAAGCAGAGTAGTTCACCCCAGTAAGGGTTTTAATTCCCATATTGGGAGCTGTGAATTAATTAGATGAGAAAGAGTAATATACTAAGGCTATAGAAGAACTTAGAGTGATCTTATGGGGTAACTTAGATCTAAGGCAGGCATGTATAAGGACCATTATAGTAACGAAGCTGTGATAAAGAGTCTACTATAACATCAAATTAATAGACTAGATTAGGTTCTACTTAAACAAATGGGTTTCACTTTGGTTAATAACCATTCTTTTAAGCATTAGGAACAATTTAGTTAGAAAGTAAAATGTGCATTAGGAATGTAACACATCACCTTTGGGCAGACGTGAGACATTGTAAGCATTATGCACATGTTAAGTTTGCAAACATATATGTAACACATCACCTTTGGGCAGAAGTGAAACATACATGCTTTTAAGGCAAAATGATGTCATGTGAATATCTAATGTTTAAGGATATACACAAGTAAGTGACGGTGCTTAATAAGACTCAAATAATAAGATGTAACACATCACCTTTGGGCAGAAGTGAAACACTTGTTACTGAGTTTAAGCTGATTTTTTGTATATTGAGGTTTTGTAAAACATAATAGTTTAAGGTTTTAACAAAACTATTTATTTTATCTCTTAGCCGCCTGAAGTTAGTAATGTTCTCGAAAATAGTTATGTATTGTTATGTACTCGAAAATGGTTATGTACTCGAAAATTTCGAGTACTTTCAGTTTTTCGAGTACACTTAGATTTCAAGTACTCTTAGATTATCGAGTACAGTTTTCGAGTACCTTATTTCGTGAACTTTTAAGATTTCGAGTACACTAAATTAAATGTAATTTCGAGTATTAAATTTCGTGAACTCTAAATTTCGAGTACACTAAGGTTAAAATAAATTTCAAGTATAACTATTTTCGAATACTCAAATTTCGAGTACATAAAAATTTCGAGTACATCAAATTCGAGTACACCAAATTTCGAGTACTCTTAAAAACGTGTGTTAATTTCGAATACGTTTAAGTCCGAAAATTTTTAGGTTTACGAAAAACGCACCAGAATCACGTTTTTACGAAAAACGAACCAGTTTTAAGGTTTTCTGGAAAAAACGACCAGTTTTCGTACTCGTTTTTCGAAACGTTTTTGGATTTTGTATCAATTTCGCGATTAGGAATCGATTAAACAACATATCGCTCTGATACCACATGTTGGATCGATCCTTTTGGTTCAGATTTAGACATGTATACGAAAACAATAATGAAATAGAGATTAGATGAAACCTGTGAATCCAGTAAACGCATTGTTGATTCCAGACATGATTCCTGAGATGATGATCCGATCGGTTCCCGTTTAGGGTGTATAGTGAGGATGGAGTTAGGAGAGAGGTGGCTCGGTTATGGGTTCACGAATTCTCTAATGGTTAGGATAATTCAATTATGATGTTGTGTGACAATTTAACAAATTCCAGGTTAGAATCATAACTCAAAAATAAAGAAAATGAGTGTAAGCGAAATTTCGAAACGAGACTCCGATTTCAAGATACACTGATTCGAATATAGCGTTAAATAAGAGATCATATATTTTGAACTTTTCAGGTCTTGAAATTATTATCATTGGAAAGAGCTCGAAAAATCGTGAACGTGGGCGAAAACGGCGCGTAAAACGGAGTTCGTATGCTCCCGGAATTGCGAAAACAAAATTTAAAACTAACTAAGGCGGCGGAGGTACGCGAATGAACCTTTTTAAATCCTCCGCGGCACGCGACGGAAGCAGTACGCATAAAAATCTGCTTTTCTTGATCAGAACTCATTTTTAGTCGATATTTTCGACTTTCAAACGCTCTAGATCGAATTTTAACCCCCAAATCTCAGTTTTGAAGCCATCCAAACATCCGGATCAAGTTAGGGAACGTTTCTACAAGTCCTGATCATCGTTTTCATCCGAGAAATCCGTTCTAAAGGGTAACGATTCGACCTCTTCTATTAGTTTGATTAAATATGAATTAGATCTAGATTTTAACAGTGATATCCTGGTTATTGTTGTTGATTATTGCCTAGATGATGGCTAGGAATAGTTAGAAATCAAGAACTCGACAGGTTAACGGTGAAATCTTTGTTTTGATCCGTTATAATGTCCGATTATCATGAAACCATATCATAGATCATAATGGTTTTAACCATTTGATTATAACAATGGTTGTGATTGTCCTGATCATTCTTTGGAATGATCAATGACAAGGATTAACTATTTCTAAACCTGGAATCCATTGAGAAATTGTTTTGGTGATATAATCAACAACAATACTAACTTGGTTAATTTGGGAATGTCCTGATTAAACCAACAAGTTATAAGTTTCTTAATAAGAACCTAAATCATTATAGGTTCTCAATTAAAACACGTTGTGAGATGTTGAACTAAGGAAAGTTCTGAGAATCAGTTTAGGCTTAAGTAACTCATAGAACTCTAATGACATACAGGTTTAGAGTTCAAGAACTAGTGATACGAGCGTTGTGCACTGTTATTGAGTTGAATCAACACAGGTGAGTTCACGAACCCCTTTTCTGTATTTTGGCTTTTGAACTCGGGGAATGAGAAAACATAAAAACTCATTTGAAACATCTTGATTATTGTGAAGCTTTGAAACTCATTTTGATACATTTGGTGAAACATGATACCTGAGTTGATCAGGTGGAACTCTGAAACTCTTTTGATACATTTTGTGAGACATGAAACCTGATTAGATCAGGTGGAACTCTGAAACGATTTTGATACATTTGGTGAAACATGATACCTGATTTGATCAGGTGAAACTCTGAAACGCTTTCGCTACATTTTGTGAAACATGAAAATTTATTTGCATCATGTGAAGCGCTGAAACACTTTTGAAACATTTTGTGAAACACGAAAACGAAAGCGTTGTAAAACATTTGGTTGAAACACGTGACAGTGGGGCGAAACATATGACCAAACTTGTCATTATTTCTCGGGTTACACATTTGTCGCTAAGTCCCCTATTCTGTAACCGTTAACCGTGGGGGGGGCGTGCTTATTGAGAATAGATTCTATTTGTGATTGACCATCCTCGCCCATGGTTCGTAGCTAAAACCACGACTGGATGTCGAGCGGGCGCTCAATAAGGGGAGAACACACAATGTCTTGCGACAAGGACATTGGGAAGGGGCAAACACTGAAACGCGTCAGCTCGGTTATGGGAGCCCTGGAGTTATAATTGGACAGTTGGTCTGAGACAGGATACACGACATTGTTGGAAGGAACAATGTTCGCACTGGATACCAATGTTTTACTCCCAGTTTGGGACATTAATATTATTGAACTCTTTTTATGCAAACATTTGACTGATTTGGAAACAGTACATACATTTAAGAAAATATTTTTATGCAAACGTTTGAATCGCTTGAGACACACTACATACATTTTGAACAAGTAAATTTGTGAACTCACCAGCAATATGCTGATTGTTTTTAAAACCATGTTTTCTCAGATGCCTAAAGATACAGGGGGTGGAGCTGGAAGCTCAATCTTTGGAGACACATAGTAGAGTCTATGAGAACTAGACTCAACAGGGTGAAACCTAGTGAAAGATATATGTGAATTCTTGAAAGTTACACCGTACGCTTCCGCAACGATCAAGGTGTGACATGTTGTGTGTAAAAGTAAGTAACCTTGATTATGAGCCAATTAGCCTCTATTTATATACACCCAAGGGGAAACCCTAATTAGGATAAATAAGGATAATTATGTCCATCAAATAATTATCTATCTGTTAGGGGTATTTAGGTAATTGATCTATTTAATTAAATAATCATAAGGGCCACATTTAATTTATTTAGTCTAACATGACTTAGAACTGGTTCAGGTCTGAACATGTGCGGGTCGTGATGAGTTTTAAGTAAAATCAGTTTGGGTATTGGACAATGGACGAGGCTCCAAATAGTGACGACACTGGAGGCGTCAAATGTCACACCCCCAAATTCCCACTTGCGGTGTCAGACCGCTGGATGTAACGTGACCTGGATCAAAGTTTTCAGTCATATAAAATGACTCTACATGAGTTCAAACATACATAGTTTGATAATAAAATCTGGTCATATTAAAACATAGCAGCCGAAAATAATATTTAGTAATGCAGTGGAATTCGTAAATTTTTTAAGACACAACATTGTTCAAAACACATCATTATCAAATGATTAAAACAACACCCTAGATGCATGCAGACTCTTCCTTGGTTTCCAAGTGTATCCTAGCTCGTGGGTTCAGTTACCTGAGAATACATGCTAAAACGTGTCAACATAAAGTTGATGAGTTCACATGTTTAAGTAAGTTAAAACAGTTATGAGATATATACCGGATATGTTAAGTTGTAGACCTACGGTCTCGAGTGTATAAGTTCCTATTACCGAACTAGACTGTTAGATGTCTTAGCCGATTTATCGCAAAAAAATAGCAATTGGGTATTGTGAGCATTCCCACTTACCTTGAAAGAACCGCCATGTAACAAAGTTAACGACGACTAAACTAACTCCAAACAACGATGTTGACGATTAATTAAAACAAAAAAAAATAGTATAATAAAAAAAACTTGGAAAATCACAAAAATATTTTAGCCATCAATTTTCAATTTTTCACAATTTTCGGCCAATTAGAAAGTGTCATTTGGCAAAATATCACTGACGGAGATATTATATGGGATAATATCGATGATGTGTAACACCATCGCCTGGTCAGTGACATTATTCAATATAATATCGTCGTGCTATACAAATATCACCTAGTCAGAGAGATATTATATGAAATAATATTGCCCTGAAAAATCTTTTTTTTTTTAATTAAATTTACGTCAGCGATATTATATGTGATAATATTGGTGATTGGGCGATATTATGCCGGTCAAATGCTATTTTCATTATTTTTTAGGTCAATGACTATTTTGGCAAAATATGGGGATCAAATGGCTATTTGAGTGGTTTTCTCAAAAAAACTTGTTCGATGATCCGATTCCTATTGGTTTACTTTCATTCAAAACCAGTTGGGTTTCAAACTTTTAATCCGATGTTGACGGAATTCAAACCGGTTTTAAAACAAGTGTAGTTAAAAAAACATGTTTGTGCACCTCTTTTGTCTACCCTCTCATTGTTTATTCTTTCTCCTCTTCATTTTCGAAAGCAAATGGTGTATAGAATATAGATGGTACAACTAGAATGTAACCACTTGTTTTTAGTTGACTGGGTCTTTGAAGTTTTTATTGGTCTTGACCTTTTATTTTGTGCAATTCTAAAATTTGTTAAAGTCATATTTAAATTCATAAAATAAGGCATTATGCAACGCCTTAGAGCTTCCTCTACATGGGAGAAACCAACGCCATTATTGAACTCTAAAATTATTAACTACGTTATAAACTCGTGTATTATACGGGTATGCGAATGAACTTATGTAATTTTATAATGTCTTCGTAAATTCACAAAATTAAATAAATACATTACACTTTTTATTTAAAACATTAATCGATTAGGTATGTATCATTTTAAGAGTTTTAAGTCAAATTATGACCAAATCATTTTTAATATCTTTGTTACCAGCAAATCCACTTTCTCCGAATTTTCGCACTCAAATTTCAATTTTCCTTACATTTAATTCTCTCTGATATTAAATAATTATTTTTTTTGTCTTATTAAATCTTACTCTCCTAATAAACGGTTTTAAACTTTTTTATATATTTAGCGACACAATAAGATTAAAAATATATTATTTAACACTCAAACTTTCAAAAATATTTTTTTATAAACAATGTATTACTAATTTTTTATTTTCCTAATAATATCAGTTATACCTTTTTTATATTCTAAAAATATAATACATATATATATATATATATATATATATTATCTATTATACTTAATAAATCAAAATAATTGGAGGACACATGTCACAAATTTAGAGTATTCTTACACTAGTTTTCCGGCTTCTCTCTATTAATAAATACACAACTTTAATAAATACTAATTATATTATTATATATTCTTTATACCTTTTTTAATAAAAAAAAGTTCTTAATATTAAAAAAATTACATAATAGTATTAAATACCAATTATAATATATATATATATATATATATATTAAAAAGCACACTTTAAAAAATTAAATTATTATAAAATATGAAAATTTTCCAATAATTTTTAACTCGTAATTTTTCTTTATAATTTATAAGTCATTATTATTAATTTTTTTTTCTCTATCAACTTGTGTAATAACTGATAATATCCTATAATTTTGTAAAAAATGACATTTTTTAAAAACAACTTTCTTAAAATGAAGTGTTCAAAAACCAATATTTGAAAAATGAATTTTTATAAATACAAAATTATTATTTTATTCTCTAATGTTGATCATGTTTTAAATCAAAAAATCATTTACAATTTTAAATTTATATTAAAATTTTCTAATGCTTAAAAAAACTTACTATACTTTAAAGAACATTATTTTTTGTATCCCTTAAATCATGCTATTATAAATTGTTTTTTTAGTTATTTTCAACTTTCTCGTTCCCATTTGAACGAATCTTTATATACATATATAACAAAAAAGTGTGTCCCCTAAAATAATGGGCCCGGACGGAGGTTGGGTCGTTTGCCCCTCTCTCGAGCTACCCATGGATCTATCCCCCGAAATGGTTGAGTTGCCTTGGCTTAACTAAAAATCATAATAAAACACTATTAAAATCCATAATTTATAATCACAAGAACTTGTCATAAACAATCTACACATATCACTACATTGCATGTAACAATGATACAGATTGGGAAGCAGAAGAAACCGTGGATGATTGTGTTTGGCTTGATGATTCTGTGTTTGAGATGCTACTTGATGATTGGTACTGAATCATGGAGGAGACACCATATAGTGACGACATTGGAGGTGTCAAATAAGATGCCACCGGCATCTTTGAGGGTAGAAGAGGAAGAGAAGCTTCAAAAGTCAATACTTTGATGGCTTGTCTCATCGATGGGCGATATTCCGAGTCTGGGTGCACACACCATAACCCAACAATCATCAACCGCTTGATTTCTTCCTCTTCAAAATCTGATCCTAGTCTAGGATCAACTGCTTCTAAAAGAGTTCCATTCCCGTAAAGCTCCCAAACCCATTCTATCAACCGTACTTGTTTTTCTTGAGCCTTGTACTCAATGGGTTTTCGCCCACATGCTATTTCCAATGCGACAACTCCAAAGCTAAAGACATCTGATTCCTTTGTCGCTCTGCCGGTAATTAAACATTCAGGAGCCATATAACCCAAGGTTCCAGCCAACATCGTTGTTTGGGAGCCTTTATCATGGTCAACCAGCTTAGCTAACCCGAAATCACCAAGCTTTGCGTTGAAATTCAAGTCCAACATCAAATTACTTGATTTAATATCTCTGTGTAAAACACATTGCTCCCATTCTTCGTGTAGATACAACAAAGCAGAGGCCAAACCATGTGCAGTTTTGTATCTTGTACCCCATGTCAATAAGCTCTTTTGTTTGAAAAGATGTGAATCTAAGCTTCCGTTTTCCATATATTCGTATACAAGCAGGAGCTCACCTTTCTGGTGACACCAACCAATGAGTTGCACAAGATTTCTATGCCTCAATCGGCTAATGATCCTCACCTCTGATGCATACTCCTTCATCCCTTGTTTGGAACCTTTTGACACCCTTTTCACCGCAATGTGTGTGTTTGAGTCCTTCAAAAAACCTCTGTAAACTCCACCAAAACCTCCCTCTCCAAGCTTCTCCTTCTCAGCAAAGTCACTCGTCGAATGAGCTAACTCATGGTAAGAAAATCTTTTAGGCCCGGTGCCCATTTCAAATTCGTTGTTCATCTCAACGTCAAAGGAATCTTCTTCTGCTTCTTGTTCCTTGACCTTCTTCTTATGCCTCCTCCACAAACCAAATGCAAACATTGAAAGAACCACAACTGTAACTGATAGTCCAACTATTAATCCCACCTTGCTGTTTTTGTTGTTCACGGGATCTGGCCCCGGGTTTGGTGGTATCCCGGTGTTTTCATCAATTTGTAAGTTGGAGCCATTAAAACTCCAAGATCTCACATTATTCTTTTGGAAAGCATCCCCAGTTGCAGCTGAAAACCCGAAAATAACCCATTCGGGCAACTCTTTTCTTAGATCAACCGTGTAAACTAGTCCATCTTGACGGATGGGTGTATTGTTTTGATAACCAGTGAAGGAAACACTAAGGTTATTAGAAATAGAATCGTACGTAATCCAAGCTTCACACACTCCACCACCAGTTATATTGCTTGACCATTTCTGAGACCTAATAGAAGTAAGATTGCTAATGCTGATACCCACATGATCACCCATGCTTGTATTCCTATCGAGCATTGGATCCCATTCATTTGGATACGTATCGAACTCTACTGCAACAAATCGGCTAAGCACCACTTGGGTCGTTCTATTTACTGGAAGCCCCATGGCTCCCCCTGTGTTTATTACGGAATTATCCTGAGCCAGAAAGAACGTGAGGCCATCAGCGTAATATGTTTGTCCTATTGAATCAATCACAAAGGTGAAATTGGTAGAGAAACTTGCTAGCTCACCAGATCTGTTGTCCCAAAGATGAAATTGTCTGACGTATGTCGCCCGTCCAGCTTGATACTTCCGAACAGAACCAATCTCATTTGGGGTCACTTGGATTCCCTCGTTGGATATGTAAGATCCTTCTGTAACTATGTCTGGATACTGATTTGGTGGACCAATATTTGTGAAATTGAATGTTAATGAAACCACAGAAGGAATGACAAGAAGAAGAAGAAGAAGAAACCAAGTGGTCATGATTGTTATACAAAATTGCTTTAAAATTTGTGGGTTTGCTTGAAGATTACATATTTGTCAAATTGAATGTTAATGAAGCCACAGAAGGAATGACAAGAAGAAGAAACCAAGTGGTCATGATTGTTATACAAAATTGCTTTAAAACTTGTGGGTTTCTTGAAGATTACATACATACATATATATATATATATATATATATATATATATTTAGCTTTTCTTGTTGAGTTGAATCATTCATGGGTTTGGTTTACAGGACTAACAAAATATTGTTTTAGTGATCTTTGAAAATTAAAACCGGTGACATGATAAGAAAATTAAAACCAAATGGGCTTTGTCATAACGGACTCTATGATTTTTCAAATAGAAGGTCATGGACAATGTTTTCAGAACCATACCGAATGTTGAACTTTACGCCTTACTGATTACTGGTCGGACCGGTTGGACCGGATTGAACCGGATAACATAATAAATATATAAAGGGATAATATCATATATCCATTTATTAAACATTAAAATTACATATATCTCCAATGTTAAACTAAAATTAGAAATATATTCACGTTTCAAAATTGTCCCTTAATAAGGAGAAATATGTGTATTGTTTTTAGTTAGTTCATTAAGGGTAAAATAGAAAATACATAATGTCTTTTTTAATACAAAAGCATAAACATAACATACCCAGTGAAATGTCTTTTTTAATTAAATGAATAAATATGTAATATATTTGGTTTAGAAAGGTAAAATATGTAATTTAGTTTTATAATTGGGTAAATATGTAATAAATGGTTTTATCAAGGTGATATATGTAATTGACTTATATATAAAAAATTCAAAAAAAATTATAAAATTATAAACACATTCAAACAAACATAATTAATATTCAAACAAACATAATCATGTTAAAAAGAATACAGGGTTTTATTTTAATGTATAATTCTTTGGATTTAGTTTAAAAAAAAACTTGAAATATGGTCCGACCGGTGAACCGGCTCAACGTACGGTTCCCTTGAGGACGGTTCACATGTTGTTTTTGGGCCGGTCTACCCACCGGTTACCGATCTGCTGGTCAGGTTCTGACAACATTGGTCATGGGGTTTTCCAAAATTGTTTCCTCTTTAGGTGGGCTACCCTAGGTTCAGGTGTTGCCACATGATCCGGATTCCGAGTTTTCGAAGTTGGTGATCTTCTAGATCCAAAGTATTGCCGGTAAAAAAAAAAATCTAGAGATCCGAATACGTCAAACTAAGATTTGGTCAGCCTTTTATATGCAACAGATGGTTTCATCATGAAACTTTCATGCTCCATCTAATCCTGTTTAATCCGTCAGGCAGCTTTGACTAATTTGGAAAGCTTTGACTAATTGCCAATTATCACGAGATTGATATTTTTGGATTATTTTTTTGTAATTTTTATCTTATAACGATAAGTTATTTTTAAAAAGAAATTAGTAACAGTTATATTTATAAAAATCTACATTTAGTAAATTTGGTCCCTTGAAAGCTAAAGCTAACAATACTATTATTAATTCACGGATGATGTTATATTAAAAAGTCTTATATCGATGAAAAGTGTGAGAAAAATTATGAACCATTAGATCTATAATTTAATTGGTGAAATTAAAGTTGTATTAAAATTTTAATGAAAGTATATTTTTGTCATATACACTTTTGTTGACTTTTTTCATGTCCTTCCATTTTTTAAATGATTATAACTTATATATACGATATTAATTTTTTTTACAAATTACACCATAAAAACAAGCGTTTTTTATTCTTTAAAACGAATATAATATTGTTATAGAAAAAAATATGGTTTCCTTCGTCTTGTATATTTGTAGTACGTCATTGTGTCTTTTTGTCTGTTTATTTGTTTGTCATTGTTTTTTAGTTTGCCAGTGTCTTACTATTTTTTTAAATGATAAGCTTTAAAATAATAATGGTAAAACAACACAATCACGTACTTTTTATATGTAAATCATAATGATAAAACAATAAATTCATCTAATACATAAATAAAAATGATAAGATAAAATCAAATATTAAAAAACATAAATCACAATGATGAATACATGTAACACAATAACCAGAAATATTCGTTACTAAGATAAGAAGTTTTGAAAAATAAAATATTGAAATAATACAATTGTGTACGTTTAATATGGAAAACATACAAAATAAATAACAAATTTATTAAATATATAAAAAACAATAACAAAAAGAAACATGAAATAAGTTAAAATGTGTAACACAATGATAACTGCATATTACACAATGATAATGAGAGGCCCCGATTCCCGGGAGTCCCCTTGGTTGGCAAAGCATCAAACCCATAGTACTTAAACCATAATCATACTATCCTGGCAGCGGAATGTAGAGTGACAACATAAAATATTACATAGATCTAAACAAACTTTTACACATAACCCTCTTCACTATAGTTCTATACACAACCAGTTTATGCCAGGGTAGTCTTCAATGTATGCCTCGAGCCTTCCTGTTATTTCTCTTCAATACTATTCAACCTGACATGCATGCTAAAACAAGTCAGCTTTCGCTGGTGAGTTCTAAGTTAATCTTTCTATAAACATAAAATCTTTATTATTCATAAAAACGTTAGCATTCACTGTTGACCGAAGTCAACAGTCTCAAAACTTTATAGAACATAATATAATTCACATGTATAACATACATGTCACCATAACATAAATACATTTCATACTGTACATAAAACCTTAGCCTTTGCCGCCGCCCAAAGTCAGCAGGCTTGTGCAGCACAAGACGCTTTAACTATCAACTCGTAGCTGATAACTCATACATGTATAAGATTTCTTTAACACCATCAACACGCAGATGATAACTCAAGCATGCCTAAGATTTCTTTAACTGAACTGGCGACACACAGTCGACAGACCTGTTCTTTCACAGGACTTCTGCCTGTTCTTTCACAGGACTTCTTAAACCATCAACCGAAATTGACGGCTCATATCGGTACAAGACTTCTTAACATACATCATTCATACATAACATGGTTTAAATCATTTAAACCATCATATCATACACGGTCCTTCGCACCGCAGTGCTCAGGTCTTGCCCAACCGCAGCCGGGACTTCAATATCACATTTCCTTCTCGACCTCGGTCGATGTCTTTTAAAAAAAAATCATTTCCTTCTCAACCACAGTTGAGACTTAAAACATTATTTACTTTAAAACATTCCTTGCCTGAAAACATTCCTTATCTGATCATAATCAGGTTGAAATCACTTTCATACAATAACTTTATAATAGGCATAAAACTTTCTTTACTGTAACATATTCTTTTATCCGACCGTAGTCAGTTAAAACAATCATTTTCATAAAATAACTTTTATAACATGCATATCAACCCAAAATGATAAAACATTTAAAATAGGGCAACAAAGAACTCACTTGCTCTATGCTTCCATCGTACAATTTTTGGCTCCTCAATTCTTATCTTACGTAACTGCCAATTTTCTAATAATATCAGTACCCTAATGGGATTACTTAGCGTATCTTTATATTTTCAGGTATTGACTCGAGTCTTTAATTGGACAGCATAACAGCTTATGCTTTTCGGTTTTCTTAAAAATACCTGGGCAGAATTTCGGCTTATAAAACTTTATTTTAGAGTTTTAAATTGGACAGAACCTCGTCTTATAAATATATATATTTTTATAAAATATTTGGGCAACATCTCGGCATACTTCGTGTTTTACAAAAATATTGAAAATAGCCTCCACGCATAATATTAGTGAGTTTTAAACAAACAATATCTCGACCATAGTAATTAAATAATTATTTTAAAATAAGAGTATAATAGGTGGTTACCTCAAAGTAGCTCGTACCAATGCTCGCTTAACAATCTTTGAACGAAATTCTAGTAACTACCGTACCCGCTCAAGGGTTTTAGGAGGGTATTTTGACAGAGTTTTGTTACTTAAGAAAAATGAAAATTTGATCATCGACATTCATCTATTTATAGACGAAGATTCCTTCGTTATTAAGAAAGAAAAATATATATATGGTTCAAATTGTTCGACGTATTACTTTCGAATTTTGACACATGTTGAATTGATTATTTTATTATTTTTTATTATTTTATTATTATTATTATTATTATTATTATTATTATTATATTATAATTAATTTAGCTTAAATCTTGTTTTTCTCTTATAACTTTTTGCATCTGATGTTTTAAAAACTTTCGAATATACCGTTGAAATCTACTAATTATTCTCTACATTTCTACCAAAGTTTTGTTGAAAACGGAGCAGGGTCAAAAATAATATATTTTAATATTCACGAGCTTATATCTTGTTCATATTTTATCGTATAACGGTCCGGCTTATATTAATGTGATCGTAATTACTTCAGGATTGTACATAAAAATTTCGAACCCAAACGGTCACAGAAATTCTGCACGTTATTAATAGGCTTTATAACGTGTCCATACATTATTCAATACTTTTAACGTTTATATCCTTTGGATCGTAATTACTTTACGACCGTTTATATAAATTTTGAACATAAACGGTTACTGAAATTTTTGCTTGTTCATTATTAGGTTGCCAAATTTCCGGTTGTTACAGATAACTACATATTACACAATAAACTGAACATAAAACACAATGATGAGTATATTACACAAAGAACTCAATGTAAAACACGATGTATATTACACAATGACCAGAATGTAAAACACAATGATGAGTATATTACACAATAACCTGAATGTATAACACAATGATAAGTATATTACACAATGAACTGAATGTAAAACACAATGATAAGTATATTATACAATGACCTGAACGTAAAACACAATCATAACTATATTACACAATGATCTGAACGTAAAACACAATGATGAGTATATTACACAATGACTTGAACACAAAACACAATGCTGAGTATACTACACAATGACCTGAACTTGAAACAAAATAATTGAGTATATTACACAATGATGGGTATTACACAATCTCCTGAACATAAATGACGAATGTATTACACAATGACTAAAATTTATTTTTCAAAAAATTAAGATAATTTATGTTTTTTATTATTATGAGTTTTAAAAATACGATGGTGAAAGAACTAAATTATGTACTTTTAGTACATAGAACATAAAAAATTAAATAAAAAAATTTATTTAACGCGTAAAAATTAATAAGAAAATAACACACTATGATATAAAAAATTAAACACAATAATAAAGACAAATTGCAAAATGACCTAAAACATTAAACACAATGAGCAAAAATACCCTTTTTAAAAAATTAGAAAAATATCACTTGTCAACCCTACAATCCTTCACATCCTTCTCAATAATTTCACCGTTTTTTTTTACTTAAACATAATCCAATAATTCATAAGTTCAAATCCATGAAAATATATCCAAAGTTAAAAAATCTCTAAACATAATTTATAAAATTAAGGGAAAACATCATACAAATGTAACCAACTTTCAGCTTTGTTCTACTTAGGTCACTCATACTTTTTTTGTTCCGATTAAGACATTGATACTTTTTTTGTTCCGATTAAGTCACTCATACATTTTTTTTTGTTACGATTAAGTCACTCATACATTTTTTTTGTTCCGATTAAGTCACTCATACTTTTTTTTGTTCCGATTAAGTCACTCATATGAGTGACATAATTGAAACAAAATTAAAAGTACAGTAACCTAATCGGAACAAAAAAAAAGTATGAGTGGCTTAATCGGAACAAAAAAAGCATGAGTGACTTAATTGGAACAAAAAAAAAGTATGAGTGACCTAATTGGAACAAAGCTGAAAGTTGGTTACATTTCTATAAAGTTACCTGTGACAACTGCAGTAAAAAGGTACGTCATCAATAACGAGATCACATTTGGTTGTTCTTGAAATCCATGGGGATTTGATGATTTTAATTATTACAGGGGGATAGTATGTGAAAAATGATGAACGTGGGCGAAAACCGTGCGCGAAACGGAGTTACGGATTGTCCGGAATCGAGAAACGAAGTTTCCGTCGAAAAATGGACGAAAAAGCCCTGGGGCGGTACGCCCCACGTCGTGTGAATATGTCAGGCGATGCGCACGGATCACGACAAAACGTCTGGAAGCTTTGGCACCCGCGCGGTACGCCAGCGTGGAGCTCCCGGCTGGGGTGATGCGCCTGGGGTCAGGATGACGCAACATTTGCTTAAAAAGTCGTTTTTCATCTAGAAACTCTAAATCTTATCCCATTTCGACGAACTCGGCCATTCCAGGCGAAAAACCAACTTTCACACCCTCAAATCTCAATTCTAAAGCTTTCCGGACAGTTAGATCGCGTCCAGGAACGTTTCTGCAAGTCCAGATCGTCATTTTACACACAGAACTCCGTCAGATTAGGTAATGATTCATTTTAACCTTCTAGTTTGGTTTTGATTGATTAGATCTTGATTTCAACCGTAATGATATAGTTAGGGTTGTTGATTATTGCCTAGATGATGGCTAGGAATGGTTTATAAATGAAGAACTCGAACTGTTAATGGTCAAAGCCTTGTTTTGAGCCGTTATAATGTCCGATTATCATGAAACCTTATTATGGATCGCAATGGTTTTAACCATTTGATTATAACAATGGTTGTGATTGTCCTGATCATTCTTTGGAATGATCAAGGACAAGGATTAACTATTTCTAAACCTGGAATCCATTGAGAAACCGTTTTGGGGACATAATCAACAACAATATTAACTTGGTTAATCTGGGAATATCCTGATTAAACCAACAAGTTATAAGTTTCTTAATAAGAACCTAAATCGTTATAGGTTCTCAGTTAACACATGTTGTAAGGTGTTTGAACTAAGGAAAGTTCTGAGAATCAGTTTAGGCTTAAGTAACTTATAGAACTCTAATGATATACAGGGTTAGAGTTCAAGAACCAGTGATACGCACGTTGTGAATTGTTATTGATTTGAATCAACTCAGGTGAGTTCACGAATCCCCTTTTATGTATTTTGGCTTTGAACTCGGGGAATGAGAAAACATAAAAACGTGTTTGAAACATTTTGTGAATTGTTTTGTGAAACGTGATGCCTGATTTGATCAGGTGGAACTTTGAAACATCTTATGAACTGTTTTGTGAAACGTGATGCCTGATTTGAGATCGGGTGGAATTCTGAAACGCTTTCAATATATGTTGTAAAACATTTGGTTGAAACACGAGACGGTGGAGAAAACATATGACCAGGCTTGTCGTTATTTCTCGGGTTACATATTTGTCGCTAAGTCCCCTATTCTGTAACCGTTAACCGTGGGGGGGCGTGATTATTGAGAATAGATTCTATTTGTGATTGACCATCCTCGCCCGTGGTTCGTAGCTAAAACCACGACTGGATGTCGAGCGGGCGCTCAATAATGGGAGAAACGCACAATGTCTTGCGACAAAGACATTGGGAAAGGGGCAAACACTGAAACGCGTCAGCTCGGTTACGGGAGCCCTGGAGTTATAATTGGACTGCTGGTCAGAGCTGAGAAACACGACATTGTTGAAAGAAACAATGTCTGCACTGAAAATTCAATATTTTATACCCTATTTGGGACATTAACATTATTGAACTCTTTTTGTGCAAACATTTAAATATTTTGTGATACATTGTATACATTTTGATAGTTTTCTTTAACAAATAAACATGTGAACTCACCAGCGATATGCTAATTGTTTAAAACCATGTTTTCTCAGATGCCAAATGATACAGGGTGTGTAGTGATACAGGGGGTGGAGCTGGGAGTTCAAGCTTGGGAGGAGTATAGTAGAGTCTATTAGTGACAGACTCATCAGTGTGATATAACGTTTAGTATATATATATATGTGCAATAGCAATACATATATATTTGTGAAACTCTGGTAAAACTGTTATTACATTAGGCTTGTGGCTAATGTAATTGTATTATTGCACTATACTTTAGAAACATGTATGGTTGTTGTTGTAAATCATGACTGTGAAACCTTGACGTCACACCGTACGCTTCCGCAACGATCAGGGTGTGACATTACCCCCTAAAATTAAATATGAAGCAAAATTCTAATAATAAATTGGGTGAATCTTTATACTAATATATGGAAATAAATTAGAAACATGTTAAATACATTTTTTTATTAAATAACAATATTAAATACTATTTATGTTATTTATACATTTATAATTCATAACATGTTATTAAACACCATGCTTTCTCGAAAATTTTCGAATACAAAATATTTTAAAACCGGTGTTTCTTAGAAAATAAAAGTTATATAAAATAATTAAAAAAAAAGAAAATTGAAAAAAATTCAAAGTAGAAATTTTCAAGCAACTAGATGTTTAAAAATTTAATATTTTTTCAAAAGCATTTTTATAAGATAAAAAAACGAAATGCTTCAAAATAACAAACTTTTTAGAACATGCAAGATGAAAAATATGATTTTATTATTTTATTACTTGGATTATTTACTTATACATATTTTCATTCCTATTTTATCTCAAAATATCATTTTCTAATTTTAAAATCTAATTATGGTATATTTAATATTTTTTATTTAACTTGTGTAATATATGTGTATTAGCCTGTAATTTAAAAAAAAAAAGATTCATATTTTTTCAAAACATATTTTTTTAAAACAAGATGTTAAAAACAAATATTAAGTAAACAAAAGTGTAAAAAATGATACTATTATTTTATAACTTAAACTACTAATTTATGCATAATTTATATCATATATATGTTTTACAAAAATGTGCTATAATTTTCATGGGATCTGCACCAAAGGCATGTTCTTACAAGGATTTCTTGAATTGCCAGCCTCTTAGCTTTAATGGAACCGATGGAGCTATCGCACTTATTCGATGGTGCGAAAAGATGGAAACAGTATTTCGTGTCAGTAATTGCCCTGAGGAATGCCGAGTCAAGTATTCCACTTGTACTCTGAACGGAGCAGCTCTTACATGGTGGAACAATCATGTTCAAGGTTTAGGCATTGATGAAGCCTATCAGATTCCTTGGTTAACACTGAAGCAAATGATGATGGATGAATATTGTCCACGAAGTGAGATCCAGAAAATGGAAGAAGAATTCTATAACCTGAAAGTGCAAGGGAATGACATTGCCAGTTATACTACTAGATTTCATGAGCTGGCACAACTTTGCCCAACGATGGTCACTCCCGAATATAAACGAATAGAGCAGTATCTGAAAGGGCTTCCTCCAAATATTGAAGATATGGTGACTTCTTCTAAGCCAGATACCATACAAAGTGCAATCCGGTTGGCTCATCGCCTGATTGATCAGGCAGTTCGTCGTGAAACCTTGGGGATGAAGGTACCTGAGGAAAATCAAAACATTGTTAATAAACGAAAATGGAATAGCAACCTACCAAATCAACCACAAAAGAAACCGACTCACGTTAGAGTAAACACCGCTATGACAACTGATAAGAAAGTCTACGAGGGAAGAATTCTCAAGTGTGAAAAATGTGGATATCATCATGGGGGTGAATGTGGATCCTTCACGTGTAACAGATGTGGGGGACGTGGACATTTAGCGAGGAACTGTCGAGCTCCTGCACCTACATCGGTGACAGATAGCAGAAGGGACAATAGGAGTTGTTTTGAATGTGGTGTTGTAGGTCATGTCAGGAGGAATTGCCCAAAGCTAACAAATCAAGGTGGCAACAATGCTCGAGGTAGGGCCTTTGTTATTGCAGCTGGAGACGCCAAACGAGATCCAAACCTCGTGACGGGTACGTTCTTTGTCAATAATCATTATGCTTCGGTTCTATTTGATACTGGGGCAGATAAGAGCTTTATGTCAACTGAATTTAGCACATTAATTGGAGCTAATCCAACTGCATTACACGATAGATACACAATAGAATTGGCCAACGGGAAATTGATTGAAACTAGTGGGGTAATTCAAGGGTGCACGTTACAACTAGGGGAACATGTTTTTGATATAGACCTTTTATCGGTGAAACTGGGAAGTTTTGATGTGGTTGTTGGCATGGATTGGTTGTCCAAAAACAACGCAGAAATTGTATGTTATCAAAAGGTAGTCCGCATTCCACTCCCAAGTGGGAAGACTCTCTCGATTCATGGTGAAAGGAGCGGTAAGGCGTTACAAATCATCACCTGTATGAAAGCCCACAAGTACTTACGAAAGGGATGTCAAGCAATACTAGCGCATGTCATGGAAAGGCAGTCAAAAGATAAACGACTAGAAGATATACCAATTGTACGAGAGTATCCAGAGGTATTCCCAGAAGATCTGCCTGGATTACCACCTAACAGGCAAGTTGAATTTCGAATTGATTTGGTGTCTGGTGCAGCACCAATAGCTCGATCACCGTACAGACTAGCCCCATCGGAGATGCAAGAGTTATCTAACCAACTACAAGAGTTGTTGGACAAAGGTTTCATCAGGCCAAGCTTCTCACCGTGGGGAGCACCTGTTTTGTTCGTAAAGAAGAAAGATGGAACCTTTAGAATGTGCATCGATTACCGAGAGTTGAACAAGCTGACAGTCAAGAATCGATATCCGTTACCAAGGATAGATGATCTATTTGATCAGTTGCAAGGTTCCAGTTTTTATTCAAAGATTGATCTATGTTCAGGGTATCATCAGTTAAGAGTCAAGGAAGAAGATGTTCCAATCACTGCCTTTAGAACCCGGTATGGCCATTATGAGTTTTTGGTTATGCCGTTTGGATTGACGAATGCCCCGGCAGTTTTTATGGACCTTATGAATAGGATCTGTAGACCGTACTTGGATAAATTCGTCATTGTGTTCATTGACGATATACTTATTTATTCCAAGACCAAAGAAGATCATGAGCACCTCAGGCTTATTTTGGAGTTACTAAGGGAAGAAAAGTTGTATGCCAAGTTTTCCAAATGTGAATTTTGGATGAGAGAATTACAATTCCTTGGGCATGTAATAAATAAAAAGGGAATACATGTTGATCCTGCCAAGATTGAAGCTATAAAGAATTGGAATGCACCCAAGACTCCGACAGAAGTACGTCAATTTCTCGGTTTAGCAGGATATTATAGAAGATTCATTGAAGGTTTCTCCAAGATAGCTTTACCATTGACTGCATTGACGCAAAAGAATAAGAAATTTGAATGGAGCAACCAACAAGAAACAACATTTCAATTGTTAAAGCAAAAACTATGCAGTGCACCTATTTTGTCACTACCTGAAGGAACAGATGATTTCGTTGTATACTGTGATGCATCACATCAAGGATTGGGTTGTGTACTGATGCAGAAAGACAAAGTCATTGCATACGCATCCCGGCAGCTCAAAACACATGAGAAGAATTACACTACGCATGATTTAGAATTAGGAGCTGTAGTGTTCGCACTCAAAATCTGGAGACACTACCTTTATGGTACAAAGTGTACTATTTACACTGACCATAAAAGTCTTCAGCATATTTTTGATCAAAAAGACTTGAACATGAGACAACGTCGCTGGGTGGAGTTACTCAATGATTATGATTGCAGTATTCGCTATCATCCTGGCAAGGCAAATGTTGTCGCAGATGCTTTGAGCAGGAAAGAGCGAACTAAGACATTACGAGTGCGAGCTTTGGGAATGATTATTCAAACAAGCCTTACTACTCAAATTCGAAATGCCCAAATTGAAGCTCTTAAGGAAGAAAATTTGCAGAATGAATCCTTGCGATGCTTGAATAAGAAATTTGAGGTCAAGACTGATGGAACTCGATACTTTGCAAATAGAGTCTGGGTACCAAACTTTGGAAATATAAGGAGCTTAGTGATGGATGAAGCTCACAAGTCTCGATACTCTGTACATCCGGGTTCCGACAAAATGTATCACGACCTCAAGGAGCTATATTGGTGGCCTAACATGAAGGCTGACATCGCACTTTATGTTAGCAAATGTTTAACATGTTCTAGGGTTAAAGCCGAGTATCAAAAACCGTCAGGATTGTTGCAACAACCAGAGATTCCACAATGGAAGTGGGATCAAATTACAATGGACTTTGTCACGAAACTACCCAGAACTTCTAACGGCAATGACACCATCTGGGTAATAGTTGATCGTCTTACAACTTTTTAGTTTTAATCTAAATGTTTGTTTGTGTTTTCACCTTGTCCCACATTGGTAGCTTTTAAGAATTTAAGTGAAATAGAGTGATTATAGAAGAAAACACTTCAAAACAAATAAATCACCTTTTGACATTTTTGGTACATTTGACCTTTTATGTTAGTATTTAAAGTCACTTTTAGGTAACTATCAAGTTAAAAAAATTGCTTTTGTTATGGTTATCACTCAAAAACGAACCATGCAAACCTTTAAAACATCCGACTTAAGTGTCATGTTTTCCGCTGCAACGCGCGGGTACTAGGAAAACTCCTCACTTTGGATAAAACTAAGAAAACTCCTACTAACAAATCAATTTTTTTAAAAAAAATTTCATGATTTTTTTATTATTAGCTTAGAAATGTTATAAACAAGAATTTTTTTTTTAATAAAAATATTTAGATCACGAAGTTACGTATATGTAATCTATAAAGTTACATATATGTAACTTGAAAATGTAGTTTACAAGTTACATATATATATTTTTTTTCTTTTTGTTAACAAATATAACCTTATAATAAAACAAAATGTAAAATAAAAAATGAAAAACGAAATTGATTAATAACAATTGTGATTAGTTTTCTAAGTTTTCTCAAATATGAAGGTTTTCTATGGAACCTCCCCCTATATATATATATATATATATATATATATATATATATATATATATATATAGTATTTGGTTCAAATAATAACCCACCATAATTGTGTTAACCAAATAACTCAAATCCAATGGTTTTAAATTTCCTGATTTAATAAGATTTTGCCAAGTGTCACTACCCATTTTAAATTAAAAAAAGTATCCAAGTCATTTCACTTAGTATAAAAAAGTCAGATTTAATTAGAGAGTGACAAGTGTCACACTATTAAAAATCTATCCATTTTCCTTTTTTTAAATCAAAGTTTTCCCCTTAATTTTTATACACTTATAACTTTTTTATACTATGTTATTTTTTTTATAAAAATTACACCATTAAACTCGTTATATTTTTCTCGTTAATTCCATAATAGTCATGCAAAATTTTTTTTGAATTATTTTCGAGTGTTCGTAATTACACCAACGTAACGAACAATAAATACAATAATTGTAACACCCCGACCAATGGCAGAATCATCGGAGCGTACAAGTGTAGATTGCTTAAAAGCACAGGGTGTTTATTTCAATAAGTTCAACCCAATCATTATCATAAGTTCAACTTAATAATCAAATAACATTATACCATCCATTACATAATAAAAGGAAATACTAAATCAAACAATCAAATTCTAAACATAACAATAAAACTAAATCCAATCTCTTTTCATGCTTAAGTAGCGTTTCCACCTGAAACATGTTTAAATAAAAAGGTCAACTATAAAGTTGGTGAGAGTCATTGTTTTGACTCGATAAATAGTTCAACAGTTTCAAAGTTATCGTATGCAATTCAAATGAAACAAGGTAAACTAGGCATTCATGTGGAAACAAAACCGATAAACAATTAGTTGTGTCACCTTTAAATTCTATCTCAGCGGTCTTTCAACATGTATAGAATCTACTAAGCAACTAGTTGTGATGCATGATCAATTGTCGTAGTTGTATGTGGACTTATTGCCATTGCCATGAGTTTAAATTGTGGACTTATTGCTATTGCCATGAGTAATTGCAATCAAGCTAGTTTGCGACATAAAGCACATAGATTCACACAAGTTCACATATAGAATTGCATAATAAGATAAAATACATGTTTCACCCCCGAGGTTTTGTAAACAAACACAAAATAAGAAAAGGGGAAAATGAAACTCACCTTGATTTGATGAGCTAATAACAGCTAACTAATGCCAATTTGTGTAGTTCAAGCAATACACGTTATCCTATATTATTAATTCAAGTATAAGCTACTTTAGCTATAACGTGCTTGGAAATTCCTAATACAATTGCAATACAGTTCATGTTTAAATGTTTAAATATTAAAAGGTTTTGTAGGAAATTCTACCTTTTAATCATTTTGATATTTATTTAAAGTTTAATTTATATATAAAAGTAATTAATAACAATTTATATTGTGAATATAATAGCATTAATAATAACTGTTCTTAGAAATTTGTAATACGGTTTGTAGGTTCTATTTTAAATCTTAAACAATTTAAAATAAACTAATAGTGTATTAGTTAATACTTTGTTTGATAAAATAACTTTAATAACAAGTTAAAATTTATTAACTAACTTTATTAACAACTGTAACATTTAACTTTAATAGTATAAAATAATAACTAGTGATATTTATATAATTATTTTCAAAATAAATTATATAATATAATATTTAAATGTGATAATTTTCTTATCATTTAAATCAACTCTTGATGATGTTTATTAAATAAAACTATTTACAAAAAAATAAAAATAATAATAATAATAATAATTTTTAATATCAAGTATAATGTTTTAACTTTATAGGTATTTAAATGATATACTTATTAATTAAAAAGTATTAAATAATTAGATTAAATAAACTATTTGCAATTAAATTTTTTTTATAAAAAGTATCATATTTAACTTTATAAATATCTAAATAATATTCTTATTATTTAAATAATTAAATGAATAACTAAATGTATTTTGTATTTTATTTGTATTTATATATATATATTTTCAGCTTATTTGATTTTATAACAGTTTTTATGCAATCAGAAAAAAAACTAAATAATTGTATTTTAAAAACATTAAAACCTGTAAAAAAAATGTACAACAACCTATTTTATAAAATTTTTTTCCAAACAACCCGCCCCAGCCGAGAATCGAACCTGCGACCCCTCACATTATACACCCACACACTACCAGTTGATCTAAGCAGCAGATGTGATTTATGCCCGTTTTAATTGTACTTAAGATAGGATTAAATGGTTCCCCAATTCCCTTTTACACAAAACGAGCCCTAGTTTATTCAGCCTTTAAATTCACACGATTTCAAACCCGATCGATTGCGAAACCATGGGGCTTTTATTAAGCAATAAAAACAAAGCTAATGCTGTAAAGATTACTAACCTTTGTGTTTGATTTACTGGATTTCGACTTGTGGTTCGAAAACGTCTCAGCCGCACCTTTGAGGCTTGATTTCGCGATGTAAAGTGCTTCTGGATGCGTTTCTACTTTACAGAAAGATTCGTGGGACTTAAATGAACGTGTGGGTCGATTTAATTTGATGTTTATGCTCGTTTATATAAAAATTGAATCAACCGATCGATTACGGGTTTTTAGGCTTCAAGTTCGTACCGGTTTTGACTAAGATTCGAAGAATTGGTAGTGGATATCGATCCCATGATGTTCGGATTTGTTTAAAGTTCGAATTTGTTTCGAGTTTATCTACTAAAACGAGCTGAGATCCGCACGGGTTGAAGATGATGTTAAATGGATACTCATGGGGTGGTTTTTGGGTGGAGAAGAAGAAGATGGGTAAAAATAGGGGTGAGCATATTTTAACCATAACCGAAAATAACCGATAACCGCACCGAACCATAACCGATTTAACCGAAACCGAATTTAACCGACGGTTATGGTTAAGCGAAGCCATTAACCGAACCATTCGGTTATGGTTATGGTTAAGGCTAATCATTAACCGACTTTAACCGAACCAAACCGAATAATGTATATTTGTTTTTTTATATTTATATGTTTGTATGTTTTTTTTAACAAGTTATGGTGTAATTCAAGTATAGAAGGTGAATCTTCACTTTATACTATATGCAAATATTATGGATTATATGTGAAACTAAATATAATAAAAAATGAATCCGAGTTCACGTCGTTTTACTTTTTTTTTTTTTCACACATCACAGTCACTAGAAAGTTTTACAAGCTTCACTAAGATTTTCATCATTAATATATCTATAATTCACAAGCATCTTTACAAGTTTTTCTTAGTTTTTTAACAATTCCGTTATTAACCGAACTTAACCGAAACCGAGCCGTAACCGGTGGTTAAACGATTATTGGTTAACCGATCAATTGGTTATAGTTATTGTTAAGGATTTAGAATTAACCGAATTAGCGGTTTGGTTATGGAAATGACTATAACCGCACCGAACCGAACCACGCACACCCCTAGGTAAAAATATAAGTTTGGGGTAATGTCAGAAACAATCCCTCACCTTTTTCTTGTAATTCTTAACTTTACCGTTTGACAAAACTAGTCCTCAAAGTCTTAAAACCCTTTGTAAATGTTATAGAACTAGTATTTTGACCCGCCGCATGTTGCGGCGGCGTCATAACGGTTAGTAATTAAATTTATACTATCGACTAAAAACATATAGGGATAGACTTTTAAGTGACGTCTTACAAAATTTATGAATGGAACGTAAAATTATAAGAGTTAATCATAAAAGTTTTAATATTAAGTGTATAAATAAACTTTTAACTCTACAAACTTAAGGAGAGTCAAATCGACGCTCTACGAAGTCTAGGGATAGAGCATAAAAGTTTAGAAGTTAAACATAAAAGTTTTGATATTGAGTGCAAAGGTAAACTTTAAATTCTAAAAGGTAGTTGTTATAAATGTGTTCGATTGGACTAATGAGTATTCGATTTTAATAGTATACTCCTAAGGAATATGAACTCAAAACACAAATTGTTAATTTATAAAACTAAACCATAAAAAAGTTACGTTTCTCAATTATAATTATCATTCTCTGTTTAGAAATATTTAATTATTATTATTATTTAATTATTAGTATTATATAAATATTTTATTAGGTAAATAGTTTGTGAATTAATTACAAATAAAATATATGAATATTAAAAATATGTGAGTAAAGTATGAGGGAGCTTTAAAAATAAGAGTTCAAAGTTCAGGGTCAAAAGTCTAACTTTTGATTTAATTCAAGTTTGAGACCCCCTTTGTTGCGGCCTGTGGTCGTAATATCGTTGCAATCTTTTGAAGCGCTTTGATCAACAGTCGTATTTTGAAGCGGTTCATTTAAAAAGAAAAGCATTCCAGAAGTAGACACGGATGTAAGAAAATTTTATTTTTAGTTAAGTAACAAAAGAGGTAAATTAGAAATTTGAGAAAGTTAAAGTAATATTTACAAAGCTTTTTTTGAAATTTAAGGAGTTTTAACTCTGAAATCATATGATGAAGATTTAAAGTTTAAAGATCAGTTGCAACTCGAAAAAAAAAGTAAAAAAAAGAGAGATTATTAAAAATAGTTAGAAAAAAGATGGGAGAATATGAAAAAAAAAGGTTAAAGATAAAAAGATTAGGTTAAAAAATGATGAATTAATTAAAAGAAAAATGCAATTAAAATATTTAATATAAAAATATAAAGAAGAAAAAGAAAAAAAAAGAAAAGAAAAAAAAACCACGTCGGCTGGCCACCGACGTTGGTTTATATATATATAGGTAATTTATGAACTTAATAAAGTCTCAATACTTGTCTAAATAAAACATTTATATTTTTAAAACTTGATTTTATTATTATTATTATTATTATTTTATTATTGTTATATATATATATATATATGTTTACAAATTCTCATTAATACATATGAAATTACATAATTAATAGAAATGTCACAATAATTTTCTCTCATTTTTTCAAAATCTATCCATCTTTAAAATGTTTTACAAATTATTTTGAGCGTTCGTAATTTTCTCTTCTTTTTTCGAGCGTTTGCAATTACACCAACGTAAAATCTTTCCATATCGTTACAAATTATTTTTTATTACAAAAATTAGTTCATTAATATTTTAAAAAATTAAGAACACTTTGAAAAAATACAGCTCCTTACATCAGTGTAATTACGAAAACTTTTTAAAAATTCAGCTCGTTACATCAGAGTAATTACACCAGTGTAAAAAAATTCATTTCATTACGTCAGTGCAAAACGTCGTTGCATCAGTGTAAAACGTCGCTACATCAGTGCAAATTACGAAAATTTTAAAAAAAATTGACAAAATTATACTTGAATTAAAGATAAAAAAGTGACAAATTTAATGGTGAAATTTTTATAAAAAAATAATAATGTATATAAAAGTTATGAGTGTTTAAAAAATTAGGGGGTAAACATTTTTTTTATAAAAGGAATCAAGTACACCCTATCAAATGTGAAAAATACCCTTAAACAAATCTCATCCACATGTTTTTTCCAGATTTAATATGGACCACTCATTTTAAATCACATTATTTCAAGAACCAATCAAATTTAGGAATGTAAACGAGCCAAGCCGATCCCGAGCTCATTAATTACGTAATATTCTTGACTAGTTTTTTTTTTCCGGATGTTCATATTTACATCAACGTAACAAGTATAAACATAACACATTGTTTGTAACGAACTGTAACGAACTTTCACTACTACAAAACTGGGTATTTGCGACGAAATTTTCGGTCGCAAAGTTGTCTCAAATAACCATTTGCAACTACTTTGCTATCAACATAGCCGTCACAAAAACCTTCGTAGCTAATACTTTTTTGCGACCACAATTGCGACGGGCAAGTATTTTGCTACCGATTTTAGCAACGAATATTCTGGTCGCAATTAATGCGACGGATTAGCGACATGATTTTTGCGACGGGTTTGCGATAAGTTTTTGCGATGAATTTGCGACAAGTTTTTTGCGACTGTTTTCCGACAAGAATTTTACAATCATTTTGCGACAGGTTTTTTGCGACTAGAAATTTGCAACAACTTTGCAACTAAGATGCTTGCGAAGAGTTTGCGACGAATTTACGACCATTTTTTAGCCATTTTACAAAATAAACATATACGTAAAAAGATGATAAAACCTGCAAATAATCTACAAAATTTTAAATAGAACCTACTTTATAAGCATCAAATATCCAAAAACATCAAACATCCAAAAACATCAAATATCCAAAAGCAACAAATAATCAAAAACATCAAATATCCAAAAACATCAAATATCCAAAAGCATTAAACATCTAATTTGTCTTAACTAGGCAATCAAACATCCAAAATAAAGTGGTTTGGTCATGTCCTAACTCGATGACGGAAGGTTTTTAGTCACAACTCTTAACAGTGACTCAATGCTAGCCATTCTCTCAAGCATAGCCTCTTTCTCGGCCTTTTTCTTCTCTTTCTCAGCCTTTTCACTTTCCTTTTCTTTCACCAACTCCTCTATAATTTTGTTTAACCTTTGTATCTACAATAAAAAAACATATGCTTTGATTAGTAAATAAATATTAAAACTCAAATACACTAATACACCCATAGATATGTTCACACACAATTGCAGTATTACAAAAGAATATAAAAAACATATAAATAATAATTAACTATTTTCTACTCACTACATATTCAATTATTGTCAATCTATTATTCTCAATTTTGACATCAAACATCAAATTTATAAAACATACCTCAGAGTCTTGTCTCTCATTTCTACAAGAAGAACTGTCACAAGATGTAGATTGTGTGCATGTGATAAACCCTAATGGGTCACTTATACAGTTATACTGCTAAGGCCATACAATTTTCCTTTGTTTTTTCCTCCGGTCTCTTGTGACGCACGTGACCACAAGGGTTCGTCAAAACGAGGATGTTGGCTATCATCTTCCCCGTACTTCTCCACAAGAAATCCTTTATATATCTCCTGATATACAATAACAAAAAATCTTAATTACATATTATGGATCCCCTTTATTACTTCAAAAAATCAATGATAATCACAATACCTTACAAATGTATCATAGGATCTTTGATCAACCCACTCATCCTTTTGTTGTTGAACATCCTCTTCTAAGTCCAAGTCATCAATTATGGGTTAAATTTAAGAACCCTAATCATATCTAATCAATCATAATATAAGCATGAACATCAAATTATTATAAACATGAACATCAAATTATTATATATACTTCAAAATATAAAAATAAATACTTAAACAAATTAGTTCTAAATAGCATGTATGAAGTGGTAAATATCACATAGCTGAACTCATCCGTTTAATACTTTTTTACATGCAACATCTATAAAAAGCAGTGCACTCACGATTAAGGCACATGATGCATCACTATAATATTGTTCACAAGCATCATCATTCTGGATACATGACATCTGGTGTGGGTATATTTGTAGGGAGATAAACATAACTCATTCATAAGAGATTTTATTCAATGAATTTTCATGAGAACTCGTCATCTTCCATCCACAAATAAACAACTCAATCAAGTATCAAAGTTGCTTCAAACATGAGCATAAAATAGACTCACAATCAAACAAATCAACTATTTTAAAAATAAACGGCTATTGACCCATAGCAGCAGTCACAATTTCATCAAAATATGCAAGCAATCAACTGTATCAAAACTACAGGTTCAACATATCATTACTAGCAAATTCTAGGAAACGTTCCTGTAGCATGGCAGATGTAAGTTAAAATACTTGCTTCATGCTACATTTATGTATTTAGTTGATAATCTATTGGTTTTTTTTTAATAATGATTTTTCACAATGTAGGTGTTTGACAACAAGGAAAAGTTTTATTTTAACTAAAAGTATTGCCACAACTAACTTTGAGCATTCATATATATTTGATTTTTGTTTTAATAAATTGAAGGTTGATATAAGCACAATGCTTGAAGAGGCAGTTCAGTATGTCAAATTCTTGCAGCTCCAAATCAAGGTAACCAAAATACACACACACACACACATATATTATCCTAAATAAATTTTGCTCTTAGAAATTGTATGTTGAACAAGAAATAAATCAATTATGACACAACTATAACTTCATCGATTGACTCTGTATCATAGAAATCACGTTTTAAATCCACATATAAAACAATCTAGTTGTCCATCATAGTTTAATACACAAAACACATATTCATATAACCACACCAATCAAATATATCAAAACTGAACAGCCATTGACCAATACATCACATGTCGCTCTTCATAAAACTAAGGTAAACTACTAACAGATTGTTTGAACTTTTCTTAAAACCTAATTTTATAAGATCTGTGTTGTACCTTGTGCTTAGATGGTGATCAAGACTGAGCAGAGAAGAAGCTGTTGAAGACCGGAAGAAGTCGGAGAGGGGAGACCGGAGAGGCGACATGCAAGACGTCGCAGGCGATAGGGGAAACCGGAGACTGGATAGGCAACGTCAGACGCGTCAGGTGCGGACGGAGAACGCTGCGGCGGAGACGGGAAGCCGGAGAGGCGGGAGGCGGGAGGCGAGAGAATGGTGACTGCGTGAAATCCTAATTTGAGAATTCAAATTTTTTGGATGGCATTGAGTGACGATGGATCTGCTATGTCATATTGAAGTTAGGGTTTTTTGAATTGGGGGAGGATTTTTAAATTGAAGGGTAAAAATAGGAAGGATGTTTGGACTCTAATGTCATATAAATACATATACGTGCATTTTTGCAACTATTTTACGACCAGCGTTTTGCGACCATTTCTCGACTATAATTTTTCGACTATTTCGCTACCATAACATAAATTTCATGAATTTTACGACTGTTTCGCGACGTGAAATTTGCGACGGGATTGCGATGAAACTTTTGCGACCGTTTTACCACCAAATTTTTTTTGATTTACTTGTAATTTTTTTCTTTTACTTTTGAGACTTTTTTGCAACCAAAAATTAATAGTCGCAAATTTTGTGACGAGTTTGCGACAGCTCTCAGCCTGGTCGCAAAATTTACGACAATTTTCTTTTGGTAGCAAATCAATCAGAAAATTTGCGACTATTTTTTTCGGTAGCAAATTTCGTCGCAAATACCCAGTTTTGTAGTAGTGTTTGGTTTACGTTGTTGTAAATTAAAAATGAACTACATTTACGATGTAAATTAAAGTGAGCCTAACATATTTGTTACATCACTGTAATTAAATAATTAATACAATGTAACCATATTTATTTACAACAATGTAACTATATTTGTTACATCGTTGTAAATAAAAAAAATGATACAACATAACTAGGGGTGTTATCGAGCTATTTTGTGTAAACGAGCTGAGCTCAAGCCTTAATGAGCTCGGGATTGAGTCGGCTCATTTACACCCTAAACGTAACCCGTATTTAATTTACGAAAATGTAAACCAAAATTAGTTACAATTCGTTACAAATAATGTGTAATGTTAATATTTGTTACAGTGGTGTAAATACGATCTTTTGAAAAAAAAATAAAAAAACTTAGTCAAGACTATAACAGAATTAAAGAGAAAAATGAGACGAGTAAAACGGTGCAATTTTTATAAAAAAATATTATAGTATAAAAAAGTTATTGATGTATAAAAAAAGGGGGGTAAACTTTAAATAAAAAAATAGATATCTATTATATATAATAAATCAAAATAAAAGAGAACACATGTCATTAATATAAACTATTATCAAATTAAATTTTCCGCTTATCTCTCTTATTTAATGCATCATATGCATTAAATAATAATATTAAATATTGAATGCATATTTATACATTTTTAAATTAAAAATATTTTTTAAGACATTAAAAATATATTAATATAAAAAATACTTTTCTTTTCAAAAGAAAAATTATTATAAAGTAAGAAATATTGAAAACAGTTTTTTAAAATAAAATTTTTAAAAAAACAAACATTGTAAAGGTAATATTTAAAAAAATAATATTATTATTTTATTACTTAAAGTATTTAATCATATTTTATTTTAAAAAATCGACTTATACTGTAAATATTTTTATTAAATGAATACATATTATTTTTGTATTTAACCCGTGTAATACACGGGATACTAAACTAGTATTATAATATATTAGAAGATTACACATGTCATCACTAAATTAATTCTAGCTTTTAAAAATTGTGCAAATGACTAAAATACCCTTCTGTATTTAAATATGAAAGATGACACGTGGTACAATCCTGTACACTCAACTTTTTGATTAGCCATTGGATTTGAGTTAATAAGTTATTGCTCTATCCATTGGTTATTATTTGAGCACAATCCTATATATATATATATATAAAGAAATAGTTAAGTGATAAGGCTATTGAAAGACAATAAAAAAAATTACCTTGGCTTGTGTGCTATCCGAAGTAAAAAAAAATTAAACGCTTGTTTGTAAGTTGAGTATCTGTTTCATCATATCTTTTATATATGTATGTGTGTGTACATACATACATACATATATATATGGAAATTATAATTTGAAAACCATGTTTCAATGAAAAAGTTGTGAAAACCAATTTTTAATCATTGCAGGAATAGATGAGTGTATGAGATTTAACAAGGTGTTTTTGATTTATTTAGATAATTCTTTAATATTAAAAGAGGTACAAAAAGGGTAATTTACGCATATGTACTTTAACCCAATATTTTATCATTTCAACCAAAAAAGGATGTACTCTTTCCGCAACCCACACCTCGTTTTCGTCAAAAGGTACATAAGGTACAAAAGATGTAATTATGACCTGTTACATCGGTTAAAACATTTTAAAATTCCTTGAAACCGATTCTAAAAATGTAGCATATACGTAACATAAGTGTAACTACGACGCATGTCATACATTTTGAACACATTTAAAAAACATTTTACTAACAAAATCAATAGACAACTTCTATGAAAGCATAACAAAAGAACAAGCACCGTAGATGTTGTTTTAAACCATAATTAACATTAATAACAAACCAAAAGCACATGATATCCCCTACTTTTTTACATTCAAGTTAGTGGAATCGAAACACTTTGTCTTACAATTACATGAATCATGTCCAATAACCTAACAAGTCCTATGTGTAAATCATATGTAATATAGTTGTTCCTAGTAAAAGCTATCTAAGTTGTTATATGTAAACCTTGTGTAACAAACATAATTTATCTGTAAAACACATGTAATATAGTTGTTCTCAGTAAAACATATGTAATATAGTAAAACAAAGATTTTGACGAATCATTCTCTTTGCATCTACCTCATGCATCTTGTTCTTTCTAAGAAGACTAGGGATAATATCAATGAATCTTGGGCATATAGGATGATCTCTCCAACCTACCTCTGTAACAACATGTAAGTTATACATATAACATATGTAAAGCCATGTGAAGTGACAATAATTGTTATGTAACAACCTAAAAAAACATTACTAACATCGGCAAACATTGACATATAAGTAAAACAAATGTAACACAATGTGTAATAATTGTATTTTATACGTACTCAATATGTAACAAAGTTGTTTGAGACAATCAATATGTGAAAATGTTATTTTATCTATTATATTAATGTGAACTACAATGTATAACACATGTTACAAGACATTCCATCTATTTTTTAAGTAATGCATATGCCTAACTATGAAAAAAAACTGGCATGCAAAAAGCCATTTTATGTGTAAAAAAAGTGACACTAAATGTAAAAAACGTAAAACTACTTCGGTTGTTGATACTTCATTTGAAAGGGGAAGATCCACATAATCTTCGACATCAGCAAGAACATCAAATGGGGTTTTACATAAATAACCTAGTATTATTAGGGTTACCTAAGAGTTTTAAAACATAAAAAAAATTAAAATTTACCACAATTTGATGGGCGTTCACTACGTTTTTTGTAGATCAAGGGCAATGGAACGTAACCGTCATCTTCATCAACACTTGAAACAATGTTTAATGGATGTACTGGATTATGAAAAAAAAAAAGATGATTAAAAAAATAGCAGAAAAAGTAAAAAAAAATTATACTATATTAAAACAAAGAAAAAATGTCACCTTCTAACTCTGATGTAATAAACGATTTTTCCTCGTATCTTGTAATCAAAGAATCAAACGTGTTAAGTTCAAAGAATTCATGCAAGAGAGAGAAGTTTTAGGGAATTGAACACTCATCATTATTTTAGGAAAAAAACAGGTCAAAGACCTTTAAATAAAACATATAACGAATAAATAAGAGAAATAGTGTATATTGAAACTAACAACAAAAAAATAAACCAAAATGTGAAAATGATATTTTTGCAGTTAAACTAACGTCAACTAAACCGTATATTACACGTTACAACACCTTCCATTTGTTTTTTTTACTATTACGACTGTGAAAAAAATTGCAAAAATATGACCCTAAATATTAAAAGAACGTAGAACTTAGCTGGTTAGAATAACATATGCACGTTTTAGTTCTATTTATTTCATTTTATAAATCAATAACATACAATCTTTTAAGTTTTAGATTTAAAATATTAGAACAACTATATACATTATTCAACTCATTTACTAATGCATTTATACATTATTCAATAATTGTAACAATAATAATTGTAAGTATAATAATTAAATAATATGTAACAATTATATGTAACTATAATAATTGTAAACTATTTGGTGACGTAGAAAAACATGAAGCTAAATACCAAATATATATATTTGGTGAAGTGTTTTATAACAAACTAGATTATTACCCCGTGTATTACACGGAATAAATATAAAATATTAAATTGTTAATACTGATAATTTAGATATCATAAAAATAATATTTTGATATAAAATGATTATGTTACGTATTAATAAATACTTTAAGTAGTAAAAAAACAATTAAAAGGTTTAATGAAAATTTTATGAGAGTAAAACAACTTTGTTATTCTTTTATTATATAGTATAAATGTTTCAAACCAATAGTTTTATGAAAATTTATATGTTGGATATCATATCAACCGTTATTGAAATTATTATGATTTAAAAATTATAAATTTTATTTTAAAATAAGATATAATTGGAACTTAATTATGATTATTAAGTTATAATAAATTACTAAAATTATAAAATTTATATTTTTTACATTTCATTATATAATTTAATTATTTAAAATTATTAACATTAAATAGGAGAGGGAGTTAATAAAATATTATTGAATGAGAGATGAATGTGGAAATGACAAGTGTCAAAAATTAATAACAAATGAATATGGGAGTGACATGTGGCAAACTTGTTATTCTTTTATTATATAGTATAGATATAAAATGTTTTTAAGTTTTTAGTTAAGTAGATGATTGATATAATGTGATTTAATAATAATAAACACTCCTAATAAAAGAGTAACTCAAACGCCACATGTCTTTTAACCACCTTGTCCACCTCAATAAGATGACATGTGTCACTCAAAGACCATTGCCACCTAGAACAATTTGACAAATGTCATAACCATAATCAAACTTGTAATTTTTCATAAATACCCAATTATTAATTTATTAAAGGAAATAAATATTAAATGATTTTCAAGTACTAGAAATTTTTTTCCCTCTAATCTCTCCTATTAAATACTAATTTACTTTTATATTGAATTCAATATTAATGATTTTAAATAATTAAATTATACAATTAAATATCAAATATATAAATCTTCTTGTAAGAAAATTTCAATTATTTAATATCTTAAAATATAATTTTATAATTCTTAAATTTTTATTATTTGTAATTTATTATTTTTAAGTATTCATAATTTATTATTTATGAACAATATACAAATCTTCATTAAAAATTGTTTATAACATATTATATTTGTTCAACTCATGTAATACATGTATTTTAACCTAGTATATCATCAAAGAAATAAACTTTAATGTGATAATTTTAAAAGTTTTTTAAGTTTACTTTTAAAATATATTATTTTTAGTTGTGTATTAACGTTAACGTGTTTATGTAATTGATAAATATAAACTCTATTAAAATCTAAATTACCCTTTACATTTATCATGTATGAACTTGAATTTCAATTAATATTAATACATATAAAAAATTAAGAATCAATACTTGGATTTTTTAAAGAATAAATTAATATAATAGTTTATCAAATTACCCTTTCGAAAGATAACACTGTTCTTCCGAGACATATTGGACTTTAGAGAGTTGAGGCAGGGACTTAGATAGTAGTAAGATAAGAAAGCATTCATTCATAGTTTCATATCGATAATTTGGTTATTTGAGGTCTCAAATTTTGAGTGTATAATAAAAAGAGAAATGGTTGTATTATATATATATATATATATATATATATATATATATATATATATATATATATAGGGAAGGGTTCTAATGCTAATCCACTTTTAGAGCGATAACACATTAACTTTGCCAAAACGAAGCCGAATCTTGAATTTTTTTTTAAACATCATTGTAACACAATTTGAACACCATGTTCTTTTATGAGTTTGGACTAATTCATCACCGTTTGGGCTCTTACAGTACTGTAAGTGTTTAAATATTTAAAACTTACGGTACTGTAGCACAAAATTACAACGATGATATTTTTTAAACGGTGATGAATTAGCCCAAACTCATAAAAGAACATAGTGTTCTAATTGTGTTACAATGATGTTAAAAAAAAATTTCAAGATTCGGCTTCGTTTTGGCAAAGTTATTGGGTTATCGTTCTAAGAGAGGGTTAGCATTTGATCCCAATCCTATATATATATATATATATATATATATATATATATATAAAGCATGTAATTGAAAATTTATGAAAACATTAAGTAATATAAGCCAACTTTAACCATTAAACACCAATCACAAAATTAAAAAAATGTCACAAGCAACAATACGAGAGACAAATTGAAAAGAACATTAAAAAGATAACGTCTCAAGAAACAAATCAAACTTTTCAACTTTTGGAACTATAAGTGTAATCTTGGAAGCCACGTCTAACTTCTTTTCTTCATAAACAAATATATGCAATTTCTTGTGACAGACGAAATCATAAGTTTAGGTTTGACATTAGAGAATGCATTTGAATTGTCCCTGGTAAAGGATTTAATTGTCAACAAACTTGTTCTTTGTTAGATTGATTCTCAGACTTGGTCTCTTAATCAACAAACACACATTTTCCTTCATATACTTTTCAAACCTGAATAACCATTTTTTTTCAAAACATGTGCCTGAAATTTATTGCCCTCATTACTATATGAAACATATTACATTACATTACATTTATTAATCAATAACATTCACGGATGAAAAGAATAAATATATTTTTAAAACAAACCTCTTCATCTGTTAAAATCATCTCGATTGAGTAGTCCTCGTTAAGTAACTTGCGGTCAGGTTGACGTCACTTTCTGAGTATTCGGACCTTTATTAGGTAGTCATCAATCTCTGGTGTAGCAACAATTGCGTCCATTGTTAAGTAAAAAGTCTATCTTGTATGCTTGAAAATGATGTTCTATTGATGTCCGAATAAGGTTTATTTATATGGCATACAGGTAAATGAATTTAAGATTCTAAATTTAGTGATGATCAAAATAATAAATACAATGATCTTGTATTTAAATTAGGCATGATTTTAACAGTTACAACTTGGAATCCGTAATTATATAAAATGATGCGCAAATTTTATTCACCAATTATACCTGATTTTGGTAATTCAGGAAAGTTGAAAAATAGATAAATACTTAACTCATATTCAGAAGCGTGGGTTGTAAGCCATTAATGAGAATTTATGATTCGATCGGTATAGTCAACTAATAGTTTGAAAACCAACTAGGCATTGCCTTAATGGTACCTTAGGATTTCTTTCAAACGGAAGGTCTTGGGTTCAAAACCCCCCACAACGAAATAGGGGTCTGAGGAAGGTTAGGGGTTTTTCCAGTGGAGTTTTCTCTTGGGGTGATTGTGGCGGCTCATGGGAGGTCCAGGTAACTAAACCTTGGTGACATGGCCTGAAAATAGTGGTTTCATACGATTGAGACATTCGTCGTTAAAAAAAACTAATAGTTTGAAACAATATTGTAAATTAATTGTTTCTATAAATAATGAATATTAAAAAGTAAAATTCAACGGAGTTAATATCTCAATAATTGGTAAAATTAATCACCTAAAAATTTGAATATAGTAATATTTTAAAGTAATTTGCCATTACATTAATTAAAATGAAAAATTATAGTAAGTATTTTGTCGATATTTTAAAAATATGTTGCTTATGACTTGGTTAACATTCAAGACATTATTACAATACATTACCAATAAAATTTAAATGTGAAAAATCAAAATCTGTCAGCAAATAGAATATACTAAACACGTAAGTAAGGTTATTTTATTATTTAAAAAAAAATCTAAAAAACGCACAGTGTCACATTCTTATCGTTGCGGAATCGTACCGTGTGACTTTCAAGGTTTCACAGTCATTGTTTACAACAAAGGGCACATGTTTCTATATTACAGAGCAATGTTAAAAGTACATTAGCCACAAGCCTAATGTAATAACAGTTTTAAGTGAGTTTCACGCATATATACAATGCTATTACGCATATACTATGCTATGTATCACACTATTGAGTCTATCTCTCATAGACTCTACTATACGTCTCCAAAGATTGAGTTCCCAGTTCCACTCCTGTATAATTATGCATATGAGAAAACATGATTTCAAACAATCAGCATATCGCTGGTGAGTTCATAAGTTTATTTGTCAAAAATGTATGTAATGTATCCCAAACGAATCAAATGTTTGCATAAAAATAGTTAAATAATATTTATGTCCCAAACTGGGTGTAAAACATTGGTATCCAGTGCGAACATTGTTCCGTCCAAAAATGTCGTGTTTAGTTTCCCGATCAACTGTCCAATTATAACTCCTGGGCTCCCATAACCGAGCTAACGAGTTCAGTGTTTGCCCCTTCCCAATGTTCTTGTCGCAAGACATTGTGTGTTTTAGCCTTATTGAGCGTCCACTCGACCTCTGGTCGTGGTTTTAGCTACGAACCACGGGCGTGTATTGTTAATCACAAATAGAATCTATTCTCAATAATCATGCCCCCCACGATTAACGGTTACATAATAGGGACTCAGCGACAAATGCGTAACCCGTGAAATAATGACAAGTTCGGTCATGTGTTTCTCCCCACTGTCACGTGTTTCAACCAATTGTTTTACAACGCTTTCGTTTTCATGTTTCACAAAATGTTTCAAAAGTGTTTCAGTGTTTCACATGATGCAAATCAGGTTTCATGTTTCACAAAATGTATCGAAAGCGTTTCAGAGTTCCACTTGATTTCATCAGGTTTCATGTTTCACAAATGTATCAAAAGCGTTTCAAGGTTTCACCTGATCAATCAGGTTTCATGTTACAGAAAATGTATCGAAAATGTTTCAAAGCTTCACAATAATCAAGATGTTTCGAATGAATTTTTATGTTTTCTCATTCCCCGAGTTTCAAAAGCCAAAATACAGAAAAGGGGTGTGACACCTCGTAAATTACAGGTTAGCATTACTTTATTTTAAATAATAATGTGTATTATTATTACTTACGTGGCACCAGAATAATTAATATTTAGTGTGACACGTGGCACAACAGTCCAAACACACCGATAATTCGAGGAATTATCGCAAAACGCTCGCACGTGTTTGGATAACGAACGTTGGTGAATTACACTGACCACAATACACTTTCACTGCACTTAGGTTCTTGGGAACCTGAATGTGTTAAAACAATGCTTATATGTCGAGAAACGATGATCGAAATCTTGAAACACGCGAAAATCGGTTCGAAACAACAAAATTGGGCCTATTGGGCTCCTCAGAGACCCATCGCGATACGTGAAGGCCCACATGAAGGAGCATAGCTGTAGGGGTGTGCGTGGTTCGGTTCGGTATGGTTATGACCATTTCCATAAACAAAACCGCAACTTCGGTTAATTCTAAATCCTTAACCATAACCATAACCAATTGATCGGTTAACCACCGGTTACGGCTCGGTTTCGTTTAAATTCGGTTAATAATGGAATTGTTGAAAAACTAAGAAAAACTTGTAAATATGCTTGTGAATTATAGATATATTAATGATGAAAATCTTAGTAAAGATTGTAAAAACTTTCTAATGACTGAAAATGTGTGAAAAATAGTAAAACCACACGAACTGATATTCATTTTATATTATATTTAGTCTTACATATAATCCATAATATTTTCATATAGTAAAAAGTGAAAATTCATCTTCTATACTTGACTTGCACCATAACTTGTTAAAAAAACATACAAACATATAAATAAAAAAAATATATATATTATTTGATTTAGTTCGGTTAAAGTTGGTTAATGACTAGCCTTAACCATAACCATAACCGAATGGTTCGGTTAATGGCTTCGCTTAACCATAACTATCGGTTAAAGTCGGTTTCGGTTAAATCGGTTATGATTCAATGCGGTTACCGGTTATTTTTCGGTTATGGTTATATTATGTTCACCCCTATCTAACACCCACTACTTTGATAACATTTAGGGGTGAGCACGGTGCGGTTCGGTGCGGTTTTTAGCCCCCACCATAACCGAAACCGCTTAAATCGGTTATATGAAATCCTTAACCATTCGGTTTTGGTTAACCGCAGTCAGTTAAGATCGGTTTTGGTCGGTTAATTTTGGTTAACCGCATATTTTGTTCAGCTTAATTTAAAAAAAAAAACCCTGTCATATCACAATACATATAATTTGGGAAAATCTTTTACAATCTATCATGATAATATTAATCAAAAGTTCGCACAATAACAAACATTCGAATAGGCCATTACTAATATTAGACTACAAGAATTGGTCCATTAACAAAAATTTGAATGAGCCATTACTAATATTAGACTACAAACATAATACATTATACATGCGGTTCGGTTATATTCGGTTAAGTGGTTCGGTTTTGGACATATTCGTTTAATTCGGTGCGGTTACGGTTATTTCGGTTAAGTAATATAGCTTAACCGCAACCGAACCGCAAATTTCGGTTAAAAGAAAATCGATTAACCGCACCGTCGGTTTTCATTTGGTTCGGTTTTTTCGGTGCGGTTAAGTCGGTTAATTCGGTTTTAGTTCGATTAATCGGTTTTTCTGCACACCCCTACATAGCGGTACGCGATGGATGGGTGGGCAATTTGTCACACCCCCAAATTCCCACGTGCGGTGTCAGACCGCGCGGGTGTGACGTTGCCAGGATCACAGCTCATGGTCATATAGAACGACTCTATATGAGTTGCACACACATATAGTTTTGCAAATGAACATGTTTTAATACTAATGCAGCGGAAAATGTTTAAGATAGCATAACAAAATTAAGTTGCAGCAGAAAGTTAAGATACACAGCGGAAATGTAATTTGTTAACAGACACTACAAAATCAGTATTGTTTTAAAAGACATGTATCAAAAGCAAGTCTAGGACCAGAGTCTATATGCAAGCCAGACTCCTTAGTGTCTCCTCGTGCGCATCCTAGCTTGTAATCCATTAGTTGCCTGAGAATACATGTGAAAAGTGTCAACTAAAAAGTTGGTGAGTTCACAGGTTTAGACATACAGTAAATCAGTAAACAGACATATATTGGGTATGTTAAGTTTAGTTGTTGGATCTACGATCCGTGGAGTGTGTCAATTCATCTTACCGAAACTCGACTGTTTCCGTTTGCCTCCGCGGGTCATCGTTGAACGGTTGAACCCGACATCAACATCGAAATTACACTCGTTATGACCTCCGGTCAACATTGGTGCCGAGTGGGGCTAGTCAAACCTAGTAGTACTACGTCATTACGACTCGTTTGTTACACAACTAACGGTAAGGATACGTGAGGACTTAATGCGATAATAGTTACACTCAAAATAGTTTTACAACATACCAGTCATACATCTAAAACAGTTGCAATGTAATTCTCACCCTAAGAGTTTAGTAAAAGCAGTTAAAAAGTAAAAATGGGGCTGTAAAACTCACCTGAGTTTAGCAGAGTATTCGTACAGAATAGTGTAGCTCGCCGGCTAGCAGTTACCTATATCACATCGGTACTATAAGTTTGTGTTTACATACACGTGGGTCTCACAGGACCGTGTTAGTTTTTAACAACTCTAAGTTGTCGTGTGGGTCGTGTCGGCCGTGTTTGACCGTGTTTGACCTAACGACCCGTTGGTGACAGTTTTAGTTCAAGTGCTCGTGTAACGTGCAATTTAGTGTCGAGTGATGTGTGCGGATACCAAAGTCAAATCCGTGAGGAAACTTACTATTTATAGTATGTTTCTATTTTGGGAAGGTTCCCACATTAGGCAAGACATGCTAGAAATCATATTCCGATTTTTCTAATATGCATATTTATCCTAAGTGAGCATGTTATCACATAGCACATAGTTACACTTAATCGGTTAAGCACGTCTCGCGTGTAAAAGTTACTAAATATGGAAAGTTCGCATAACACATCGTCTTAGTTATCATTAATCATTTTAAACATGTTTCTAAGACCCGTGACATTATCATGGCAACTCAACTTAGCCAAAACGGGATATTATGAACAAGTCATGCGAACAAAGTTTCTATTTATGGAAACTTGTGCCCAATGCACATATTTTCCTTATTCTAATAAATCATAATACCTAATATCATCATGTTAAGCTCATATAATCATACCAATCATGCTATAACCTCAAGTTAATCATTCACTAGAAAATTTGTAACAAAAAGTTACAATTTATAGCAACATCTTCATAATCATAACTTTTAATAATTCTAACAACTCATATGCATCAATTACATCATAAAACGTCCTTTTAAGCATAAATCATAGATTTAAACACATGCATGTGGTCATCCTTTTACTTATTAACTGTTTTGCTAAACTACTGGGGTGAGATTACTATGCAACCGTTTTAGATGTATGACTGGTATGTTGTAAAACCATTTTCGAGTGTAACTTTTATCGCATAAAGTCCTCACTTATCCTTACCATTAGTTGTATGACAAACGAGTCGTTATTACGTAGTACTACTGGGTTTGACTAGCCCCACTCGGCACCAATGTTGATTGGAGGTCATAACGAGTGTAATATCGATGTAGATGTCGGGTTCAGCGATGACCCGCGGAGATAACGGAAACAGTCGAGTTTCGGTAAGATGAACTGACACACTCACGGATCGTAGAATCCAACAAACAACTTAACATACCCAGTATATGTCTGTTTACTATTTCTGTCTGTCTAAACCTGTGAACTCACCAACTTTTTAGTTGACACTTTTTGCATGTATTCTCAGGTAATTGAATGGATCCCAAGCTAGGATGCGCACAAGGAAGCTTTAAGGAGTCTGACATGCATATAGACTCAATTCCTAGGCTTGATGTGTTATTTCTTAAAACAATTGCCTTTTTGTACCGTTTGATACAATTTATGTTTTCAGCTGCAAACTTATATTTACTTATGATATTATAAACATTTTTCGCTGCGTATTATGGAAACTTGTATTATTTTACCAAACTGTATGTTGTGTAACTCATATAGAGTCGTTCTATATGACCATGAGCTGTGATCCTGGCCACGTCACACCCGCGCGGTCTGAAACCGCACGTGGGAATTTGGGGGTGTGACAAGGGGTTTGTGAACTCACCTTAGCTGATTCAAATCAATAACAATGCACAATGTTCGTATCACTAGTTCTTGAACTCTAAACCTGTATGTCATTAAAGTTCTATGAGTTACTTAAGCTTAATCCGACTCTCAGACCTTTCTTTGACGTTCAATGTCAAGGACATTACAACTCAAGTCATCAATCTTATCTCAAAATGTTTAATCAATTTCCTTAACTTAATATCGCAAAAAGTGTGCTAACTGCGACTCGTTGGATTAATCAGGACATTCCCAGATTAATCAAATTGGCATGGTTGTTGATTATATCACCAAAACAATTTCTCGATGGATCCAGGTTTAAGAATTGTTATTCGTTGTCATTGATCATTCCAAAGAATGATCAAGACAATTACAACCATTGTTATAATCAAATGGTTAAAACCATTATGATCTATGATATGGTATCATGATAATCGTACATTATAACGGCTTATAAAACTGAGGTTTCGTATACTTGTTTTGGACAGAGTCTCTGTTTATAAAAGTGAGGTTTTCAGGTTTTAAGTCAGAGAGAACCTCGACTTATATTTCTTAAGTTTCCTGAAAACAATTGGGCAAAATCTTTGCTTATAATTGTTTGTTTCCCAAAAATTTGTCAGGCAGAACCTCGACGTGTTTTTGATTAAAACCAAACAATTAATCATAATCTTATTATATATAATAATAAGATTTAAAACGAGCATTATAACGAATTGAAATTATATGAAACGAGATTTTTACCTCACAGAAGTTCGACGGTACCTCGCGTTGAACACTAGGGAATTGGAGGGGTTAAATGTGGGTATTTGGAGTTGTAGGATCGAGATTTGAGAGTTGGAGGTCAATTTTTCAATCGTTTGGCCTGGCCCCAACGTTTGGCCTAGAGCGGATAGCCTGGCCCCAACGTTTGGCCCAGGGCAGTACGCCCGGACTTAGTAGCTTGCATGTCTGCCACGTGGCGTGTTCGAATGCATTCTGAATGGTTTCTTGTTTTCTCGATAAATTGAGCATACGAACTCCGTTTTAAGCGCTATTTTCGCCCACGTTCACGATTTTTCGAGCTCTTTCCAACCATTATAATTTCAAGACTTGAAGATTTCAAAATATCTGATCTCTTATTTAACACTATATTAGATTCAGTGTATCTTAAAATCGGAGCCTCGTTTTGTGATTTCGCTTACACTCATTCTCTTAATTTCAGTGTTATGATTCTAAATACTGATGTGTCATCAAACAAATGGGGATATTTGAGTTTCATCTGATCTTCGCGTTCCCAATTAAATTCCGGTCCTCGCCTTGAGTTCTAACGGACCTTTACAATTGGGATGCGACTTTGTTTCAACCGTGTCACTTCCTGATCCATGATTTCCGCTGGTTCCTCTATGAAGTGTAATTGATCGTAGATTTGAATTTCTTCCTGCGGTATCACTAGTGTTTCGTCTGACAGACATTTCTTAAGATTCGATACATGGAATGTGTCATGCACCCCACTGAGTTCCGGTGGTAGTTTGAGTTTGTACGCAACAGGTCCAACCTTTGCAATGATTTTAAACGACCCTATGTATCGAGGTTTCAATTTTCCACGTTTTCTGAATCTTACAAATCCTTTCCAAGGTGAGACCTTCAACATGACGCGGTTTCCAACTTGGAAAGTCAATGGTTTGCGTCTCACATTAGCGTAACTCTGCTGGCGATCTTGTGCTGCTCGTAATCTTTCTCGAATTTTGGAGATTTTATTTGTTGTTTCTTGAATAAGTTCTGGCCCCGTGAGTTGACTTTCACCAATCTCGGTCCAACATATGGGTGATCGACATTTACAACCATACAATGCTTCAAATGGTGCTGCCTTGATGCTCGTATGATAACTATTGTTGTATGAGAATTCGATCAAAGGCATATGTGTATCCCAACTACTTCCAAAATCAATCACATATGCTCGAAGCATGTCTTCTAGAGTTTGGATAGTTCTTTCACTCTGACCATCCGTTTGAGGATGATAAGCTGTACTCATATCCAAAGGAGTACCCAATGCATCGTGTAGGGTTTGCCATACTCGTGAGGTGAATTGGCTGTCTCGATCTGAGATGATGGAGGTTGGAATACCATGTCGAGAAACTACTTCCTTGATATAAAGCCTCATGAGTTTGTCCATTTTATCAATTTCTTTCATAGGCAAGAAATGTTCAGACTTTGTGATACGATCGACTATTACCCAGATAGTGTCATAGCGACTAGAAGTTCTGGGTAGTTTCATGACAAAGTCCATTGTAATTTGATTCCACTTCCATTGTAGAATCTCTAGTTGTTGCAACAACCCTGATGGTTTTTGATACTCTGCTTTAACTTAGATCAGGTTAGACACTTGCTAACATAAAGAGCGATGTCAGCCTTCATTACAAGCCACCAATATAGTTCTTTGAGGTCGTGATACATTTTGTCGGAACCCGAGTGCATAGAATCGAGACTTGTGAGCTTCATCCATTACTAAGCTTCTTATGTTCCCAAAGTTTGGTACCCAGACTCTATTTGCAAAGTAGCGAGTTCTGTCAGTCTTGACCTCAAATTGCTTATCCAAGCCTCGCAAGGATTCATTCTGCAAGTTTTCTTCCTTAAGAGTGTCAAGTTGTGCATTTCGAATTTGGCCAGTAAGATTTCTTTGAATAGTCATCCCCAAAGCTCGCACTCGTAATGTCTTGGTTTCGCTCTTTCATGCTCAAAGCATCCGTGACAACATTTGCCTTGCCAGGATGATAACAAATATTGCAATCATAATCATTGAGTAATTCTACCCAGCGACGTTGTCTCATATTCAGGTCTTTTTGATCAAAGATATGCTAGAGACTTTTATGGTCAGTGTGAATAGTACACTTTGTACCATAAAGGTAGTGTCTCCAAATTTTGAGTGCGAACACTACAGCTCCTAGTTCCAAATCATGCGTAGTGTAGTTCTTCTCATGTGTTTTGAGCTGTCGGGATGCGTATGCAATGACTTTGTCTTTCTGCATCAGTACACAACCCAAGCCTTTATGTGATGCATCGCAGTACACTACGAAATCATCCGTTCCTTCAGGTAGTGATAAAATAGGTGCATTGCATAGTTTTTGCTTTAACAATTGAAATGCTGCCTCTTGCTTGTTGCTCTATTCAAATTTCTTATCCTTTTGCGTCAATGTAGTCAATGGTAAAGCTATTTTGGAGAAACCTTCAATAAATCTTCTATAATATCCTGCTAAGCCAAGAAATTGACGTACTTCCATCGGGGTTTTGGGTGCATTCCAATTCTTGATAGCCTCAATCTTGGCATGATCAACATGTATGCCTTTTTGATTAATTACATGCCAAAGGAATTGTACTTCTCTCATCCAAAATTCACATTTAGAAAACTTGGCATATAGCTTTTCGTTCCTTAGTAACTTCAAAATAAGCCTTAGGTTTTGCTCATGATCTTCTTTGGTCTTGGAATAAATAAGTATATCGTCGATGAACACAATGACAAATTTATCCAAGTACGGTTTACAGACCCTATTCATAAGGTCCATAAAAACTACTGAGGCATTCGTCAATCCAAACGGCATAACCAAAAACTCATAATGGCCATACAGGGTTCTAAAGGCAGTGAGTAGAACATCTTAATCCTTGAACCTTAGCTGGTGGTGTCCTGAATGCATGTCGATCTTTGAATAGAAAATGGAACCTTGCAGCTGGTCAAATAAATCATCTATCCTCACCATGCTTTCGGGTCCATGCCCTTAGGAGGATTTTGCTTTGCTCTTTCTGTGTTATCATATCCTCCTTATTTGTCAACATTGTTTCTTCAACTTTGTTTTCTGGTCTTTGTACCGGTTTGCACAATCAGGTTGAATACCAAGCTTGATTCCATCCCAATATTCGGTATTGTGATATTGTTGCAGATCGAAATAATGCTATAAAAGTTGATATGATTAGAAAATAACCAAAAATATGAAACCAATATACAAAGAACATTAGTTAGTATTCTAACATGGAGAGTTGTGAGAATAGACATCTTGACATCTCCAGGAACCTCCTGCCAGCTACGATAGTGGAAAGGAGCATGCCTATCAACTTCATTAGATATCAACCTTATAAACAACTGATAGTTTTCTCCAACAGCTCTATACATGTTAGATGAGTAATCGAACTCAATTGGAAGTAGTGTACTTCCATTCTTTTGAAACTTGTCGTATAAGTTTAGGTTTTTTCCATGGGCTCTTCTTTTGCTCGGTTTAGCTACATTAACACATTAAATTAAAAGTTACTAAATTGAATAATATGTTCAAGGAGATTAAATATATATCATACTAGAAACTTACAAGACTCGCAGCTGGTTGGCACCCTATAAGGATGCCTATGTGGAGGTTCATCACCTCCGTCACCACCATGATACCCTGCTACATCCACCATTCCTTGGACAAAAGCAAATAAATGTTAACAATTTTAACAAATGCAACAATGCAATATTGACAATATTAACAATTAATAATAAATACAACAATGAAATAGCAAAAAATGTTAACAATTATAACAAAAGTAAATAACTATCATACATTTATGCGAAATCGTCACTACAATAATGTGTGTCTATTTCATCAACATCTTCATCATCCTCATCTTCATCATCATCATCATCTTCCTCTTCATCATCGTATTCTACTTCATCATCATCAACGAAAATCTTATCTTCCACACCTTCACCTAAAGGTGCCCTCATAGGCAACGGGCCTAAGTCAACTACTAAGTTACAATGAAAATATCGAGTTTCTTGCGAGACATTCAACTCAACATTAACAACTAAGTTATAATCAGATGATTGGTTGTCGTGTGATATATCTACTTCATTAACCCCACTCGTAATTGGATGATCCCAAAGTTTTCGATGATCAACATTTTCTACAACCCTCCAATTACCGGTTGTTCGAGAAGGATCTTGGAGAAAAAACACTTGTTTAGCTTGTGTAGCTAAAATGTATTGCTCGTTAACAAACCACTCACGGCTAACATCAATTGCAATAATATTATTCTTCTTAACAAAGCGTTTACCCGATTTGTTGAACCATTTACAACGAAATACTACAACTGAGTAACCATTTACATAGTTCAGCTATATAAACTCCTCTAGTTGACCATAAAAGTGAGTACCATCTTCCCTTATTGTAACAACACCATTATTCTGAGTAGTGAGACGGACATCACGATTGTGTACTCAAATCTAACATCATTGACTATACAATCCGTGTACACATATGCATTCAATGGGTCATGTGCCAATGACTTTAATTCATTGGACAACTCCACGGACATTGATGATGATGACGACGACATATTTGATTTATATCGAAACCATGAGGAGAATCATGTTTTTAGATCACGTTCGGGACTTGGATGTTTACCCAGAACACGAATGGGAAGGCTTTGTTATTGTTTTAATATTTTTTCATTACTTAACTGTTTAGGAGTATCTCTGGTCTCCTTTTGGCCATTAAATAACAAATTATCCCTTAATTTATGATTCTTAGTAAACAATCGTCTGTGACCAACAAAAGCTATCTTATTAGTATAGGGCACGACGGTGTGTCCTCGTTACAAGTAGAACATGCTTTATAACCTTGACCACTCCATCCAGACAAGCTACTACGGGCAGGATAATCATTAATAGTCCACAAAAGGGCCGCACGCATCGTGAATATAGTTTCAGTGTGTGCATCTCTCATTTGTACTCCATCAGTCCACAACGTTTTCAATTCATCTGCCAAAGGCCTTAGGAAAACATCAATATCCTTTTTAGGAGATTTAGGGCCAGGAATTAGCAAAGTTAACATGAAAGAAGACTCTTTCATACATAACCAAGGCGGTGTATTGTATGTTGTCAACACCACCGGTCACATACTGTAAGTCTTACTCATGTTACCAAATAGATTAAAGCCATTTACAGCCAAACCCAAGAGGACATTCCAGGGTTCCTTAGCAAAATTAGGATTTCTGTTATCAAATTCTTGCCATGCCTTTCCATCAACCGGATGACGCATCATACCATCTGTTGAGCGCCCAGTATTATGCCATATCATATCTTTCGCGGTGAATCTAGAATTAAACCTTCGTCGAAGACGTGAAGTTAAAGGAAAGTAACGCAATACTTTTTGTGCTACTTTCTTTCCCTTTGTGTTTTTGTCAACCTATCTGCTCTTATTACAAACTGGACAATTTTGCATGTGAGAATTCTCTTTCCAGAATAGAGCGCAATCATTAATGCAAGCATGTATAGACTTATATCCTAAACCAATTTTTCTCAGTTTCTTCTTAGCTTCATAATGTGATGCTGGAATCTTATTTTCTTTCGGGAATGCAAATCTTAAAAACTCTAAAATTTGGTCAAAGGAACTATCAGTCCATTTATTTATAACTTTAATATGCATTAATTTTGCCAAAAAGTTTAGGGATGACATCCAATTACAACTAGGGTATAGCTCAGTATTAAGCTCCTTAAATAATGCGTCAAACTCCGTGTCTAAACCATCTCCATACTCATTTACATTTTCGTCATATGTATTTTGCTCAGCCATGACATCATCAAGTGCATCAAACATCTCATTATTTGTTAGTGGAGGATTATATGTGTTCGAAGCCCACAGTCTTTCAATCTCTGAAACATTAGAATATTTCTCACCATGATATACCCATGTTGTATATGACTGTAGAAAACCATGGTCATGTATGTGGGCATAAATTGTAGCCAAATTCTGGAGTGATCGATTAGAATTGACACAACTTTTACATGGGCAATACCCTTTACCTTCACCATGGACATGGTTCTTTGCAATCTCCATAAACTTATTAAGACCATTTAAAAAATCTGCACATCTCCGGTTTCGCAAGTTAATCCAACTTTTATCAACTTCCATGTTAGTTATCAACACATAAACCTAAACATGCATATCTAAATGAAATTTATAAACACATAAACATAAACATACTTATAAAAAGTCAATGTTACAAATGCAAATGAAACAACACATACAACATACCTAAACATATGCATACAAATGCGTTGGATCGGGTTGTGTATCTCAACACAACGCTTTCACAAGTAATCTTTGAAGTGTTGTAAAACACATCTGTTTATCCAATTGTTTTTGTTAGTTTTTGTACAGTTTTGTTTAGTTTTAGAATCGATTTTAGCCGGTGCTTCACAATTTGGTAATTTCATGCTTGCAGGTAATAAACATGCATATTTGGTGCTAAAGTACAAAGAAATGAGCTCCCGGTTGGGCGAGGACGGACCTGGAATCAAAGAAGGCCAAAAACTGAAATCTGGAACCCGTCGAGCTACGCGACGGTTCTTTGAAACCATGTCGAGCTACGCGAGAGGCGGGAAAGACAAAAATACCCTCTGATATCCCTCGAGCTACGCGACGGATTTGGAGGTAACCGTCGTGATACGCGACAGACTTAAAATTGCAGAAAATCAGTTTTAAGCCAAAAAGTTGAAAACCCTAGAAAAAGAGACACTCTTGGACGGCCGGAGGCGAACTAGAAGGACGAAAAAAAAGGCTTTTTCAAGGTGAATCGGAGGTTGGAAAGGCTAAGGATTGAAGATTGAAGGCGTAGGATCTAGGAATTCGGGTGTTCTTCATTCGGTTTACTTTGTTTCTATTCGATTTCCATGTTTCTCCTTTACTTTAAACAGATTATGGATTGTATTCGTATGATGTTTCTTGGCTAATCTTGTAGAACTACCTAGGTTTTGATGATTGCACATGTTTAACATTAGTTTTTATCGATTTTGGATTATGTGTATGTGATGAACTCATGATGTAACAAACTTGGTTTGGATTATTGGATGTTTTATGTATGTTTATGATTGTTTATGGATTGGTGATTTATTCCTCGTGTGCCTTGTTGAATGTCTTTCATATAATAGGTGCATGCTAGATCAATTACTGTGTGTTTTTGATTAATAGATGTGTCACACCCCCAAATTCCCACGTGCGGTGTCATACCGCGCGGGTGTGACGTGGCCAGGATCACAGCTCTCGTCATATAGAACGACTCTATATGAGTTACACAAACATACAGTTTTGTAAAATAAACATGTTTTCATAATAAAGCAGCGGAAATGTTTAATAACTTAAAGCAGCGGAAATATAAAGAATTACAGCGGATAGTTAAATTGTTATTAGACACTACAAAATCAATATTGTTTTAAAAGACATCAATCCATCATAAGCCTAGGACACGAGTCTATATGCAAGCCAGACTCCTTAGTGCTTCCTTGTGCGCATCCTAGCGTGGGTTCCATCAGTTACCTGAGAATATATAACACCCCGACCGATGGCGGAAACGTCGGGATGCCACGAGGGATGTGTAGATTGTTCAAAAGCTCGTGGGCATCTAAATATAAACCATCACATATCAATCAAACCAAATAAATGTTTACACAAAAATCATGTTTATCATGAATTAAATACATCAATTACACAAAAGAATTAGCTAAACTGACTAAACTCTAATCGCCAGAATCTTAGTTAATTTTAGCTAAGTCCAAGATCCTATGTGATGATGTCCAAAAGTGAGAAGTTCATCTTCTTCAACCTACTTAGCTTCATCACCTGAAACATGTAAGAAAATCAAGTGTCAACTACAAAGTAGTTGGTGAGTAATCATAAGTTTTTATACTTAAAATGTTTTATAAAATGAATTTAAAAGTTTAAGTTTAAAAAATGGTTTTATAAAAGGTTTAGATAAAATGAGTATAATAGCTTATGATTTTCTAAGAAAATCCACAATAATACATGTATGAGATAATCCAACCAATCTCCAAACTCAACAATCAAACACATACACAAACACATAATCACATATCGAATCAGTCATAGTCAATCATAGATAATCATAGTCAATAATAGATAATCAACCACATAACCAATCAACCAATCTCAACATCAATATTCTCAAATAATATATGTGACTATACATGGTCATTATGTAATTAACATAAGTTAAAAACATGATCCATGGAGTGGTAGCTAACCACGTGGCAATACACAAAACCAATGCAATTAACCAAGGTCAAAAGCAATGTTTCTCGGAGTTGTGATAATCCAAGTGACAATACATGTAATCTTTGTTATTGACCAAAGTCAATGACAATGTTACACGAATATATAAATGTAAGAGATAATCCATGAATAATGATAATTATATATTGTGAATATCATATTGATAAACAGGTATTAGACTTGTGTTATCAAAATAATATTTGAATTTGGTATACATGCTTCACCTCCGAGTTTTAAAACAAAACAATTTAAAGAAAGGGAGGTTATGAGAACTCACCTGAGTCCTTAGATTCGATAATCTTGTAATGTGCGCGCTCACGTAATTGAAATCAGAGACTATAACTCAACAACCTGTAATTATTGTGTGATCCGTATTCATAAGTATCTGAGTGTGTTTATCATTACTTTTTCATAACTGCTAGTCTTTTAATTATTATTTGTAAGGCTCACTTAGATTTGTTATCTAAGTCATATCGATAACCCTTAGGGCCTACTATCCTCACTTTAGAAATTAATACGACATTTGTTAGTTAAATCAAAAAAATTTTATAATGTCTTAGCGAAATGTAAAGTTATATGTGTACTTAAAGGTTGAAACTTTAAACTTAATGTATCCACATTCCATAAATTGCATGCATGCATGTCTAATTAACATATTCCCATAATCTAAGTTACAAAAATCCAATTTAAATTTAGGAAAATGATACTTAAATTATTTTATGCAAAGTATTCCATAATCCAACTCAAAGTGTATATTATCATAAAAGAATAATAATAATTCTTCTTGTTCATGCATGCATGGCTAGGTCTATGTATATATGCATATATATACGCATATGTTCATAATCCCTTAGTAAAAGAAAAATATGGTTAGAAAGCCCCAACCCAGCGAACCTTTAGGCTTCGTTACACCCAGGTTCGCCGCCCTTAGCCCAAAACAGATCCAGGTTCGGTTGCAAGGAAGGGTTCGGCCAGGTGGATCAAAGGTTCGGCTCCCATGTGACCAAGGTTCATTGGAAACACAAAGGGTTCGGTGGTGTCTAAGGTTCGTTCGACTCAGAAGAGCTCAGCTGATGCTAGGGTTCGGCTGCCATGCGAAATAGGGTTCGCCATGCATGGTTCGGCCATGCAAGGTTCGGCCTAAGAGGGTTCGTTGTCAAGAGAGGTTCGCCACATCATGCAGGGTTCGTGGAGCTCCAAGGGTTCGCTGATGGCAGGAGGTTCGCTGAAGTCCTTGGGTTCGCCTCATGATTGGCTCGCCAACTGAAAGGTTCGGTCCAGTCGCAGCCATGGCCCAGGTTCGGCCATGGTTTCCCTCACGAACCCTGCCCATTTCGATCAGCCTAGACCCCCGACGAACCTGTTGTTCACATCATCATCTTCGTTCTATTGCACGTCATAGGTTAAATCGTGGTCTCTTTATATCCCTACCAACTCGTTTTACAAGATTTATAAACCCTATCCTCGTTTAAAGTTTGTAATAACCTTATATTAAGTTTTTAGTAAAAACCGAAAACAAAAGTTCAGATGTACCTCGAATAAGCTACAAATCTTGGGATTTTTTTGTAGATTCTTGTTCCTCTCGATCTTGTGGTCGTTTTGGAGCCGAGATCTCACGATTTTGTCAAGAAATGAGCCCGAAAGGCTAGAGAGAAGTTAGAGAGAGGGAGAGGGTGCGTTTTTGGGAGTTAGAGAGAGAAGAAGGAAATGAAAAACGAAAGAGAAATTGTTACCCCTCTTTCTTTTTATCGCGTTTCGCCCCCACGTGTTTGGTCTCGTTTATATCACGATAACACATAGTAAATGATCGGTTTTTATCGTGAAATATATTCAAAACATAATTTCTTTTAAATACTATGTTTTGTTATAATAGGATGATTTTAACTAAAGATCGTTTAAATAAAATGTTTCCGTTTATTTTCGTTACATAAATTTATTTAATAAATTAATCTATTCTAATTCGTTTTAAGTTGTGATTCCTAATAAACATTTTATATTTCACTTATTAAATTAATATCGTTTGATATTATTTAATTATCTCGTCGAAACGCGTTACTCGTGTATGTATTCGTAAATATCGTCACCTTTGCGAATCCAACGCTCGTATCGTATTTCGATTCGTTTTACTATTTATGGAATATCGTTTCAGAATATTATTCCTAATAATTATATTCGTGTGAATCGTCACCCGCATGAATACATTTATTAGGTTAACATTTCTGAATTAATATTCGCGTTTAAATGATGTCCGTAACCTCACCATCGCGTAATTAATTCCTGTTACACTTATATTATTTTATTAACTTAAATATTATCAATTACCAATCCAAAACCCACTAAACCCTAATCACTGACACATCCATGATAGACCGAAATATGCATATGTATAGGGCATATGCAGAGGTAGATCGCAACCTCCCCTACACCGTCCCACCGCTATTTCGATAAACCATGACCATGTGTCCTTGACTACGTTTAGCAACCAGACCATAACAAACTTCCAGTTCCTTTCCATTCCAACCCAAAACCATAATCATAAACAATATGACTGCGATAACTCTCTGGTTCTGTTTAGTTGGGTTACAACTAAACTTTCCCATGGTTTACGCGTATAATATATGTTCTAAACATGTATACCAGTAACAGTGATAATCATCAAATAATGTATCAATATTAATAATTACAAAATCTCAGGTCGTAACAGTACAATCGTACGAATGTACGGACAACCTAAAGTACAGTGATGTTACAGAATACATGCGAAAAGTGTCAACTAAAAAGTTGGTGAGTTCACAGGTTTTTAGATTGACAGTAAATCCGTAAACAGACATATACTGAGTATGTTAAGTTTAGTTGTTGGATCTACGAACCGTGGAGTGTGTCAGTTCATTTTACCGAAACTCGACTGTTTCCGTTTGCCTCCGCGGGTCATCGCTGACGACATCAACATCGAAATTACACTCGTTATGACCTCCAGTCAACATTGATGCCGAGTGGGGTTAGTCAAACCCAGTAGTACTACGTAATTACGACTCGTTTGTTACACAAATAACGGTAAGGATACGTGAGGACTTAATGCGATAATAGTTACACTCAAAATTGTTTTACAACATACCAGTCATATATCTAAAACAGTTGCAATGTAATTCTCACCCCAAGAGTTTAGTAAAAGCAGTTAAAGAGTAAAAGTGGGGCTGTAAACTCACCTGAGTTTAGCAGAGTATTCGTACAGAATAGTGTAGCTCGCCGGCTAGTAGTTACCTATATCACATAGGTACTATAAGTTTGTGTTTACATACATGTGGGTCTCACAGGACCGTGTTCGTGTATAACAACTCCAAGTTGTTATGTGGGTCATATTGACCGTGTTTGACCTAACGACTCGTTGGTGACGGTTTTAGTTCAAGTGTTCGTGTAACGTGTGATTTAGTGTCGTGTGATGTGTACGGATACCAAAGTCACTTTCGTGATAGTAAGTTTCTATTTCGAGAAGGTTCCCACATTAGGCAAGTCATGCTAGAAATTATATTCTGATTATTCTAATATGCATATTTATCCTAAGTGAGCATGTTATCACATAGCACATAATTACACTTAGCCGGTTAAGCACGTTTCGTGTTCAAAAGTTACTATTTTTAGGAAGTTGCACAAATAAGCATGTTTCACCAAGTTTAATAACCAACATCATCTAATTATCAATATCTTAGTCTAAATAGCCATTTAATCACATTTGTTACAACTAACATGTTATCATTTATCAACTTTGAAAATAAAGTTACTATTTATAGTAACCTATGACAAATGCACATATTTCATCATTCTAAATAATCAAATCACTTAACATCATCATGATAATTCTAAATAACCATGTTATGCACATTACAACATCCATAACCTTTTACATCAACTATTTGTAACAAAAAGTTACTATTTTTAGAAATATTCATAAAAATCATACTTTTATTGATTCTAACCATTCTAATGCACCAAATAACCATCACATTGGTTTTATATTATCATTTTAAACATAGATTATGGATCTAAACATATGCATGTGGCTATTTCTTCATTCATTCACATTATTGCAAGAATAAAGTTACTATTTTTAGCAATAATGCAAATGACCATTTTCTTGACATCAACAACAATCCTAGACTTGACAAATCATCTCAAATATCATTTATAGCCACATTTTAATATCAACCATCATGTAAAACTACCGAGATCGCACATGCATGTGGTTAAAAATCATCATCTTGGCAAAAAGCCCCAAATAACATCAATAATAACAAATAAATCAAATTCAATGTTCAAATCAGTGATTCATATGACCAATAACATATTTATAAACTCAAAATTTCGTGGTTGTGATGGATCTAGTGTTGCATGTGGCCAAAATGGATTTCATGTGGGTGTGGTTGTGTTAAAAGTGTAAAATGGTGCAAGAACTACCTTCTTGAGCTCGATCACTCCAATCGAGATAGTGGCTTCACAGCAGTTAAGAAGCCTGAGATGTGCCTGAGATTTCGCAGAAGGGCTTGCACAAGGGGAAGGACACGTGAGATGGCCACTCCAAGCTTCCTTGCACCTCTAATCTTCAAAGAAACCTCAACAATGGCTTCCTAGCAGGTTTAATGGGGTTTACAGATGATGAGGAGGAGGTCTAGTCGCCTGGAACTCGAGAAATGAGTGAGAAGGTCGGCTGAAATGATTTGGTCTTGGTTAAATAAAGATTTTGCGTGTATAGGGCCGTCGCGTACCGCTGAGACTGGCAAAAGTCAGTCTCCGCGTACCGTGATGAATAAAATAATCGTTTGGTTCCCGAAACACGCCGCGTATCACGATGCTGGGAGATGATCGGTCGTTGCGTACCGCGACGGTTTTCGGTGAATTTGAATTTCTCCCGCCTGTGCATCACGTACCGCGAAGGTCCATTTGGGTGCCCATCGCGTACCGCGATGGGTCCCAGTTGAGCCCAATGACCCCAATTTCATTGTAATGAACCGAATTTCTCGATTACGTTCATCGTTTCTCGACATATGAGCATTGTTCCACCTATTCTAGGTTCCCTAGAACCTAAGTGTAGTGAAAGTGTACTGTGGTTTGTGCAATTCACCAACGTTCGTTATTCAAGACACGTGTGAGCATTTTGCGATAATTCCTCGAATTATCGGTGTGTTCGGACTGTTGTGCCACGTGTCACACTAAATGTTAACAGTTCTAGTGCCACGTATGAAATAATAGTACACATTATTATTAAAATAAAGTTAGTGCTGAGCTGGAAATTGCGAGGTGTCACAAGATGGTTTACTGCGTACGAGTTTACCATAGGAGTTATTATCTTGATATAGATATATTAGATGTGCAACCAATCTCGATAGCCGTGAGGTGAGAGATTGTCGATTTGTCTAGGGTGTTAGATTTACTAGTTTAGAGACTTTGTGAGAAGATCTTTCTAGTTCGTTTTACATCCATGTTCACCGAATCCAATAGGAAAATCCTAGTTATCCCTTGCACTTAGGTGTTTGAGACTTTCGCGCTGTAAGGTAGATTGTCTAGAGGATACATTTTGAGTATAATTGGATGACCTGTGATGGAAATCCATTCCACCGGTGGTTTAACGGCTTTTAGGACTCTTAGTTGACAATCCTTGAGAAGGGTGAAGGGTGATCTAGGTTTCCTTTGAGTTTAGTATTTTAAGGTCCCGGTATCACATCATTTCCATTACCGATAGATCCTTTGTTGAGCATGTGTAGGATTCATGCCTAGGTAGTGCTCTTTCTTCGTCTGATCTTCGTTTCTTTCTTCATTTTAGTTGGTGTCTTTTCTATAGTTTTTATTTAAGTTATTTTTAGTTTTGTTAGTAAAACCCCCCTTCTTTTTTATTATTTTATTTAAGTACAAATTTTGTATAGATAAGTCTTTCAGTTTCTAGTTAGCATTTTCTGTAGAAGTCTTTGGGTTCGATATCCGGACTTGCTTAAGCTATACTATCTCCTATAGGTACACTTGCCTGTCTATAGTTTAGTTTTGAAAGAGTCTAGAGTATTACTTAGTGTCTAGGTTAGTTTTGATTTTTGTTACTTTTAATTAAACTAACTTGCATACATCAATCTTCTACCGAGCTTGATAGATGCGGAAAGTTCTATCAACTCGACTCACTCACACTTGCAGAACTAATATAATACACAAATAAAGATACTTTCAAGGTCAAAGTGGTTCAAATGCAAAGTGAACAAGACTCTACAGCTCAATCACACACTCATGTCTTGCTAAGTTACATGTGAAGGATTATATACTAAGACCTACAGCTGTATCCTCGTAGGGATACACGGCTGGACAAAATACTTGAAACAAACGTATGCTAAATCTAGTATCTATTATGGTCTTGACAGGCCAAGCCATATTAATTACAATTAATACAAAACAATCCATTGAATTTTACAATAAATACCTAAACAACAAAAGGCATTAACTTCTTCGTATCTTTGTAGTTCTGACAAATCTTCTTTGCTGCTGACTAACATCGGAATGTCTTCTTTGTAGATCTGAAGGTGAGAAAGCAGCTCTGATTATTTCTATAAGTATCCAGAATCTTTTTTAGAGAAAGTCTTCGGAAGATTTTGTCTTGGGGGCCACTGATGATCGATCGGAACCGTTGATGATCGATCGGAACTTCTAAGTACTTAAAAGGGATCCGGAAGCTTTCAGTGGAAGAGAATTATCCTTCGGAAGCAACTGTTCTTCCGAAGGTTAATCCTTCTCTTTCAGCGGCTGTTTGTCTTCCGAAAGTTCAAAACTTGATCCAGAGATGTTTTGGTGCGCATCAGACTTAATGATTCTTACAAAATGAAATTCATTCATCACATAAACCTAAACATGCATATCTAGATGAAATTTATAAACACATAAACATACTTATAAAAAGTCAATGTTACAAATGCAAATGAAACAACACATACAACATAACTAAACATATGCATACAAATGAAATTCATTCATCACATAAACCTAAACATGCATATCTAAATGAAATTTATAAATACATAAACATAAACATACTTATAAAAAGTCAACGTTACAAATGAAACATAAACAACACATACAACATACCTAAACATATGCATACAAATGAAATTCATTCATCACATAAACCTAAACATGCATATCTAGATGAAATTTATAAACACATAAACATAAACACACTTATAAAAAGTCAATGTTACAAATGAAACATAAACAACACATACAACATACCTAAACATATGCATACAAATGTGTTTCAACAACTAAATGATACAATCATACATTTACAATTCAAAACATTAAACTTTTGTATAAACATAAACAATAATGAAGCTTTATAAACATACACAATACATAAACACACATTAAATTTGAAAAATAAACATACCTATGTCGAATTAAGGTTCCAAGAAGGCTTCAACACGATATGGCCTTCTTATAAGATCACATATATTGCAAAAAGTATGAAAAAAAAAAAAGAAACCCTCTTGTAAAATACGTTAACATAAAAAATGAAAAATTGAAGAAAACAAACCATACCTATGAAAATGAGAAGGTTCCAACAACCTTAAAGCACGAAATCAAACCTAAAACGACAAAAATAATGTTAAAAACCAAGTAGAATTAGACTAAATTCCACAAACATAAATATAACACAAACATACTCCATACAAGAATACTTAAGCATAAACATAAACATACTCATACACCATACACACACATATATACAATAACATCATACTCCAATATCCCAACATAAATATACACATACAAATATCCTAACATAAACATACATATAAAAATATCTAAACATAAACATACACATTCAAACATCCCAACATAAAATTACACATTCAAACATCCTAACATAATCATACACATTCAAACATCCCAACATAAAATTACACATTCAAAACATCCCAACATAAATATACATATTCAAATTCTAACATAAACATACATATAAAAATATCTAAACATAAACATACACATTCAAACATCCCAACATAAAATTACACATTCAAACATCCCAACATAAAATTACACATTCAAAACATCCCAACATAAATATACATATTCAAATTCGAACCTTAACTTAATGTTTCTAACATATAAACATAACATAAACATATATATAAAACATACACAAAGACTTACACATAAAATGATCAAACAAAAATACACATACATATAAAACATAAACATAAAACATAAAAAAAAATTGGAGATATGTTTCTTAATCTATCCATACACAAACCCACCATAAAAAAACACATATACACCAAAAATCTCACTTATATACATACATGTGCAAATGAATACAAAATGATGAAAATAACCAAGGGATTACACAAATACACATACACATTCGTTTTGGGAGTCGGCCACATGATTATCTAAACATGAAATTATGAAGAAATAGGAAGAAACACACAAAAACGACTAAACATGAAATTATGAAGAAATACACATATCTAGACAAGAAATTAGGGGTAAAAGTATGTAAACAAACCTTAAAAAGTCGTCCAAAGATCAAAATCGCCGGATGGAAATCGCCTATGGGGGAGAAAAGGGTTTCTCGGTGGTTTTTGCAAATGAGGGGTATGTGCGCTTTTTTTAGGCTTAATATAGGCCTCCTCAAAAACGACTACGTTTAGCCTTTATTAAATAAATATATGTTCATTTTCTAAACTAAGGCTATTGCGATGACTACTCGTCACTGTAGAGAAAATATAATGATTTTTTATTTTTTTCTTAATCACATCAGGATTAAAACAAATTAAATAAAAAGGAAAAAAAAAATTAACCTATTCCGACGACAAGCCGTCGCTACAAAATTTTCACCAGGCGCCAATATTTTGGTCAAAGCCTGCTAATTCCGGGAAGGCCTATAGCGACGACATGTCGTCGCTACAGCTGAAAAAGTCAAAAAAGTAACTTTTGGCCTACAGAGGCGAGGTGTCGTCGCTATAGCTCAAGCTATAGAAACGACATTCTGTCGTACCTATAGGCTTCGTTTTCTTAGATCCTTTTCCTTGTAGTGTATCAAAGCTAAAAAGTAAAATTGTATTAATTTTAACTTTATTCCACTTCATTTTTGTGAAAATAACGTTAAAACTGTTCGGTTGGTCAATAAATTTGGCAATCATGATGTAACCCCCTGTTACTATTTAACATTTTTCACAAAATACCAGTGTTGGTCCCAGTTTAATTCTCAATCAAAATTTTTTTTTATTTAGTTAACCTTTTAACATCATATATTAAGATTTAAGCAAGGGTTTAACCAAAACATCACACAACTTAATTTACAATACATATTCACACTAGTAAGTTTAAGCAAAAGTTAAAAGGTTTGTGTTCAAAGTTTGTTCAATTCAATTCTCAACTTGTCTCGATCATCATAGCCGGAATCACCATGTTTGACCTACAAACATCACATAAAAACATTCATTAGTCCATAGGAACTAAGTAAGTTAATCCCCAATGGTTCACCAAGTCAAAAATGGCAAAATATATCAAATTTGGTCAAGGCCGTAAGCAAGACCATAACCTACTCCTTTAAGGCCGTAAAACAGAGAACCCAGACACCCAGGCCGTAGCTTATGGTCCTCAGGCCGTAAGCTTATGGTCTCTTGCGCCCGACCTGCAGATTTTTCTATTTTGCGCAATTTTGACCAATTTCGAGGTCCGATTTCCATTCTTTAACTTGCCAGATGATTTTAACATATCCAAGGACCTATTTAACCAAAATAGATTGATTCACCTCTTACATTTAGCATCATACAACTAAGAATTTGCTAACGGGTCAATTCTAACAAACATATCTCCATTTGCATTATATGACCACATTTTTAGCTCATTAACAATAGTTGCATTTCTTCATGATGTTAACCCCTTGGAACCACACATTTATGAAAATCATTACCAATCTAAGACATCTTTACATAAAAGATTCATTAGATCTATTCATATCCAATTAACCCACACTTTTACTATTAACATAATTTTGACCATAGTTCAACTAGTTGCCATGGTTTCAATCATAGCAACACTATGGTGTTCACCATCTCGGTCCTTCCACCATAAATGCATACAAGCACCTCTGGTTACCCACACACCTGTGGTTTCATATAAGTTTTTAAGTCTTAATATGTTCACCTACCGGTTCTTCCATCTAAGACAATTGCCAGCACCTCTAGCTATCCACACACCTGTGGTTTTATATTTCAATCAATTCTCTATGATGTTCACCCACTGGTCCTTCCATCACAGAATATCACTATTTTAATTCACCAGTAGTATTGGATTTATTATAGCTTGTTGACTTATACATTTCAACCATCAACTAGCACCAGTACCCTTCTTATCATATAATTGATTCAACAACAAGTTTAACATTCATTATGTGATGTCATAAAAGTGGGATTACTTACCTTGATCAGATAATATATTAGCACCTACAGGCTCCTTCCCAGATCTATGACTAATTGCTTGATTTCCACTACCACCACCTAGTTGTAAAACACATATACAACTAGTTTCAATACATATAACACATATGCACATTGACTCAAACCAATTTGACCCGTTTGAACCAATTTTCAACAACATAAATTAATTGGAAGTCAATTTATCAATATTAAAACTATGACCATTATTATCATAGATTTTCAATTTCAGGCATTTCATCGAACACCTTACGTGCATAGTTTAATTGACTAATATTCTTTAAATGTTTAAACATTAACCAATCCTACCAATGATTCTCAAATCATCAAAACATATAACTTTTACAAAGATTTGGTCAAATTATGCACAAATTCAACAATATCAAGATATAAACAATCTTACAAATTTTGAACACCCATTTACATGGATTTCAACATAGTCTACAAATCACCCTTATCACAAACATAACAACTTCAACATAATTTCATGAAGACTAGTATTTAGATGGTTTATAAGTATTACAAACCATAGTTTCATGGTTACTAACATATATAATCATCCAATTTCAATTTTTGAGCAAGAACCCTACTAGTCCCAATCATGAACTCATAAGAAGGATAAAGAGAGGCTAGATGAACACTAACTTGTTGTAAGAATCACCAAGAGGGTGATTTAACACATCAATTTCAGATTTAGCCAACAAAACCCACGAATTTGAGCTAGGGTTCTTGAGCTCTTCTTTTCTTCCTCTGGTCGTACGAATGAAGTATCCAGATTATGTTTTGGGATTTTGACCAAAGCTTGGTCTTATCCCATGACTTATCAAGATTGGTCAAATGACGACTTCAGCCCCTCAACCTTTTTAATTGGTTAACCCAATTTAACTAACTTAATCCCGTTAGTTACTAGTTACTTTAACACCTCAAAGTTATAAATATAACATCATTTAAAATCACATAAACATTTATATTATTTTATTAAAAAACATATATGACTGTGAAAACTGGTCGTTACACATGAGTCGGGGCTGTTATTAGAAGCATCTTCACTCTTTATACGGGATAGAGGTAAGACTATCTATATCTTACCATACTCAAACACTACCTTAAATTTACCAATGGTGGAATATACATAGTGAGTACAACGACGATGACGATTATGTTACTGATCAATTCAAGCAGTCATACATTATAAGTTAAATGTTTGTTGTTGATGCTCAAATAAAAGTCATAATAAAGTATTATCTAAATCCATACTCTCTAATCACAAGCATTTGTCATTAACATACAATATATCAAGACGCTTTACTACATCGAATGCAATAATGCTACACATTGAGGAGGAAGAGGAGAAGCTATGGACGATTGAGTTTGGTCAGAAGATTCGGTTTTTAAGAGGCTAATTTAAGAAGGGTATTGGACAATGGACGAGACACCAAATAGTGACGACATTGGAGGCGTCAAATAAGATGCCACTATCAACCGTGCGTGTTTTAAAATCCAAAGGAGGCCCTAGGAATTTTTGTAAGAAAAACCGAAGGGGCCGGAGGGGGGGGGACCCTCGGGCCCCTAAGATCCTCGCCCCTGATCTGATTCCTTTGTAGCTCTGCCGGTGAGTAAACATTCAGGAGCCATATAACCCAAGGTTCCAGCCAACATCGTTGTTTCGGAGACTTTATCATGGTCAACCAGCTTAGCTAACCCGAAATCAGCAAGCTTCACGTTGAAATTCGAGTCCAACATCACATTACTTGATTTAATATCTCTATGTAATACACATTGCTCACATTCTTCGTGTAGATACAACAAAGCAGAGGCCAAACCATGTGCAATTATGTACCTTGTACCCCATTTTAATAAGCTTTTATGTTTGAAAAGATGTGAATCTAAGCTTCCATTTTCCATATATTCGTATACAAGCAGGAGCTCCCCTTTCTGGTGACACCAACCAATGAGTTGCACCAGATTTCCATGCCTCAATCGGCTAATGATCCTCACCTCTGATGCATACTCCTTCATCCCTTGTTTGGAACTCTTTGACACCCTTTTCACTGCAATATGTGTATTTTGAGTCCTTCAAAAAACGTCTGTAAACTCAACCAAAACCTCCCTCTCCAAGCTTCTCCTTCTAGGCAAAGTCACTCGTCCAATGAGCTAACTCGTGGTATGAAATCTTTGAGGCCCGGTGCCCATTTCAAATTCATTGTTCATCTCAACATCAAATGAATCTTCTTCTGCTTCTTGTTCCTTGACCTTCTTCTTATGCCTTCTCCACAATACAAATGCAAAAACCGAAAGAACAATAATGGTAACTGATATTCCAACTATTAATCCCACTTTGTTGCTTTTATTACTCACAGGATCTGGCCCCGGGTTTGGTGGTAGTGTGTTGTTTCCATCAATTTTTAAATCCGAGCTGATGAAAGCCCATGATCTAACATTATTCTTTTGGAATGAAGCCCTGTTGCTGCTGAAAACCCGAAAATAACCCATTCGGGCAACTCTTTTCTTAGATCAACCGTGTAAACTAGTCCATCTTGACGGATGGGTGTATTGTTTTGATAACCAGTGAAGGAAACACTAAGGTTATTAGAAATAGAATCGTACGTAATCCAAGCTTCACACACTCCACCACCAGTTATATTGCTTGACCATTTCTGAGACCTAACAGAAGTTAATGAGCTAATGCTTATTCCCACATGATCACCCATGCTTGTATTCCTATCGAGCATTGGATCCCAATCATTTTGATATGTATCGAATTCCACAGCCACAAACTGGCTAGTCGCCACAATGGTTATGGGATCGACTGGAAGCCCCATGGCTCCACCCCGTGTTATGTTGGAATTATTTTGAGCCAGAAAGAATGTTAGGCCATCACCGTAAGATGTGGCCCTGTTTGAATCAATCACAAAAGTGAAATTCGTTGAGAAGCTTGCTAGCTCACCGGACCCGTTGTCTCAAAGGTGAAGTGGTCTGATATATGTTGCCCGGCCGGCTTTTTGGCTCCTATCGGACCCAATTCCATCTGGGGTCACTTGGATTCCATCGTTGGATATGTAAGATCCTTCACCTTCTGAAACTATGTCCCGATTCTGATTTGATGGACCGATATTTGTCAAATTGAATGTTAATGAAGCTACAGAAAGGATGAAGAAAAGAAAGAACGAAGTGATCAAATGGATCATGGAGAATGCCATGATTGCAAAAAAAGAAGGGAAAATTACGAAAATAGCCACTTTGACCAAAAATTTAACCAAAATGACCATTTGACTTTTCTATCACCAAAATGTCCATGCCTTTACAGGCGCCGGCGCCCGTATACTTACGGGCGGCCACCTATATGGGATCCAATGGGATTTCGCCATGTGTCCTACACGGGCGTCCACGCCTCTTAAATCTGACAAACGCCCTTTAAAAAAGTAAGTTGTCACGGGCGTCGGGCCCACACTGACACCTTTGTCACGGGCGTCCGCCCCTAAAAAAATAAAAAAAATAAAAAAATAAAAAAGTCGTTTAAAAAAATTAAAAAAAATAGAAAAAAAAATAAAAAATAAAAAAGTACAGTCGGACGCCTGTAAAGTACGGTCGGACGCCTGTAAAGTACGGGCGGACGCCTGTAAAGTACGGACGCCTGTAAAGTACGGGCGGACGCCTGTAAAGTACGGTCGGACGCCTGTAAAGTACGGGCGGACGCCTGTAAAGTACGGTCGGACGCCTGTAAAGTACGGTCGGACGCCTGTGACACGTTTTCCGAAAAAAAGTCTTGGACGCCCGTAACTAGGTTCGGGCGCCTGTGTGGTCGGTCCGGGCGCCCGTTAAGGACACGTGGCGAAATCTCATTGGATCCCATATAGGCGGCCGCCCGTAAGTATACGGGCGCCGGCGCCTGTTAAGGCATGGACATTTTGGTGATGAAAAAGTCAAATGGTCATTTTGGTTAAATTTTTGGTCAAAGTGGGTATTTTGGTGATTTTCCCAAAAAAAAATTGCTTTAAAAGTTGCAGACTTTGGTAGGTTTGCATTAAGCCATTAAGTATGTTTGGGATTCCATTTAAAATTAATTTTTTAACTTATTGATTTAATGAAAAAGTTATTAAGTTAAAAAGTTGTTTGGTAATTTAAAAAGAACTTTAGTTTTAACTTTTTGAGCAGTGTTAAAAAGTCATTTTTAATAAGTTACTTTTTCTGGCTTTTTAACTTTTTATGACTAAAAAATCATTTTTTGACCTTTTCATACACAAAAGTTAATCCAAACATATTTTTAAAAACTTCATTTTAAAAAGTAATAAGTGTATAAGCACTTTTAACAAAAAAGTCCTTTTAAACTTAATAAGCAGTCCCAAACATGTCCTAAATTGGGTTTTCATTTCACACTTTTTTGACTTGGCCAACTATCGACTGGGTCTTTCCTTATTGCCGGAGCGTGTTTTATTAATTTTTTTAAACGATAATTTGGATCACTGACGGGTCATAGACCCATCCGATCATATCCACACCTTATAGGAGGAAACCAACCATAGGAAGAGAAAACCCTCTAACCAAGCATGAAACTCAGGATTTGAACACATGAACTCTTCAATATTGAAGCCATATGATTATGGTACCTCTCTTCAACTACTTGAGCTAGGGATCATTAGTTATATTAATTATGCTTTTGGACTTGTAAGGTTTCAAATTTCTTTGAGTGATATGGTCAAATTGCTTGTTTGTTGGGTTGTGTTTGACTTGGGGGTTCACAAAATTATAAATCGTTGAAAAATCAATGCCTTCAAAAGTTTACAAAAGACTGGAAACTGGAAACTTAAGTTAACCAAAACACATTGAAATGATCCAAACTTTGAAATGTAAGAAAAAACAAAAAACAAAAAACAAAAAAGCAAAAAAAGTAAAGAAAGTGAAGCGGATAAACTGATCTTGAATCTTGAGGGGTGGAACCAGGGCACCAAATTGTGCCACATTTTTGTTTATTGATTCGAGCGGATGTATTTAACGTGGGGAGTTCAAAAATCACTATCTAAATATGAAATATTCGAAAGCTTGGATTCGGATTTATCGGCAAAATCCCGAACTTATGCCAAACCGACGGTTCAGACTGCTTTGGGAACCGGTTTGACATGATACCCCTATATTTAACACACAAGTTTTGATTGCAAATTATTAAAAAAACCATCTTATGCTTTCTGGTATTTTTTTTAATTATGCTATTAACAAAAGCTTTTATCACACGTACTTTCCAGTAATATATAATCAAGTCTCGATTTAACCACTAATATATAATTCAGATCAATTGGATTGTCAAAACCGGATGATATTGAAATTAATTTAATTTTCTAAAATTATAAAAATATATCGCAAAAATTATTTAATAAACATAAATTCGAAGACTTCGTGGACTTGTGACAATAGCAAGTTTATTTATAAAAGTGATAGAGAATTTAAATATCTACTGAAACATAACTAAATGGATTTAAGGGTAAAAAACAATTTGTTCAAAAAATTAGTAGGTACAAAGAAATAAAAGATTTTAACTTTAATTTAGAAATGTTGAAAGTCAGCCTAACTGGTGGGTATGCCCGGGGAGTGGGCGTGGAGAGGGGCGTGGGAGTCCAAGGCATGATCGGGGCAATGGCTTGAATGGGGGGAAAGAGACGTTGGGTGACCGTTGGAAGGGAGTAAAAAAAATTATCTATTTAACTCCACATTTCAAACATTCAACACAAAAAAATTCTCACTCTTCCCATTTCAAACTTATTAAATTTCTTAACCATAAAAACAGTTTCCATGGATCCCAACCAAAACCTAAACACTCCACCTAATCGAAACCCGAACACGCCACCTCCAAATTGGTTATTTAGCCCTTCTCCAATAAATCTTTTTTTTTGATTCAAACTGTTATCGACCGAATTTTGATTCAAGCCCACAACAAGGGTTTTACACATATTCACCGATTATGGTTGGAGTCAACAACCACACGGGTTTGGTCAACTATCTCAGGATGAAGTTGTAACCGAGACCCAACCCACTACAAATGCCGGTCCAAGCACGCAACCAAAACAAAGGCATAGACACAGAAAGAAACAAGTTGGGGATACCGAACCCACTGTGGGAGGTTCATCCCGTCTAGAAAAATGGTCTCCGGAGGAGGATTTCAACTTACAAAAGCTTGGATCGATGTGTCGGAAGATCCAATTGTTGGTAATTACTTTCTTTTTAGTTTTTTTAAAATTGTTAATATTTTTTTTATAAATTGTTAATATTTTTTTATAAATTGTTTATAGGTCGTAACAAAAAAGGACTGGACTTTTGGAGTAAAATCCGAAGTCAATTTTTTCAAGCCATGGGTCGTGGAGAGTATCGTACAAACGATATGATCTCTAGCAAATGGCGTGACATGAACCAAAAGGTTAGAAGGTTCAACGGGATTTATTCCCAGAAATGGCAAACTCATCGGAGCGGCCAAAGTGACGCGATGATCCAGCTCGAATCGGAAGATCAATACCGGGAAGAGTTTAACGCCCCCTTCACGCTTAAACGGAGTTGGGAGCTTATGAGGAAATGTCCGAACTGGATTAGAATCCCGACTGTACAAACGTCGGCCATAAAACGATCAAAAGCATTGTCAACCGATAGCACTGGCACGTCGGATGCTCGAGTTCATATAAATCTAAATGATCTCGACGAAGAAGAAGACGACGATGACGAGATAGAGGATTTGACCCGTCGAATTGGGAGAGATCGTTCAAAAACCGACCGAGCAGAGGCGAGACGAGACTCTTCATCTCAAACGACCCCGGATTATAATCAAGGAATAGAACACTTATCTCAACGAATCGGTGACTTTAACAAATTAAAACGGGAACGTCAACGGTTGGTAGAGTTACAACTTCTATTCACCAACACCGAACACTTAACCGGGCTCGACCGCGAAATTGCCGAGCGGGAGAAGGATAAAATTCGTAATAAATATAGAGATAATTAATTGTACATCAAACACACAAGTGTTTAGATAACTTTTAATCTTTTTATTATTATTCTAAAATTTCTTTGGTTTTTTCAACTTTAAGTTTACGTTAGGGATAACTCTACACAAATGTAACAAAGTTTTCTAACTGTTCCATTTAAGTCATGAAACTTTTTTTTGTTCCAATTATGTCATTTAACTTAGTATAAGTGTTCTAATCTTATATAAACAACCTCAATAGCAGGTTATTGTTAATTTTCTACATATTTAACTTGTTTAATAAGTTAAGTGGTGATATAATCATTTTATAAAGCAAATAAAAAATTACTAATTATTTAAAATCATCCGTATTTACGCAATATATTTGAAAAAAATTAAGGTTTTCAAACAATGTGTGTCAATATTTAACATTTGAAACTTAATTTTTATCAAATATCAATGGGTAAGAATGTTCAATAATATATTTAATGAAAAAATCATTAAAAATTATTCAAATTAACTATTTGGTTAGTTACAACTTATTTTAACTTGAGTAAAATTGATATATATTTTTTAAAACGACCAGTTTAAACCCAAACATATTTTGCTTAAGACCCGTCTTGACCCGTACCCGTTTTGACCCATTACTCAACCTAATCCAGCCCGCCCATTTTGCCTGGTATACTTCAAACCCTTACGGACGAGTTTGAAGGGTTGAAGATAAAAGATCAAGCACATTCAATATAACATGGGAACTCAACTAGACAAATAAAATAGGTGTCACAAAATTATAAAGGTTATACAAACGTTGCAAATTTAATAGAAGCAAGATTTGAACACTAACCGGCACTAATCTTGACATTTTATAAATAATTTGTAGACAACATCGTTTAGTTTGATGAATCAGTGTCAAGAGGTTCCATGCATTCACCTATAATTGATTGGTATTGGCCAGTGGAAGAGAAATCGGATAGTGAGGACACCAAAGGTATCTGATAAGAGGCCACCGGCATCTTTGAGGGTAGTAAAGGAAGGGAAGCCTCAGACTTCAGTACTTTAATGGCTTGCCGTATCGATGGGCGATGATCTGGGTCAGGGTGCACACACCATAACCCAACGATCATCAAACGCCAAATTTCTTCTTCATCAAACTCTGGCTCAAGACTTGGATCAACTGCTTCTAAAAGTGTGCCATCCCCGTAAAGCTCCCAAACCCAGTTTAACAACCATACTTGTTTCTCTTGAGCCTTGTAGTCAATGACTTTTCGCCCACAAGCTATTTCTAACGCAACAACTCCAAAGCTAAAAACATCTGATTCCTTGGTTGATCTTCCAGTGACGACACATTCAGGAGCCATATAGCCCAAGGTTCCTGCCAACATCGTCGTTCGTGAGCCTTTATCATGGTCAACCAACTTAGCTAGCCCGAAATCACCAAGCTTCGCATTGAAATTCACATCCAACATCACATTGCTTGATTTGATATCTCTATGCAAAACACATTGTTCCCATTCTTCGTGTAAATATAGCAATGCAGAAGCCAAACCATGGGCAATATTGTACCTTGCATTCCATGTCAACAAGCTCTTCCCCATAAACAGATGCAAATCTAAGCTTCCATTTTCCATAAACTCATAAGCAAGCAAGAGTTCTCCTTTCTCATGACACCAACCGACGAGTTGCACCAAATTTCTATGCCTCAATCGGCTGATGATCCTTACTTCCGATGCATACTCTTTGATCCCTTGTTTGGAAGCCTTTGACACCCTTTTAACCGCGATATGCATCCTTAAATCTTTCAAAAAACCTTTGTAAACTCCTCCAAAACCGCCTTCTCCAAGCTTATCTGTCTCCGCAAAGTCTGCAGTTGCCTGAGCTAATTCCAGGTAAGAAAATCTTCTAGGCATAGAGGCCCCGATTTCGAATTCACCGTTCATCTCCAAAAGTCCAAGTTCCTCTCCCGTATCACCATCGTTTTCCTTCCTCCTCCGTCGTAAAAAATACGCAACAGTAGCCAAACAAATCACTAGAACGAACATTCCCAATGCTAATCCAATCTTACCCAACATATCAATCTTTCTATTGTCATCATCATCAGCCTTAAATTGGGTACTATTAAACGTCCAAGATATCACATTGTTCTTCTCAAACTGGTTTCCAGTGGAAGCTGAGAACCCAAAAATTACCCATTCAGGCAACACACGCCTTAGATCATACGTGTAATCCAGCCCAGTTTCCCAAACACGTGAATTGTTTATAAAATTGGTGAAGGAAACACTCAGTTTTTTTGAATCAGAATGATAATTAATCAAAGCTCTACACTCTTTTCCATATGTTATATTGGTGTACCATTTCCTATATGCAACAGAAGTAACAGAGTTGATATTGATACCCACATGATCACCTATGGAGACGTTCGAATCGGGGTATTTCGGATCCCAATCGTTTTCACCGTAAGTATCAAACTCCACAGCAACAAAACGATGTCTACTGTTTTTTATTTTAGAATCAAACGGAAGCCCAAGGATTCCCCCGGCATTCATGACAGAATTATTATGAGCAAGGAAGAATGTTAGACCATCAGCATACACATTGTTCGGGTATGAATCGATCACAAATGTGAAACTGGTAGTGAAACTGGCTAGATTCGAGTCTTTGTCCCAAAGATGAAGCGGTTTGATGTATGTGGCTCGACCGGCTAACCAGACTGAACCATATTGGTCATTGTTTCTTTGATGGGTCACCTGGATTCCATCATTGGAGCTATAGGCTGCATCACCTGAAAATATTATATCCTTTGAGTATTTTGGTGTAATATTTGTGAAATTGAAAGTAATTGAAGCTGCATGAGGGACGATTAAAGCAAGAAAGAAGCAAGCTATGATAGACATGTGTAATCAGGACTCTTGGGGGGTAATTATGCATGACAAATAACATGAATATGTACCAAAATTAAAATTAAATCTTATCATCATTGTGGAGATATATGCCATTCATTCGTTGGAAGTAGACTTGTTTGTCTTTTGAATCAATTTCCACATAAAACGCCAGTCAATGCAAAGACTTTAATAAGCCAGCCTGTTTTATTTTGACATATATAAAATGTCAATTTAGTCCATACGGTTTAACAATTTTTGTCATTTTAGTTTAACAGTTTAAGTTTTCATATTTTGGTCATTATTGTTTCATATTATTGTCATTTTGGTCATTATGGTTTCCATTTTACTTCAATAGTTTAAGTTTTGCTATCACAGGGGCGAAAATGACAATAAAATAGAAAATATAATGAACAAAATGACAAATTTAAACTACTAAACTAAAATGACAAAAGTTGCCAAACTATGGAGACTAAAATGACACAAGCTATGAATTGTAGTACCCAATGACGATAATCGAAAATATATAATGAGATAACTAATAAACAACTAAATAATAATAGAGGTCTTTAAAATTTGAATTGAACATTAAAAGAGTTATAGTTTATGTAAAACTTATATAAGGAACCACAACTTTTATAACGATAATAAAAATAAACTAATAGTTATAGTACGTGGTATGTGTAAGAGAAAAATAATAAAACAAATAAGCTTTATGCCTAATTATTATATAAAAAATAAAAGATATATAAAAAATCCGTTCACTTATATTATAAATATTTTTTTCTTTCTTTTTACTCCCAAAAAAAACAACAGAAAAGCTAAATTCATTGTAGCCCATATTAGGAGACTCATGTTCATATATACCAATTTAGTAAATATAAACATCTCGTGTCTCTAGGCCAATAAGCCATAGTCGTTATACAAACTTACAACGATTTTTATAAAATAGTGAAAACTTAAGGTTTATGGCTAATGGAATATATCCATAAGAAATTGATTAAGATATCAACATTAAAAAAAATAATATCTAGACTAATGAAATCTATAGATCATTAAGGATAATATCAAAGGAAGACAAGGTATAATAACTAGAATGTATAAATGGCAGCTTAATATGTTTGCCAAAAACACATAATTGAAAATTAAAATATGAGGCATATCAAAGTCGAGGAGCCCTAATGTTTGATACCATAGGTCTTTAGAGATTACACCAAATTTGGATGGGGTTGGATAGTCTTGATGTGTGATTGTGAAATAACAACAACAAAATACTCAGTCAAGTCCCAAAGTCAAGATGATAAAAATGTTGCTTCTAAATAAACCATAACCATTTCCTATATCAGTCATAGAATTATATAGGGGGATATGTTTACGGGTTCGAAGTTCCTTCACAAGAAAGCTTAAAGGATCAAACTCAATAGATATGTTATCGTCATGGGAAATGACCTATGAATAAAGTTTTTAAATGGTATGAGGAGTAAGAAGAAGACTAAAAAGGATTTTTAAAATCTTCGAAACTGACCTAAACGAATTCCCATTAAACTAATTTCGATGTCATTGGAACCGTTTCATCAATCTCTACAATATTTGCTTTTAGGTTTTAGATTTAACAATTAGCTTTAGAGTTTAGGTTTTAATGCTTGCTTTTTAGCTTTTAGCTTTTATACTTAGAATTAAGGTTTACTTTAAAAGTTTTGGTTTTAGTATTAGGGTTGATCATGTATGATTTAAGGTTTGGGGTGTAAAATTTGACAAGTCAGTTCTAATGATGCAAAAACGAGTTCATTTGGATTTTGTTTGGGTCAATTTTTGACCATTTTTAGCCTTTTCAGGCAAAATATACTTTTTAGGAGAACATTCTCTTATACACATATTGTCAGTCTCGTTAGCATTATCTGTATTCGGAGTATATATAGTAGTAGGAGAATTAGGCTACTTCATTGGTGTAGAATCCATTTCTCCCTCCGAATGGTATCACTGTATTTATGATAATTTCTTTCGTTTCTAGTCTTGTGACGAACAAATTAAATGACATAGAATTAGATGTAGAATGAGATTATGCATGTGTTAATTTTATCATAAAAATAAATGTAAATTAATTGCTAAAATAATGGGCGATGAGTGACGGTAAAAATTATTTGCATTGGATGTGATATATTTGACTCTAGTGCCTCAATTTTTTCTATTACGAGTCTCCACCATCACCGGCTTTCCTTGTGAGTTGTGCATGTCTCATTCATACCATTCAGATGTTTTTTCTCTTTTTTTTTTCAATAATTTTTTGGTCAATTCATCCTCAAGGTCCCGTAATGCAAAACTGGTGTTCGAAGAACAATTTTCGTTCATTTGCAGCCACTTCATTCCCTTGTAGTTAGGATTTTTTTTTTATTTGATTCTAGAGACTAAGAGGCTATTTGTTTGCATCTGAATAGGTTTGAATCTGAATGGTTCAGAATTCAGATTCAAATCGTTTGTTTCAACAAAAAAACGCATCTGAATGGAATGGAATTGTCTGAATGCAGGTCTGAATGGTTCAGACATGAGAGTAAGGGGTCGTTTGGTAGTGTCTGAACCATTAAGTGCTAAATCAGTTAAGTTTGTTTGGTTGAACAAATGAATGACTGTACAGAATAACTATTTTACTTTTCTGAAGTATTTTCTTTCCTGTAATAAATCAAGTTTTTTTTTTCATTTTTTGTTGGATTTAGAATTGTGAATTTACATTTTGTGTTTTTAATGTGAATAAATCAAGTTTTACACTTGCAGCTTCTAGTCTATGGCCACGGCCAAGTTATTCCACACGGGTTCCAGCTTCTTGGTTCATTTTGGTGACATTGATTTCTTTTGTTGTCAAACACAATTGATCATAAAATCCAAATTTTATTTAGTTTTTTGAACTTCATGAAGAACCTACAATGTAGAAAAACTGTTATAACAAATATGTAACGAATCAAATACATTTCATTTCAAATTCAGTGAAATCACAGATTAATTTCGTATGTAAAAAGGAGGTGTTTTGACTCAAAAAGTCATGATGTACTCATTTGTTGACTATTTTGCACAGACAGAAGAAACTCATTTGTTAAATAATTATTATTTTTTTCTTATTAAATCTTACTCTCCTAATAAACGGTTTTAAAAAATAAATTTTATATATTTAGTGACATTAGAACAATAAGATTAAAAATATATTATTTAACACTCAAACTTTTAAAAATATTTTTTTTGTAAACAATGTATTACTAATTTTTTTATTCTCCTAATAATATAAGTTATACCTTTTTTATATTCTAAAAATATAAGTTTATAAAAAAAATATTCTTAATATATATATATATATATATATATATATATATTATACTTAATAAATCAAAATAATTGGAAGACACATGTCACAAATTTAGAGTATTCTTACACTAGTTTTCCGGCTTCTCTCTATAAATAAATACACAAATTTAATAAATACTAATTATATAATTATATATTCTTTATACCTTTTTTAATTGAAAAAAGTTCTTAATATTAAAAAAAATATTACATAATAGTATTAAATACTAATTATAATATATATATATCCCTTTTATAATTAAAAAGGATTTCTTAATATAATAAAAAATATTTTAATATTAAAAAGCACACTTTAAAAAATTAAATTATTATAAAATATGAAAATTTTCCAATAATTTATAACTCATAATTTTTCTTTATAATTTATAAGTCATTATTATTAAATATTTATTTTTTTTCTTTATCAACTTGTGTAACAACAGATAGTATCCTATAGTTTTGTAAAAAATGAAATTTTTTAAAAACAACTTTCTTAAAATGAAGTGTTTAAAAACCTATATTGGAAAAATGAATTTTTATAAATACAAAATTATTATTTTATTCTCTAATATTGATCATATTTTAAATCAAAAAATCATTTACAATTTTTAAATTTAAATTACAATTTTCTAATGCTTAAAATAACTTACTATACTTGAAAGGACATTATTTTTTGTATCCCTTAAATCTTGCTATTATAAATTGTTTTTTTAGTTATTTTCAACTTGCTCGTTCCCATTTGAACGAATCTTTATATACACATATATAACAAATAATGTGTCCCCTAAAATAATGGGCCCGGACAGAGGTTGGGTCGTTTGCCCCTCTCTCGAGCTACCAATGGGTATATCTCCCAAAATGGTTGAGTTGCCTTGCATGGCTTAACTAAAAATCATAATAAAACATTATTAAAATCCATAATTTATAATCACAAGAACTTGTCATAAACAATCTACACATATCACTACATTGCATGTAACAATGATACAGATTGGGAAGCAGAAGAAACCGTGGATGATTGTGTTTGGCTTGATGATTCTGTGTTTGAGATGCTACTTGATGATTGGTACTGAATCATGGAGGAGACACCATATAGTGACGACATTGGAGGTGTCAAATAAGATGCCACCGGCATCTTTGAGGGGAGAAGAGGAAGAGAAGCTTCAAAAGTCAATACTTTGATGGCTTGTCTCATCGATGGGCGATATTCCGAGTCTGGGTGCACACACCATAACCCAACAATCATCAACCGCTTGATTTCTTCCTTTTCAAAATCTGATCCTAGTCTAGGATCAACTGCTTCTAAAAGAGTTCCATTCCCGTAAAGCTCCCAAACCCATTCTACCAACCGTACTTGTTTTTCTTGAGCCTTGTACTCAATGGATTTTCGCCCACATGCTATTTCCAATGCGACAACTCCAAAGCTAAAGACATCTGATTCCTTTGTTGCTCTGCCAGTGATTAAACATTCAGGAGCCATATAACCCAAGGTTCCAGCCAACATTGTTGTTTGGGAGCCTTTATCATGGTCAACCAACTTAGCTAACCCGAAATCACCAAGCTTCGTGTTGAAATTCGAGTCCAACATTACATTACTTGATTTAATATCTCTATGTAATACACATTGCTCCCATTCTTCGTGTAGATACAACAAAGCAGAGGCCAAACCATGTGCAATTTTGTATCTTGTACTCCATGTCAATAAGCTCTTTTGTTTGAAAAGATGTGAATCTAAGCTTCCGTTTTCCATATATTCGTATACAAGCAGGAGCTCACCTTTCTGATGACACCAACCAATGAGTTGCACCAGATTTCTATGCCTCAATCGGCTAATGATCGTCACCTCTGATGCATACTCCTTCATCCCTTGTTTGGAACTCTTTGACACCCTTTTAACCGCAATGTGTGTGTTTGAGTCCTTCAAAAAACCTCTGTAAACTCCACCAAAACCTCCCTCTCCAAGCTTCTCCTTCTCGGCAAAGTCACTGGTCGAATGAGCTAACTCGTGGTAAGAAAATCTTTTAGGCCCGGTGCCCATTTCAAACTCGGTGTTCATCTCAACATCAAATGAATCTTCTTCAGCTTCCATTTCCTTGATCTTCTTGTTATGCCTCCTCCACAAACCAAATGCAAACATTGAAAGAACCACAACTATAACCGATAGTCCAACTATTAATCCCACCTTGCTGTTTTTGTTATTCACGGGATCTGGCAACTCTTTCCTGGGATCTGGCCCCGGGTTTGGTGGTATCCCGGTGTTTTCATCAATTTGTAAGTTGGAGCTATTAAAACTCCAAGATCTGACATTATTCTTTTGGAAACCTACCCCAGTTGCGGCCGAAAACCCGAATATAACCCATTCAGGCAACTCTTTCCTGAGATCAACTGTGTAAACCAGTCCATCTTGACGGATGGGTGTATTGTTTTGATAACCAGTGAAGGAAACACTAAGGTTATTAGAAATAGAATCGTACGTAATCCAAGCTTGACACTCTCCACCACCAGTTATATTGCTTGACCATTTCTGATACCTAACAGAAGTAAGATTGCTAATGCTGATACCCACATGATCACGCATGCCTGTATTCCAATCGAGCATTGGATCCCATTTATTTGGATATGTATCGAACTCTACTGCAACAAACTGGCTAAGCACCACTTGGGTCGTTAGATTTACTGGAAGCCCCATAGCTCCCCCTGGGGTTATCACAGAATTATTCTGAGCTAGAAAGAACGTGAGGCCATCAGCGTAATTTGATTTTCCTTTTGAATCAATCACAAAGGTGAAATTGGTAGAGAAACTTGCTAGCTCACCAGATCTGTTGTCCCAAAGATGAAATGGGCTGACGTATTTCGCCCGTCCAGCTTTACTGTTCATAACAGAATCAATCTCATTTGGGGTCACCTGGATTCCCTCGTTGGAGATGTAACATCCTTCACCTTCGGTAACTATGTCTCGAGACTGATTTGGTGGACCAATATTTGTCAAATTGAATGTTAATGAAACCACATAAGGAATGACAAGAAGAAGAAGAAACCAAGTGTTCATGATTGTCATACAAAACTGCTTTAAAATTTGTGGGTTTTTTGAAGATTACATATATGATCACTGGAACTGAATTTTTGTGGAACTGAATCATACAAGTGTCTATATAAATGGAGCATTATGATCTCACTAATTAGCTGGTGACGAGCATTATTAAATTTCCTAGAAAGTTATTGGATGATAAAATATTTTTGTCCTCAAACAATTAGCTGGGGACTCACATTGTGAATGAGAAAAAAATAGCAATGGGGTAGTGTCAGCATTCCCCCTTACCGTGAAAGAACCGCTATGTAACAAAGTTAACGCGCATCTGGGTTCAAACCTTGTTGGGAGCAATTTAATGGATATCCAATGTGGAGGTCATGGGTTCAAACCTTGTTGGGAGCAATTTAATGGATATCCAGGTGAAGGAACGAATCAGGGCTTTAATCCCAGGTTCGAACCTAATGGGGGGCGAGGGTTTACGGATTCCATCCGGTTCCCGCGCATCTGGGAGCACACGTGTCTCAGGTCGGAGATCGAGGAATCGATCTTAGCTATCAATCGCCAGGATAACTGAAGGTAGCACGACGAGACAGTTTAACTGCCGTTCAAAAAAAAAAAAAACAAAGTTAACGACGACTACACTAGCTCCAAACAACGATGTTGACGATTAATTAAAACAAAAAAAAATAGTATTATAAAAAAAACTTGAAAAATACCAAAATATTTTAGCCATCAATTTTCAATTTTTCAACGATTTTCAACCCGTAAAAAAATTGCTTGAAAAGCTGTCGTCTTTGATGGTTTTGATTTATGCATTAAATTTGGTCATAATCACACACTTATTCTACTGGGCCATCTACAACTTGAATGTAACCACTTGTTTGTTGTTTGTATTTGACTAGGTCTTTTGAAGTTTTTATTGGTCTTGAGTCTTAACCTTTTATTTTGTGGAGTTCTAAAAATCTAAAATTCTAAGAATGTTAAAGTCATATTTAAATTCACGAAAATAAGAGGGCATTATGTAACGTCTTAGAGCTTCCCCGACATAGGAGAAACCAACGCCATTATTAAACTCTAATATTATTAATACGTTATAAACTCGTGTATTATACGGGTTCGCGAATAAACTTATGTAATTTTATAATGTCTTCTTAAATTTACAAAATTAAATAAATACATTACACTTTTTATTTAAAACATTAATCGATTAGGTATGTATCATTTTAAGAGTTCAAGCCAAATTATGACCAGATCATTTTTAATGTCTTTGCTACCAGCACGTTCATTTTCTCCAAATTTTTGCACTCAAATTTCAGTTTTCCTTACATCTAATTCTCTCTAATATTAAATAATTGTTTTTTTCTTATTAAATCTTACTCTCCTAATAAGCGGTGTTAAAAAATAAATTTTTATATATGGCAAAATAAAACTGACGGAGATACTATATGGGATAATATCGCTGATGTGTAACACCATCGACTAGTCAGCGATATTATTCAATATAATATCGTTATGCTGTATATATATCGCCTAGTCAGAGATATTATATGAAATAATATCGTCCGGAAAAATCTTTTTATTTTATTAAATTTACGTCAGTGATATTTTATGTGATAATATCGCTGATTGGGCGATATTATAGTGGTCAAAGGCTATTTTCGTTATTTTTTAGGTCAATGACTATTTTGGCAAAATATGGGGGTCAAATGGCTATTTGAGTGGTTTTCTCAAAAAAAACTTGTTCGATGATCGGGTTCTTATTGGTTCAGATTATTTTCATTCAAAACCAGTTGGGTTTCAAACTTTTAATCTGATGTTGACGGAATTCAAACCGGTTTTTAAAAAAGGTGCAGTTAAAAATACACAACTTTAATAAATACTAATTATATAATTATATATTCTTTATACCTTTTTTAATTAAAAAAGTTCTTAATATTAAAAAATATATTGCATAATAATATTGAATACTAATTATAATATATATATATATATATATATATCTTTTATAATTAAAAATGATTTCTTAATATAATAAAAAATATTTTAATATTAAAAAGCACACTTTAAAAAATTAAATTATTATAAATATGAAAATTTTCCAATAATTTATAACTTATAATTTTTCTTTATAATTTATAAGTCATTATTATTAAATATTTATTTTTTTTCTTTATCAACTTGTGTAATAATAGATAGTATCCTGTAATTTTGTAAAAAATGACATTTTTTAAAAACAACTTTCTTAAAATGAAGTGTTTAAAAACCAATATTTGAAAAATGAATTTTTATAAATACAAAATTATTATTTTATCTTCTAATGCTGACCATATTTTAAATCAAAAAATCATTTACAATTTTTAAATTTATATTATTGAATACTTATTAATTTTTATTCAACACGTGTAATACACGGGATACTAACCTAGTATATGTGTGTGTGTGTAGGATAAGGATCTTATAATAGTCCACCTTAATTGCGGAAACTTAATTAACTTCGACAAGATCAACCCAAATGATTTTTTCATGTTCTTTATTATACATGTAAAAGACTATGTTATTTTATGTGTTAGTGCAAATTCATCACCGTTTGGGCTCCTACCGTCAGTGTAAGTTGTCGTAACAAGAAATAAATATTTGCAATGTCACGGAAACTTATATTGACGTAAGAGCCCAAACGGTAATAAATTCGCACAAACACATAATATATGATTTCGCCAGAGTTAATCGAGTTCTATAATTAAGGTGGGTTAACAACGTATCCTTACCCTATGCGCACACACAGACACACGTGTGTGTAACATGAAACATAAATGATATTTATTATCAATTGTATTAATTATTAGACCATCAGTAATGTTAACCCCGTGGAACGGGCGGGCATAAGTGGCGAGGGTGGGGCCAAGCGGGCACACCGCCCTCCTCTCCGGCGGGCTCAAAATCAAGGGCAACACGGCCTCCGGTCCCCGTTCTCCCTCCTCTCACACACTGCCTTCTCCTCTCTCACAATGGGTAAGGGTTTTCAGTAGGGTGACCACTATGGGGTTTAAGGTTTTCAGTGAGGTGATGACGTGACGAGAAATTTCGGTGGGGTTTAATTAGTTGTGAACTATGTTTTTTGTCCTCTGTAAATATGTCTTGATAATGATTTGGTGGACCAATATTTGTCAAATTGAATGTTAATGAAGCCACAGAAGGAATTACAAGAAGAAGAAACCAATTGGTCATGATTTTTATACAAAACTGTTTTAAAATTTGTGGGTTTCTTGAAGATTACATATATATATGATCACTGAAACGTGCTATCAACCACTGAAGATGGGTAACACATTTTTTTTGGAACTGAATCATACAAGCATCTTTTTTTTGAACGGCTTGATACAACGACACCCAAGACGGGATTTCAACCGTCCCCTCGGATTTGACGCTATGAGGTGTATGCCCGAGCCCACCCCCGAAAGAACCCCACAACTAGGTAAATCTCTGACCTTGCTTCAGTAAATATGCCTCAGCCCGGATTCGAACCTATGATCTCACCGGCCAATTAGCTGGTAATAAATTTCTTAGAAAATTATTGGATGATATAATATTTTTGTCCTGAAACAATTATACTGACAGCACGGCGGCGGGACTCACAAGGCAAGAAATGTCTATCTGGATGAATGAGAAAGAAAAAGCAATGGGGTATTGTCGGCAGCTGTGAAAGAATTCGCTACGACTTGACGACGACTAAACTAGCTCCAATTCCTCCAAACAACAATTAATGTTGACGATTAATTAAAAAAAAAAAACTTGTTCGATGATCCGGTTCCTATTAGTTAAATTTTTAATCTGCTAATCATATGAGTTATACCTTTTTATATTATAAAACTAGGTTAAATCCCGTGTGATACACGGGTTGAATAATAAAAAATATTCCATAATACAACTCTTGAATTTTCAAATGAAAAAGAGAGATTAAAGATTGTAATTAAATTCCTCCAAGATTATAAAAAAGACAAGTAGAAACATAAAAAACAAAATACAAAATTTTATTTTCATCGTCAATATACTTTTTCATAAACTAAAAAATGCTACAAACTTGTGTATTACATATTAGACAATTGATTACAATCAAATTCATTAATGTAAATGGTTACAATAAGTTTTTTTTTTTTTTAAAAAAAAAAGAAAAAACTACTCAAGAGCATGATACCCAAGTCACTTGGTTTATTTTTATAGACATATCAAGAAGAGGCAATCAATATGTATGATATATAACACATAATAATTTGCATGATAAGTCAAAGCTACGGTTATGTGAACCACTTACTGAAGAATGACTCTAAATTATAGTTAATCTGCAAACATATATCAAAAAACAACACTCACCACAAAACTAAATAACCCACCATTAGAATTTGGTCTTAGTCCTTTGCACACTGCCATTTTATGTTGGGTCAGATTATTCAGAAAATATAGAGGATTAGTAACAAATTCAAATCAAATTAAATTAAATTAAATTAAATCAATAAACAGATAAAAGAATGATCACTAAATTCATATGTAAAATCAAACCAACTTACATTGTAATTGATCGTGTGTGATCTGAAAAAGCTTAATTGGTCATATGCCAAGATATAGGGTATACTGACTACATCATAAAGAAAATTGAGTTATAGTCATAAGCATATGCCTAATATACATAATGCTTGCTAAACACTTGAGTTATAGTCAGTAATTTATAGGTCAAAGTACTTACTCGTATTTTCTAGAAAGAATTCTAAGCACAAAAAGCGCACCGTATACTTGCTGGTCTTTCAGATTATGTGTTACCCAGTGCAAAAGGCCTGGCCACTGTTCAGGATAATCTGCATGCATTATTGTCTAGAGACACTCACCCAACTGTGCCCTCTATATAATTTACAAGCGCATTAGGGGAAGACAACACAACATATGCAAAAGCTCAAAGAATCAATTTTACCTCAACAATGGATGAACTTGTGCTACAAAAAGAAGGATGTTCTACCTTACCATGTCTTTATCACTTAGCAAAATTTTGGATTGTTCCTTTACAATGCAACAGATTATTGCAGAGTAAGTCATACACATGTGACTTCCTTAATATGCATGTGACTCGTGGTATCTTACTGGATACTACATGGTATTGATGTGCTTATAGGAGCCTCACTAAATACTTTGGAGTATACTGAAACCGAAAGGCAAACAGTTCAAACAACAAATTGAACGATCAACACAAAACAAAGAAAAACTACAAACATGAAAATTTTTTTACATAAATGCTGCTCCATCACAAGTTATTCAATCATTCATCCAACAAAAACATATTCCATAAATCGAATTATGAATTTTGATCGACAATCGGATACAGAACACTTCATCAGCAACAAAACATAAATAAAAACCAAAAATTGTAAACCACCTCTCAGTCAAACACAATCAATCGATAACATTCATACTAAGAAATATCATATTTTTAAGTCATAAGGAATTAAAAATGAGAAAACAATAGAAAGATAAACATCTGTTATTTTAATCACGTGTAGTATTAAGACTTCCTTTGATCAAACATAAATCTCTTTAGTATATTTGGTCATTAGTTGCATTTGTGGCTCAAACAATGATTATTACAATCACACATTGTTCATTCGCAGCAGGGCACCACTCTGCATACTTTAATTGAACCCTGTGATGCTCATTCTGCATACCTAAATCTCAATATATTGTTTATGACCTTCCAACCAGCCAAAAATTAGCATTTGTTATCAAATATTCGGACTCTTATTTTCCAATGTTAACTACAAATGAATATTGGCCCTACCAGGTAATTCATCTCTAAATATAGTGTTTCATAACATAGAGGCAAAGGCTAGTCAAACATAGATAACAAAGTCAAACCAAACATCAAGATTAAGCTAATTTGAATCCGTAAAAAACCAAAAATTCAGGTTACTTTTACCCAAAAACACATCAAGCTTCCTCGTACCCAAAATTGAACATCATATAACAAAAGAACAAAGTTAAAATCAAATATGAAGACAAAATCAACGTTTAGTTGATTGAACCCAAAATAAAAATCCAATTGAAAATAAAAGGTTCTAAAACATGAGGTGGATATTCGAACATAGCTAAATTGTCCCAGTAAATCTTTGTCTTGCTGATATAAACTTATCGAAGATAATTATCTTATGAGGGCGAATTCATATGGCGATGCGGATGGATAAAAAATGGAAGAAAAATATCTGACCAAGAGATTTCACCCAAAAACACGGATGTACGACCGATTAAGGAAGCAAGCTAGGGTTACGATTTCAACACAAACTTCTGGTGCACAAACATGGAGAAACCAATCTAGGGTTACAGTGGAGGAAGAATAAGCGAAGCAAATGAGGGGAAAACTTTTGTTTTATATCCGGGTTGAAAATTCAAGTATTTGCTCCATGACCCGCATTCAGAATCAAGACCCGCGTGTAAAAAGTTGACAGATTCATTGAGCGGGAATTTGAAGGCAAAAGTGGTTCCAAGGATTGACACGTGGCTAAAGCAACCTTGCTTTATTATAATACATAGACTAGGTTAATATCTCGTGTATTACACGGGTTAAATAAAAATATATAATAAATAGTAATCAATAAAAATCTAAATTCTAATATGAAATATTATTAAAATTTTGTATAATTTAATACTTTAAGTAATAATTATATTATTTCTTTAAACACTAAGTTTTTCAAAGTTCGTTTCTTTAACATTTCAATTAAAAAAAATAAAAATTTTATATTTTATAGTAATTTGATTTTATAAAAAACTATGTTTTTTAATATTAATATATTTTAAATGTATTATAAACAACTTTTTTAATTTAAAATGTAAAAAAATATATTTATAATGAAATGCATTTAATAGGAGAGATAGGAGGGAAACCAAAAGTGAGGTGCTCTAGAACATGACATGTGTCCATAGAAACATTTATTTATTATAATAGATAGATTTATAAAAATATAAGTTTATAAAAACAAATATTCTTAATATATATATATATATATATATATATATATTTATAGGATGAGGATCTTATAATAGCTCACCTAAATTGCGGAAACTCAATTAACTTCGACAAAATTCATCACCGTTTGAGTTCTTACCTTCAGCGCAAGTTGTCGTATAAACAAATAAAGATTTGTAATGTAACGCAAACTTATACTAACGTAAGAGGTGGCCATCCAAACCGGTTCCAGGACCCGACCCGGCGGACCCGGACCCGAACCGGTTCCTACCCGGTATTCTCAAGAACCGGTTGGTACCCGGTAGTACCCGAAAGTTAGGACCCGGTTCCACGTTTTTCCCACTCGATCGGTTAGTACCCGGACCTGAACCGGAACCGGTTAGGAACCGGTTATAGCCGTTAGAATGAATCTGAACGTTGGAAATCTATTTCTAGCCGTTTTTTGACCGTTTGGAGCTCAGATCTAGCCGTTTTTAACACCCTAAACTAGTATAAATAGGTATTGGGTGGTATGGAGTGATCACACAACTCAAAACGCAATCCGAACGCGAAAAAACACAAAAAAACGCAAAAAACGCTATTTATACGCGCTTGTTTAGTCTCCATCTCTCATTTTGGTTTTTCGTTTTCTCGTTTCCTACTCTCAAAGTCTCAATACTCTTTATAAATTTCCCTTTGTTATCATGGATGCTTCACATTCTTCGGTCGGTCAAGGTTCCAACACCGAACCATCATTTGTTCGTGTTATTGAACACAATCGGAACCCGGAGATATGGTGCAATTGAGATTTGGTCGAGCTTAGTGATGGTTCTATAAAAGCTCGTTGCAAGTTTTGTGGAATATATTTAGGGAAAGAAACGAATTCGAATTTGAAGAAACACATCACCAAACCATTTTGCAAGGCGTTGAAAAAGGATCCCGAGTCCCAACAAACGCAAATGGATGTTCAAGGTGGAATATTTAATTATGACCTTGATCGGGTTCGGGATCGAATGGCGAAGTTCGTGATTCAAGAGGCGTTGCCGTTTAGCCATTTCGACAACCCTCGGTTAATAAACATGATTCGGAAGACGCTTCAACCACGCTACACCCACGTAAGTCAACAAACTCTTAGACGTTATTGTTTAAAGATGTGGAAAAATGCCAAACAAGAACTAGTTGCATATTTTGAAAATTTAAATACGGGGGTTAACTTAACTAGTGATGTTTGGTCGGCTCCACATAATTTACCCGAATCCTACCTTTGCGTCACCGCTCATTGGGTAGAATCGTCATCATGGATAATGATGAAACGCACCATTGCTTTTGAACTTTTTCCGTATCCACATACCGGTGACCTTTTATTTCAAATTTTAGATTATGTAATAATGTCGTTTAAGTTAGAAAAAAAAATGTTTTCAATGACATTTGATAACGCTTCAAACAATACGACGGTGATTGATAAATTAAAACTAAAATATTTGCCGTTATGTAATGTTGTATTTTTTCACTCAAGATGTGTTGCACATATAATAAATTTAATTGTGCAAGACGGTATTGGCACTAATGATGTTACAACATTTATAAACGTTTGTAGACAAATGCTACATGATATTTTTAAAAAGAGTAGGAAACGACATATGGCATATAGGAAATTTTGTAAAGATACGGAGATGGTTGCTTTGGGTGCAAATTGGGATGTACCTCATAGATGGAATTCCACTTGCCTTATGTTTGAAAATGCTTTACGACAAAAAAGATACTTTGCAAATGTTTCACGCAAGTCTCGACGACCGGGGTTATGTCGACACATTTTTGGATAGTTCTTGGGATAATATTCAATTATTATCTGAATTTCTTGAAGTTTTTAAATCATCAACTACTAAACTATCAGGAATTTATTACCCGACTAGTTCTTTGGTTCTTTCGGAGTTATTTTTAATGGTTACAAACTTTAAAAATTTTGAAAATAAGAATGAAATGTTTTCTAACATGATATTACCGATGCGAAATAAATTACTAAAGTACTTTCTTGAGTTACCACCCGTTTTTACTTGCGCGGTCGCTTTAAACCCAATTTTAAATGTTACGGGGGTGGAATGCTTGATAGACGAAATTTATGATGCTCTTGACATACACGAGATATACCCAAGCTTTTCAACCGAAGCAAAAAATGTTTTTACTAATAAATTACAATCTATGTATGACTTTTATTTGATTAAATATGGTGGAAACATACATATGTCCACCCCTGGTTCCTCATCAAGTTCGAGTGCTTCTCGAGCACGAGATCCGATGGTTAACCTATTGAACACGGTTCGAAACGTCTCGGCTAAACGTCAAAGGGGTAATACCCCTTCAAGCGAACTCGGCCGGTATAGTGGTACGGATTACTCATCTGATATGACGGCCGAGTCATATCGCAATTTTGATATTTTGGCTTGGTGGAAAGCAAAGGAATCCGAGTTTCCGATTCTTGCCGCCATGGCTCGTGATTTACTAACTGTCCAAGCTTCCACGATAGCTTCGGAATCTGCATTTTCTCTTAGTGGCAGGGTCTTGTCGTTAAGAAGAACAAAACTCACTCCCGAGTCGTTAGAAATGTGCATATGTTTAAAGGATCATTTGGACTCGATCGATCGTATTCAAGATCAAACAACCCTCGAAGATGAAACATCCATTGAAGTAAAAGTACATGACGAAGAAGTTGAAGAAGGCTTATCACCCGGCCTATCCGACGAAGAACTCGCATTTGAAGCTAACTTCAGTCGTTCGCAACAAAACGACACAAATATTTGATTTTAATGTTTTATTAGTTGTTTGTAGCTTTTCTTTTGTTTTAAAACTACTTAAAACAATTAATGAATTTATGTTTGTTTTTAACATTTGTTATTATTAACCAATTCATAACTTTTAATACAAAAATTAATAAAACCCTAATAAAACATTAAACAAATCAAACCTAAACCTTAAACAAATCAAACCAAATAAAAAACTAATCAAACCTTTAACTAATAATTAATTAAACCCTAATAAAACCTTAAACAAATCAAACCTAATAAAACCTTAAACTTATCAAACATTTAACAAATAATTAATTAATAAACCCTAATTAAACATTAAACAAATCAAACCTAAACCTTAAACTAATCAAACCTAACACTATTAATTAATAAAACCCTAATAAAACCTTAAACTAATCAAATTAAATAATAGTTTAAGGTTTTATTTGTTTAAGGTTTTATCTTTGATTTGTTTAAGGTTTATTAATAAATTTAAGGTTTTAATAGGGTTTATTAATTATTAGTTTAAGGTTTTATTAGGGTTTATAAATTATTAGTTTATAGTTTAAGGGAAAAAAGAAGTGTAACCGGTTCTAAAACAGGAACCGGTTTGGGACCCTACCCTAACCGGGTACACCGAATAGGGTTCTTTGTGAGTGGAACCGGGTACGGAACCGGTTCGGGTCTTGGGTGGAACCGGTTTGGAGGAACCGATGGGGCTCAGGAACCGGTTTCGGTTCTTGAAAAAAAACCGGTTTGGCCACCTCTAGTAAGAGTTCAAACAGTAATGAATTTGCATAAACACATAAAATGATATTTATTATCAATTGTATTAATTATTAGTATTAGTTTAGTGTATTTATGTAACAAATGATATTGTTAATAACATTAATTGTTAGATTTTCATATCTAAAAATAATACATATTTTTTTTTGAAAAAAATAAGATAATGTCATGTGGCATATTTTTGGAATCAATTGTTAGGAAGTAAGAGTAATTCATATGGGTTGCTTTTTAATCATTAAGTTTATGGTATTGTGTCATGGAAAACAATTGGTTTTTTTTTTTTTTTAAGTTGTGGATTTTCTTCTTCATAATTAGGGTTGGGGCGCTCGGCTGCACCGACTCTTTAACGAGGTTGAGCTATTTATCAGATGAACCATGTGACTGAATCTTAACAAATCCAAAAAAAACTGTTAATTATTTTGTTTTAAACTAGACGGGCTGGTCAGTTTGGTAAACTCATATGGGCCTTAGACGGTCCAGTGTGCCCATGGGGTGGGTGTGGTTGAGGCGTGGCTGGGGGTGGAACACCGCCCCCTAGGGGCGTTGGTGTGGTGGGCGTGGCCACAGCCACGACAAGTTTTTTTTTCCTTCTCTCAACCAATAACACCACCACACATCATTACCACTTCATTATGCTTACAACCACTTGGCATTTCCACCCCTAAGTGGTTGAGTGGGTGGTTGTGGTGGAACTTAGATGTTGCCTATGTGGAGTGGGTAGAACCACAAGGCATACCCCATAGTCTGATCGTTGTTACGTAAATGCATGCATTTACCTAAAGCCCTTCAGGTGATTCAAGTTCGTTTGCAAGAGTCGAAGGAAGACGGCATGAAGTTACGATATTTAGCAGTCAATAAACTACTCTACCAAGTTCCTAACCATCATGACGTATCAATGTGCCATCTCAAGTTCAACTAGTTTGTAGGATTTGGGGAAAGAAATAAAAGCAAAACTTATCTGTATTCTAATGAGATGAAGAGACTGTTTCCGAATAGACACATAGCTCAAATATGTCACATAATTTAGTCATTTATAATTTTTAAAAAAGTCGTATTTTTTTTGTAAAAACTTTAGAAATCTTTTCTATATATTAATCACGTATTTTACATAAACTTTACGAACTCACCAGCTTTGTGCTGATTTTTCATAAAACGGTAGATTTAATTTGATAACATATCGGTTACAAAGCATTAAAGTTTTATTAATTTCAAAAATATTATTTATAGATTATATTTCTGAAATTACTAATCCTTTTATAAAATTTAGATTTATAAAGCCTGTATTATTTAAGGTTATTAAATTTAAAAATAACGCTTATATTTTATAATATTCAATAAAAATTTAGTCACGTAAGTTTGTGTCTTAATATCATTGGGTTTAACTTAATTTAAGAGTGATTAACTAATTCTTTTAAAAATATTTGTTTACTATGTTTAAAAGAACCTTAAATTTAAATATATTTTTTTTTGTTATAACCATCCCTCTTTGTGTGTGTGTGTGTGTGTGTATATATATATGTATAGTTATATGTTTTATCACAGATCGAATTAATACTAAAATGTTTCATAAACATAAACATACAAACAAACAAATTTAATATATTTTTTTTGTTATAACCATCCCTCTTTGTTACTTTGTTTGTTACGTATAACATAAACATACAAACAAACAAAGTAACACACATAGATACATACGTAAAAGTAACAAACTAAAACAAAAGAACATAAACAGAAAACAAAAGAAGAAGAATAAGAGCAAGAGATGTCAAATTACACCAACGCGATCAGCAAATACAAAGCCTATCAAATTCACGTTACATGTAAACTAAGGCATACCCAATGATAAATTTACACTTAAAACTAAAAATCTCTAACCTTTCTATGTCTAGAACAAGTGTTGTTATTTAGTTTCTAATAATACTGTACGTGCAAATCAAAGTTGGTTTCTTTTGTTTATTATCTTGATCTTAGTTATTATTTGTGATTGATTTTTAGACGATAGGGAAATGAATCGATGTTGAAGACACACTAAGTTCAAACACAGATACAACTGAGATTGCTATACAAATTTTCTATCAAAAGTGATGAACATCGAAAGGGGCGGCTAATTAAGCAGTTAAGTTCAAACCCCAAATAAGTTTTTCTAAAAACATTATTTTTGGTAAATACTTTTTAAACAACGGTAAACAAAATTACCAATTAATTAGGCAATTGTCATACCATATATTAACTTTTAAATTACTCTTTCAGGTATAGAAATTCAAAGAGTAAAGATTTAGCTTTAGCTTGAGCATATAGAGCACTTTGATTACTACAATTAATAAACGAAGCTTGACGTGTATATCTCCCGGCTAATGGGTAAAAGTTGAGACGCACAAAAACTAGCTTAACCAAACCATCACCGGTTCGTAACTGGTTAGAAACCGATTTTTAAAATGGTTTTAGGTTTTTGAAAAAAACGACAGTTTATGACCAGTTTAAGGTTTCAAGAGATCAAACCGGTTATTAACCGTTTTTTCAATTAAACTAGGTTAACCTATCTAGCTAAGAAAAAAAAATAGTTATCTGACGATTAACCGGTTTTAGTTATTATATCGTTTTCGGTTTTAGAACTTGAAATATCAGCTACTGGTAAAACCGTGGACCAAACTTTGTCCGGTTAACCAATTTGGTTATTTAGAAACCGGATTGTGCACCTCCAGGTAAAAGTGAATTAAAGTTTGTCATAATGAAGTATCTAGTTAATGTTTAAAGATAATGGTCTGTATATCATTTTGTTCCTTATGTGACGTAGATCAGGGCCGTCTCAAGCATTTCTAGGGCCTTAAGCGAAATTTAAATCAGAGGCCCCTCTCTCACACATAATAGTTAATGTTATAAACTCTCCTCCTTTATCTGGGCTTGAGACCGGCAGTAATAAATCAAAAGTCTATAAAAAGCAGAGCTACAAAAAATTATTTATATTTTGTTACATGTATAAATTTAGCCTTTTTATACGCACATTTCTTGATAAAACTAATAACAAAATCAAACCTTTTCAAGCTAATCAAACTAATAACAAAATCAAACATGTTTAAAATAGATCCTAGAACCTAAGCTGTTCAAATTAAACTAGCTAATAACAAAATCAAACATGTTCAAAATAGAAACTACAGCCAAAGTTGTTTAAATTAAACAAACTAATAACAAAATCAACTTGTTCAAAATAGATCCTACAACTGTTAAATTAAAAGAACTAATAACAAGATTGAACGTGTTCAAATAAATCAAAGTATCATATGAATAGCCAAACTGGACCAAACTACTAACCTGTCGCTTGTGCATAGAGCAATCGAGCAACATAAATCCGGAATCAAACGAGAATCCGTTTCCAACTGCGTCTCCCGCCCTCTTCTCCCAAATCCCATTTTCCCATTTTTTTTCTCAGTTGTTCAGACGCTCGCCCACCGTCCCATGACTACCATTGATCAAATGTTTGTACGCAAGGCTTCTTCAAAGCCCAATAAGCCCATATTGAGTTCAGTTATAACTTATAAATAACAAGCCCATATACATACAATTGATTTTTAAAACGGGGGCTCTATAAAATTGGGGGCAGTAGGCAAAAGCCTAGATTTGAAGCCCATTGGGCCGTCCCTGACGTAGATTGGTAAAGAATTGAAGGCAAATATACGCGTGGTAAGTAATTTTTTTGAACGGTCAACAAAACATTTTTATAAAAACAACTCAACAAGTTGCTAGAAACCATAGTACAAAGCACGAATAAAAGAAAAAAATAAATAATATTACATATAGAAAAACGTTAATTCAAAGCCATTAAAATAACACCATCCCTCTCATGTTAATGATAACTTTTTTGCTCGACTTTTGACTCAAAGAAAACGAAATGCTTTGATAAATCTTCGAGACTTTCTCACTTAATTTTCATTTTTGGTTGCGTGTCAAACAATTGGCACTATAATTATTTCAAATCAAAGGTTTATTGCCAGCAAGTCAAGAGATCAAAAGTACACAACGTTCATTTATGGCTTTATTAAAGTTATAATTAATCTTTAACTAGCCTGCTAAAATGCTTTAATGACTATGAGTCACTCTCTAGTGAGGTCGATGAGAGGCACCTTTTTAATAATATAGCTACTAGAAAGTTGAGACATGACACTTATATGATATGTGTAAGTATAGAAAATAATACACACAAATCTTTGGGTGAGCTTAAGGTACTTATAGTTAGGTCTCACTAAGGATAGCCTATAAAACCAATAACTTTGATACAAATTTGTCATACTGCGTTTGAGGTGGAAATGCAAAGGCTATGAAACATCGAATTCAACCACTTAACATCGAAATTCATCTTTAAACTTTGAACTCAGTGTTTAAGTTTAAACTTTGAAGTACTTGTCTTAGTATGTTTAAGTTTATTTTTTAAAAGTATTTGAAGTATTATACTAAATTATTGATATTGATGTGTGTATATAATATATATTTGTAAAATTACATATAAAAATTCCAATCCTTCTAGCGCCGATTAATCCTAATTAATCACTAGACGGTACCTCGCCGCATGACTAGCTACTAGCAACTTCTACAACCAATGATTATAAGACACCAAATGAGGACTATGCTACTGATATGATTTTTAAACACACAAGTTTTATAAAATAATTTACTTAAAAAATAAATTTAATTATTTTAGCCATAAAAATTAAGTAGATGTCTTTTATATTACCTTTTGTTTTCTATTTACATATGATTATATATATTCATTATTATTATGAAATATATAAGGAAAAAAAATCCTGAAAAACAGGTTGAAAAATATGGTTTTTAATGTTTGAAATTTACCTTAAGAAAAACATATTTATATTTATACTACATAATAGAAGAGTAACAACTGGACACATAGCATCATTCTAGGTTATCCACGTCATATGTATCACATGTCAACACTATATTAACTCTTGACATTTTAAGAATTAATTTCTTTTAATAAATATAATTAAGTTAAACTTTAAATTTGGAAAACGAACTAAGTCGGCTTCTCTTTAAATGTTAATGAAAATAAAATGTCAAAATTTCCATTATCAATAATTTTGAAATTCAAAATTTTCAAATCATATATTCAAATATTCATTTAATTTTATTAATAACAATTTAACTAAATTTAATTATCAAGATACATAATTCAAAACTTTTTAATTTTAATTAAAATGGAAGTATTATGACAATAATTATTATTTATGTATGATTTCTAATTTTTAATAATTTAATCTTTGGTAAAAATACAATATGTCAAATAATAATAAATATGTTGTCTTTTCAAAAATTAAGTTTTAGCTCTTAATTTTTTATATGTATTTATTATGTAAAATATATAGTTTGTAGATTATGTGGTTTGTATGATTATTAAACTTATAATCATTCATGCTTTTTATTAATTTTGATTATTAAAATAGTTGTTTTCAGTATTTAGTTCATGCAATCATATTTAAGTTACTTAATAATCATTTACAATTTTGTTAATTATGATTCTTGCAATAACCATTACACCAACCTTAATTTTACTATTATAATTCTTTTGCAACTATATTTATTTCTTCAAAAAATGTTACAATATATTATATTAACAAGCTGATATTCAATATTAGAATCCTCCCTGACCACAGAGGTTGTAAACCTATTATAATATAATACAAATTACCATTTATTGTCACACCCGGACCGACGACGGAATACGTCTGAGCGTGATTTGTAATTGCTCAAAAGCTCATGGTGCTATGCTAAAGTTTTAATATTTAAACATTCATATTAAATGATTCAAACTATTCATTCAATAACATACAAACAATACAAGATTTCGAAATCAAATTACAAGTGAAATAACTAAACATTATTTTAATTTAGCAAGGTCCTCTAAATCTAATCCATGTCTTCATCATAAGTCGTCACCTTATCCTGTTACATATGTAAAATAAAGGTCAACTATTTGCATAGTTGGTGAGCAATTATATAGTTTAATACAATACTTAAAAGGATGCAAAACAGTTAAACTAAATAGACTAGATCTAAAGCATATGTAAATTTGCAAGTAGCACAAAGCAAGAATCCAAACAAATGATCTTACAAAGTTTAAATCAAGACTAGCTAGGTCCTCACTTAAACAATGTAAATCATAATGTTTATGTATGTGTATTTTTCACCTTTTTAACACAAGACATAAGTTAATGCGAAGAATGTAGTTACATTCTTAGGCTACTAGATACTGTTTTTGTTTTTGTATGAAACGTCTTCTAACCTAAATCCCACATAACATTTAGCACATAAGTTCACATAGCATCTAAATCATGTCTACTATGCTTAAAAGTTTGCATCATATATATGTTTTGTCTCAAATAATATGTTTATGTATAAGGCATATGTAACATCCCAAAAAGTTTACAAAATGTAAAAGGGAGTAAGAATTTACTCACCTGTTTATGCCTAGCTTTTGTCAAAGTCTTAGTATCCTATAGTTCAAACATTACGCCTTAAGTCTATAGCTTCTAAGGAATTCTTAGCATATCTAGAATGATAGTATTTTGTCTAAATTTAAAGACGAATTGGGAATATATAGTCTTACAAGTTTTGAATAATATATATAATAGAATATTGAATATTCTATGTATCTATTATAGTTATCATTGTTTTTAAATGTAATATTAATATATGTGTGTAAATAATAATGGTTGTTTATATTTAATTAAAACGTATCCTAACAAAATTTGTAAATATGTATATAGAATAATTGTATCATTATCTAGAATAATACTTTTGTTGTGTATATATATATATATATATATATATATATATATATATATATATATATATATAGGATTGGGATCAAATAATAACCCACTTTTAAAACAATAACCCATACAACTTTGCCAAGATGAAGCCGAATCTTGAATTTTTTTTTGAACATCATTGTAACACAATTAGAACACTATGTTCTTTTATAAGTTTGCGAAAATTTATCACCGTTTGAGAGTTTACATCGTTGTAAGTTTTGGGCCTAAAACAGTTACAATGCTGTAAATCAAAAACTTACAACGATGATATCTCTTAAACGGTTATGAATTTTCACAAACTCATAAAAGAACATAGTGTTCTAATTGTGTTACAATGATGTCCAAAAAAAAAAATTCAAGATTCGGCTTCATCTTGGCAAAGTTGTCTGAGTTATTGCTTTAAGAGTGAATTATTATTTGAACACTTCCCTATATATGTATATGTATATGTATATTGGTTTCTAAACCAAGATTAGCAATTTCATAAAACAGTAGATTTAATTTGATAACATATCGGTTACAAAGCATTAAAGTTTTATTAATTTCAAAAATATTATTTATAGATTATATTTCTGAAATTACAAATCCTTTTATAAAATTTAGATTTATAAAGCCTATATTGTTTAAGGTTATTAAATTTAAAAATAACGCTTATATTTTATAATATTCAATAAAAATTTAGTCACGTAAGTTTGTGTCTTAATATCATTGAGTTTAACTTAATTTAAGAGTGATTAACTAATTCTTTTAAAAATATTTGTTTACTAAGTTTAAAAGAACCTAACCATCCCTCTTTGTTTATATATATATATATTAGGAAAGTGAATATGAGGCTGTTAAGCGCCTAACTTAGGTATGAAACTAATCAAAACGACGTAGTTTTGATTAAATCTCATTAATTATGGTAATTTTTTTTGTTCCTATTTTCACTCCATAAATTTTGCACCTACCAAATTAATGAGATTTAATCAAAACTACATCGTTTTGATAGGTTTCACACCTAATTTAGGTGCTTAACAGCCTCATATTCACTTTGGAGAAAACTTAGAAAACTAATCACAATTGTTATCAATCAATTTCGTTTTTGTTTTTTATTTTACATTTTGTTTTATTATAAGGTTAGATCTATTAACAAAAAGAAAAAAAATAAAATAATATATGTAACTCATGTTATTACATATGTGTAACTCATTGATTACATATATGTAAATTGTAAACTACATATATGTAACTTTTTTGGTTACATATACGTAACTTTGTAATATACATATTTTTATTAAAAAAGTTTATTTGTTTATACCATTTCTAAGCTAAATATAAAAAATCATGAATTTTTTTTTTTAAAAATTAATTGTTTAGTACGAGTTTTCTTAGTTTTCTCCAAACTAATGAGTGTTTATTTGAACCCTCCCCTATATATATATATATAGGGGATTAATAAAATGAAAACCTTGTTTTAGTGAGAAAACCATGAAAACTCATGTAAAACAAACATATTTTTTTTTGAAATTTTTTTTACAGGTTTGTAACATTATTTGGGACATTTTTATAAAAAAAAATAAAAAAAGCGCCGAAGAAATATTTTTTAAAAAAATATTTTATAAGTTTTTTTTACGTTGTAAAACATACGTAACACTGAGGCACATTTGACGTAAACGTTGTACGTTTTTACGTATGTTTTACAAATTTTCTTTTTTTAGTTGTGTTACGTATGTTTTACACAGCGGTTTACTCGGTTTTCACAATAAAAAGTGGTTTTCAAATTATCTCTACCCTATATATATATATATAAGTGATATTATAAATAACAAAGTGTTGTTATAATATTAACACAATGTTATTATAATATTTAACAGTTGCTTTTAATAATAGCATTTTATTATTTATAATAACACTTTGTTTTTTATACTTTTTACAAAACTATCAATTTGTATGTGATCTAAACACTATATATTTTATCACAGAATTAATACTAAAATGTTTCATAAATTTTTGAAAAAGAAGAATTAATAAGATGAAATGACAGAAAAAGAAAAATGAAAAAAAACATCTATACTTAAAGTTTCCCCAATTTATTTATCAATCACTGAAACCCTTGTTCCCATTCGGTCAAATAAATCATCTCAAGAACCAGATTGTTAAAAACTTGTATGGGGCTTTTATTTGTGTTAGTATAACGATTAAGTTGATGTAATAATAACTTACAATTGCTTGTTGATGAGAATTGTTTGGTCGAGAACCCGAGGATGAGATAGCCGATCCATTTGCAGGTTTTGTTTCCCGGACATGGTGATTGTGTGCGCTTTTCTTGTGCTCGGAAAGGGTCACAGAGGGTAAAGGGAACAAATGTTTCGGTTTAATAGATCTTTTATACACGAAATCATGGATTTTAAATTTTCGAGATGAATCTCCTATGTTTGGAAACCAAATTTGCTTGTTTACAGTTGTTTGATCGTATTAACTTGTGATTGGAATGATTCACATATCCAAATCCTTGCCAAAACTGACTTAGATTAGCTGTAACCGCGTTGGATTGCCTTGTTGAGGAGTCGGTTCATGCGAAGAAGGATGGGTGGGGTCTGGGTGAAGATATGGGTGAAGAGGAATTACAGATTTGGGATTTTTCAAGTCTAGTCCCTCAACTTTTCTAGTTTTTTCTAAATCTGACCTAACTCTATTAACACTAGATTTTGTTTAGAGGTTTACACAATCAGTCCCTCATATTTTAAGTCTTAATATGTTACGTTACAAACCTATTATATAGTTAATAAGACTTTTTCATTAAGTGTTTATAACATATTAAACTATATATTCTATTAATTTTTTTTTTTGTTTTGGTTTGTTTAATATGTATTGTTATTATGAGGCATTTATAGCCAATTTTATAAATTTACGTATTAAGATATCTTCCAAACCATGGTATAATATACATACATACATACATACATATACATATACATACATACTTTGCTTGATTTAGAGTTAAATTCCAATTAGAGTTTATTTTGAAATAATACTTGTGAATACAATTATTTCAAAAGTCCCATAAAAGTTTCATTTATATGGAATTTGACACTCTTTCAATTTAAAAATTGAAACGAAAATTCAAGGGACTACATTTATTGTTCATAACTAGGGGTTTACCCGCGCGTTGCCGCGGTAACCCATATTAATACAAAAAACGGTATCTAATCAATTAAAATTATGTCAAAAATATATTAAGTCATACTAATATATCAATATAGATATTGATATCTAATTATGATAGCAGTAACAACATCACAAATACTAATTTTCCTTTGATATGGGTATTTAATAACGATAGTAGACACAATGTGACAAATTATATAATCAAAACAACAAACAAATGTGTTCGCATTCATAAAATCGCTATTTTTTAATTGGCATCAATATTTAATTTAAGAATTGTTAATGTTTTTTTTTAATTATTATTGTTATTTAACAGTATTGTTAGTATTAGTTATTTAATTGATGCATGCGTCAAAAATTTCATTCTCTCATTACACTGGAACCATAACAGATTAATTGTTGGTTCTAAAATTAGAATACATATACACAACTGCTATAGTTTCCATCCACTTAAAACATAAAAATAAACATAACCGCGTCAAAAAGTATTATAATAGAAAACCATGAGACAAGAAATTATGTCACCATTTCTTGCAGAAGTTTCCTATGGGAGGTCTTGGATTAGAATCCGAGCTGAGGCATATTTGCTGAAACAATGTTAGGGGGTTTACCCAGTTATGGGGTTCCTCCTGAGGTGGACTCGGGCATACGCGCCAGAACGTCAAATCCGAGGGGACGGTTGAATAAAATTAGAATACATATACACAACTGCTACAGTTTCCATCCACTTAAAACATAAAAATAAACATAACCACGTCAAAAACTATTATAATAGAAAACCATGAGACAGAAAATTATGTCACCATTTCTTGCAGAAGTTTCCTATGGGAGGTCTTGGGTTACAATCCGGGCTGAGGCATATTTGCTGAAACAATGTTAGGGGGTTTACCCAGTTATGGGGTTCCTCCTGAGGTGGACTCGGGCATACGCGCTAGAGCGTCAAATCCGAGGGGACGGTTGAATAAAATTAGAATACATATACACAACTGCTACAGTTTCCATCCACTTAAAACATAAAAATAAACATAACCGCGTCAAAAACTATTATAATAGAAAACCATGAGACAGAAAATTATGTCACCATTTCTTGCAGAAGTTTCCTATGGGAGGTCTTGGGTTACAATCCGGGCTGAGGTATATTTGCTGAAACAATGTTAGGGGGTTTACCCAGTTATGGGGTTCCTCCTGAGGTGGACTCGGGCATACGCGTCAGAGCGTCAAATCCGAGGGGACGGTTGAAATCCCGTCTTGAGTGTCGTTGTACCAAGTCGTTCAAAAAAAATTATTTAAGTATTATTATTATTTAATTAGTATTAATATTAGATATTAAATATTATTTATTAATATTATTTAATTATTATTGTCATTTAATAAGTTAATTAATTATTATTATTATTTTTTAGTTACCTTAGCCGCCGTTGTTTTTGACTTTACGGCGCTTTTTATAACGTATTATTATTTTATTATTATTAATATTATATAATAATTATTATTTAATTATTATTAATATTTAATTATTATTACTATTCACTCGTAATGATGTCGTTTTCAAATGTATATACAGTAATGTTGCATTATCCTATTATACAACTTACGTTGCATGAACGGCTTCATTCAAAGAGAGGAAAATCCATTGCGAACCGCATAAAAAAAAAGGAACCGTCACAAAAAAGGACTTCAAAGCAATGTTGTTGAACCGCACCGGACCGGGAACGAGACCGGCCCAAAACTAGCGGATGAACCGCTAGGAAGAGAACCGGCCGGCTCATCCGGGTGAGCGGTCGGACCGGGAACCGGACCATTGGTCGGACCGGTTTTAGTTTTTTCTTTAGAAAAAACTAAAATCTAAATAATAAACATTAAAACCAAACAAGTGGTTAAAATGGGAGCTTTCTTATACAAATGGTGTCCTTCTCTTCTATTTATAGCGAGGTGATGAAATGTTATTATTGTACTCTCACCAGTATGTGATGAGGAGTTAGGAAGGGAAAGGATGTGTACTTATGTGAGATAAGAAACAAGTTTTTTTTCTTTTATTTTTTAAACCAAAATCCAAAAAATATAGCATTTAAGAAATGATTATGTTTGTGTGAATAATAATTATGTTCGTTTAAATGCGATTATAATTATATAATTTTTTTGAAATTTTTTATATATTTATTATGTCGCCCTGTTCGTGAATCCGGTGCGACCGGTGCGACCAGTAACCAGTAAGACGTCCGCTTCAACGTTTGGCACGGTTCTGAAAACATTGCTTCAAAGCTTCAAGTTTCACTTTTTTCTGCTTTACTCAATTAATTTTATTTTTCATATTTTTTAACACGTTCTTACGTTATCGGATGATAGTCATAATGATTTAACTTAATCGCACGTACCTCCCGAACGTTTATATAAATTTCGAACGCAAACGGTCGAAAAAATTTGCATGATATTTACAAGTTTATAGCGTGTTTTTACATTATCAAGTATTTATATCATTTACATCATTTTGTTCGTAATTACTTCACAAACTATTTAAAATTAATAATAGTATTTACCTAGATAATAATATTTAAATAATACTAATAATTAAACAATATTTATAATTTAACATTCCTAAATGGTTAAATAATACTATTCAAATAATAAATATTATTAGAAAAATTATTATTTTTTTATTGTTTGGTTTTATGATTTACCAATGCGTGCTTATGATTGGATTCGTGTTCCTTAGGAGTATGCTATTATTAAACAAATATTTATGTTGGCCGAGCGAACACGTTTATAACAACCACCCTTTACGGCTTTAGATCAGAATGACAACACCTACTTGTATACTTGCGTTTTGATACACGGAATTGTGGTGTAATACACACAGCAACATGCGAGAAACCCTCTAGTTTAAGATATATGCTCTAGAGTAATATAAAGGATTAAGACGCCATTTTTCTATAATTTTTTTGGTGGTTGAACTCTTTTTGATAGCAAGTTAAGCTTAGAAATAAGGGATAGAAAGTTGTCCGTCATATTTTAATCCACATGCTGCAAGGTTATTCATAGTAAACTTCCTAAATTAGAAATTAAACAAAACACAATATTGTCAAAGTAATTAATATAGCTCAACGTATATCAATGTTCTATTTAAAAGAGAAGAAATTTTACTATTACAAGATTCTTGCAAAAAAAAAATGCAACACCATGCGATGTTTAGACCTCCGGAAGGCATTGCCTCAATGATACCCCATTATTCTTCCAAATGGGAGGTCATGGGTTCAAATCCCTCCCGCAGCGAAAAAGGGGTCTGAGGGGGTCAGGGGTTTTCCCAGTGGGGTTTCCTCCTGGGGTGGTTGTGGTGCCTCATGGGAGGTTCAGGTAACTAGACCTTGGTGACATGGCCTAGAAACAGTAGGTTCACACGATTGAGACCTTCGCCGTTCAAAAAAAATAAACAAATAAACACACACACACACACACACACACATATATATATATATATGTAATCATAGGAGTATGTTCACATACAAATAGAAGATTTTGTAAAAATGGTAGAAACCAATAATGTGTTGACATGTGGCATTGTTAGTATTTAATAGAAAAGGGTAATATAGGTAATTGCATTAAAATAGGAAATTTGTTAATCAGTATACTCATTGAACATATTCCATAATTAAAATTATTTTATGTATAATCTCAAAACCAATTGAATTCGGAATCAGTAAAATACCGAAAAAAAATTTTTTTTGCAGGTTTTGAGTTTACGGTTGTGTTTTTCATAATAGCATATAATACAATCTAACATTTAACATAGCACATATGAGGACAACATACTACAGCTAACATAATAACACATAATAGCACTCCACGTCTCCACCATTACAATCTAACATTTAACATACCAGCACATACTAACACCATTTCAATATTACATCTAACATAATAGCACATATCAGGACAATATGATAGGTTATTAACATAATATAATACTACAGATAACATAATAACACATAATAACACGACACCATTACAATCTAACATTTAACATATCAGCACAAACTAACACCATCACAATATTACAGCTAACATAATAGCATATCAGAACAATATGATTAAATATTAATAGCACATCTCGATTGCAAAATCAAAACGTAATCTGTTACATTCCGATTGAATCTTTAATTTTAGAAACTGAATCCCACTTTATTCGTTAAACCGTGATATCAGCAAAATAAAAAAGAAAAAAAATCCCTAATTTGCCCTTTTGATAGCCGCAAATCCATTTTAATTAATTTTTTAACCAATCTTTAATCCCAACCCTTGATCGTAGCGATGACCCAGATTGTTTCTCACAACTTTTTACAAAAGTAACACTTTGTACAATAACCTTACTCTATAATCACATTAGCAAGATGCCTGCACGATGCGATAGAAAACATAATTTATTGATTCATCTAGCAAAAGGTTCAAACCAATTTATGATTCGTTAAACCAACTTTTTAAAATTAATTATAATATTTAACTAGAAATACCTATTAAGCTAAAGTTCTCAATCTTAAAAGACCAAATATGACAAATGTACAAAACGGTCAAGAAGTGGTTTAATTAATTTGAGACATTTTTTCTTTTAGAGTTGTTCTACCTTACTTTATTTCTTTCATGTATCAATGTGAGATAAATTAAAAAAATTGAAAGAAGACCTTTAGTTTATAGTTTTCAAAAACTTATGAGTTGCATTTCAAACTTGGGTCAACCTCCTGGACAAGCGTGGGTTTTAATCACTGGGCTAGGAGGTGTTATTATTGAATAAATCAAGTCCCAAATCTTTTTAAACTAAGCTTAGATAATCCCAATTTGAATTAAGAACCCTAATTCACATCCGTTTCCAATTCGATCGGTGTGATGATCAAGAGACCTCTGAATGTTAGGATTTTTGATCCGTAGCTAAAATCAAGTAGAATGGTGTATTATATTACCTGGTATGATGTCGTTCGATTAGAGTTCGAGTGCAAGCCGTGCGTGGTTGTCCTCGGGTTCAATTATCTTTGGTTAGTGTTTGTGAGTTTGATTCTCGTGCTCAGACATGTACGTGTCAATCGAAGGAACCATTAGCGTTGTTTTGATTCAGATTTTATAGTGGTTATGGCTGAATTCAGATTTTATGTATATATATATATAATTGTTTCATATGAAACGTCGATCTTAAATATGAAATTATTAAATCTTATATGAGCTATCCATTTGTAATATTGAAAATAAATATGTGATGTATATTAGACCATATTAAAATTGATTTGTTTATTCAAACCCTAATTTTTTATTTAAATTTTTTTATGACATTTTTTATATATAACTTCTTTTTGGGAAATTTGTTCGAAATATATGTATTTTCTGACAGTTTTCCAATAAAAATTGAAATAACTTTTTTTTTCTTTATTAAAATGAAGAATCAACCTATATTAATAAATCAAATTAGCGAATTAAAAACTTGTTTAGAGGGAAATTAATTTGTGGGATATACATATTTTTACGGGTCAGGCTAAATATACCCCACATTCTGACTTGTTATACCCCCCAAATATTAAATATAATTTTGTCAAAATCAACCCTTCAACATTATAACACAACCAAAATGCACCAAACATTATTTCACCTTAAATTCTACTAAACATATCCACTTTTTACTTGTCATACCCCCCTCTATAAAATATAAAATATAAGTTCATCAAAAATCAGATTTAATCGTATGAACCCTAATTCATCTTTGTTCAAATTCGATTGAACTGAGGCATGATCGTTGTTACAACATAGGGCTTTGATTCCTCGAACAAAAACGAGTGTAATGGTGTGTGAAACACCTATCTTAGCTAACTAATTCGTGTTCGTTGCTTGTTGAACCGAAGTCGAACCGTTGAGCTCTTACAAGCCTTTTTCTTGATTTGTTTAAGATTGTGATAGCTTTGGTTTACACAGAGAGTTTCGCAGAGGTTAAAGGAATGCTTGGGTTCAATTAATTTTGAGTTTTATACTTGTTTTAATAAAGTTTGAGTTTTCGTTCGACTATGGTTATTTAGGCTTATATTTCGTATTGATTTGATTTTTTAAACGATGTATTGATGATGATGATGAAGATGATGATGATAATGATTCCGTGATGTTTGTATTTGTTTTAATTTTAAATGCTTATGGATCTTTTTAGTTAACAACTAAAAACATAAGGTTTACTTGTATATATTTAAAAAACTTAAGAAGGGGGTATGACAAGTAAAAAAATTACAAAAAGGGGGTATATTTAGCATAACCCTATTTTACTAACAACTTAAAAACCCCTACTAATAAACAAATTAAATAATGTACCTCAATTAAGATATAATTTGATAGAATTTTAAACTTTTATTTAATTATTAAATAAAGTAAACGAGTAGAAAGTTAAAATTGGTTATACAGAAACTTGTCAATATATGTCCTTATGACAATTTTAAGACAAATTCAGTTTTAGACCGTTGTTACCTCTGTGCATAATTTGTAGCATTTGTCAAAGATACATGGTGTTGTTTGCGATGTAATGTATACATGTGTGAGTATCGAAGGTTAAAAGTAAAATTGTATTAATTTTAACTTTATTACACTTAATTTTTGTGAAAATAACGTTAAAACTATTGGGTTGGTCAATTAAATTGGCAATCATGAGTCGGGCTCTTATTGGAAACATATTCTCTATTCATACGGGATAGAGTTAAAACTATCTATATCTTACCCAACTCAATAACTTTACCAATGGTGGAATATACATAGTGAGTACAACGACGATCAACGTACAATATATCTAGACGCTTCACTACATCAAATGCAACAATGCTACAGATTGAGAAGAAGAAGAAACTGTGGACGATTGAGTTTGGTCTGAAGTTTCGGTGTTTGAGATGCTAATTGATGATGGGTATTGGACAATGGATGAGACTCCAAATAGTGACGACAATGGAGGAGTCAAATAAGATGCCACTGGCATCTTTGAGGGTAGTAAAGGAACGGAGGCTTCAGAGTTCAGTACTTTAATGGCCTGTCTCATCGATGGTCGATGTTCTGAGTCAGGGTGTGCACACCATAACCCAACAATCATTAGCAGCTTGATTTCATCTTCAACAAAATCCGATCCTAGACTCGCATCGGCTGCTTCTAAAAGATTCCCATTCCCGTAGAGCTCCCAGACCCAATCTATCAATCGTACCTGTTTCTCTGGAGCCTTGTACTCAATGGGTTTTCGCCCACATGCTATTTCCAACACGACAACTCCAAAGCTAAAAACATCTGATTCCTTTGTAGCTCTGGCGGTGAGTAAACATTCAGGAGCCATATAACCCAAGGTTCCAGCCAACATCGTTGTTTGGGAGCCTTTATCATGGTCAACCAGCTTAGCTAACCCGAAATCACCAAGCTTTGCGTTGAAATTCGAGTCCAACATCACATTACTTGATTTAATATCTCTGTGTAATACACATTGATCCCATTCTTCGTGTAGATACAACAAAGCAGATGCCAAACCATGTGCAATCTTGTATCTTGTACCCCATGTCAATAAGCTCTTGTGTTTGAAAAGATGTGAATCTAAACTTCCGTTTTCCATATATTCGTACACAAGCAGGAGCTCGCCTTTCTGGTGACACCAACCAATGAGTTGCACCAGATTTCTATGCCTCAATCGGCTAATGATCCTCACCTCTGATGCATACTCCTTCATCCCTTGTTTGGAACTCTTTGACACCCTTTTAACCGCGACGTGTGTGTTTGAGTCCTTCAAAAAACCTCTGTAAACTCCACCAAAACCTCCCTCTCCAAGCTTCTCCTTCTCGACAAAGTCACTCGTCGAATGAGCTAACTCGTGGTATGAAAATCTTTTAGGCCCGGTGCCCATTTCAAATTCATTGTTCATCTCAACGTCAAATGAATCTTCTTCTGCTTCTTGTTCCTTGACCTTCTTCTTATGCCTTCTCCACAATACAAATGCAAAAACCGAAAGAACAATAATGGTAACTGATAGTCCAACTATTAATCCCGCCTTGCTGTTTTTGTTGTTCCTGGGATCTGGCAACTCTTTCCTGGGATCTGTCCCCGGGCTTGGTGATATCCCGGTGTTTTCATCAATTTGTAAGTTGGAGCTATTAAAACTCCAAGATTTCACATTATTCATTTCGAAACCTTCCCCAGTTGCAGCCGAAAACCCAAAAATAACCCATTCAGGCAACTCTTTCCTGAGATCAACTGTGTAAACCAGTCCATCTTGACGGATGGTTGTATTGTCTTGATAACCAGTGAAGGAAACACTAAGGTTATTAGAAATAGAATCGTACGTAATCCAAGCTTCACACTCTCCACCACCAGTTATATTGCTTGACCATTTCTGATACCTAACAGAAGTAAGATTGCTAATGCTGATACCCACATGATCACGCATGCTTGTATTCCAATCGAGCATTGGATCCCATTTATTTGGATATGTATCGAATTCCACAGCAACAAACTGGCTAGTCGCTGCATAGGTTGTGTCATTGACCGGAAGCCCCATGGCTCCCCCTGCGGTTATCACAGAATTATTCTGAGCTAGAAAGAACGTGAGGCCATCAGCGTAATTTGATTTTCCTTTTGAATCAATCACAAAGGTGAAATTGGTAGAGAAACTTGCTAGCTCACCAGATCTGTTGTCCCAAAGATGAAATGGGCTGACGTATTTCGCCCGTCCAGCTTTCCCACTCTGATCGATTCCATTCTCATTTGTGGTCAACTGGATTCCGTCGTCGGTTATGTAAGATCCATTTGTAAGTATTATTTCTCCAGACTGATTTGGACCATTTGGTGGACCAATATTTGTGAAATTGAATGTTAATGAAACCACAGAAGGAATGACAAGAAGAAGAAGAAGAAACCAAGTGGTCATGATTGTTATACAAAATTGCTTTAAAATTTGTGGGTTTCTTGAAGATTACATACATACATACATACATATATATATATCTTTTCTTGTTGACAATGGAAGGTCGTGGCAATGTTTTCAGAACCGGACCGAACGTTGAACCGTACATCTTACTGGTTACTGGTCTGGTCGGGTCGGTCGGAACGGTTGGACCAGATTTAAGAACATGATAACATAATAAATGTATAAAAAATTCCAAAAAAATTATAGAATTATAAACACATTCAAACAAACATAATTAATATTCAAACAAACGTAATCATGTTAAAAGAATACAACGTTTGGTTTTAATATATAATTTATTTGGATTTTATTTAAAAAAAGAAAAAAAACTTGAAATCCGGTCCGACCGGTGAACCGGCTCAACCATCCGGTTCCGTTGAAGGCGGTTCACATGTTGTTTTTGGGCCAGTCGACCCCCCGGTTCCCGGTCTGACAGGTCCGGTTCTAACAACATTGGTCATGGGTTCAAATCCCATCCAAAACATATTGGGCTGAGGTGGGTCAGTGGGTTTTCCAAAATGGTTTCCTCTTTGGGTGGGCCACCCTGGGTTTAGGTGTTGCCACATGATCCAGGTTCCGAGTTTTCGAAGTCGGTGATATCCTGAATCCAAGGTATTGCTGGTGGAAAAAAAAATCTAGAGACATCTGAATACGTAAAACTAAGATCTGGTCAGCCTTTTAGATGCAACAGATGGTTTCATGCTCCATCTAATCCTGTTTAATCCGTTAAGCAGCTTTGACTAATTTGGAAAGCTTTGACTAATTGCCAATTATCACGAGATTGATAATTTTGGATTATTTTTTTGTGGTTTTTATCTTATAACGATAAGTTATTTTTAAAAAGAAATTACTAACGGTTATATTTATAAAAATCTACTTTTAGTAAATTTGGTCCCTTGAAAACTAAAGCTAAAAAATACTATTATTAATTCACAGATGATGTTATAGTAAAAAATCTTATATTGGTAAAAAGTGTGAGAATAATTCTGGATCATTAGATCTATAATTTAAATGTTGAAATTAAATTTGTATTAAAATTTTAATGGAGGAGTATTTTTGTCATATACACTTTTGTTGACTTTTTTCATGTCCCTTCATTTTTTATATGATTATAACTTTTATATACGATATTAATTTTTTTTTAAATTACACAATGATCTGAACGTAAAACATAATGATGTGTATATTATACAATGACCTGAACGCAAAACACAATGATGTGTATATTATACAATGACCTGAACTTAAAACAAAATAATTGAGTATGTTACATGTCACATCCCGAGCCGGCGGGACGGATCGAATTTCCCGTCAGGCGGAAGGTTCTCGGGGCGGGATATCGTGAGTGATAACGTGATGATCAGATTGTTTACATAGCATCAGCATTGAGAATAACTAAAACACAATTAACATAATACTAGGATTACAAAGATTAAATCACAACTGTTAATGTTTGATAATTTAACTAAGTAAACCTATGAAAAGAATAAAATGTTTTCTATCTTGTATCTGTACAAGATATCAAAAGTGATTTGTTTCCATAACCAAAACATGTGCTTTTCAAAATCTACTAGGTCCTCTAACTGGGCATCCTAGCATGCAATCCTGAGCCTTAGCTTAATCCTGTCCATCACCTGAGAAAGCATGTAAGAAAACAAAGTCAACACAATGGTTGGTGAGTTCATATAGTTTTAGTATTTGAAAAATAGCTTTTGCAAACCTTTTCGGTAAAACCTTAACCTCATTAACATCACCTGTAATATCCAATTCGGTATGCTTATATATAGGGCATACGAATGGGTCGAGCCTACAACCCGCCCAGACGTCATCCCACCACATACTAAACCACATATGACATTGTTGTTAATGATAATTAAGCATTTTACCTACCATCCAAATCCTTATCATATAGTTCGAGCATATAGCTTGTAGCATTTAGCATCTAGTATTAGCATATAGTTCGAGCATATAGTTTGTAGCATTAGCCTTATCATATAGTTTGAGCATGTAGCTTGTAGCATTATGATTGGCTTTAACATGTAGTTTAGCATTAGCATTAGCATTTAGTTTGAGCCTATAGCATATAGCATTAATAATAGCAGTAGCATGTAGCATTAGCACATAGGTTAAAGTCTTAGCTTTTAGCTCCAAGAATAAGTGTAACAAGCATAAGCATTAGTATTAGCATCATGAATAAGTGTAAAAGTATTTATAAAACATTTAAATACTTATTTAAAATGTATAACATGCTTCTCAGTCCCGAGTAAAAAAAAATATGTTTGAAAAGGGATAAATGAACTCATCTTATTGTTGAAGTGGTTGACTTAGCTTAAACTAGAATGCACGCGCTCATTGTAGTATTTGTTGTTGGTTTCAAGATCCTATATTGATTTCACGTTGTATGTAACCTATAAGTATAAGTTATGGTTGCTGTGTATGTGCGTATGTGTTAGCCCTAGAGTTGGCTAACACTTGTGAGTCTCGGTCATCATTCGGCCCTTGTTCTATTTTTATAGATTGTTACCAACTCTTAACTATTCTAAGTTAAAGTTAGTATGCTTTGTTTTTGATTTCATGTTTTCATTTTCCTTATCTTCTCCTTGCAATTCCCAAAACTTTTATATGATATGTTAGTTACTTGTATTGCTAGAGTCAATGTAACCCACTCTAAACATAGTTTTAAGTTCATGGTTTAAGACACCACATGTCGTCCTTGTTAAGCTTGACATGATTATCATCTAGTTAATAATTAACTAGACAACAACACTTGTAAAAACTTATTATTTTGAGTTTGTGAGGTTCATTAAACTAAAGAAATTTCACCACCTTTGTAGTAATAAACCATCCTAATCATCCATATGTTCATTAAATAAATATTAGGAATGTTTGTTAACCTTGTAATTATGTGGGCCGAATCCATAATCATTGGGCCGAATGATATGGGTTAAATGTTTGTTAATTGGGCCGAGCCAGGAGTGGGCCAAGGCTTACTAGATCGAATGAGGGTAGGCTAAACCTTGGGCCAATTTATTTGGGCCGGATAGAAAAGGATTTAGGCCGGCTAAAGTTTTCCAGCGAACCTATTGGTTCAGTGGGTAAGGTTCGGTCGGCTTCTGAAATGGTTCGACACTATGGAGGTTCGCCCATCATGGGTTCGTGGCTCCTTAACAGGTTCGGATCATCAAATGGTTCGGGACTTGCATGCAGAAGCTTCGTGACAATGGAGGTTTGGACGTAGTAAGGTTCGCCTCTCATGGGTTCGTCCAGCACAGCTAGGTTCGATGATGATAGGTTCGGTGATGATAGCTGAGTTCGGCTGAGGCTTAGGGTTCGCCGGAGAACAGGTTCGCAGCTCACATGGGTTCGGACTTGAAGGTTCGGTAATGGTGGTTGCCTACAGAAGGTTCGGTGGTGCAGGGGTTCGCCCGGTACACAGGTTCGGCCACCTGCTAGTCCCACGAACCTGCACTTCGGTTGGCCTCCATCATCATCATCATCGAACCCTAGCCGCTCCAGGTCGTTCCCAAGGTGAGTGGTATGCTCTAATGAACTCTCGAAAGTGTAAGACTCAAAGAGGTTGGGCTGTAACCAGTTTAAAGTTGATGGGTCGACTAGGGTGATAAAAACCCTACTTTTTCAATCATTCAAGCTTCTATACCTCGATTTTCAGTGGCTAGATGCTCCGATCTGTTGTACTTCTATGTAAAGGATGTCGAGAGCTTTGTCTAGGCTCCAAGAACACTCGATTTCGGCAAGAAACAAGCAAGTTATGATGGTTTGAAGGGTGATTCTTCTTGAGAGAGAGAGGATGACGAGTTGGTGATTTTAGAGAGAGAGAGAGGGTGAATTAAATGAGGAAAAGGCCTCATTCAAGCCTTATATACCCCACGCATGTTCGGGTTTGATTTCGTAGCTCGGTTCTCGTTTTCGTCGTATTTCCGGCACGTTACGCGCGTGTTTTGTGAACTAAATTAAAAAGGATTTATTTTCAAATGTTTGGAAGGTGGTTATTTCTAGTAAATCTTTTAAATCAACTTTTCTTGAATTATTTTATCGAGATCGATTATTTTACGCGTTTCGTCAACTCGCATCAACATCGCGCTTATTCTATGTATTTTAAATAAAATGAATTTATTTTTTTAAAGTTTCAGAAGATTGTGATTCCTAATAAATGTTTAATATTTAATTTTCTTAACTTATTATCGTTCGTTTCGTTGTTCGTTTTCGTTTCATCAGAACGTATCACCTTCGCGCGTATTCGTTCGAATTGTCACCCGAACGAACACTAAGTTGGTTTCACTTTCTGATTTTTGTTTCCTACTTTTCAGTCATCATTTCAGAACGTTAAACTTTCAGATTTATTCCTAAAGATCGTCACCTATACGAATAATTCGTCGGTTTATCCTTCTGTAACAACGACCGTTATGGTTTTGTTTTGTTTAACCTCGCATACGTTTATACATAATAGCATTCAATCAAGCATCTGTGTGTCAGTTCAGTGTTGTTTGATGTGTTTCTGACTGTTAAACCATGAGATTTAATCAGATTTCAGAAACACTTGCATAATAGTTTAGTGTCAAGCATCAAATGTTAATAGCATATACATAGTTCACGTAGTTTGTACCAGAGTTACTGTGCAAGTTACTGTTGAGATCACTGTTCCGGCAATGTTTCCGGCACTGATGTTACATTACACAATCACAAAATTAAAAAATGTCACAAGCAACGATATGAGAGACAAATTGAAAAGAACATTTAAAAGATAATGTCTCAAGAAACAAATCAAACTTTTTAACTTTTTGGAACTATAAGGGTTTGTTTGGTATGAAGGAATGGAATGAACGGGGGAATGAAATGAATGAGGGAATGAAATGGACAAAGAAATGAAATGGATCATTACCATTCCATTGTCCTGTTTGGTTACCTATGGTAATGAAATGATTCATTACTTCATGTTGTTTGTTAGACATGAGAAGATGAAGAAATGGAATACAATTTATGGGTTGATTTGTGGTTCTAATCATTGTTCGAATCATGGGTCGGGTCGTGGGTTGGTTCATGTGTCATGGGTCGAGACATGGTTCGGACCGTCAGTCGGTTCATTGGTCGGTTTTTGTTTTGCCCATGGTTCGATCATGGGTCGTGCCACGAGGCAATTCATGGATCGGGTCATGGTTTGGGTCATGCGACGGATCATAGTTCAGATCATGGTTTGGGTCATGGGTCGGGTCATGGTTTGGTTCATGGGTCGGGTCATTGTTTGAGTCATGGGTCAGGTCATTGTTTGAGTCATGGATCAAATCATGGTTCATGCCATCTTTCGAGTCATGGTTTGGGTCATGGGTTTTGTTATGGGTCGGGTCATAGTTCGAATCATAGTTTGGATTATGGTTCAGGTCATGGGCCGAGTTATGGTTCGAATCATGGTTCGGGTCATGGGTCAGGTCAAGGGTCGGGTTGGGTTGGGTTCTAGTCATAGGTCGGGTCGTAGTTTTGGACATGGGTCGGGTAATGTTTTGGACATGGGTCGGGTCATTGGTCGAATCATTCCTTTAAGAGAAGGAATGAAAAAAAAACATCCCTACTCCAAGGAATGAAAATCATCAAAAGTGAAGGAATCACATTCCTTATGGAATAGTACATTCCATTCCTATGTGGTAACCAAACACGCTTCTTTTCATTCCAACGTAATGACTCATTCCATTCCACCATTCATTCATGCATACCAAACGCTACCTAAGTGTAATCTTGGAAGCCACGTCTAACTTCTTTTCTTCATAAATATCCACGAGTTTACGTTTGACATTAGAGAACGTATTTGAATTGTCCCCGGTGAAGAATTTAACTGTCAACTAGATTGATTCCCAGACTTGGCCTCTTAATCAACAAACATGTATTTTCGTTCATATACTTTTCAAACCTGAAAAGCCATTTTTTTCAAAACATGTGACTGAATTTTATTGCCCTGCATTACTATATGAAATATATTATATTACATTACATTACATTTATTAATCAATAACATTCACGGATGAAAAGAATAAAAGGCAACGGGTTTTGATCCCGCTATTTGGAGGTTCGAATCCTTCCGTCACAGATCATATCCCTTGTATCCGAATACTTCTTTTTTTATGTTCAACAAGGTTCTGTTTCAAGGTCTAATATTGGATAGAATATTATTCCTCTTTCTTTTTTGATTTTGAATCATTCTTTTCGGAAATATATCTGGATTTTTCACAAACTGAACTAAATCAAGTTCAAATAACATGCAAAAGTAACTAAACATTTTTGTGATCCAGATAAAGATAAGATGTGACATAGATTTGTAGAAAGGTTACTTAACCTCATGTTAAACAAAATATGAAAATACATATAAAAGAGGAAGTGCTTCGCCTATAGGTATGTATTGTTATCCTATTTCAGTGATAAAAAGTCTTTCTATTTTTGTGAAAAATCATTTGCATCCCTAAAATATTAAAATTGGAATATTTAGCAATGATATTTCTTGTTATTGTTCGATCTATTTAGATTATTTGCTTTATATTATTGACAATTCCATTCGAAAAGAAACATAAAATTTTAAACAAACCTATTCATCTATTAAAATCATCTCGATTGAGTAGCCCTCGTTAAGTAACTTGCGGTCAGGTTGACGCCACTTTCTGAGTATCCGGACCTTCAAGGACGGAGGATAGAAAGGGCCCGGGGGAGCCCGGCCCCCCTGTTTTTTCGCTCAAAAGGGTTGATATAATAGTATTTCGTCGGAAAATCCTTCGTTTCCTTTCGTTTTCTTTCTAAAAATCCTTCGGACCCCTCCGTTTTCATCCTAAAAATTCTTCGCCCCCTCCGAGCTTTTTTCAAGCTCCGTCACTGGGGACCTTTATTAGTCATCAATTGAAACATCAAGTCGGTTAAGCATATCTGGTGTAGCAACAATTGCTTCCATTGTTAAGTAAAAAGTCTATGTTGTGTGCTTGAAAATGATGTTCTATTGATCGATGACCGAATAAGGTTTATTTATATGGCATACAGGTAAATGAATTAAAGAACCAAAGAGCATTCATTGCCTCAATAGTATCCTAAGATTCTTTCAAATGCAAGGTCTTGGATTCAAATCCCTCCCGTAACGAAAAAGGGGTCTGTGGGGGGTCAGGGGTTTTCCCAGTAGGGTATCCTTCTGGGGTGGTTGTGGTGGCTCATGGGAGGTCCAGGTAACTAGATATTAGTGACATGACCTGGAAACAGTAGGTTTACATGATTGACACCTTCGCCGTTCAAAAAAAGGTAAATGAATTTAAGATTCTAAATTTAGTGATGATCAAAATAATAAATACAATAAAGTAAGTCTTGTATTTAAATTAGGCATGATTTTAACAGTTACATCTTGGAATCCGTAATTATATAAAATGATGCGCAAATTTTATTCACCAATTATACCTGATTTTGGTAATTCAGGAAAGTTGAAAAATAGATAAATACTTTAAACTCATATACAGAAGCGTGGGTTGTAAGCCATTAATGCGAATTTATGATTCAATTGGTATGGTCAACTTTTTTTTTTTTTTTTTTGAACGGCGAAGGTTTCAATCGTGTGAACCCACTGTTTCCAGACCATGTCACCAAGATTTAGTTACCTGTACCTCCCATGAGCCACCACAGGTATGGTCAACTAATAGTTTGAAACAATATTGTAAATTCATTATTTCTATAAATAATGAATATTAAAAAGTAAAATTCAACGGAGTTAATATCTCAAAAATTGGTAAAATTAATTACCTAAGAATTTGAATATAGTAGTATTTTAAAGTAGTTTGCCATTACATTAATTAAAATGAAAAATTATAGCAAGTATCTTGTCGATATTTTAAAAATATGTTGCTTATGAGTTGGTTAACATTCAAGACATTATTACAATACATTACCAATAAAAGTTAAATGTGAAAAATCAAAATCTTTGTAAGCAAAGAGAGTATACTAAACACAAAAGTAAGGTGATTTTATTATTTAAAAAAAAAATCTAAAAAACGCACAGGTAAACATAATTGGTGCTGGTCAATTTATAAATACCAAACATGTATTAATCTATAATTTTAATGGTTTATGATGTATGTTGTATAGATACACATTTGATGGAAGACCATGAGAAAAATAAATCTTTGAAGTTGTAAAATAGGTGTAAATAAAGATAATTTAGAAAACACAACAATGGTGTAAGCAAGTCTTAAGAATTTCAAACGATATATAGGCGCAAAATTTTACAATAACACACAGGTGTTTTCGTTCAGTTTTTGTTCATAATATGGTTACCTAAAAAATATAATATACTAAGCCTACATTTGATAAAATGTAGGGGTGCGTTTTTGGTTATCTTCATTGAAATAGGATATAGTGGCAGAATTATGTTTATTTGTTTAAAAATCAAGTGTGACCAAAATAAGATATAAGGTTACAAGTAGGACTGTCTAAAAAGCTCAAAGCTTGGATTCGGCTCGTAGCTCGTTCGGAAAAAGCTCGGCTCGGATAAAGCTCGTTTGTAACCGAGCCGAACCGAGCCATCTTGTTTTGAAAGAGAGCCGATTCCGAGCCAGGGCTGGCTCGGCTCGTATGCTCGGCTCATATGCTCGGCTCGTGGCTCGGCTCATTTGTACAAATGTTATACTAAAATATAAAACTATAGGGTTACTTTCAATAATAAATATACTTTGGTGTTGTATTGTAATTATGTTAAAAAAATAAAAATAATAAAATAAAAAAGAAAAGAGAATGAAAATACGAAATAAATCTCAATTCTCACGTGCTTCACTAATTCCTAATTCCTAAACCATGTTCTTAATTCATACTTTCACATATTCACGTCTCTTCTCTTATGTAAAACTGAGCCGAAAACGAACCGAGCAGAGTTCAGGTGAATGCAATATTCAAATATTAAATTTCTTATGTAAAAACTGCGCCAAAAACGAACCGAACCGAGTTGAGTTGAATGCAATTCAAATATTAAATTTTTACTTAAAAACCGAGCCAAAAATGAGCCAAGCCGAGCCAGCTCGGTTAAAAACAAGCCGAGTTTGAGCCAAGATTTCAGGCTCGGTTTACAATCCGAGCCGAGCCGAGCCAGGCTCAGTTTAAATCCGAGACGAGTCCGAGCTGACCCCTAGCTCGGCTCGTGAACACCCCTAGTTACAAGTAAACATAAGTGTATAGTATAAATTTAATGACAAATTTAAACACATCACAAATCTACGTAATGTCAAACATAGCAGCCACATATCATCATGTTTATATATAAGAATAAATTTACAAACTCGATCAATTACATATTGTCAACCATAAAAGCCACGTAACATAATGTTTATATATATAAAAAGAAATTACAAACAAAATTTTACACATTTAAAAAATGTAACAGATTTAAATGCGAACGAAATAGCTCAAAGTCACACTTGAAAGTCGGAAATTACCAGCTTGTTTTTAAAATTGCTTACATATGGCTTATTTGCTACAACCATTCAAATTTTTTAAATAGTTGTGAATTTGTGATATAACTAATATTTTGTTTGCACCAAATTGTTTGACATCTTTTCACATAATTTTTTTTTTAAATAGTTGTGAACTATGTTTTTTGTCCTCTGTAAATATGTCCTGATAATGATTTGGTGGACCAATATTTGTCAAATTGAATGTTAATGAAGCCACAGAAGGAATTACAAGAAGAAGAAACCAAGTGGTCATGATTTTTATACAAAACTGCTTTAAAATTTGTGGGTTTCTTGAAGATTACATATATATATATGATCACTGAAACGTGCTATCAACCACTGAAGATGGGTAACACATTTTTTTTGGAACTGAATCATACAAGCATCTTTTTTAAACGTAAGTAACTTATACTTACTTACGGTTGTAAATAATTCTAAACGGTGATGAATTTGCAAAAACACAAAAAAGAAACCCCCTATTTATGTATAACAAAACCATGAAAAAAAAAACAAAGATTCGGGCAAAAAATGCCGGGTTAACACGGGTTCTCGCAATAATAGAGGGTTATTATTTGATCCTTCCCCTATATATATATATATATATATATATATATATATATATATATATATATATATATATATATATAGGGTAGGGATAATTTGAAAACCACTTTTTATTTGAAAACCTAGCAAACCGCTATGTAAAACATACGTAACACAACTAAAAAAAGAAAATTTGTAAAACATACGTAAAAACGTATAGTGTTTATGTCAGATGTGACTCAGTGTTACGTATGTTTTACAACGTAAAAAAAACTTATAAAATATTTTTTTTAAAAATATTTCTTCGGCGCTGTTTTGATTTTTTTTTTATAAAAATGTGCCAAATAATGTTACAAACCTGTAAAAAAAAATTTCAAAAAAAATACGTTCGTTTTACATGAGTTTTCATGGTTTTCTCACTAAAACAAGGTTTTCATTTTATTAATCCCCTATATATATATATATATATATATATATATATAGGGTAGGGATAATTTGAAAACCACTTTTTATTTGAAAACCTAGCAAACCGCTATGTAAAACATACGTAACACAACTAAAAAAAGAAAATTTGTAAAACATACGTAAAAACGTACAGTGTTTATGTCAGATGTCACTCAGTGTTACGTATGTTTTACAACGTAAAAAAAACTTATAAAATATTTTTTTTAAAATATTTCTTCGGCGCTGTTTTGATTTTTTTTTTATAAAAACGTGCCAAATAATGTTACAAACCTGTAAAAAAAATTTCAAAAAAAATACGTTCGTTTTACATGAGTTTTCATGGTTTTCTCACGAAAACAAGGTTTTCATTTTATTAATCCCCTATATATATATATATATATATATATATATATGGGATGGTTCCATTGTTAACCCTCCCTTATTTCGAGAACCCGTGTTAACCCGGCATTTTTTGCCCGAATCTTTGTTTTTTTTAATGGTTTTTGTTATACATAAATAAGGGGGTTTCTTTTTTGTGTTTTTGCTAATATATCACCGTTTAGAAATTATTTACAACCGTAAGTAAGTATAAGTTACTTACATTTGGTGAAATGTAAGTAACTTATACTTACTTACGGTTGTAAATAATTTCTAAACGGTGATGAATTAGCAAAAACACAAAAAAGAAACCCCCTATTTATGTATATCAAAAACCATGAAAAAAAACAAAGATTCGGGCAAAAAATGCCGGGTTAACACGGGTTCTCGCAATAAGGGAGGGTTATTATTTGATCCTTCCCCTATATATATATATAGGGTAAGGATAATTTGAAAACCACTTTTTATTTGAAAACCTAGCAAACCGCTATGTAAAACATACGTAACACAACTAAAAAAAGAAAATTTGTAAAACATACGTAAAAACGTACAGTGTTTATGTCAGATGTGACTCAGTGTTACGTATGTTTTACAACGTAAAAAAAACTTATAAAATATTTTTTTTAAAAATATTTCTTCGGCGCTTTTTTGATTTTTTTTTTATAAAAATGTGCCAAATAATGTTACAAACCTGTAAAAAAATTTCAAAAAAAATACGTTCGTTTTACATGAGTTTTCATGGTTTTCTCACTAAAACAAGGTTTTCATTTTATTAATCCCCTATATATATATATATATGGGATGGTTCCATTGTTAACCCTCCCTTATATCGTTAACCCGTGTTAACCCGACATTTTTTGCCCGAATCTTTGTTTTGTTTTTTTCATGGTTTTTATTATACATAAATAAGGGGGTTTCTTTTTTGTGTTTTTGCTAATTCATCACCGTTTAGAAATTATTTACAAATGTAAGTAAATGTAATTTACTTACATTTACATTTAGTAAATGTTAGTAAATTACATTTACTTACATTTGTAAATAATTTCTAAACGGTGATGAATTAGCAAAAACACAAAAAAGAAACCCCCCTATTTATGTATAATAAAAACCATGAAAAAAAACAATGATTCGGGCAAAAAATGTCGGGTTAACACGGGTTACCGATATAAGGGAGGGTTAACATTTGAACCTCTCCCTATATATATATATATAGGATAAGGATCTTATAATAGCTCACCTAAATTGCGGAAAGTCAATTAACTTCGACAAGATCAATCTAAATATTTGATTTTTTTTCAAGTTCTTTATTATACATGTAAAATACTATGTTATTTTATGTATTTGTGCAAATTCATTACCGTTTGAGTTCTTATCTTCAGTGTAAGTTGTCGTAACAAATAAAGATTTGTAATGTAACGCAAACTTATACTAACGTAAGAGCCCAAACGGTAATGAATTTGCATAAACACATAAAATGATATTTACCAAAAAGGCATTGCCTCAATGGTATCCCAAGATTCTTCCAAATAGGAGGTCTTGGGTTCAAATCCCTCCCGCAGCGAAAAAGGGGTCTGTGGGGGGTCAGGGGTTTTCCCAGTGGGGTTTCCTCCTGAGGTGGTTGTGGTGGCTCATGGGAGGTCCAGGTAACTAGACCTTGGTGACATGGCCTGGAAACAGTGGGTTCACACGATTGAGACCTTCGCCGTTCAAAAAAAAACATAAAATGATATTTATTATCAATTGTATTAATTATTAGTATTAGTTTAGTGCATTTATGTAACAAATGATATTATTAATAACATTAATTGTTAGATTTTTATATCTAAAAATAATATATATTTTTTTTTGAAAAAAATAAGATAATGTCATGTGACATTTTTTTGGAATCAATTGATAGGAAGTAAGTGTAATTCATGTGGGTTGCTTTTTAATTATTAAGTTTATGTATTGTGTCTTGGAAAACAATTGGTTTATTTTTTTTTAAGTTGTGGATGTTCTTCTTCATAATTAGGGCTCGGCTGCACCCGACTCTTTAACGGGGTTGAGCTATTTATCACATGAACCATGTGACTGAATCTTAACAAATCCAAAAAAAATGTTAATTATTTTGTTTTAAACTAGACGGGCCGGTCAGTTTGGTTAACTCATATGGGCCTTAGACGGTCCGGTGTGCCCTTGGTGTGAGCGTGGTTGAGGCGTGGCTGGGGGTTGGTGTGGTGGGCGTGGCCACAACCACAGCAAGTTTTTTTTTTCTCTCTCAATCAATAACACCACCACACATCATTACCACTTCATCATGCTTACAACCACTTGGCATTTCCACTCCTATGTGGTTGAGTGGGTGGTTGTGATGAAGCTTACGTAATGTCTATGTGAAGTGGGTAAAACCACAAGGCCTTTAGGTGATTCAAGTTCGTTTGCAAGAGTCGAAGGAAGACGGCATGAAGTTTCGATTTTTAGCAGTCAATAAACTACTCTACCAAGTTCCTAACCATCATGACGTTTCAATGTGCCATCTCAAGTTCAACTAGTTTGTAGGATTTGGGGAAAGAAATAAAAGCAAAACTTATCTATATTCTAACGAGATAAAGAGAGTATTTCCGAATAGACCCATAGCTCAAATATGTCACATAATTTAGTTATTTATAATTTTTAAGAAAACTCGCATTTTTTTTGTAAAAACTTTAGAAATCTCTTCTATAGATTAATCAAGTATTTTACATAAATTTTATTTTTATTTATAAAAGTATCCATTTCACTTTTTTTTTTTTATCAAAAATCATTGTATTTATTGTATTACATATGCGTAACACCATGTTGCCAAAAAAACATAAGAAACTGTAATAGTAGTGTATACGTAACGCAATATATAGAATGATTTTTTTGGAAACATGTGTAATATTACAAAATTTTATTTAGAATATAAATTAAATTAATAAATAATTAAAATTATATGATTACTTGTTGGTAGTTTTATATGAATTCTCAAAAATTAAAAGTTTTATTATGATCACTACTCTATACCTTTTTTTTTTCTTTTTTACACCTATGACCAAGTACAAGTATAAAAATTAACACAAATTAACATATAAACATCAACATAACATAACATAAACATAAAAATAAACAAAGTAACGCGTATAAATACATATGTAAAAGCAACAAACTAAAACAAAAGAAGAATAAGAGAAAGAGATGTCAAATTACACCAAAACAATGAGCAAATAGAATGCCTATCAAATTAACTTACATTAGTTTTGTGGTATACCTAATTAATGATAAATTTATACTTAGAAATTGAAAATCTCTAACCTTTCTATGTCTAGAACAAGTATTGTTGTACATTTAGTTTCTAATAATACTTTACGTGCAAATTAAAGTTTGTTTCTTTTGTTTATTATCTTGATCTTAGTTCTTATTTGTGATTGATTTTTAGAAGATAGGGAAATGAATCGATGTTGAAGACACACCAAGTTCAAACATAGATACAACAGAAATTGCTATACAAATTACTATCAAAAGCGTAAAGGGCTGGTTGAGCAGTTAAGTTCAAACCCCAAATAAGTTTTCTAAAAACATTATGGTAAATACTTTTTAAACAACATGGTAAATAAAATTACTAATTACCATACCATATCTTATGTTTAAATTACTCTTTCAGGTTTAGAAATTTAGAGAGTAAAGATTTAGCTTTAGCTTGACCGTAGAGAGCACTTTGATCACTACAATTAATAAACGAAGCTTGACGTGTATATCTCCCGGCTAATGGGTAAAAGTTGAGACTCACAAAAAATAGCGGTTAACCAAACCATCACCGGTTTGTAACTGGTTAGAAACCGATTTTTAAAATGGTTTTAGGATTTTGAAAAAACCTACAGTTTAAGACCAGTTTAAGGTTTCAAGAGATTAAACCGGTTATTAACCGTTTTTTCAATTAAGCCGGGGTTAACCTATCTAGCTAAGAAAAAAATAGTTATCAAACGGTTAACCGGTTTCGGTTATTATATCGTTTGCGGTTTTAGAACTTGAAATACCGGCTACTGGTAAAACCGTGGTCTAAATTTTGTCCGGTTAACCAGTTTTGGTTATTTAGAAACTGGATTGTGCACCTCAAGGTAAAAGTGAATTAAAGTTTTGTGATAATTAAGTATCTAGTTAGTGTTTAAAGATATGGCCTGTATATCATTTTGTTCCTTATGTGACGTAGATTGGCAAAGAACTAATTAAAGGCAAATTTAAGTGTGGCAAGTAATTTTTTTAACGGTCATCAAAACATTTTTATAAAAACAACCCAACAAGTTGCTAGAAACTATAACACCATTCCTCTTATGTTAACGATAATTTTTTTGCTCGACTCTTGACTCAAAGAAAACGAAATGCTTTGATAAATTTACGAGACTTTCTAACTTATTTTCGTTATTTGTTGCATGTCAAACAATTGGCCCTATAATTATTTCAAATATATATATTTATTGCCAGCAAGTCAAGAGATCAAAAGTACACGATGTTCATTTATGGCTTTATTAAAGTTATAACTAAGCTTTAACCAGCCCGCTAAAATAGTCCTTAAGCTACGTCGTGTTTAATTGTAGGCCACAACATATTTAATGAATCAAGAAGAAAATGAGTTTTTCACTAAATAAAGAGATTTGATTGAAACTATTATATGTTAAGGTTTAATATTGAAAAATTTTAAAAAAATTTCGAAACTTTGTTCGTGTCAATAAACAATTCAAAAGATGTAGATGGAAAAAAGTATTTATTAAATGGTTATGGTTGTAAATTTATTTGCCAAATAGAATTTTTTTTCTTTTATTTCTTTTATTTTCTAATTAATATGCTATCTTTTTTTTTTTTTGAAACGCGAGGCGAAGGGAATGAGATTGGTGTTGTAGGGCTCGTTGAGCACTCATGACATCTTTATCTTTAATGTCAGGATAACGTATGAGTGAGTACGAGGAAACACAATCGTTCGAGATAGATCGGTGCTAACCAGATGTATGATGGTGGTAGCTCAAATGCTTTAATGACTATGAGTCACTCACTAGTGAGGTCGATGAGAGGCACCTTTTTAGTAACATAGCTACTAAAAATTTGAGACATGACTCTTATATGATATGTGTAAGTATAGAAAAAAATATACACAAATCCTTGGGTGAGCTTAAGGTTATAGTTAGGTCTCACTAAGGATAGCCTATATAACCAATGACTTTGATACAAATTTGTCATACCGTGTTTGAGGCGGAAATGCAAGGGCTGTGATGAAACTGAAATATCGAGAACACATTGTGTCAAAAAGAAGTTCTAACATGCAATATATAACCTATATTATCTTTTAGTGTTAAAAATTTTTTCGCCAATACAAATATTAGTTACTAAAATTCAACTGTCTTTTTTTGTGTATTTTTTAAGGTACAATTACATATTTCCCCTTTTTAAAACATTTTATTATATATTTACCCAATCATAAAACTAAATTACATATTTCCCCTTTCTAAACCAAATATATTACATATTTATCCATTTCATTAAAAAAGCATTATGTATTTCCTATTTTATCTTTAATAAATTAACTAAAAACGATTTACATATTTCTTGTCACACCCCCAAATTCCCACGTGCGGTGTCAGACCGCGCTGGTGTGACGTGGCCAGGATCACAGCTCATGGTCATATAGAACGACTTTATATGAGTTACGCAACCATACAGTTTGTAAAATAAGACTAGTTTTATAAGTTTAGCAGCGGAAAAGTTCCTCATTAAAACAGCGGAATAAGTAAATAGTTTTGCAGCGGAAATGAAAGGTGCATCTGGCACAACATAGCTAACATTGTTTTAAATGACATAAATCAAATCATAAGCCTAGGAGAAGAGTCTATATGCATGCAAGACTCTTGAGTGCGCTTTCAAGTGTTCCTAGCTTGTGCCATCAGTTACCTGAGAATACATGCTAAAATGGGTCAACATAAAGTTGGTGAGTTCACAGGTTTAAGCATTTGAAAACAGTAAAACAGATATATACTGGGTATGTTAAATTGTTTTGTTGGATCTACGATCCGAGGTGTGTCAGTTCATCTTTACCGAAACTCGACTGTTTCCTTTGCCTCCCCGGGTCATCGCTGAACCCAGATCAACATCGATATTACACTCGTTATGACATTCAGTCAACATTGGTGCCGAGTGGGGCTAGTCAAACCCAGTAATACTACGTAATAACGACTCGTTTGTTTCACAACTAACGGTAAGAATAATGAGGACTTGTGGCGATAATAGTTGCACACGAAAAGTTGTTTTACAGCATACCAGTCATATATCTAAAACAATTGCATTGTATTCTCACCCCAAAAGTTTAATAAAAGCAGTTAAAGAGTAAAGTGGGGCCGTAAACTCACCTGAGTTTCAGTGAAGTATGTTCCTACTAGAACAGAATAGCTTGCCCGGCTAGCAGTTACCTATATCACACAGGTGTTATAAGTTTGTGTTCACATACACGTTGGTCTCACAGGACCGTGTTTGACCTAACGACCCGTTGGTGACGGTTTTAGTTCAAGTGATAATGTAACGTGCGATTTAGTGACGTGTGATGTGTGCGGATACCAAAGTCACATCCGTGAGGAAACTTACTATTTATAGTGAGGTATAGTAAGTTTATATTTCGGGAAAGTTTCCATTTAAGGAAGTTATGCAAGAATCATTTCCGATTATTCTATCATGCGTTTTTAACCTAAATGAGCAGGTTATCACATAGCACATAATCACACGTAATCGATTAAGCACGTTTCGCGTGTAAAAGTTACTAAATATAGAAAGTTCACACAACACATCGTCTTAGTCATCAATAATCCATTCTATCATGATCCTAAGACTCTTGACATTATCATGGTAACTCAAACTTAACAAATTTCAAGTTTTATGAGAAATCTTATAACCAAAGTTTCTATTTATAGAAACTTGTGACAAATATCCATATTTCAATGATTATAATAACCATGGTTGTAGAAGTCGCTAGGACGCTAGTCGGGCGGCGAGGTACCGCCTAGGGATTAATCGGCGCTAGGCGGATTGGAATTTTTATATGTAATTTTACAAATATATATTATATACACACATCAATATCAATAATTTAATATAATACTTCAAATAATTTTAAAAAATATACTTAAATATACTATTAAAGTACTTTAAAGTGCAAACCATAAACACTAAGTTCAAAGTTTAGAGATAAATTTCGATGTTAACTGCCTGGATTCGATGTTTCAGAGACATATTAAAGATTTTTGGTTGAGAAAATGTCTAAATAATCATGGAATTGGTCCCTTTTTATCATAAAAAAGTCAAAAAAGTAAAAAATAAAAAATAAAAATCTGACTAGGCCGACTAGGCCCCACCTAGGCCTAGCACCGCCTAGGCCAAAAATTAGGCAGTAGATGGGTGCCTAGGCGGCCGCCTAGGCCGATTTTTACAACAGTGCTAATAACTCAAATCTTTTAATATCATCATATTAACATCAAATAAGCATGTTAAACACATTACAACATGATCCATATCATTCTTTAGCAAACTTAGGATAAAAAGTTTCTATTTTTAGTAATAACGGTGTTATTCACATCTTTGAACATTTCTAACAACCTAACACATCCATAATCATCACAAGGGTTTCCAAACATCATTTTAGACATAAATTATAGATCTAAACACAAGCATTTGATCATTTCATCATTTTTACACATTTTGAAATGATAAAGTTACTAAAATTAGAAATATATGCAAATAACCTTTTCTTGACACATTCAACAGTCCTAGATCTTACAAATCTTATCAAATATCCCTTATAACATCATTCTAATATCAAAAATCATGTAAAACTATCTAGATCATACATGCATGTGACCCATTGTTACTATTTTCTAGCAAAATCAACAAATACCCATTTATCCTCATCAATATCATCATAAATCACTCTAACATCATCAAATCAGTAGCAATACTATCAAATAACAGATTCATAGCCTCAAGATTTTGTGTGTGAGCTTGATTTGGTGATGCATGTAGCCACATTGGCTTGCATGTGTGTGTGGGAGTGATTTTAGACTAGATTGAACATGGATATTACCTCATAAAGCCTTAGATTGCCAAGATGGAGCTCGAGCAGGTCTGGAACAACTCCAGATGTGGCTGATGTCACACCCCGAGCCGGCGGGGTTGGATCGGAGTCCCCGTCGGGCGGAAGATTTCCGGGGCGTGATATCGCGGGTGATAATCATGATGATCAGATTGTTTACATAGCATCAACGTTTAAGAATAACTAAAGCACAATCAAATGATATATAGGATTACAAAGTTAAATTACAATAGCAATGTTCTGCAATTTAACTAAGTAAACCTAACCAAAAGAATAATTGTTTATATCTTGTATATGTACAAGATATCAAAAGTAATATGTATCATCAACAAAAGATGTGCTTCCCAAAAGTCTACTAGGTCCTCTATCTGGGCAGCCTAGTATGCAAATCCAAGAGCTTAAGCTTAAACTTGTCCTTCACCTGAGAAAGCATGTAAAAAGATCAAGTCAACACAACGGTTGGTGAGTTCATAAATTTTATAAGTTTAAAAAAAATAGTTTCACAAACCTCTTTCGGTAAAACCTTAACGTCATTAACTCCACATGTAATATCCAAGTCGGTATGCTTATATATAGGGCATATGTAAGGGAACAAGCCCTAGCCAACATCCCACCACATACTAACCTGGATATGACATTGTTGTTAATAATAATTAAGCATTTTACCTACCAATCAATTCAATCCTCATCAAAGCTTTTGCTATCTGTATCAAAGTTTTCATGTCTATTGTATTCATAAGTGTTAATTTTTCATCATGTTTATCAAGCATCATAGATTCACACGCACATAGTTCAGCAATTACATATCTCCTATAAGCAGACAAAAGCTCTGGAATACCAGAAGTTTAGCAATTACATGTCTCTTATATAGATAATAGCTTAGCATTCATTAGGTTCATGTTTAGCCTTTACATACCTCATATAAGCCGACAAAAGCTCTAGAATACCAGAAGTTTAGCAATTACATGTCCCTTATAACCAGGTAATAGCCCCGTAACGTTACGTTTATGTTTAGCATTTACATACCTCATATAAGCCGACACAAGCTCTGGAATACCAGAAGTTTAGCAATTACGTGTCCCATATAACTAGGTAATAGCCTAGAATCGATACTTTCATGTTTAGCCTTTACATACCTCATATAAGCCGACAAAAGCTCTGGAATACCAGAAGTCTAGCAATTACATGTCCCTTATAACCAGGTAACAGCTGAGTATCATTATGTTTATGTTTTTACATGTATCTCACCCCATAGGTACAAGCTCTGGAATACCAGAAGTTTAGCAATTACGTAGCCTATGGTTAGATACATGTAAGATGTTTCATGCGCAAGTAATAGTTTCCAAACATAAAGTTTCATGTAATCGGATCAAGTCTCATGTAATAGCATTTAGTCTCATGTAATAGCATCAAGTTTCATGTAATAGCATCAAGTCTCATGTAATAGCATTAAGTCTCATGTAATAGCATCAAGTCTCATGTAATAGCATCAATTCTCATGTAATAGCATCAAGTCTCATGTAATAGCATCAATTCTCATGTAATAGCATCAAGTCTTACGAATATCCAATAATTGATTTCAAGCATCAAGCTTAAAGTATAAGTTTCCAATCATAAGTAATCATGTTTATGTTTAAAGCATTAAGTAACATTTCAACAACTTATGAAAATGTTTAACATGCTTCTCAGTCCCGAAGTAAAACAAATAAGTTTGAAAAGGGACAAATGAACTCACCTGAGGTCCGAAGTGTTTGACTAAGTAGAATAGGAATACACGCGCTCTTTGTTTGCACTTGTTTTGATGTTCACGCTCCTGTATTGAATTCATTGTATTGTAGTTTATAAATATATGTTTGTAAGGATTTGTTGTGCGTGTAAGTGTTAGTCCTGAAGTTGACTAACACTTACTTATCTTGTTTGTTATCCGGCCCGTAATTCATTATGACATGCAAAGTATTGTTGGCTTCTTTAATCTTTTGAAACTTCTCCACTTCAAGCTTAGTTTATAAGTTTTGAATTCCTACTATAAGTTTATTTCCATACAACTTTGCTTAATTACATCTTATCCCCTTTTGTATTTATCACAACGAACATTTATGCATAAGATTATTATTGATTTTAAATGTTTGCGTGTATGTTCATTAATGTCTTAAATTTCATTGGGCCGGATAACCCTTTTAGTCCAAGTCATGCGTTATTGGGCCGCACTTCTAAGTTAAGGCTAACCACTTGGGCCGCTTAAATCTTATTGGGCCGAAATGTAATGATGTTGGGCCTGCGAAATTAAATGATATGGCCAATTACTTTCTGTTGGGCTTAAGCATAACTGTTGGGCCTACAATTCCATTGGGCCTAGTATACATCAGTTGGGCCAGCTAAGTGAATCGGGCCGCAAGAAAAGAAATTGGGCCGATGGTTGTGTTGTCTTGACCGGAACTATGTGGGCCTAGTGTTGTTCGTTTGTAAATGGTGTTGGGCTGAAAATCTTTGACTATTGTGCCTAAAACAAAACTGGGCCGAATAGGAAAAAGTATTGGGCCAAAACAAATGGGTTCTGAGCCAACAAAATAAACGGTTGGGCTTGCTAAACATTTCGCAGTTTCTGTTGGGCCAAGTAAAACGAAATTAGGCCAGGTCTTAAGCCGTGGTTTAAATCTGCCACACTATTAAATCCATCGATCTCCAAGGCAGCGAACCATGCAAGGTTCGTGGTCCAAAGGTCTTAGCAAGGTTCAGCTCTGCTGCTGCATGGGGAGGTTCGTCGAGCTTAGGTTCGTAGGATTGAGGACTGACGCACTCAGGTTCGTCACTGAAGAGTTCGGGACATCATGGGTTCGCTGGATATGGGTTCGTGACTATCGCAGAGGGTTCGGGAAGAATGCTAGGGTTCGCCGAAGATGCTTGGTTCGTTACAAGGTTCGTCGGCCTGGATGATGGTTCGTGAGTCATGATGAAGATTCGTTGAGACAAGGTTCGGGACCCATGGTTCGGTGAGGGTGAAGCTGAGAGTTCGGTCCACTAGTCCCGAACCTGTTCATCCCTTTTCAGCATCTTCGTTCCAACCTAGGTTATTATAGTGTTGCTCTCATGTCACAAGAGTACCAGGAGGGGTTTCTAAGACTTGTGGTTCGAAGAGGGAGGCTGGGAACCGGATTTCTGTATGGGTGTTTCGAACCACAACAATAAACAAGGTGAAAACCCTAATATTACAGAATTTCGCAGCCTCATACCTCGAAATCGGATGGTTAAACTTCCAGATCTGCTGTACTTTCACGTAGAGGACTTCAAGAGCTTCACGTGGGCGAAAGAATCACTCAAATCGGGCTAGAAACGAGGGAGATATGGTCGATTGAAGGTGGTTTTTGGTGGTTTGTGGTGTTAGCCGGAAAAAGAGAGAGAAGGAAGGAGTTGTGGGTGTAAAAATGAATGAAATGTTTTCATTTAGGGTTTTTATACCCCGGAGTGGTTCGGGTTCGTTTCGGTTGCTCGGTTTACGTTTTCGTCGCGTATCCGGCTCTTAACGCGTATAAATTGTATTTTAAATAAAAATAGTTTATTTTAACAAGTTAAATGTTTATTTATTTCTAAAAATTATTATAATTATCATTGTATAAATTTATTCGTCGAACTTAATATTTTTACGCGTTTGGTTTAATTGTTTCGCGATTTAATAAAATAGTTAAATATAAATTATTTTATGATGAGTTTCAAAATTGTAAAATAGGAAATATTTTATTTCCTTAAAATTATGATCGTTCGTGTCTTCATTCATTTTCGTTTTCGTTTCGTCAGATCGCGTCGCCATTGCGCGTATTCGTTCGAATCGTCATTCGAACGAACACGTCGATGGTTTGGCTTTCTGATTCTTGTTTTCTACTGTTAAGTCATCATCTCAGAACGTTAAACTGTCAGAATCATTCGTACAGATCGTCACCTATACGAATAACTCGTCGGTTTAGCATTCCGTAACAATAACCGTTATAGTTTCGTTTTGTTTAACCTCACATACGTTTATGCAACTCATATCACATCAAGTATATATGTTTCAACACTGTGTTGTCTGACATGTTTCAGACTGTTAAACCCTAAGGTTTCAGTCAAATTCAGACAATCGTATAATAGTTTCATGTTAATTCCAAATGCATTAATAGTCTACACATAGTTTCTCGTAATGTGTACCTGAATTACTGTACATGTGTACTGTTGCGATCACTGTTCCGGCACGCGTCCGGCACTGATGTTACAGCTGAGATCGGTTCAAATGCAAAGAAGAAGGAGGTAGGGTGTTCTTGGAGCTTCCACAAGGCTTCAATCCTCCACAATGGTCTCCAAATGAGCTTGAGGTAGCTTCAATGGTGTTTGTAGAGTGTTTCTGGTCGAGATGATGGGTTTTCAGTCGAGAGAGATTGAGTAGGGGGTAGCAGAAATGATTTGTCTTGGTTAAATAAAGATTTTGCGTGTGGGGCTCCGTCGCGTACCGCCGAGACTGGCAAGAGTCCCTCTCGACGTACCGTGATGAATAAAATATTCATTTTGTTCCCGAAACATGCCGCGTATCGCGAAGAAGGAAGATGATCGGTCGTCGCGTACCGCGAAGGCCCAATCAATGGCCCGTCGCATATCGCGAGGGGTCCTGGGAGAGCCCAATAAGCCCAATTTTGTTGTTTCGAACCGATTTTCGTGTATTTCTCGATTACGATCATCGTTTCTCGACATATGAGCATTGTTCTAACTAATTTAGGTTCCCTAGAACCTAAGTGCAGTGAAAGTGTACTGCGATTCATTTAATTCACCAACGTTCGTTATTCAAGACACGTGCGTGCGTTTTACGATAATTCCTCGAATTATCGGTGCGTTTGGACTGTCGTGCCACGTGTCATACTAAATATTCATAATTCTAGTGCCACGTAAGTAATAATAATACACATTATTATTTAAAATAAAGTAATGCTGACCTGGAAATTACGAGGTGTCACATTTCTCCTTACTAAGAGGCAATTTTGAAACATGAGGATATTTGTAATTTTACTATAACATTGGGGATATATGTAATTTGGATGTTTAATAAGGTTATATATGATATTATCCCTTTTTTAAATCATTATTTTAATTAACTCAACCAAATAATCTCACATACAGTTAATGAAGACAAGAAGAGTAACTGTATTAAACAAACTACTTTAACAATTCGAATTATTAAAATTTAGCGTCAGCTGTATTATAAGACACCATATGAGGACTATGCTATTGATATGATTTTAAACAAACAAGTTTTATAAAATAATTTACTTAAAAAATAAATTTAATTATTTTAGCCATAAAAATTAAGTATGATATCTTTTATATTATCTTTTGTTTTATATTTACATACGATTATGTGTATTCATTATTATTATGAAATATTTAAGGCAATAAAATCCTGAAAAACAGGTTGAAAATATGGTTTTTAATGTTTGAAATTTACCTTAAGAAAAAAGTATTTATATCTATATGTATAGGTGTGTATGTATATATATTCTACCTAATAAAAGAGTAACAACTTGACAAATGGCATTATTATAGGTTATCCACGTCATATATGTCACATATCAACACTATATTAACTCTTGACATTTTAAGAATTAATTTTTTTAATAAATATAATTAAGTTAAACATTAAATTTGGTAAACAAACTAAGTCGACTTCTCTCTAAATGTTAATGAAAATAAAATGTCAAAATTTCCATTATCAATAATTTTGAAATTCAAAATTTTCAAATCATATATTCAGATATTCATTTAACTTTATTAATAACAATTTAACTAAATTTAATTATCAAGATACATAATTCAAAACTTTTTAATTTTAATTTAAAATGGAAGAATAATGACAATAATTATTATTTATGTATGATTTCTAATTTTTAATAATTTAATGTCGTTAAATGTTAAAATAAAATATGTCAAATAATAATAAATATGTTGTTTTTTCAAAAAAATAAGTTTTAGTTCTTAATTTTTTATATGTATTTATTATGTAAAATATATAGTTTGTAGATTATATGGTTTGTATGATTATTAAACTTATAATCATTCACGCTTTTTATTAATTTTAATAATTAAAATAGTTTTTTTTTTCAGTATTTAGTTCATGCAATCATATTTAAGTTACTTAATAATCATTTACAATTTTGTTAATTATGATTCTCGCAATAAGCATTACACCAACTTTAATTTTACTGTTATAATTCTTTCGCAATTATATTTATGTCTTCAAAAAATCTTACGAGGTCAAATGAAATTCCATATATACATTATATTATCAAGCTGATATTCAATATTAGGATCCTATGACCTGCACCGAGTATAAGTCCGCCCATGTCTTGAGCAATGGCAATGGTAACATGATGGTGTTGTTCACATAAATAAGAGAAAATTACCAAACTAGTTATTGTTTACCAATTTTTTTACCAAACTAATCACTCAAATTTAGGCCCCTTATACGCCGTTTTAGACGTCATTTTTCTGTACTTTTATAAACATACGAGTCCACATGTCGGCAGCATTGTCGGGTCTAAATGGGTGTCTTAAGACCCCTTTTCTACCAGCGTCTTAAGTCACGTGTAGACACCCAATTTAAACACCGGCTTAAATCTCACATGTGGCTCTGCTCGATCGGCTTAGCGTCGTCTTAAAGCCGTTAAAATGACGTCTTTAGACGCCCGTTCCGTAGGCGTCTTTAGACTCCAAAGCTACGTCTTAATTGTCGGGTCTAAATGGTTAAATAATACTATTCAAATAATAAATATTATTAGAAAAACTAATTTTTTTTAGTGTTTGTTAGTTTTATGATTTACCAATGCGTGCTTATGTTTGGATTCATGTTCTTTAGGAGTATGTTATCATTAAAGAAATATTTATGTTGGCCAAATGAACACGTTTATAACAACTACCCTTTACGGCTTTACGTCAGAATGACAACACCTATTTGCGTACTTGCGTTTTGATACATGGAATTGTGGCGGAACACCCACAACAACATGCGAGAAACCCTCTAGTTTAAGATATATGCCCTAGAAGAAGGGATTAAGACGCCATTTTCCTATAATTATTTTTGGTAGTTGAACTCTTTTTGATACAAGTTAAGCTTAGAAATAAGGGATAGAAAGTTGTTCGTCATATTTTAATCTACATACTGCAAGGTTATTCTTAGTAAACTTCCTAAATCAGAAATTAAACAAAACACAATATTGTCAAAGTAATTGATATAGCTCAACATATATCAATGTTCTATTTAATAGAGAAGAAATTTTACTATTACAAGATACTTGCAAAAAAAAATGTACGTAACACCATGCGACGTTTAGACCTCCGTAAATAAATAAATAATACACACACACACACATAATCACACTAGTAAGATGCTCGCGCGATGCGATAGAAAACATAATTTATTGATTCATCTAGTAAAAAGTTCAAACCAACTTATGATTCGTTAAACCAACTTTTAAAAATTAATTATAATATTTAACGAAAAATAGCTATTAAGTTAAAGTTCTCAATTTTAAAAGACCAAATATGACAAATGTGCAAAACGGTCAAGAAGTGGTTTAATTAATTTGAGATAGTTTTTCTTTTAGAGTTGTTCTATCTTACTTTATTCTTATATGTATCAATGTGAGATAAACTTAAAAAATTGAAAGAATACCTTTAGTTTATAGTTTTCAAAAACTTATGAGTGCATTTCAAACTTGGGTCAACCTCCTGGTCCGACGTGGGTTTTAACCAGGGCTAGGGGGTGTTATTATTGAATAAATCCGGTCCCAAATATTTTTAAATTAATGCTCAGGTAATCCCAATTTGAATTAAGAACCCTAATTCACATTTGTTTCCAATTCGATCGGTGTGATGATCAAGAGCCCTCTGAATGTTAGGGTTTTTGATCCTTGGCTAAAACCAAGTAGAATGGTGTATTTTATTACCAGGTCTGATGTCGTTTGATTGTAGTTCGAGTGCAACTCGTGCGTGGTTGTCCTCGGTGTCACACCCCGAGCTGGCGGGCCGGATCGTGTGTCCCGTCTGGCGGAAGGGTCCCGGGGCGCGAAATCAGGAATGATAATCGTGATGATCAGATTGTTTACATTGCACATGATATATAATGAGAAAATGCTAAATAAAATAGAATTTACAAAGTTAGATTACATTAGTTTTGTTCATAATTTGACAATGTAATTCTACTATCAACATCATTGTTCTTCTATCTTGTATCTGCACAAGATATACAAAATAATCTATATAATGATGTTCAAAAATATGCAAGTCCAAAATACTAGGTCCTCTATCCGGCATCCTAGCTAGTCCAAAAGCATAAACTTCTTAGTTAGACATGTTCGTCACCTGAGAAGTTATGCAAAAAGATCAAGTCAACACATGGTTGGTGAGTTCATATAGTTTCGTTTAAAAATGGATTTGTATAAAATCTGTCCGAATGACAACCTTAACCTCACCAACAACCACATGTACTATCCAGCCCAGTATGCTTATATATAGGGCATACGAAGGGGAACAAGCCCAGCCGACATCCCACCACATACTAAACCACATAGTATATTGTTATTAATGATAATTAACCGTTTCATCCCATACCTTTGATTCACAATGTTTGAATAACCTAAAAATTTATTAGCATTGATCACTCGAAATGACAACCTTAACCTCACTAACAACCACCTATACTATCCGGTCAAATATGCTTATATATAGGGCATACGTAGGGGAACAAGCCCCAGCCCACATCCCAACACATATCGAACCACATAGTATATTGTTGTGAATGATAATTAAGCATTTCATTCCATACACTGAATCTCATACTTGAACTGTCTAAGAATGATTACCTTTGAACGCCCGAAATGAGAACCTTAACCTCACTAGCAACCACCTATACTATCCGGTCAAATATGCTTATATATAGGGCATACGTAGGGGAACAAGCCCCAGCCGACATCCCACCACATATCAAACCACATAGTATCTTGTTGTTAATGACAATAAAGCGTTTCATTTCACACCATCGACACACTAGTTGTTTGAGTTCCACAAATTGAAATTTTATCAATTTCATGAGTTCATTAGACATTCATGATCAACCATAGAATTTGTAGAATCATAATACTAAATGCTTAATTAAATGAATAAGTAAACATTTAATGCAACTAAGACTTAATGGTTGGGCCTTGATTAACTCAATCATTTATTCTGAGTTGTTGGTGGTGTCCAGTCTGTATCGTCTCACACGTGGCCCATATCAGGCTTGACCCAAAAGAGTCTACCTGTATGTGTCGGGACTTTATGATGTGCCCATATCAGCTTGACCTTTAAGGTCTACTGTACATGTCGGGACTTTAGGATATCCTTTGATCTTTGTTCACCTCTGTTCTCTTGAATTCGTTTGATTGTTTGATGTATGCCCATATAGCGTGACTATAAAAGTCTACTATTTATTCCGGGACTTTCCGTGTGTTTACACATGGTCTTGATCGGCATACAACTGATATCCACCTTGAATTATTCGTTATTGAGTTTATTAGTTCTTTGGTTCACACACGTATATGATTTCTTTGATCTTGATCCTTAGTTTTCTTGAACACAACACTGACCTTAGTTATTTGAATTTGATCTTTAGTTTCATTGAACACAACACTGAATTTAGTTCTTTGAATTAAAACCATTATCTTACTCATAGAGAGTAATTAAGTCATTTTGTAAACCTGTAATAGTTACCTAGACAAAAGTCTAGGATACAATTATGCATATAAAACATACAAGAAGTAAAAGCATTTACGTAAAAACATATTTTTAAGAAAATAATTTACGCATGCTTCTCAACTCCGCGTTTGTAAAACAAAATGTTTAGAAAAGGGGCAATGAACTCACATGTGTTGCTATGTATTGAATCACAATAGATATGCGTGCTCGTTACTTGTAGATTAAGTATCTTCGGTACCTGGGTTTATTTATTATGAATAGAATATGATGAGCGTCGAGAGATAACGTACATAGGGTTTAGGTCTCAGTGTGTAACTATGTGTCCTAGATTTTACTAATGTGTTGCTATGATTTTCTCTAATTATTCTAAGTGTATTACCCGTTCATAAACCCTTATCCCATAGATAATCACTTTTAAACCTTAGTTATGTAAAGTTTATGTTAATTACATTCATAACTCTTTTAAGTTTAACATCATTTTATAAAATCCGTTTTAGGTTGTAAAACATTTAGTTTAAAATTCGTTTAAAGTGTTGTTAAATAGTTTAAATGGAGAAAATTTATAAATCATTTCCTTTATTAAAACATAAGTCATTTTAAAAATTATAAGTTAACATGTGAGACTTGGGTTAATCCCACTCGATTAACTCCAAGTTCTTTGCTAGTTCTTTGTTTTCCATAGTTCATTGATCGTTCTTGAGACGATTATCAACTTAAGTTACCCCTTTGAGTGACCGAGTTGAATATTGAAATGATGGAAAATTCTAAGTATTAGGGATTGGTCATACTAGATGAACATAATCCATACTTATCCATTTTCCTTGAACTCATTTTGTTCACTTGTTATTGATTTCTCTTCGACCCAATTGTTTCACTAGAGCATTCATTTAAATGCCCACTTGGATTAGAATATGTTCTAGGTTCGTAATCTTTAACCCCCTTTCCCACCTAATCGGTTGACAGTTCTAGAAACCCTAATGGGTTCCCATATGTTTGAAATAGATATACGAGGGTGTCTAGAACTAAATGACTTGTTAAATCCGTGTTTAGCCATGACTGTAATTTATGAACCTTGATATTGAACCTTAGGTTGGACGGTTGACAAAAACGATTAATTTTCTAGTGAAAACACTAATGACTTTAGTGTACAACATACAAAGATTTGAACCCAATAGATTATTAAAACTCATGTTTAGAAGTTAGAGTTATATCCAGAAAGGTTTTGGATTTTGATATCCTTATCATCAAGGTTCACAAAAGTCGGTTGATAATCGTTAAAACCCTAATGATTTCCATGCATGCAACCCACGTACTAACCCCATGCACGCATAAAATGTCAATTGAGATTTGTTGTTCCAAAGGGGTTCATGACTGATTCCATCCATTTGACTCCCATTTTCCCCGAATAACCCCGGCCACACAAATGTACACCATGCGAATGGAAATACTAGGCCGAACTAGGTGGTCATGCGAATAAGAGTTCATGCAGATGGTCCCTGCGAATGATATGGTTCGGTTGGTTGGAAGTGGCCATGTGAAAGAGGATGGCCGAATGTGGCTGCATGCGAAGGAAGCTTTCGCCGAAAGAGGATTGCCATGCGAATAAAGGTCTTGACCGAATGAAATGGTCGTGCGAATGTAGTCTTCCAACAGAATGGTGGTGCCATGTGAAAGAAGCTAGTCGGCCGGTGGCCATTCGGCCTAGCTGGGTGGTTTCCATTCGACCATTCGAACCAGAATTAGTGCAGACCCCCATTCTAAAACTCATGACCTACCCATGGAGGATTACAAGCTCATACATCATTCTTAAGTGTTGTCGTGCAGTTTCCCTAAGTTTTTGAGTGAGTTAGAACCGGCTATGGTGTGGGTTCGAACAAAGGGTTTGAAAACCCTAAAATCGGATTTTTGAACTCGTTGTTACCTGGATTTTGGTGGTTCAAAGCTCAGATTGCTTGTACTTTCATGATCTACAGGTTGTTGTGGTCGTTTTGACACCAAGATGGGTCGATTTGATGAAGAAACAAAGGATCTAGGGCTTGTGGTTCTAAAGAGAGAAAGTTGAGAGAGAGAGGAGGACGAAAATGGTGTTGATAGCTGGTAGCTGGGGAGGGGAAATGGACATTAAATGCCATTTAATGTTCTTTAATCGTTCTGGTGCATTCGGGTTCGTTCGGTCTCGCTCGGTTTCGCGTAGAAACGTCGGTTTCGTTTGTTTTCGTAACGGTTCGTCACGGTTTTAAAAGTAGAATTTATTAAATTAAATTATATGGTAATTCTTAGTAAATTATCTAAATATCTTCCGTTTATTTTAAATTCTTGAAAACGTTAAATTTACCTGTTTAAATCGAATCGTACAGTTGTCGCGCGTATTCGTTCGGATCGTCACCCGTACGAACACGGCGATAACTACACTTTTCAATATGGTTTTCTAATTATTGGATATCGTTCAGAACGTTAAATTTTCAGATATATTCGTACAGATCGTCACCTATACGAATAATCCGTCAATTTAGCATTCGCGTAACGACATCCGATGTTATTTTGTTCTGTTCAATCTCACATACGTTTAGACATAATAGAATCTTAACTAACAATCACGTGATGGTTCTGTGTTGTCAGATGAATCCCTGACTGTTGAACCATGGTTTTGAGTTATGTTTCTGAATTGAATGTGAAATTGTTTTGTGTCAAGCATCAAATGATAATAATGAGTATGTAGCACACATAGTTTGTACCTGGATTACTGTTCAAGTTACTGTTCCGGTTATGATTCCGGCACTGATGTTACACTCGGATTTTATTCTCTTCAGTTAGTGTTTGTGAGTTTGATTCTCGTGCTCAGACAGGTACGTGTCGATCGAAGGAACCATTATCGTTGTTTTGATTCAGATTTTATAGTGGTTATGGCTGAATTCGAGTTTAAGGTTGATGGTCTTAATTTTGGTATTGATTTATGTATTAAGCTATCATTAATCGTTGAAATTGATGATTGAAATCAAATCCCCGATCTCGGGAGTTGCCAAACGAGTTAAAATCGACTTGTTCACGAGTCAAAATGAGCTGGAAACTCTCGATTGTGAAAACGGGTCTCACACGTGTCTTAGATCGAGGGGCTGGGTATACTCATGAAGAAGATTAGAAACTATAGGGTATTGGCAGTTTTCGAAGTTATGGTGTATTATATTACCTAGTATGATGTCATTCGATTGGAGTTCGAGTGCAAGACATGCGTGGTTGTACTTAGGTTCAATTCTCTTTGGATAGTGTTTGTGAGTTTGATTCTCGTGCTCAGACAGGTACGTGTTGATCGAAGGAACCATTATCGTTGTTTTGATTCAGATTTTATTGTGGTTATGGCTGAATTCGAGTTTAAGGTCGGTGGTCTTAATTTTGGTATTGATTTATGTATTAATCTATCATTAATCATTGAAATTGATGATTGAAATCAAAGCCCTGATCTCCGGAGTTGCCAAACGAGTTCCAATCGATATGTTCACGCGTCAAAATGAGCTGGACACACTCGATTGTGAAAACGGGTCAGACACGTGTCTTGGATCGAGGGGCTGGGTATACTGGTGAAGAAGATTAGAAACTATAGGGGTATTGGCAGTTTTAGTCCCTCCTTTTTCTCTCTTTATTAACAGTTTTGAATTTGTTAAAAATAGTCCTTTAACTATTTAGAATCATGTTTTTAATTGTTATAAAATTTGTATAATTTATTTAAATTTCATAATACTAATATAAATAAAGTAGTCGTTACATATATATATATATATATATATATATATATTAAAATTATTATTATTATTTTTAAATTAACGCAAATAAATTTCCAAATTTTATAAAACTTATTCTAAGTTTATAACTAAGTTTAAAAATGTGTTTTTGTTTTCATTTTATTAACTTATACAATATTAATTAATTATCCATACCTAATTACATGCATACATGTGTGTATATATATATTATGGTATGTTTAATTTGTCTTCATTTACATACATACACACATACATACATACATACATACATCATACATACATATATAATTATTCATATTACTTCATATATATCAAAAGTTTATAAAAACTTTTTATTATATATTATTATTGATTTTTTTTAGACTTATGCTCTAATAAAGTTTATGATTTAATCAAACCTACAAATGATTAATTAAAATTTTAAATTCATAACGAAAAACCCTAGAGGTTACGTATATATATAATTGTTTCATATGAAAACTCAATCTTAAATATGAAATCATTAAATCTTATATGAGCTGTCCATTTGTAATCTTGATAATAAATATGTGATGTAAATTAAACCACATTAAAATTGATTTGTTTATTCAAAACCTATTTTTTTTATTCAAATTTGTTTATGAAATTATATATATAAGTTTGTTTTTGGGAAATTTGTTCGAAATATATGTATTTTCTGACAGTTTCCCAATAAAAATTGAAATAACTTATTTTTTTAATGGAGAATTAACCTACATTAATAAATCAAATAAGCGGTTTAAAACTTGTTTAGAGGGAAATTAATTTGTGGGATATAGATATTTTATGACAAATTAAAAAAATCCTATTTTTATTTTCTAATAAACAAATAATGTACCTCAATCAAGAAATAAAACTTAAACTAATTTGAAGATAAAAATTAGTTTTTGGTAAATTTTATAGAATTTTATAGTTTTATTTAATCATTAAATAAAGTAAACGAAAAAAAAAATTAAAAATTGTTTATATAGAAACTTGTCAATGTATGTCCTTGTGACAATTTTAAGACAAATTCACTTTAAGACAAAAGTGAAATGTTGTTACCTCTGTGCAAAATTTGTAACATTTGTCAAAGAGACATGGTCTTTTTAAGTGTCAGTACTCTAAAGTTAAAAGTAAAATTAAATTAATTTTAACATTATTCTACTTAATTTTTGTGAAAATAACGTTAAAACTGTTGGGTTGGTCAATTAATTTGGCAATCATAAACCGAAGCTCTTACTAGATGCATCTTCTCTATTCATACGAGGTAATGTAAGACTATCTATGTTTTACCTACTCAACTCTACCTTAACTTTACCAATAATGGAATATACATAGTGAGTATGACGACGATGAAGATTATGTTACTGAATTCAAGCAATCATACATTATAAGCTAAATGTTTGTTGTTGATGCTCAAATAAAAGTCATAATAAAGTATTATCTAAATCCATACTCTCTAATCACAAGCATTTGTCGTTAACGTACAAAATATCTAGACGGTTCACTACATCGAATGCAACAATGCTACAGATTGAGAAGAAAAAGAAACTGTGGACGATTGAGTTTGGTCTGAAGATTCGGTGTTTGAGATGCTAATTGATGATGGGTAATGGACAATGGACGAGACACCAAACAGTGACGCCAATGGAGGTGTCAAATAAGACGCCACTGGCATCTTTGCGGGTAGTAAAGGAACGGAGGCTTCAGAGTTCAGTACTTTAATGGCTTGTCTCATCGATGGACGATGTTCTGAGTCAGGGTGCGCACACCATAACCCAACAATCATCAGCAACTTGATTTCATCTTCAACAAAATCCGATCCTAGACTCGCATCAACTGCTTCTAAAAGATTCCCATTCCCGTAGAGCTCCCAAACCCATTCTATCAACCGTACCTGTTTTTCTTGAGCCTTGTACTCAATGGGTTTTCGCCCACATGCTATTTCCAGGGCGACAACTCCAAAGCTAAAAACATCTGATTCCTTTGTCGCTCTACCGGTGAGTAAACATTCAGGAGCCATATAACCCAAGGTTCCAGCCAGCATGGTTGTTTGGGAGCCTTTATCATGGTCAACCAGCTTAGCTAACCCGAAATCACCAAGCTTCGCGTTGAAATTCGAGTCCAACATCACATTACTTGATTTAATATCTCTATGCAATACACATTGCTCCCATTCTTCGTGTAGATACAACAAAGCAGAGGCCAAACCATGTGCAATTTTGTATCTTGTACCCCATGTCAATAAGCTCTTTTGTTTGAAAAGATGTGAATCTAAGCTTCCGTTTTCCATATATTCGTATACAAGCAAGAGCTCACCTTTCTGGTGACACCAGCCAGTGAGTTGCACCAGATTTCTATGCCTCAATCGGCTAATGATCCTCACCTCTGATGCATACTCCTTCATCCCTTGTTTGGAACTCTTTGACACCCTTTTCACCGCAACGTGTGTGTTTGAGTCCTTCAAAAAACCTCTGTAAACTCCACCAAAACCTCCCTCTCCAAGCTTCTTCTTCTCGGCAAAGTCACTCGTCGAATGAGCTAACTCATGGTAAGAAAATCTTTTAGGCCCGGTGCCCATTTCAAATTCGTTGTTCATCTCAACTTCAAATGAATCTTCTTCTGCATCTTGTTCCTTGACCTTCTTCTTATGCCTTCTCCACAATACAAATGCAAACATTGAAAGAACCACAACTGTAACCGATATTCCAACTATTAATCCCACCTTGCTGTTTTTGTTGCTCACAGGATCTGGCCCCGGATTTGGTTGTATGACATTGTTTCCATCATCTTGTAGATCTGAACTATCAAAAGTCCAAGACCTAACATTATTCTTTTGGAACAAAGCCCCGGTTGCTGCTGAAAACCCGAAAATAACCCACTCTGGCAACTCTTTCCTGAGATCAACCGTGTAAACTAGTCCATCTTGACGGACCACTGTATTGTTTTGATAACCGGTGAAGGAAACACTAAGGTTATTAGAAACTGAATCATATGCAATCCAAGCTTGACAAACTCCACCACCAGTTATATTGCTTGACCATTTCAGAGATCTAACAGACGCAAGAGAGCTAATACTAATACCCACATGATCACCCATGGTAGTGTTACCAACCATTGGGTCCCAACCACTGTTCCAAAACGTATCAAACTCCACAGCAACAAATCGGCTAAGCGCCACAGCGGTTGTTACATTTACTGGAAGCCCCATGGCTCCCCCTGCGCTTATCACAGAATTATTCTGAGCCAGAAAGAATGTGAGGCCATCACCGTAGGCTCTCGCCCCGTTTGAATCAATCACAAAAGTGAAATTAGTAGAGAAGCTTGCTAGCTCACCAGACCGATTGTTCCAAAGGTGAAGTGGTCTGATATATATCGCCCGTCCGGCTTTCTGGCTCCGATCGGACCCAATTCCATCTGGGGTCACTTGGATTCCATCGTTGGAGATGTAAGATCCTTCACCTTGTGAAACAATGTCCTGATTCTGATTTGATGGATTAATATTCGTCAAATTGAATGTTAATGAAGTTACAGAAGGGATGATGACATGAAGGAAGTAGATGATGAGATGAGTTCGGGAGAAGACCATGTTTGTTAAAAATTTCTTGAAAAGATGCAGGTTTTGTTGTTAATTTGTTGATGTTTACATGAACATGAGTTATACAGCTTTTCTTGTTGAGTTGAATCATTCATGGGTTTGATTTATTGGATTAAAATAATGTTTTTGTGATCTTTAAAAATTAAAACTGGTGACATGATCAGAAAATTAAAGGAGCCGTCTTTGATCCTTTCATTCATGCGGAGATATTTGAAGACGTCAAACTAAGATCTTGTCAGCCTTTTATATGCAGCAGATTTTGTTTTAACGACTAATTTTCTGGATTACCGACGGATCACTGGAATTATCTTGTCACCAGCAGTACTACTCGATCATATCCACCACCAAGTTATTAGTTCTGAATACTCAGCACCTTGAGAAAATCCTGTTGTATACTTTAGTGTAATTGGTTGTAAAGGAGTATTAAAGAGTTGGAGGTGCGGATTGTACATTCGTTTGGCAGCGCCCCTAGCGGGGTCCAAGGGGCAGAGCCCCTGGTGGGGTTCGGGGCAACGCCCCGAAACCTAAACGAAATTTACTTATTTGTTATGTTCGGAATTATCTTGATCCGATATTTGACCCGTTAATATTACCCAGCAAAACCAACCGTCAATAACTACCTTGCGATTGGTTGGTGATAAATAACATAAACGAATTAGCAGACTTATTCATTCTATCGAAATTTCATATCACTATTTTTCTCTTTATTGGATTATCTCATAATCAAATTTCTTGAACTCGAAAATATTGATTTCGAATAGTGATTCATACATGATCCGATAGATTTCCAAATGATTTGACGAATTTCTCCATCAAATCCCTTGTAGGATTCGAACTCAGGACCAATTGGTTTCTAATCCTTATTTTCACCACCAAGATATCGCTAGGCTATAACGGCTTTGATTTATTTGAAGCAGATGGTTTCATGTTCCAACCAAGGGCTTCTAGCCTAATGGTTACCCCCTTGGCTTTCCTCTTGGAGGTCAAGGGTTCAAATCCCTCCCAAGACGAAATAGGGGTTCTTGGGAGGTCAGGGGGTTTTCCGGTGCGGTTTCCTCCTGGGGTGGTGGTGGGGTCTCAACGGAGGTCATGGTAACTAGACCTTGGTGACGTGGCCTGGAAATCAGTGGTTCACACGTTGAGATCAAATGCCGTTCAAAAAAAAAAGATGGTTTCATGTTCCACCTAATCCTGTTTAAACCGTTCAGCAGCTTTGACTAATTGCCAATTATCACGAGATTGATATTTTTTGATTATTTTTTGTGGTTTTTATCTTATAAATAAAAGTTATTTATAATTTTCACTCAACTAGTAAGCTGACACGTGTGTTACGACATCTCGGTTATGAAAAATTTCTTCATACTATAAGAAAATCGTTTATGAAAATAAAAATTAACTTTTAAATATTTATTTTGTTTGGTAAAAAATTGCTTAACAGCTATATTTATAAAAATCTACTCTTAGTGATTTTGGTCCCTTGAAAATTAATGCTAACAATATTATTATTAATTCATAAGTTTAAATCCATGAAATTATATCTAAAGTTTAGAATCTCTAAACATATTTTAAAAATTAAATATGAAACAAAATTCTATTGATAAATTAGTTGAATCTTATATAAACAAATAAAAGTAAATTAATAAAAATAAATTAGATACATGTTGCTAATCTAAAACATGTACATATAATTTGTCTGCTCTTTTCTCATAATATAATCTGTCTTTTATTGAATAACAATATTAAATACTATTTATCTTATTTATACATTTATAATTCATAACATGTAAAAAACATATTTTATAAATCACCACACTTTCTTGAAAAATTATTATAAAATATAAAATTTTTCTAAAACAATTAACTTTTTAGAAATATGAAATATTTTAAAACCGTCATTTTTAAAAAGTAAAATTTTATAAAATGATAAAAAAAGAAAGTTTAAAATATAATTCAAAGTCGAAGTTTTCAAATAACCAGATATTTAAAAAAAATGATAATTTATTCAAGAAACAGTTATTTAAGATATAAAAAATTTTAAATGATTCAAAAAAAAACTTTTTAGAACACGAAAGATGATATATGAGATTTAATTGTTTTATTACTTAAATTATTTACTTATACATATTTTCAATCATATTTTATCTCAAAATATCATTTTCTTGCCAAATTTTGTCTCTGTTTAGTCGAATGACGCAGTTAGTAGTTGACTGAACATCACTGCCGTACAATCATTGTCTGTCACTGCTAATACCGCAATGAATCCAAGGTTACGCTACTGCTGTGATCAATATAACCCCCACCTGTTGCCAATTCCTTCGTCTCACTGCCACTACGGCACTACCCACATAATTAACAAATATAGATTATGTAGAAAAAGTTTATTTTAATGCTAAATTGTATATAGACTATGAATGAAGAGTTTCATTAATTGTTAAAATGTATGCGTTTCTAGCTATGTGTAATGATCACTTGTGAAAAGTTTGATCACTTTTCATGTAAGAACCATGTAAGCAATGTGATCTTGGATGATAATGTAAGTTATTTTTATTAATTTAAGATTAAAAAAAAAAAAACCCATGTTTACTTATTGATAGTTGTGTTGTGATCATCCCGTGAGAGGGTATGCCAAGGAGGACAACACATTAGACCATCCATAATACTCACTCCACTGAAATCTCACCCTATCAAAATTTTCTGTCACGTCATCACCTTACAGAAAACCTTAAAACCTCACAGTGATCACCCTATTAAAAAAAACATTCCCCATTGTGAGAGAGGTGAAAGCAGGGTGTGAGAGGGGTGAGAACGGGGAGCGGGGGCCGCTGTGGTCCGAAAATCAACCCCACCAGGGTAGATGGGCAGTGTGTCCGCTCAAGGCCACCCAAAAAAGCCTCCCCGCTCGGGCAACGAGGGGTGTACTACGGATGGTCTTAGTCGTACTCTTGAGTAAGTGGTGGGGCCAAGGATTTTTTTCCTATGGGTTTGTTTTTTTCCAATACTCTTATTTCCAGTACCTTGGATTCAAATCCTCAACCCATTTTAAAAGAAGAATATACGATTTTTGCAATAACTATTATACCAACATTTTTACCGTCATAAATCTTTCGTAATTATATTTATGGGGTTGATTTAGAAAAAATCTTTCGAAGTCAAATGAAATTTCGTGATATACGTTATATTAGCAAGCTGAGATTCAATGAGACTATAACACATGTGTATAAATATGCTCATGTCTAGTATTGTTCACACAGGGTCACGCACCCGTTGCCAACAACTTCATAGTGCCATTATGTGGGGCATGAAGGAGATGAATCCTCGCCAACCATAGGGGTTGTGACGTTGTGTAATATTTTCAGAACCGAACCGAACGTCTTAATGGTTACTGGTTGGATCGGTTGTACCGGATTCAATAACTGGATGACACAATAAATATTTAAAAAATTCCAAAAAAATATAAAATTATAAACACATTTAAACAAGCATAATTAATGTTCAAACAAACATAATCATGTTAAAAAAATTACAAGGTTTGATTTTAATGTTTTATTCTTTTGATTTTAGTTAAAAAAAAAAAACTTAAAATCCGGTCCGATCAGTGAACATGTTCCCGGTCTAACCAACAAACCGGCTCAACCGTCTGGTTCCCTTGAGGGCAGTTCACATGTTGCTTTTGGGCTGGCCGACCCCCGGTTCACGGTCCGGTCCGGTTTTTAAAACAATAGTTGTATGTCTATTGTATGTATATATGTGTGTGTATTTCTTTGAACGACATAGGGTCCCGTCGTGTTACCTTCAGTTATCCTCGCATTTGAAAAGTAAGATCGATTACTCGATCGCCGACCGTGAGATCATACCCCCTGATGCCCGGTAACCCCATGGAATAGATAAACTATCGTCTCCTATTGGTTAATAACCTGAGATTAAGCTCAATATTTCTGATATCCATTAAAATGTTGCCAATGAGACTTGAACCTTAGTCTTCAAGGAAAAAATAAAACCCAAATCACTAGGTTAACTTTACTTGATACCAAAAGGGCATTTGTCCCAATGGTACCAAGGTGTGTTAAAGATGTACTTCCTAAAATAGGTTGAGGGTTCTAGTCCCATAATGAACAAAAGGTGGAAAAAATTTGCTGTTCACAAAAAAAAAGGTTAACTTTAGTTGATTAATACGTCATTTTCCTATAATTTTTTGGCAGTTGAACAGTTTTTGATAGAAAGTCAAGATTAGAAATAGTGGATAGAAAGCTGTCCATCATATTTTAATCCACATGCTGCAAGTTTATTCACTTATTTCTTCGGAAACTTCCTAAATAGAAATTACACAAAACACAATATTGTCAAAGTAATTAATATAGCTTAACGTATATTAATGTTATATTAAATAGAGAAGCAATTTTACTATTACAAGATACTTGAAAAAAAAAACCATATGAAGATAGCCTAGTGATAAGGGTGTTGGAACTCAACATTCAGATTATGAGTTCTAGTCGTAGGGGTGACATTTTCTCTGCAAAGCCACCGACACTTGCGCCAGCGGTTTACCTGTCCCCTAGGTTAGTAGGGGTATTAAGGGGCGGGGTTTACCACGCAAGTGGATTGCTCGGTCATAAAAAAAAGATGCCTACAAAAAAATGTGGCACCACCATGCGATGTGTAGACCTCCGTGTATGTATATAGAGAGAAATTGTATCATATAATAAACCAATCTTCGAAATTCAAATCTTAAAACTCATTTATGACAGTTCATTTTAAATTCTGAAAAATGTTTTATTTATATTGATTTACATTAAGTTTATTTTGAATCAATAAAAAAATAAACTTTATTGTAAATCACACATTTTTTTTAGGGCCTGGTAGTCATAAATAAGTTTAAATTTTAACTTTTTAAAATTAGTTACAATCCCTACACACATATATGGTCCGATTCAAATATAAAAAAAGTTTTTTTTTTTGTGGCAAGTATACAATTATATGTGTTAGCTTTATGTAATTTTATTACACAAAAATTAAATTTCATACACTTCGTATACAAAATCCTCTATTGGTTTAAATTTTCAATTTGTATAATATTTAAGCGATGTTTGGGATTGCTTATTTAACTTCAAAATGACTTTTTGTTAAAAGTGTTTATTAACTTATGACTTTTTGAAATGAGGTTTTTAAAAATGTGTTTAAATTAGCTTTTTTAAAATTAATTTTCAAAATGATAAAAAACGACATTTTTTTATTGACACTATTTAATGTTATTGGGTAAAGGGTAAAGAGTGGGGTATATTTGTAATTTTATGTCAATAAGTCATAAGTCATTTTGAAAAGCTATCATTTTTAGCTTTTGAAAAACAACTTATCACTCTTTTACAAAAAGTCCTTTTCAAAAGTTATTTTAGAGCCAATAAGCCAATAAGTTATTTTTAGATGAAATCCCAAACGGTGCCTTAGTTTAGTTTATGTAGAATTTATTTGTAGCTTTCAGCTTATGCAATGCTTGTTAGTAATTTTTAATTTTTGCGGTTTTAATTTTATCAGTTTCAAGTTTTAAGACGTGACAGTAGTTTGAAAATGTACGAATTTGTATGGTTTTTTGAGTTAAAAAAAAGTGTTTTTAAATGATGAGTAACGTGACAATCAATGATGTGCGTTTTACATTTCAAGTTGGAAAAAGTCTACGCGAAATTGAAAGGATGCTTCATAAATAGACGCAAAGACCACAATGATTTAATCATAGACCAGTCACTTTTAACAAGTCAAGAAATAAGAGTCAAAATGAACTCGAGATGGACCACACAAGATCGTTTTTTTGGGTGCCAATAACTTTTGAGAACAAAAGAGTCATGGTCGATTTGAACATGAATAGTAGTGTAAATTTTCGGGCCCCCTTCTTTTTTTCGTCATAACAAGCTAACATTGGCGGATCTTATAAGGGACTAGCCCCCTTCTTTTTTTCGTCAGTAGTGTAAATTTTCGGGCCGACATGTAATTTTTAGTTAAAAATATGGGTTTCGTTTCCTCGTTTCAGAATTTTAACATGTATTTAGAGTCATATAAATTTCCGCCCCCCTTCCATAACAGTGAAGCTCCACCACTGCAAGCTAAGCCAATCCCAAGCTTGTCAAGGAGTGGGCTCAACTCGTTTTGACTCAAGCTCTTGCTCAGCTTGTTTTTATCAAAACCACACATAATTCTCTCCTAAAATTACTCAATCTATATTTGGCAAGCACATATCGCTCCTCACAATTGCTGCACACCATTGAATATTTAGTCAAATTGTAATTATAATTTATACTTAATTTTCTCCTAGATTAATGCCTTGTATTTGTATTTAAACATGTAATCCTTGTACCTTTGAAATCAATCTGAATTACACGGTCATATTGTGCTAATATGGTATCAAGAGCCTCTCTGCTCCTCTGAGCCATTTTTTTTAACTTTCTTCTTCTTCGATCTGCCCTCCTTCATTCTTTATCACCATGGCTGACACCAAAATCATTGAACTCACAACCCATACCCACTTTCCTATCAAACTTACCTCTCACAATTTCCCTACCTGGCGAAAACACGTCATCTCCATGCTCACCGGTCTCGATCTAGACCAGTATGTCGACGGCCCTACCGAACCGCCGCCCAAAATCCTCCAAGATAAACCGAATCCGGCCTATCGCGTCTGGTACCGGCAAGACCAGATCCTCCTAAGCGCCCTTCTCGGAAGCTGCTCCGAAACAATACAGCCAATCCTGACCTCCGCCACCACTTCTCGGCAGGCCTTTCAAGGACTGACCGAGACCTTCGCCGGCGCCTCGAGATCTCGTATAATCTCCCTCAAAGCCAGGCTCTCCAAAAACCCTCAAGGCACAAGACCAGTGGCTGAATTTCTTCATGAAATGAAAGCCATCACCGATGAACTTGCCCTAGCACTACGTCCGGTTGATGACGAAGATCTTATTGTTCACATCACAAATCAGTTGAACGATGATTTCAAGAACCTTGCCGCTGCTCTTAAAACTCGTGACTCACCAATATCTTACTCTGAACTTTTTGCCCAACTTGTTGACCATAAACGTTGGCTTAAAGAAACTTCCCAGACCCCTCTTATTTCCACAGTCAACAATACCCAAAGTCACAGACAACCTGTCCCTTATTCTAATCGGTCCTCTTTTAACACCCGCTACCAAAACAGGCCCAATTACTCTGGGCAAAAATCCAACCGTGGGTCGTATCACAACAATGGTCGCACTAACCGAAACTCATCTTTTTGCTCTTATTGTAATATTTCAGGTCATGTTACAAAAGAATGCAGGAAGCTCGCACGGTTTTTACAAGAACATCGAATCATCAACCACTCAGTTGCACCAACAACTCCAACAGTCAACACTTCCTCAACTACTTCGGCTAACACCCATTCTTGGATGTGGGACACGGGTGCATCTAACAACACTGCCAACAACCAGCATGCATTTCTCGTTCCATCTGAGTACGGCGGCCCTGATGAGATCCTTCTAGGTGACGGTAAAATCCCTTCCCATCACTCATATTGGCCAAACCACCATACCCACAAACTCACATCCACTCCACTTAACCAATGTTTTAATTGCCCCTCGTTTGCGTAACAATCTTATTTCGGTTGCAAAAGTTTGCCGGACAAATAATGTTTTTGTTGAATTTTTTCCATATCATTTTTTGGTCAAGGATCTATGCACGGGGGCACATCTCATGCGGGGAGTGAACGTCAATGATGTTTACTATGGACCATTCTTCTCATCACCTCAAGCCAACTCCACCAGCACAGGATCCCTACTCAAGTGGCACCATATACTTGGACACCCATCGCTTCAAGTATTCAAGTCTCTTTGTTCTAGAATAGGACTTTCATGTAATAAGGTGACCCGTGAGTCGTTTCATTGTAAATCCTGTTTTTTAAATAAAAGTCACAAGCTTCCGTTTGGTCAAAATTCTTTTGTTGCGACTAAACCTTTGGAACTTATTTACTCGGATGTGTGGGGACCCGTCCAAACCTCCATTGACGGATTCAAGTACTATGTCATTTTTGTGGACTTCTACACTAAATATATTTGGTTATACCCAATTAAACGCAAATCTGACGTGGCTACACTTTTTCCTCAATTTAAAACCTTAATTGAAAAAATTTTACAAACACCAATCATTGCTCTCTTTACTAACAATGGCGGTGAATATGTAGGTCTCTCACCCTACCTCACCTCTCAAGGTATCTCCCACTATACCACCCCACCTCACACACCGGAACAAAACGGTGTTGCTGAACGGCGTCATCGACATATCGTTGAAAGCGGACTTTCTTTACTTCACCATGCTCACCTCCCGCAACAATTTTGGTCTCATGCGTTTCAAACCGCCACATACCTCATAAATCGATTGCCTACCCCCATCCTTAAAAACAAATCACCCTACGACATGTTGTTCAACACCACACCCTCTTACTCTAAACTCAAACCATTTGGTTGTCTCTGCTACCCATGGCTTAGACCCTATACCACTACCAAGCTTCAGTCTCGGTCCATACCTTGCATCTTTCTTGGGTATTCCTCATCAAAATCCGCCTACAAATTCTTTGATCCAGCTACAAACAAGCTCTACCATTCCCGCCATGTTGAATTTATCCAACATATTTTTCCCTTAAATGCAACTACCTCTTCTGTGACTTTTGACTCTTTTCTTTCTAACCTAACTGCTCCTACAACCATCCCACCATCCACACCTTCCCAACCATCCCATGTCCCGGTCCAATCGCCTCCATCCGAACCCGTAGACTCAGCCCCCACCGTTGAGAATGAACCACCTACTCCGACCAACCCCACTCCACCTACCTCTCCTGTAACATCAAGTGCCAGATCGTCCGGCAAGTCCGTACGGTATGTGTACTTTCACTTTACACTATGTGCAAATACGTATATATGAACAGTGTTTATGATAACAGATTTCAGAATACAATACACAGTTGTACATATTTTAGTGCAAACTTAAATACAGTAAGTACAACGTACATTTGAAACATCAGTTGTGTTTATTAAGTAAAAACTTAAATACAGTAAGTAAAAACTTACCGGGACTGCCACCTGAGAGATCAGTACAGTTCCGAATCGATTTGATTCCGGGAGCAACTCCTGTAGCCAAATCTCCCTACAGACTCGCACCATCAGAGATGCAAGAGTTGTCTAACCAGTTGCAAGAACTTCTCGATAAAGGATTCATCCGACCGAGCTTTTCCCCGTGGGGAGCTCCGGTTCTTTTTGTCAAAAAGAAGGATGGAACTTTCAGAATGTGCATCGACTATCGAGAACTCAACAAACTCACCATCAAGAATCGGTACCCGTTACCGAGGATTGATGATCTGTTTGATCAGTTACAGGGAGCACAATACTTTTCAAAGATAGACCTGAGATCAGGTTATCATCAGCTCCGGATTCAAGAGGAAGACATACCAAAAACGGCCTTTCGTACTCGATATGGTCATTACGAATTCATGGTAATGCCATTCGGATTGACGAACGCACCGGCTGTGTTCATGGATTTGATGAATCGGGTGTGCAAGCCGTATCTGGATCAGTTTGTTATCGTCTTTATTGATGATATACTGATTTATTCAAGAACCAAGCAGGAACATGAGCAACACCTCAGGACAGTTTTAGAGCTTCTGAAAGAAGAACGACTCTATGCCAAATTCTCCAAGTGTGAATTTTGGTTAAGAGAAGTTCAGTTTTTGGGTCACGTGATTAACAGTGATGGCATTTACGTGGATCCTGCCAAGATAGAAGCAATCAAGAACTGGGATGTGCCTACAACACCGACAGAGATCCGATCATTTTTGGGATTGGCAGGTTATTACAGGAGATTTATTTCGAATTTCTATAAGATAGCCTTGCCTCTCACCAAACTCACACAGAAGTCTGAACCTTTTGTGTGGACTCATAAACAAGAAGAGGCATTCCAGACACTGAAACAAAGATTGTGCAATGCTCCAATCCTAACACTCCCAGAAGGCAATGATGACTTTGTGGTTTATTGTGATGCTTCCCATCAGGGACTCGGATGTGTTTTAATGCAACGAGACAAAGTCATTGCTTATGCCTCACGACAGCTAAAGATACACGAGAAGAATTACACGACACACGATCTTGAACTGGGAGCTGTGGTATTTGCATTAAAGATTTGGAGACACTACCTTTATGGTACTAAGTGCACTATCTTCACAGATCACAAGAGCTTACAGCACATATTTGATCAGAAGGAGCTTAACATGAGACAGAGACGTTGGGTTGAGCTCCTGAACGATTACGATTGTGTGATCAAATACCATCCGGGCAAAGCAAATGTTGTTGCAGATGCTTTGAGTCGGAAGGAAAGAGTCAAACCCTTACGATTTCGCGCTATGGGAATGACAGTACAAACTAGTTTGAGAGATCGCATTTTACAAGCACAACAAGAATCAGTGGCAAGAGACAATCTGAAACGCGAACTCGATTGTGGAGCCGAGAAACAATTCAAGACAAGACAAGATGGAGTTATCTATTATCTGGATCGTGTTTGGATTCCAGCATTAGATGAACTTCGAACACTCATACTTGACGAGGCACACAAGACACGTTATTCAGTTCATCCTGGTGCCGATAAGATGTACCAAGATCTTAGGTCATTTTATTGGTGGCCGGGTATGAAGAAAGACATTGCCACTTATGTTGGCAAATGTATCACATGTGCCAAAGTCAAAGCTGAACACCAGAAACCTTCGGGTTTGCTGGAACAACCGGAGATACCACAATGGAAGTGGGAGCAAATAGCTATGGATTTCATTACCAAGCTGCCCCGCACTTCCAGCGGACATGATTCGATTTGGGTCATCATTGATAGATTGACCAAGTCCGCACACTTCTTGCCAATCAGAGAGACATACAAGATGGAGAAACTAGCGAGACTATACATCGATGAAATAGTAGTAAGGCACGGTGTGCCGTTGTCTATTATTTCAGACCGGGACAGTCGATTTACTTCGCGGTTCTGGCAATCATTGCAACAATCCTTAGGGACAAGTGTTAACTTGAGCACCGCTTATCATCCACAAACGGATGGACAAAGCGAACGCACCATTCAAACCCTAGAGGATATGTTGAGAACATGCATCCTAGACTTCGGTGGAAGTTGGGACACACATTTACCTCTCATTGAGTTCTCCTACAACAATAGCTACCACAGTAGCATCGGATGTGCTCCTTTTGAAGCACTCTATGGTAGAAAATGTCGGTCTCCCATTTGTTGGACCGAAGTGGGAGACAACAGAATAACTGGGCTTGAACTCATTCAGGAAACTACTGATAAGATCGCCCAGATACAACAACGATTACAAGCAACACGTAGCCGCCAAAAGAGTTACGCAGACAAACGGCGCAAGCCTTTGGAATTTGATGTGGGTGACCAGGTTATGTTGAAAGTGTCCCCGTGGAAAGGCGTAGTTCGGTTTGGGGCTAAAGGCAAGCTAGCACCTCGGTATGTCGGACCGTTTGAGGTTACTCAACGCATAGGTTCTGTGGCATACAGACTCAAACTCCCTGATGAACTCAGCGGAGTACACGATGTGTTTCATGTATCAAATCTCAAGAGGTGCTTAGCAGACGAAACATTGATCATACCTTTGGAAGAAATACAACTTGACGAACAATTACATTTCATTGAAGAACCTGTAGAGATTATGGAACGTGAAGTCAAGAGACTGAAACGAAGCCGTATCCCTATTGTAAAGGTTCGATGGAACTCCAAGCGTGGACCAGAATTTACCTGGGAACGCGAGGACAACATGAAAGCAAAGTATCCCCACCTGTTCGAAAATTGAAGCCCGATTTTGATGCTTAAATTTCGGGACGAAATTTCTTTAACAAGGGGAGACTGTAACATCAAGTGCCAGATCGTCCGGCAAGTCCGTACGGTATGTGTACTTTCACTTTACACTATGTGCAAATACTTATATATGAACAGTGTTTATGATAACAGATTTCAGAATACAATACACAGTTGTACGTATTTTAGTGCAAACTTAAATACAGTAAGTACAACGTACATTTGAAACATCAGTTGTGTTTATTAAGTAAAAACTTAATTACAGTTAACACAACAAATCAGAAGAATCAACGATATTCAAACAATATTCAGAAAACATATCGGTTGCGATCTGATGTCCACAGATGACAGGAATCAGATGACCGACAAGTCAGTACAAGAACAATGTGAAAACAAGAAGTATAGTTGAGTCCGACAGTGAGGAAACACAATTTAAACACCATTACAGTGTTATTTCAGAATAACGAACTGACAGTGTGTTTGCGTGGGTGACGATTCACACAAACATATCTATGAGTTTAACGTTCTGAAATAATGACTGAAAAGTAGAAAACAAAGTCAGAAAGCAAAACCATCGTCGTATTCGTTCGGGTGACGATTCGAACGAATTACGCGCGAAGGTGACGCGATCTGATAAAACGAAAACGAAAATGCGACACGATCGAAAATAATTTAATAAAACACAATAAATAATGTTTTACAATTTTGAAACTCATCAAAATAATATAATTAGTTTCTTTTAATTAATTCCATTTAAATTACGCGTAATTTTCCGGAAACGTAACGAATTTACGAACCGAGCAACAAAAACGAACCCGAACTCACCCGTAGTATAAATACCATGAGTGAGTTCCTTTTTACTCATTTCCTCTCCTTCTTCCCCACTCAAACCCTAAAATCCCGGTTTTGAGAAAACCCACCATTTTCAAACTTCCAAAGCTTGTATCTCACTCATTTCTTCACGAAATTGAGTGATTCTTTCGCCTACTTGAAGCTCTCAACCTCTACTACACGAAAGTACAACCGATCTGGAACGAAAACCCGATCCGTTCCCGTCGGCCCGGGGTGTGACATCTCCTGTACCAAACTCCATCTCCCAACCCGACACACCCTCCGACACCTCCTCACCACCTACCACACCCGCCTCCCACACTTCCACCACACATACCACTCCCACAATCTCTCCGGGTACCTCAACCACCAATGCGTCCTCCTCCAATCCATCACCCACCACCTCCTCTACCACTCACAACCCATCTCCACCACCTCCTACCCGTCATCAACCAAAACCAAACCCCAAATATTACAATCCCAACTTCATCAACTCCACCACACTTCACCCACTTCCTACTACCGTTGAACCATCCACCCATACTCAAGCCAATGGACCATGAATACAACGCTCTCCTACAAAACCAAACATGGGAGCTTGTACCACACACTACCCAAACTCCAATCGGATGTAAATGGATTTTCCGAACCAAACGAAAACCCGATGGCACGGTCGACAAATACAAAGCACGCCTTGTCGCCAAAGGGTTTCATCAACAATACGGAAAGGATTACTTTTATACTTTTAGTCCGGTGACAAAGCCTGTCACTATTCGTACAGTTCTCTCCATTGCTCTATCGCGCGGATGGTCCTTGCGCCAACTCGACGTCAACAATGCATTCCTTCATGGCACTCTACATGAAGATGTGTGTATATGATTCAACCACCCGGATTTACACATCCGGACCTCCCCACTCACATCTGCAAACTCAAGAAATCTCTCTATGGTCTTAAACAAGCCCCACGTGCCTGGTACACCGAACTCACTAACTTTCTTCAAAACTATGGCTTTAAGAAATGCCTTTCGGATGCATCTCTCTTTGTCTACCACCGTAATGGTACTATTGCGTATCTATTGGTCTACGTTGATGACATCGTCCTCACTGGTAACGCCCCCACATTCTTGGATGCTTTTGTTCAAGCCCTTGGATACAAGTTCTCCATCAAAGATCTAGGCCCACTTCATCATTTCTTAAGCATTGAGGTCATTAAAACGTCTCATGGTATATTTCTCTCCCAACACAGACACATCAAAGATATTCTTACTACCTTCAAAATGGACGGAGCCAAGGAAGTCCTCACCCCACTTAGCAGCTCTGACCCTCTGACCTCCACCGACTCATCCCACTCTGTCGACCCCACCCCATACCGCCAACTTGTCGGCACCCTACAATATCTTGCCTTCACTAGACCTGACATCTCGTTTGCCGTCAATAAACTTTCACAATTCATGCACTCTCCCAAACAGTCACACTGGCAAGCTCTCAAAAAGGTTCTCCGGTACTTAAAAGGAACGGTACACCATGGGTTGTTCTTAAATCATCACTCCCCACTGCACTTAAAAGCCTTCTCCGACTCTGACTGGGGGGCATCCACGATGGGGGACGCTCCACTACAGCCTACCTATTATACCTAGGTTCTAATCTCATCTCATGGCGATCAGCAAGACAAAAAACGGTTTCCCGCTCATCTACGGAAGCCGAGTATAAAGCCCTTGCAAATGCCGCTGCAGAAGTTGCCTAGGTAAAGAATCTTCTTGCTGAACTAGGAATCGAGCAAACAATGAGTCCCACCTTGTTTTGTGATAACACTGGTGCCACCTACCTTTGTGCAAACCCAGTCTATCACTCTCGCATGAAACATCTTGCATTAGACTACCATTTTGTTCGAGAACAAGTAAATGCCGGCCACTTAAAAGTACCACATGTCAGCTCCAAGGACCAACTTGCGGATGTTTTAACAAAGCCTCTTGCAAAGTCAGCATTCCTATCGTTCCGCTCCAAGATTGGCGTCTCCAACGGATCCTCCATCTTGCGGGGGCATATCAACCACACATAATTCTCTCCTAAAATTACTCAATCTATATTTGGCAAGCACATATCTTTCCTCCCAATTGCTGCACACCATTGAATATTTAGTCAAATTGTAATTATAATTTATACTTAATTTTCTCCTAGATTAATGCCTTGTATTTGTATTTAAACATGTAATCCTTGTACCTTTGAAATCAATCTGAATTACACGGTCATATTGTGCTAATAGTTTTGGGATGTATTTTTTTGAAAACTCAAGCTAGACTTATAAGAAAACTTTCAAGCAGTAGCTCTGCTCAGCTCGTTTATTATTAATTAATTATTTTATTTATTATTAATTATATGTAAATTCTTAACTATATTTTTAATACAATACAATACATATGATTTTATTATAATTTTATATATAAAAACATTAATTTATATAAATATACATTTACTTAATTAAATAAAAAATATAGAAATGAAAGGTTTGTTTAGGTTCAGTAGCCAGCTCGATTAATATGTGAAGCTTGATGTCAGTAACTAAACAAGCCATATTTAAAGGCTTGAATTAGGGCTCGGTTAAGCTCGGCTTGCTCGAGCTTACAATCTGATATCGAGTTTTTTACGAGTCATCATGATTCGTTTACATGCCTAATCATGGATCGTACAATGTCTAGGTAAATCAAGCAACTTAAACTCTAGTTTCCTAAGTCAAAACAGATCTACACATCATGTGGTATACAAGATACATGAAATCAAGGTTGTGTGTTTTTAAGGTAAGCTTAAAACTGCTTGAAAAAAACTACTTTTTATAGAGCTTTTAAGCACATGATAAAATAAACCGATACTGGTTTAACAACTATTCAAACTTCCCCACACAAATCTTACATTGACCACAAACGTGTCTAATGTCTTCCTTTTGATTTCCTCTTTTCAACTATACTTTAAGTTACCGCGTTCAATTTAAGATGGTGTTTAATAAGACATAAATACTGATACGAATGATGAAGGATGGGAAAAAGCACAAAAGCCCCCTATCTTGCATGTTTATTCTAGAAGGGGTAAAGTGAGAAATACACACTAGAAGTTGTGACGTAGGGGGATAAAAGAAAGGGGTGAGAGAGTTAGTTTTGGTCATGTGGAAATTTGTTATTGAGTGGGCTCCTCTGATTTGCAGAGAGAGAAAGTGAGGCTTGTAATTGAGAGTGTTTTCTTTTGTAATTTCCCTTTTCAATCAATAGAACCTTCATCCGATTACGTAATTTTGTGTGTGTTTGAGTATTAATCGTAACATTGGTCCGACCTGCCGCTCGCCTGCCGTGATTCTTCGTCGTCGTTCTCATCTCCATGGAAACTCGCACTCAAAACTCGCGATTGGATGTCTGTGAGCAGCAAATCAAGCAACTCCAATCGGATGTGTCCGATATCAAGCAGTTGATGACTGAGGATCGCAATGAATCTACGGAATTTCGCAAAATGATGATCGCGTGGACGAAGCAATTTGTGTGTGTTTGAGTATTAATCGTAACAAATACCCACTTGGTTTTTGTTTCATATTTACACCATATTTACAAATTTGATCTTTCTTGCAAACTATTTACCAAGAATCATGGTCAGAGTTTACAACAAAAAGAAAATAAGTAAAATAAAATAAAATAAATAAATAAATAAAGATAGAGAGAGAGAGAGAGAGAGAGAGAGAGAATCGATGATTGAGATATAAAATAACCCAACTGCTAAATACAATTTTCCAAGATCAACAAAATTATATACCTGTTTTTCTACAAAAAAAAAACATACTGTTGGTCTATAGAGTATCCTGCTCAAAACTTCATACGAATTTAGATCACGAAAACTTAATATCCCCGAATTCCAATATTCACGCTTGTGTAAGATAAAGTGAATTAGTAGGGTCGGGTCAACGGGTGGGGTCCATATTTTGTTGCAGAATAAAATGGTGTATTTAGAAGGTAAGTTTTAAAGGAGAACTAGATTTCAGTTAAGAAAGTACTATTGATATGTCGGTTTGGGTCCATATTTTGTTGCATTCCTATTCACAGCTCAACTTCCTGCACACACTTTCTGGAGATTATAAAGAGCATGCAAAAGAGGTATTAACCTTATACTCTACCCATTTACTTATGAACGGGTCGGGTCGCAAAGGTAAAAAAGAAACAAGTTGATTCAGGTTATGTTTTATCTCTTGACAGGTCAAATGGGTTAATTTCAAAAATAAGACAATAAAAAAAAAGGTCAAAGGGGTGTAACAGATTGAAGCCCAAAGTGCCTTTTTGATGCATGCAACACTAAATCGTCTTATTTATTTAATAAAGTTGATTAATATGGTAAGGAAATATTTTTTAATTGCATATTTAACCCATTATTAACAAAAGATGTTTTAAAAAATGTGAACAAAAGTTGCTCTTAATCAACCTAACTTAATCCGACTGGTCCCACTGTACGAAATTGACCCGGCTATTTTGCCTTACCATAATATAATTAGGAGAATCAGTTTTACCTGAATGATCTTTGCTTTAAACTTATGATACACGAGTCTTTGACCGCTTTGACATAGTTGTTACACACATCTGCTCGCTAGCTTCATCTGGAAAGTTTTGGTCCGAGTATTCTGCATATAAACAAGTGAACTTGAGTTTCTCACAAAAACATAACTTCTCAGACACTAAATTATTGGGTTATATCCATTTTCACCATCCAAAAGATTTTTATTGTTTCTCGTTATATAAAGTGGGACATCTATAATCATCTCTATTTCTTGGCATGTCATATAAATGAGAATCACAAAATGAAATCATTGGATGGTAAAAAACTACTATAATGTCATATATAAAGTTTCAGTTGTTATGAAAACTTTGTTGCATTTTTCAAGCTTTATTTCGAATAACATCGTTGTTACAGACATCTAATCGCTAGCTTCATCTGGAAAGTTTTGGTTGAGTATTCAGCAAATAAATAAGTGAACTTGAGTTTCCCAAAAACGTGACATTGAAGACACTAAATTATTGGACTCTAACAATTTTCACTATCCAAAAAGTTTTTGTTATTTCTCCTTGTATAAATTAAGTGGGACACCGATAAATATATAGTTCTATTATTGGCATGCCATATAAATGAGGACCAATTAAGGAAATCATAGAATGGCAGAAAACTACTTGTTCGAAAATAATCTTCAATGACTTTCTATTACTTTCGACATTACTTAAAACTCTCAATTTCCTAAGCCCAAACAACACAACTCAATATATAACATAAAGTAGGAAATTCTTAACTTATCTATAACTTAATTCCACTAGAATCGATTTATGAGCAATCAACATGCCTTTTATGACCCGAGAATGCAGTTCCATCAACTAATGAATCAAATTTATAAACTTGTTCATGAGAGAACCAAGCATTAAATGATAACCAACAAATTTGGAACCTTTGCAAGTAAAATTCTTATGAATCACCATTGGATTAATAAATTTCCGAGATTAAGCATTAAATGATTATACAAGAACACATATGATTCCCATACCCTTGATGCATGTAGATTTTATGCATGAAAACTTTTTAGACACAAAAGCTAACATGAGAAGATTAATTATCACCTTCAAAGTAACCAAGGGATTCCCCATGCCTTTCAAAAATTTGCTCTGTACTTGATCCAATCTCATTGAAAAAGTTATTCTTGTATTGTGTGCACAAATTCATAGCATTGCTGCTGTCCAGCATTTTGGTTACAAAACTCTGTTTCCCTGCACACCTGGGATGGTTTTTCAATGCAGACTGGTGCAACTGCTCAACAAACGATGATTCCAAATGATCAAGATACATATCATGCTTCTCATTTGTCCATGTTGTCTGCACAAAATGACGGCCCATTCACACATCAGTATTGGCATCATGCAAGGGAAACAACACAATAAGGTAGATGCAGCTAAAAGGAACCAGTCCTTAAAATAATCAGTAGTATTTTAAATAGCTTTAAAGGGTAACAATGTAAAACACATTAACTAGATAAAAAAAATGGAAAAACCACCATTTTTCCCAAGGGTTTAACAACAACAATTGATAAGTGAATCACACACGACTAAACCAAAACCTATATTGATCTGAATATTTTGATAAAGTGCTTTAAATCAGAAAAATCCATCTAAATACAGCAGGGTTAATTCAGTTATATTTCATGAAACAGCCAAGACACAATTGTAAATAAGCAAAGTCGAAGATCCAGCTCAGGCTGGTTAGAGGAACTTCAATGCTATTTTCCTATTGTATTTTATGTTTATGTGTTGTTTTATGATATTATTATTGGTAGCTACATCCCCATATGTTTGGTACCGTCTATTTGCCTGTTGTTTGTTTTGGAGCCAGTAATCTCTTTATATGTAGCCTTTTTTTTTTTTTTTTTTTCCTTTCCTTAGGGATGGAGGTAAGGTTTGCCTACATCCTAACCACTACAGACCCTAACATTACCTTTGTTAATAGTGGGATTTACAAGGTACAATTGTTGTTGTTGTAGAAGATATAGAAGAAGCTCAAGTGTCAAAAATAAAAGTATTTCAAGATGGAATCAGCCAATCTTGTGACAATTTAGAGTGTTTTTGGGTGAAGGAAAGAAGTAGCAATTGAGCTGGATTTGCAAATCTAACAGATTAGGAAGCGTACAACGTGTGTCATCTGGTATGACTTGTTCAATGAGTTGAATGATTTAAAAATGTTGATATTTAGCAGCTAAGAAAAAAATGTCCTTTTTTACTGCATGGCCGATCAGCACATGAATACAAGAGTAGTTATAAACTTGATGTCATTTTGCATTTGATGAAATCCAACTCACAATGTCTACCTCGTCAAATTAAAAGATATTTTCTCGTGTGAATTTTAGAGACTTCTGCCACCCTCAAATCTATAACCACTAAAATTTGCTTGTTGTATCTTCTCTGTAGCCGTTATTAGTAAGAAAGCAAAGGGATACTTAACCAGGAAACCCTTTTTGGTAAGTGTAATTACTTCATTCAGAGTAAAGTTTCTGAAACAGGTTTGGTAAATAAATCATACAATCGTAACTTTTGAAACATATCTTTTAAGTGTCTTCTTTCCTCTGAGCTATTCAGTTTGTGCACATTAGATAGAACTAAAGAAGCAACAGGGGTTTCTGGTGGCCCCCTCCCTTTCTCCTCCCCCGTCTCACAGTTCTATTGTCAAAAAGCTCACAAGGCATACACCTAGGCCTTCATTCGCAGAATCGCAGCCCAGCGCAGCCTTGTCACCTTACTTCAAAAGCTTCATGTTTAGGCACTCTGGTGCATTTTCAGGCCAGGTTTCTTTCAGATTCAACCGGTCTGAAACAATTACACTAGTCCTAAATAAGCTTGGAATCAACTTAAAACAACCTAAATGAGCCTAAAACATGTTGAAAACCACTAAAAATGATACTTTTGTATTATGCACCTCGCTTAAAAATATATCGCTTTCTAAGTGCCTTACGTCTAGACCCAAGGCTCACTCTTCACGCCTTGCACCTTCGACAACTATGTCTATTGCATCCTCACAAATGGCACCCTTTTACATGGGCACACTTTCTCTCCTCCACGTCTGATCCACATCCTGACTCATCCATATCAGCCCAATGGCGTCACGTTTGAGATGATCTTATTCCCATTTTTTCTACACTAAATACCACTAATGCATCTTAACATAATCATTTAAAAAATTCATCAACAGATATGAATACTGATTAGGTTTTTTCATGAAAACAAAAATAACAAATCACAAATTAACAGCCCAAAGGTAACATAAACGTAAATCACAGCACAGATATACATACAAATCAGTTCAATTACCTTCATCTGTAACACTAATAATGCGTAGAAGACAACATACACTCTACAAAAGCAAAACAACACACAGATACAATCAACATGAACAAAACAACAGAAGTTACCTTTTCTGAATTTTCAATCGGATGTAACCTAATTTTGGAATACTCGCAGCGCTGAGTGACGGAGAGATCTGCTATCACCGGCGGCGAGGACGAATCACGCCGGCGATAATCTTCCATTTTGGTTTATGATTGTTTGAAGGTAGCTGTAAAAGACGAAACAAGTACCAATTTAGGGGAGGAGAGAGAAAGTTCCAGGGAGGAGAAGAGAGAGAAGCGGTGGCTGGAACAAGATGCTACACACATGGCGACGCTTTTACACGTGCCATCACCGTTTGCGTTTGCCACGTCAGAAAGGGGAAACTAGGTGGTGACAATATCTCCTGCTACTGTGAGCCAGATATTTTTAAATCATCAATAAATTCATATCGTCTTGCTTATGGATTAAGTGTAAAAATAACAGCTTGGTTCTTCCTGATATTTGTTATTATATATATTTCTAATAAATTCATATCCAATGTTTTCAGAATCGGACCGGACGTTGAATCGGATGTCTTACTAATTATCGGTCAGACCAGTTGTACCGGACTAAAGAACCAGATGATAATAATAAATATATAAAAAATTTCAAAAAAAACTATAAAATTATAAACGCATTCAAATAAACATAATCATATTAAAAAATACAAGGTTTGATTTTAATGTTTAATTCTTTGGATTTTAGTTAAAAAAACTTGAAATCCAGTTCGACTAGTGAATCGGTTCCCTTGAGGACAGTTCACATGTAGTTTTTGTGCCCATTGACCCCCGGTTCCTGGTCCGGCCGGCTCTGACAACACTGCTTTTATCTCAAAGATATTGCTCTATCTAAGTAAACTAATTAATTACATTTTTTTTCTCTCAAGGAGAAATATGTAATTAATTTAAAAAATTAGATAAACATATAATAAACATCCTTACTAAGAGGATATAGGTAAAAATCCCGTAAAAAATTAATAAAAAAAAAATGTTAGGGGTTTTTGGTTCGTCAAGGTTTGGCAAATAGAATGAAATGAAATCCTATCACATAATCTTGTCTAATAAGTTTCTATCCAATAAATTGAATAACGTAATAAACAACAAAACATCGACTAAAAAAACTAAGCATAATTCATGGATGCAATAAACTAGGGGTGCAAACAAGTTGGTTAAATCTGAGTTTGTAAAGGCTCGAGTCTCGAGAGTTTGGCTCGTTTTAACTAAATTGAGCTCTTGCTCTAGCTTGGCTTATTTAGAGCTTAATTTCCAAAGCTCGAGCTTAAATAGACTTGGTTTGTTTTATTTTTTTAGTTATTCAAACTATTTATTTTTATTATTAATTTAATATATATTTATAATTATACGTTTTAGATTTAACATAAAATATATGATTTAGATATAACAACAACAAGCGTGCACAGTAAAAATCCCACTTAAAGTAAGGTCTTGGGTTCAAATCCCTCCCGCAGCGAAAAAGGGGTCTGTGGGGGGTCAGGGGGTTTTCCCAGTGGGGTTTCCTCCTGGGGTGGTTGTGGTGGCTCATGAGAGGTCCAGGTAACTAGACCTTGATGACATGGCCTGGAAACAGTGAGTTCACACGATTGAGACCTTCGCCGTTCAAAAAATAAATAAATAAATAAATATGCAATTAATAGAATAAATAAAGAATATACAAATAAGAAGCTTATTTAGGCTCATAGGCTGATTCAATAACTAAACAAGTTATATTTCTAGGCTCAGGCTCGATTAGGCTTAGCTTGTTCGAGTTTTTCTACTGATCTTATCCCAAATACCTTAAGAGCCGGGTTGATTCGTTAACAACCCTAGCGGTGACGGCATGAGACGGAAGAGAATATGAGATATAAAACATAAATAAGTCTATATGGTTAAACCAAATATGATTTTGAAAAACAAACAACCAAACTTGTAATTATGCTAGGTTTAATTGTATCTGTTAAATTTGGCTCCCGATTAATAACTTTAAGAAATAAAGAATACATATCAGAACGTAAAATAGTAATTAATGAGATTTTTCCTTTATTTTCCTTTATAAGTTTTATTTATGTTATAATTATATCCATAATAAAAAAAAAAAACACTTGTGATTATTATTACAAATTTAATACACATAAGATGGAGACCACATATGGTAAAAATATAGTTTAAAATTATAAGATGTTGTGTTATCCTACAAACAATAGGGAGTCAACATGGCCTAAAGATGTTATGCACGAACTACACGTCGGCCTTGGTTGTACCATGGTCTCAATCCCCTGTTGGTTAGGGGTGTTCAAAATATCCGAAACTCGAAAAAATTCGAAATCCGAATCGTATCCGAAACCCGAAAAAACCTTATCCGAAATCTATTTCGGGTTTTTCGGGTCAGATAATATGATTTTAGATTCGGGTCGGGTCGGGTTTCGAATACTCAAACACTAGTTTTTTCGGGCCGGATATCCGTAAAAAGGGTTTATTCGGGTTGTTCGGGGTATTCAGATGCATGAATTCGGGTTTTTCGGGTCGGATAATATATTTTGAATTTCGGGTCGGGTTTCGGATAGACCAAAAAAAGTTCAAACCCGAAAAACCTGATTCGAAAAAACCGAATGACTCGTTATCTGACCCGATGAACACTCCTACTATTGGTGACGACACTACTCTTCTCTCATGTGATTTTCAGATAATAATTAAAAATGAATGAAAGATAAAATACGAGTATAACATAGATTCAAAGATGAGAATGAAATGGGAAGTGTGACGAGAAACGTAATATGAGAACGATAAAATATGTGTATAAGAGATTGCCTAAACTTCAAAGTTAATCATGTTTTTTTTTTCAATATATATATTTTTTCTGTTTGTTCATTTGCTTGCTTTAATTTTTTTTTTTTTTACATTTTAATTTGATAATCAATGTTAACAAAATACCTAAGGGGAGTCGGGAGTGCTTACCGATTAGGGGAGGAACCAAATGACACAATAGAGAGACCCAGAGGAAGATGCAGGGTTGAAGCTTGATATTTGATACCACAACACTTATTTTTTTTGGCAAAATCGTGTTACTAAAATCGAGGACTGTGAAAAATCATTTAATTTTTCCATTAAGTTGTGGTTTCCTCCTTAATGGTTAGAGCCCGGGTCACGCCCGACTTTTTAGCAGGAGGATGAACTGTTTTTCATGATAAAACAAAAAATAAAACATCGTTGCAAGTTACATCGTTTCAAATCAACCCGGCTCGTAAGGTATTCAGGATCAGATCGGTAGAAACACTAGAACGAGTTGAACCCAATCGAGCCTAAGTTTAGAAATATGGCTTGTTTAATTATTGAGTCAACCCATTAGCCTAAATGAGTTTCTTATTTATATATTTTTTTATTTATTATATTAATTGCATATTTATTATATTAATTGTTTTTACATACAAAATTATGATAAATTTTTATTTAAATCATATATTTTATATTTATTCTAAAAATTATAATAATAAATATATATTAAATTAATAATTAAAATAAATAAAATGAATAATTAAAAAATAAATGAGTCGAACTGAGATCCAACTTGAAAAATTTTCTAATAATCTATGCTCAAACTTTAGAAAAAAACTTCTTAACAAGCCGAACTCAACCATTATTTAGTTAAAATGGGCTGAGGCGCTGAGCTAGAGCATTATCAAGCCCTAGCTAGATTGGTTGTTGACAACCCCAACTGCCCAACATAAACATTTGGTTGAAAATATTTATTTATTTATCAAACAAATATGCATATGACTCCTTTTGCTAAATCAAATTTAGCAAAGTGTCTATAAATCATTTGGTTAATATTATGTATTTATTTAATATTAAGTTTAGTTAAATAGACGACCAATAAAAGAGTCTTCTTTGCTCATTTACATTTATAATGTTTGGTAAGCTAGTGGTTAAGAAATTAAAAAGCTTCTTTAAATTTAATGATCCCTTAAATAAAAGTCACGAGTTGAAATTATGAAAATGTTCTCCAGAAATGAAGGAAAAGCATGTATAACAAAGGTCCAAGTTGGCCTGATGTCATGAGACCCTTGAGCTTGTCGAAGCCTAGTGCCCCAAATTCATTATGTGTTTTGTACATAAATGCAATGTTGTGTTAATTGATTATCACAAGCTTACCCATTAAAATACATTACAATTATATGTATCAAAATTTTTTGACGAAGAATACCTTAAATCTTAAATATGACAATGTATGAATATTATGCATAACTCAGTGTATTACACGAGATTGGGTACAAAATTGTTACAATAAACGTTTATTTACGATAAACCTTTAAAAAACATACTATAAATCTTAAAATCTTTTTTACATACAACATAGGACGTTATGTTAGCAATATTACAATCTTTATCAAAAATTAAAAGTTTCAAACATCCTTGTTTTTGACTTAAATAAAGGAACATATAAGTGTTTGTGTGAAAAAAACTTGTTTAATAACGAACATCTTCTTGATAATAATTACCCTTGATTTTATTTATTATCATTGCTAATTATATTGTGAAACGAAACTGTCTTCTTTAAAATTTAAACGAAATATGCTTATATGACGGTATTAGAACTGTTATAGGAATGAATGCTCTAATGCCTATATGAATCTCGTATATTACTTTATCTTGAATACAACTACTTCTAAATGAGATGATTTTTAATCAAATCCTATTGCATATAAAAACCATTTTTTAATCAACATTTCTTAGTAATATCACAGAAACACCAAACGTTATTACTAACGTGTAACTTGCGGTTAAACCATATTTTAATTGAATATGTAGCATTAGCCATTAGGTATGTTAAGGATGATAGTCTCCAAAGTTTGTTTATCCTATTTTTTTTTTTATGTTGACTTTTGTAATATAAAATTGTTATCCTTCATTAACCAGTTTTCACTTAAAAAATTATATTAAACGAATTAAAAATGAAATAAAAAATTAGTATAACAACATTTGGGTTTAATCATATACAATAGTCATAAATATAAAATTACTGCATTGTTATAAATTTAAATTTATAAAAAATAAACAAAAAACATATACAAAAGCCATATTTTTAAGGAGATTAAAGAAAAACAAGGGATATAAAGTGTTGACGTATATCAAAGATAAAAAATTAAAAATTAAATAAAAGACACACACATATAAAGTAACAGGGTTTTAAATTAATATTGATATTTAAACAAATTAAAAATAACAAAGAAACACTGATTTAAATGTTTTCACAAAAAAATATTAAAACGAAATTTGAATGTGGAATATTAGGTTTATACGTGTAAAAGAAAATGTTTAAAAAACTTTTAGATTATATAAGTATATATAAGAGATGATAAAATAAGGGAATTCAAAGTAAACTGTAATAGTTAAAAGATTGAAGAAAAACGGGTATAAGAAAAATTAATATTGGTTTTGAAATTTTGAAATTTAAATTTTTGACTTTTATGTTTATTTGATAAAGATAAGTTGAATTACATGTTATTTAGGATAAAGGACAAGATTGAGATACCAAAGGAAATATTTAAATAAAAAGAATTTTAGAAAAATATATTTTTCATAACTAAACGTACACAATTATTTTTTAAACAATTTTACCATATATCAGTCGGGTAAATTAAGTTTTTTTAAAATTGTATAATATGCTAACAATCATATATTTTATTAATAATCTGATGGCATTAAAAAATTAATTATTAACAAAAAAAATTAAAAACACTCAAAATAGTATATTCAGTAAGAAACATTTTGTTGTCATGCGGCCTGGGCGCGGCACCATTTCTCCGCCAAGCGGCTGACGGGCTGCCCATCGCATGGCACAATGACACTGGATTTTACTAAAAGAATAAGTAAAATTTGAAAAGATTAATTTATGAATATACAAATGAAAAGAAATAAAAAATTAAACTTTTATTTAAATTATAGTATTTTGAATTTTTTTTATTAGTATATCTGGTTTATTTGATTTGAGGTTTCAAATAACAAAAAATTAAGATTAATTAAGTGTTTATTATTTAAAATAATCTTTGAAATTTGTGAATATTTGAATTAGATTTAATGTGTGATTGCTATGTGGCAAAATTAATTTAAGAATTTTTGAGATAATGACATATGTAACTTTCAAGAAGAGAATTAATGCGGTAATGACATTTAAGTAAAATTTAATTATAATATATATATATATATATATATATATATATATATAAACATTTGTATACTAGTATAGAAACTCATGCATTACATAGGGTGAACAAATGTACTATATTATACTTATCAATTGTTGGTTAAATAAGAAATATAAATATTTCAAAATTTTAAGTAACAAATAATTATAAATATTTAATAAAAATATGTATAACTCTTATTCTATAAAAAAAGAGTTCACATGGTTTCTTGTTTTGATTCCTTTAATGGAATTGTTTCTAAATCAAACCTATCAAAACATTAAAGCATAATGTGCAGCATGGTTCTACAACGTTAGTTTTCTTATCTATTTTTCTTTTTAGTTTTGGTTGCTATGTGCCTATGTCCGTTTTCAACTTAAAATCAAAGAATAGGATGTGGTTCAATGATAAAAGGAGGTAACTCCCATTATAGGGTTTGATTCTAGCTCTACTCTTCCATTACCTTTTTTATTTTTTTATTTTTATTTTTTTGCTTCTTGGTTTAATTAGGTCATAAACGCAAACCCATCTCAAATGATTTTTTTACGAAACGTATAACTTGTACAAATCTTTCCATTTTCCAAGTCGATCCAATCCATTCGTTCGTTGAGCTATTTACTCGATCGCAGACATTTCTGGAACACCTCTAACAGAGGGACAAATAGTCAATTTTGAAAGAACTTATTGCCAACCTCTTTCAGATATGAATCTATCTGATTCAGAAGGGAAGAACTTGTATCATTATCTCAATTTCAATTCAAACATGAGTTTGATTCACACTCCATGTTCTGAGGGGCGGTCCAGGGGGACCACCGTGGCTCCTCTCTTCTTTTTCTTTATTATTTTAAGAGTAATTACATAAATCGTCCTTTATATTCAATCATTTTATGGAAGATATCATTTATTAAAAATAGTTTCAGAAAACATCCTTAAAATGAAAATTTATAATAGATTTCATCCTTTATATAACATAAATCGTCTTTTAATTACATCACATAAATAGTCATTTATATCAAGAAAAAGGATGAAATCCATTATAAATTATCATTTTTAAGGATGATTTATGTAACTATTTTAATAAAGGATGACATCCGTAAATTGAGTGAATTTAAAGGACGATTTATGCAAGTTACACTTTGACCGTCGATATAAATTTTTTAATAAAAATTAAGCCGATTTATGTTTCAATTGAAAATTTTATCTAAAGTCACTACGAGTCAAATATGGTATATTTTCACTTATTTTTAGTTTGTTTTTCGTATTTTTTGACATTTATTTACAAAAACACAACTTTTTCTTGAAATAAATATATCTTTGCAACTTGTGTTTACTTACTGTGTTTCCTTATATATGAAGTTGCCTGAATTTCATACTTGTTGCTTTGCAATTTGCATACCTAACTAACTAGTTAATGTCACATCACAACTTTTGTTTCTCTTTTTTATTTAATAAGTACAAAAAATATTAATAAATTTTAAACTATGTAACAATAACAAGTCGTCGTTACAGGTAATTCAAAAACCGGAAGATATTCCCTCCAATGCACCAAATGTATTGCGAGAATATTTCATCGGCATAAAAAAAAAAAAGAAGAGCTTTATATATCGACTTCTATACATCATATTGTGATGATTCTTGTGTCACAATAGCTTTCGTCCAATAAAATGATTTTCTCGTGGTGCAACAACATTTATACAATGCATTTTTATCTACATTTTAATATTTAGAACCAAAGACCCATAAATTTAATACATTTTATTTAGTAGTTAAGCCTCTATGCGCAACGACACTTCAAATGATTTTTTTTGTTCATGCATCCTAGAAAATCACAACTTTATTATAATTACTTGGGAAAAAAATCTGACTTACAAAAATCCAATAGCAATGAATTCGTCATGTATGAGGTCACGCTTTCTTCCATTTTTATACCATAAAGGCAATACCGCACCTGTTTGTTTTAATTTCATTTCTTTGATTAAAAAAAGGCAAAAGTGATTTAATTAATTAGTTCGATAGATATTTTAAAAGGTTTTAGTGATTGTGAAATGAACTATCATGTGATATATTACGTAACCGTTTTAAAAGGTAGATAATTTTATTGTCACCTTTCCTAAGTTCAATGTTTAAAGACAAAATATAAAACATGTTGTTGCAACTATTTTCATGTGAATGTCGAAGTGATTCTTGTGTTGCACAACATTTTCCACTTTTTATATTTAAAAAATTGTCCCATTCACCTTTTTGGGGTACTATGATAGTTTAATTAAGCACCTAAGGTCGATTTTTGGGGGATTTCACAATGTAATATTGTAGAATTAATTTATGCCTAGTATATATGATTTTAACTTACCAAAGATGAAAACAAAGAAGCATGTGACAACTTCAATTTTTTTGAAGTTGTTTTTGAATTGTTATGTTTATCTTGTTTAATTAAATATATTGGTATTTAGATTGATTCATGAAACTTTTTGGCCCGTCATTTTGTTTAGTGCATGTTTAACTAATTTATTACGACCCAGTATTAACAATTTCAGACTACTAATGACCTGTTTAAAACTTCAATCACTCATTTAAAACTCACTGGCTAGTTTGAATTGTTTAGATGAATGTGGACACTGAATGTGTTACAAATGTCAAGTTAGGATTACATGACTTTAAGTATACTTGGGTTTGTAGTGATGCCTATAACATGGAGAAATAGATGGGTCATTTTAAAGTTCACCAATTCGAAGACCGCTTTATGCTAATAAGTGCTTCGCCCGTAATATAGAAGACCGCTTTATGCTAATCACTGAATAAAGTCGTTTGCAGAGTATCTAGTTAGCCATCGCCCATGGTAAGGGCGATGCTACTATGTAATCGCCGCTTAAGTTACCACCGTTTCCACCTAATCGAGCTTTTAATCTACCTAAGTGTCATCTAGCACTTGCCAATGGCAGGGATGATTGTTGTACATATGTGAATCGTTCTTTATAATGTGGGGGATTTGGCAAGTGGAGATATCACCCATAATAAGGATGATGGCTCATAATCCAAGTAGGCCCGTAAACGAACCGAACGAACACGAACACAGGCATGTTCATGTTCGTTCATTTAAACTTAACCGAACACGAACACGAACACCTTAATGAACATGAATTTTGTGTTCGTGTTCGTTTATTAAGAAAATGAATATGTTCGTGTTCGTTTGTGTTCGTTCATTAATAAATTAAACGAACTGTTCATGAACATAAACGAACTAAAATAAACGAACAAACATAAATGGACATTTTTTTAACACCATTGAACAATCATAAACAAACATGAACACTATTGAACAAACATAAACGAACACAATTGAACAAGTATAAACGAGCACAAACGATAGGTCTCTTAAATGTACATACATATCATTCGTAAATTAGTCAGTTAACCGAACAAAAACTAACATTGCATAGTTAACGAACATAAACGAACACATTAACGAACACAAATAAATGAACGTAAATAAACGAACATAACCGAACTGTTCATGAATATAAATAAACGAACACAAGGTGTGTTCATGTTCGTTCATTTATTTAAACGAACATAAACGAACTTCTTATCGAACAGTTCATGAACTGTTCGGTTCATTTACAGGCCTAAATCCAAGCCTGAAAAGTGAAGTTCGAGTTGACAAACCATATCGGTCGTCCCTGTTATGGGCGATAGTTGCTTTAATTTTTTTTTAATATACCTTTAAAAAACATATATTTGCATGAATTTTTCCCCTCCATACCCTGATGTGCTCACATATTTTTTAAAAATCTTATTTAAAAAAAAAGTTTAGATGTCTATGATACGATTAACACCTTTTTGCCTTAATGCTTAGCCTAAATGGATGAAGAAAAACTTAGAAACAAAGACATTAAGTTTTCATAGAGCTCTTTGTTATTCTTCTAACTATAGTAAGTATCCAATTACATTCTTCTTACAATTGCACATCGTACATTTGTTTCAAACAAACTCTTGATTCCAAATCACTACAAGAAAAACCACCTAAAGCGACGATAAATGTAGTCGCATTAGGTCCCCAAAATCGTCGCTATAGGCTATAGCGACGTCTTGTCGTCTCTAACAGGTCGTCGCAATAGATTAGTCGCTATAGCCAAGACAAATCGTTGGTGTTGCTGTCATCGCAACTATTCTAGCAATAGCGACCACAACTTGTTGCTATAAATGGGTGTCGTTTTTTTAATTTTGATTTATTTTTATTCTCTTTATTATTTAAAAATTTTAAAATTTATTTAGAAATTAACCTATAACGACGACAAGTGGTCGCTATAGGTTTTCCCAAAACCGCCAAGATTTCGGTCAAAGTCCACCTTTTTCTCTCAGGCCTATAGCGACGGCATGACGTCACTATAACAATCAAAATCAGAAAAAATACTTTTAAGCTCTAGTGACAACAGGTCGTTGCTATAGGTCAATCTATAGGAACGACTTGCCATCGCTATAGCCATCATCCTTTGTAAAGGTTGATGCTCACCAAACTTTAATTTTGTCTAAGTACTAGACACTACAAAGACAAACAACCTTCGGAAGGAAGGAGTTACTCTTCAGAAGCATCATTGCTTCCGAAGGGTAACTCACTCCTGCTGAAGGCTGTACAAGACAAATCACTTCGGAAGGCCAACATTTTACAAAGATAAAGCTTTAGAGCTTCCGGAGATTCTCCTCTGCAACTTCCGAAGACAAAGACAAAGACTTCTGAGGATAATCCTCTGACAAAGACTGTAGCTGATTACTTTCATAGTACAAAAGGAACTGACATAAGACATGCTGGTCTGAGTAAAAATAAAGATAACATACCGATAGTCAGACACAACACCTTACTTCCCTTTCTCAGCTACATTAAATGCAAAAGATCATCTGAAGCCTTGAAGATCAACAACATTAAATGCCTTTTGTATGTAGCTAGTCTTTTGTAAAGTCAATGTCTATATTTGTAATAATTGTAATTGAGTGTCTTAGCCTGTTAAGACACTTTATATACTAGAATAACCTTTACTTTATGTATTGTCTAGTATACCCAACTTGTATTCCTAAGAATATACGGTTGGAGTCTTGGCTATATAACCTCTCATTGTAAACTATTATAGTGTGCTTGTCTGATTGTAACTTGCAATACTTTGAGAGAAATATATCTTTGAGCTTGAATTTAATCTTGTGTTCTTACTGTTATTCAAAGATTATTAGTTTACCATTGGGTGTTTGAGAGATCATTCTAACAGGTATTCCGCATCTGTTAGATTGCAAGAAAGAAATATTTGCGAAATGTTGTTTAGAGCAAACAACCCGATCCAACATCCTTTCAGACCATTATTCTTGTAGTGAATCAAGCTCATGAAAGATTATCTCAATGTAATACCATTTATAATATATCATGACTGTACGTATATACACTCACGTGTAAAAGAATACGATATATAGAGATGAAACTGACTATTTGTCGGCATAACCAATGAGAAGAAGGATAAACCTTACGCGTCAAATTTTAAACCATTAACTATGGACTTTTAGTCTAATTCTTAACCCTTGACTTCTTTATAAAAGATTTTCGGTTAATATTCAGATTGAAACATATTTATTGAGACAATGTCACAAAATATTTACCCAGATACAAGATTCCTTCTGAGATTGCTCAAGCATATGCGCTAGACTATCAAATCTCTCAGGACTGTTGAAATCTCAACTTGACTACTTGAGTCAGTTGAGTGCCTCAGCCGTTCAAAAAATTGTTTAAACCATTAATTACACTATTTAGTTTCGTATATATGATATTCTGGTTTTTTTATGATCCTTATCAAATTTTTCATCACGTTTGCGAAGAAAATGGTGCGACGGTTATGTATGTAACTATGTACCTGTACGATGTATAACAACTGTATATGGATAGGTATATGACTAGTCTGAGATGGTCGTCGATTTCAATTTTTGTACATTTATATGCTAAGTTAATCATATTATAATATAAATATGTGTAAAACTAGAAACTACATATATTTTGGGTATTTACACATATATCTTTCCTTAAACTTATTAAAATGCATAATTATTTCATGTTTAAAAAAGGGTTGCACATTATGTATTTAATACATATGCTTTAAATTTTTAAAAAAGTATATAATTTTACAAATTTGAAGAAGATATATATACAATTCTATCTTTTTATATTTTATAGTTTATTATATTTTTAATCAACGCTACTAGAATGCTAACTGCTATTGACGAAATGTAAGGGACAATTAACATTAGTAATTACGATGAATCAAAGACAGAAGCCACCAAAAATCAAAACAAAGTTAAAAATAAAATCTACAAACTAGTGAAAATGTACTCTTGACCAGAACCATTGGTTATCCCTCGTAATAAATTCATTGATGATATCACAAAATAAAAATTCGTTTCTTATTCATCCTTAGAAACAATTACCTAGCTTATCATTTTACCACAACCGTCAATGAGCCATAGATCAATAGGTTTGATAGTAAGTAAACTCGTGGCTTTTTAAGGTGAAAGTCATGTATTCGAGTCTCATTTTGAACAATATATTTTAGGTGAACTAAATGTTTTATCACAATGAATTTTTGAATGGTGAGTTTACTTTGGAATGTTGTGTGGGTCAGATCACTAGCGTTGTTCATATTTTAAGGACGTGAGTAACTTTTCATCGTTATTTACCCTGATGGTCAAACTTCGAAAGGTATTTGTTCACTGTAAAAAAAAAAACCCACAACCACCGATCAATTACTTTATCTTTTAACATTCACCAAGTGATTACACACTAAAATCTTTATGTTTTGTATCAGAGACAGACCTAAGTGGTCTTACGGGATCGTGTGCAATGTTTTTTTTCCCTTTTTCTTTTCTTTAGTATACACGTGATATAATCCTGACAACCCTAAAAAATCTTAATCGTCAATACCACATTAAATCTTTTTTACCTAATTATCCAAACTCCTAATAACTGTTTTAAAAATTTTAACACATACTTGATCCATTAAACCAATCAATAAACATTTAGCCTAATAATTAACTAACAACAAACTACCAATAAGACATTGTCTTAATGGTACCCTAGGGTGGTTGTGGTGGCTCATGTGAGATTCAGGTAACTAGACCTTAATGATATGGCCTGGAAACAGTGGGCTCACACGATTTAGACATTCGCCGTTTAAAAAAAAAAACTAACAACAAACTCATTACAATTTAAAAAATTATAATATAGTGGCAATCGAATGGATTATTAATTAAGTTCGATGAAGCTTTTATATGGCAGGAGGGTGCGGTCACCTTATCTTTTTTCGTCCGTAGTGTAATTTTATGATCGAAATGTTACTTTTAGTTAAAAATGATAGTTTCGTCACTGCTTTAAAAAATTAACATGTGTTATAGGTCATGTAAATTCCCGCCCCTTCATTTTACACATTCAACCTCGATCCGCTATTGTCGATAGTCATTGCTGCCCTAAATAAACCCAACCAAATATTTTAATACTTGACAAATTAAAGAACACCCACACTCATAATTTTCAAATCCTTATTATAAAAATCTTCGATCAAACAGTCCGTCACTCTTTATAATATTTAACAAGCTAATTACTTGTGAATAATGTGATATACTAGGTACGCTGATGATGAATTTTAAGCAACAAGAATCAATTAATAAACGATTATCAAAAACTACGTATTGAAATTTCTAAGCTACAAAATCCCATTAGACTTAACTAAAAATATTCTTTCATTTAGTCGTGATTTGATTTTGCCATTTTTATGTTCTTCATGTCCATTTGTGCAATTGCTACGTATAAAACAAAATGAAAAATCTAACAATATATTAAAATCAAAGCTAATTAAATATTTGAAAAAGATTAAGGATTAACCAACTAATTAACAACTATTATTAGGTTAAAATACATAGAATCTAAGTTGATTCCTCATTTTCTCCGAACCCTACTATATCGATCTCTTCAGTTTCAACTTTCAACAACGTACTCACACACACACACACACACACACTAAACACACACTGGCCTGCGTTTTATTCTTTAGTTGGATGTGTACAAGATTCATGAATCGAACAAGCAACCACTTGTGCCCATTGCTTCAATCTCATCTTCACCCTCTTCGGATCATCATCTGCACAATTCAAAATCAAAAACCAAACAGATTAATCAATCAAAAACAAAACATTTTCAGATTAATTATTCAATGTCGTCAAAACCTCGTACTTGGGTCAACTACAAGATGCGATGGTGCACTGGAACTCGAAGAACTGTCAGATTCCATCGATGATGATCTTGAAAGATGTCGATGATTAAACTGCCGATTAACAGCAGCATACAATTCAAGTGCAGGAAATGCTTGTTTTAGTCTAGGATCCAACTCGTTTGACGGATCTAACCCGAAACCCAACTCGAAACAAGCTTTAAGCTCGGTGATATCATCGTCGGTGACGTCTAATTCAGAGGCGGCATCAAGGGTGATGCTGCGGCGGTGCAAGTTCCGGCGGCGTTGGTTGAGCTTCAGTCTCTCCCATTCTTTGTCGCGGTGGATGTCCGGCGACCACGAGCGGTTTTTGAAGAGTGCCATGAATGCAGAACCGCCGTGTGAGGCGGAGGAGATGGCCGGAGGGAATGAGGGGATAAGGGAAAGTACCGGCTGGTGCGCAAAAGAGTTTGCATCATGATAATATAGTGAAGATTATATATAGATTCTGTGTGGTGGGGGTATAGGGTTACTATGGTGGGCCCATTATTTGTTGGGCTCTTTTATTATTTTTATTTTTATTTTTATTTTTATTTTTATTTTTGCTTGTGGTGATATATCTAATGACGACGTATCATGTCGAAGTTCTTCCAATATATTGGAACTAACAGTACAAAAGTTTTTGTTTTCACACACATCAATACATCATAACAATTTATCAATTTCTTTTTTAAATTTGTATTATAATAGGAAAGAAATATCATGTTAGAATTTTGCACGACAAGTTGATAGTTTAATTAATAAATCGTTTGTCAACTAACAATTTTTTTAAAATATTTTTGAATTTTGTTTTTCCACCACAAATGTGATGATAGTTTAATCAGTATAGGACTTTTCTTCAATAAAAGATAGGTTATTATACAGGCTTGGTTATTTACACATCTAACTTTTTTATTTTAATACATCATCGATACTATACGTCTCCTATAAACTTATACTAGACATATAGATCCTCTGAGACACACTGATCCAACAATGATTGGTGTCGTATACGCATCGTATATGACCTAAACGCATCATATATGCATTTCCGAAATGTATAGGCGGAGTCCAATCATTAACACTGAGAAATTTCGATGAATAATAATTGTCACCTATACACCTCGAATAAACCCAGATTCGGCCTCGAGAATGAACAAAAAATTCTGGGCCTGTGACAAAAAAGAAAATTTAGGTCCTCCTAAACAAACTAACATAGTAATTTATATACAAAAAGTTAATAATATAATATATACAAATTTTTAAAAAAAACTCATGAAGACCGGGCTCGGGGCGGTCGCTCTTTTCGCCTGTCCCCTGAACTCCTATAGGAGACGTATAAAGGGTATGGAGGGTGTGAGAATAACATGACCCTATTATTCACTACTCTCGAATCTATGAGTCTTGGCGCATCTAACAAGATATATTTGTTGATTCAATGTTAGAATGTTTCTTCTGATATGAGCTCGGGAGTCTGCTCAGATCATCAAATCCAAGAAATGATTGAAATTCCGTCTTAAGTGTCTGCTGAGTGCTTTTGATCATAGATAAGATTGTCTTCTCTCTATTAGCGTAGGATCTATATATGTGGAGCCTAAAGCGTCAGGAATTTGCTTATTCAACGAGCTTTTTTGATAAATAATTTATTATTATTAAACAAATTGTAAAAGATTTGATGGTAAATTATATATGGTAAACGGATGTTATAATTTCTATATATAAATGGTTATATGTGACAAAAATAAATCCTAGTTTTCTTGTATATTTATATATCAAGTAACCTATCTAGAATTATTAATAAAAATATGTAAAATTAGTAAACGTGTCTGGATTTTTAAACAAAACTCTGCAATTATAATAATACCTGTGATTTTTCATATAAACATTTTTTTGAAATGTAAAGAGAAATTTTTTACTATTTATGTAAATATAAAAAAATAAAATATCACACTTAAATAAACATAAATGAGTCATTTTCTTGAACACGCTTTTCATAATCTTATTGTTTTATCTTCATGGTATCCAAATTAAAAATCTTACAAAACTTCAACTGCTTCATAAGATCATGTGATCATTTAAAAAGCAAAGTGATAATTTTGCATTTTATTTCAACAGGTAACAAAATGGTTATTTACTTAAAAATTAACAGCCGTTCAATAAAAAATAAAATAAAAAAAACAATAATAAATACTACCAATCTTATAGATTGAGTCATTAGTGAATCTTTTATACTTTCATAATTGAGTCAACTCCCTTAAATGGTTGGTCACGGAAAAATCTGATTGAACATTATAACATGTAAATATCGGCAGAATGCATTTGAAATTGTTAGCAAAAAGAACCAATAATTTATGGCAACTTAATTTAGTTGGGTAAATTTGTTTAATGAGGTTTGGATTTCAAAATCAAAACAACAATAAATACTATGAAACAAGATGGCATAATATTTTACAACAATCTATGAACAATACCAAGGTTTTCTTCTCGATATTTATTATTTTATATATAAATTATATATTTTTTTATAAAATAATTAATAAGCGTATTGCTGTAAACCACTTTGGGCATGCTGATTAAGTTTACAAATATATCAGTGGCGGTCCAGTGGCGGATTCATAAAATTTATTAGTTGATTCGGTATTTCAGACTCTTCAATTAGATAGAATCGTACATAAAAATTTCCAGGTCGGTTTGACAGTTCGGGTCTTGTAATGTTTGTCATGTAATAACAGTGCAATATATTAAGTAAATAATTAAAAAAACATCGTTATTAAAGAGTTCAGAGGTACGGAGAACACACTTGTTTAAGATTTATAAACTCCAAACCAAGCATGAGTCAAGGAGTTGTGTCTCCTAACAAGGTCCAATGGGCAGAGCCCCTGTTGACGGTCCCGTTGGACGCTGACCGAGAAGAAATAGTGATTTCAGGAAGTGATTTTAACATGATCCTATAGAAATCCAAGCTTTGAGTATCGAGAATTCTCTAACAAAGATCATTAATTTACTTCATTCAAGTTAGCAAACTATTAGGAAAATTACATTAATGATTTACCCTTCAAAATATTAATAAGTTTACCTTACTTTTTATTCTTTTAAGACTTTCAAAAAGAAAAAATTTCCACCAAATCTTCGAAACGAGATGGGATCCTGTGAACCCAGTCTCAAAGCATTTGATCCGCCTATGGCTACAGATATAATACCATAAAACAACACATAAACATAAAATTAATACAATAAGACAATAACATTCAAATTCCACTGAATCTTCAAAAAACAAAACCGCATCAAGTGTTGTGTTTGTGTAAACCCCCCCCCCCCCCCCCCCCCCCCCCCAATCCCCACACACACCTGAGCTGGATCTTCAACTTTGCTGATTTACAATTGTTTCTTGGTTGTTTCCTGAAATATAACAGAAACTAACCCTGGTGCATTCAGATGTATTTTTCAGATTTAAAGCACTTTATCAAAATATTGAGATCAATATAGGTTCTGGTTTAGTTGTGTGTAATTAGGGGTGTGAACGAATCAAGGCGGCTCGTGAAATACTCGGCATCGGATCGGTAAAAAGCTCGGATGAGCCGAGCCTTAACGAGCCCTAGCCCGAGCCCAAAAGTGTGGCTCGTTTAGTTATCGAGCCCGAGCTCGAGCTTTACATATCGAGCTTGAGTTGGCTCACGAGCCTTATCGAGTTTTTTTGTTTATATACCTTATATTTATTATATTAAACGTTTATATATAAAACTAATTATTTATATATATATATATATATATATATATATATATATTTGTATATATAATTATGATAACTATATTTAAATCAAATATTTTATGTTAAATTTGGAAAATATAATTATAAATATAATTAAATTAGTAATTAGAGTAAATAAATTAAATAATTAAAATCTAAACGAGCCGAGCTTGAACCTCAAGATTTTCTAACGAGTCGAGCTCGAGCCCGAGCTCTATGTTGTCTAAACGAGCCGAGCTCGAGCCTTAACGAGCTCAGGATCAGCTCGGCTCGTTTACACCCCTACGTGTGATTCACTTATCAATTGTTGTTGTTAAACCCTTGGAAAAAATGGTGGGTTTTTTTTTTTTTTTTTATCTAGTTAATGTGTTTTACACTGTTACACTTTAAAGCTATTTAACATACTACTGCTCATTTTAAGGGCATGTACCTTATTGTATTGTTTCCCCAGCATGAAGCCAATACTGATGTGTGAATGAGCTGTCATTTTGTGCAGACAACATGGACAAATGAGAAGCATGATATGTATCTTGATCATTTGAAATCCCTTGGCTACTTTGAAGGTGATAATTAATCTTCTCATGTTAGATTTTGTTGGTTCAGGCCCATTTGTTAACACACAAACACACTCAAGAAAACTCACGTAAAGTGAGTTTATGTTTAACGCTTCGATCAAGATCTGTTCATTAATTCTAAAATGCTTACATATATATATATAGTTTAAAACAAAACTAAAAACATGCAAACATGTGAGACCATGTTCTCACATTAAACCCACTACTATACTTCCTACCATTTAATTAGCCCACTACTTGACTCAATAAACATGTGTCTAATTAATAACCTACTGACTCCGATTCATCAAGATTAATCCAACATTTGTGTCTAGAAAGTTTTCATGCATAGAATCTACATGCATCAAGGTTATGGGAATCACATGTGTTCTTATATAATCATTTAATGATTCTCATAAATTTTGTTGAGTAAATCGAGTTGTTCACGGGTCAGGGGGTCAAGAGAAGAATTTATCCAGGTAAAATGGTTATTTTGACTGATCTTGGAAGTGGGATATTTGTCAGACTTGATTTTGGATCCATTGGTCATGTGGACGAGTTCAAGCACTTAAAGAGATCGTGGGTCATCTTCTGCATGTCTTTTGTTTACGTGGTTTAGTTGGTTGTTTTTAGAAGTTTGCGTTTTTTTTTTATGTACTGGTTAAGTTTTTTAATGAATGAAGTGAGTTTCCTTTCCAGAAGTATATACGCAAGATCTTGTGAGTATTGTGTGAAATAGTAAGCTTTGATTCCAACAAAATTTTCAATCCAATGGTGATTCCTAAGAATTTTACTTGCAAAGTGTTGGTTATCATTTAATGCTTGCATGGTTCTCTCATGAACAAGTTTATAAACTTAATCCTAAAAAACTGCATTCTAGGGTCATAAAAGGCACGTTGATTGCTTGTAAATCGATTCTAGTGGAATTAATTAATTATTTTCGAATCGTCTTCATACATAACAACTGAAACTTTATATATATATATATATATATATATATGTAGGGCAAGGTTCCCCTAAAAAGTCTATTTTGCCTAAGAAGGCTAAGAAGGATTTTAAAAACTTGAAAACCGAATCAAACAAACCCCGATTGAATTAATTTTTACATTATTGGAACCGGCTTGTCGAACCCTAAAACACAAACCTTAAATCGTAAACGATAAACCCTAATACTAAAACCAAAACTTTAAAAACAAATCTTTAACATAAAGATACAACTTAAAAGCTAAAAATCAAGCTCTAAAACCCAAAATTTAAATCTAGTTGTTAAAACGAAAACTTAAAATCTAATATTGTAGAGTTCGATGAGACGGTTCCAATGCCATCGAAATGAGTTCAATCGGAGTTCGTTTGGGTCGGTTTTGGAGATTTTAAAAATCCTTCTTAGCCTTCTTAGGCAAAATATACTTTTTATTATATATATATATATATATATATATAGAGGAAGGTTCATAAGAAAACCAACATATTTTAAGAAAACCAAGAAAACTTAACTTGACCAATCACATAATTTCTTATTTATTTCTTTTTAATTTTTTACAAGGTTTTTTTTGGTAAACTTACAATAATTTATTTTAAGAAACTTTCTTTTGTTATTAACGTCGTGATTTCACTCCCTTTTTTAACTCTTTTATTTATCAATTACAATGATCATTTTCATCTTTTCAAAACATTCATTAAAAATTGTCAGATCCATTCATATTTCTGATCTTCGATTATCATTCATGTATTTACATTTTCGAGTATTACATACATTATCTTCCTATATTTTTCTTGATAAGTTACTTTTTTTTTGTTTTAAAAATATATATAGCTAACAGGTATGGAGCAAGACAACATGTATTTCTAGTTTTCGTGTATTTGATTAATGTAAATCAAAAGTAGGATTTAGTCGGAAGATAAAAACGTCATTTCATATGTTTTATGTTAATAATATTATTTTTCAATCCAAATCTATTTATTGTTTGCTCCATCTGTTTAATGGTTTGGCAAAATCATTGATTTTTGCATGCTTAATATCATTGAGGTTCAGGATTTCACTGGCTATGATTCAAAGAGTCAATGACTTGCGTCAATAGTTTCATTTTGTTGAAATTATCTTATAAAATAAGAATGATTATGGAAGATTTGGATTAGGAAACAAACATGTTCACTGACGAAGAACCAATGGAAAACCACAACGTATATGTAATCGTATTTTTTAGCTATAGTTTTAAATATTTCTTTGTGAATAATGTTTTTTGGAACATTAAATGTGTTAAAATATGCTTTTATAATCGTATTCATCAATGTAATATGATTGTATGTATAAAACTGGTTTTGGATCATTTTGTTGTTCGTGTTCATCTTCATATTTCATTTGGTTTCTTTCTTGATATTTAAAAATTGTGCTTTTATTTAATTGATTACATAAATGTAATCAAATATATATGAAACCAAGTGTATGATTACATATGCGTAATCAGGTATATTTGAAATCAGGTATATGATTATATTTATGTAATCAAGGATAAATGTAACCAGATATATGATTACATTTATGTAGTCAGGTATATAAGAAATCATGTATATGATTACACGTATGTAATCAAGTATATAAATGTAATCATGTATATATAACAGCTAATATATGATTACATATATGTAATCAGAAATTTGCTTGAAAAAATTCCGATTTTTTGAATCAAAAAATATAGATTGTTTAAATTAATCAATATTTTGAGTGAAAAAATGACATTTTAAATTTAATATATTTTTTATATAATTTTAGAGAGTAGAGAGGAGAATGAAGATTTATTTTAGGAATTTTATTAAATACAAGAAAGATAATAAATTTGTTTGGACTAATCTACCCTTATAATCATTTAATTAAATCCCTTGATTGTTATATATTTATAATCTTGCCACTAATGATCTTAACCACCGATTATATTAATCAATGGTAGATAATAGGTTTTCTTGGTTTTCTTAAAAATGAGGGTTTTCTTAGGAACCCTCTTATATATATATATATATATATATATATATATATATATATATATATATATATATATATATATGTATGACATTATAGTTGTCACACCCCCACCTCTCATCACCTGAGATGATGTCATTCGTCTTTCTGAGAAGGTTGCGGAAGCATAGTGGTGATGTCTCAGAAATGAGGTGTGACTTACTTGATCCGGTATCACAACACACATATTAACTTAAAGTAAATACATTACAAGGTTCGTCATTACAATCAACATTATAGTGTATAACTAAGTTTATTTAATTACATAACTAAATTATTCAAGTACAAGTGTTCCAAAAGTGTATCCTCACCGACGATCACTATTTCCCTGCAAAAAGGTTTAAGTTTGAAAGATTAGCACAAAGCTAGTGAGTTTGTAACGTTCAAGTTCAACAATATGATATGATATGCAAGTTCTCAAAATGTTCAGTTCCAGATAACCATGGGACCTGTATCTAGTTCCTTTCGGACGCTCTGTTCTGTTCTATAAGATACTACCCGTCGGTAACATCTTAATGCCTCATTGTCTTAATGTCTATCACCACATTAAGAAGTTATAAAAACAGGTAACAAACATTCACAGCAAGGGGAGTTGCAGCTCCTAGCAAATGGGTTGTCAGCCGATAGTACTATCATTGTTTCCCGTTCGGCCCCACATGGGTTCACTAGATACAGTTCAAAAATGAGGACTTTTGATACTGTGATAGAGTTCTGTTCTCCAGGCAAAATCCCATAAAATCCCCAAGTTCTCAATAAATCACATGAAATCACGCAGATAACAGTGATTCATATCATATGTTTAATAAAAGTTCCACAGTAATACCCCGATGTTGGTAAAGCATTAAAAAGAAAAGGGGTTGTACAAAACTCACCTGATATCTCACTGGTAGCAGAATATCACACAAACTGGAAATAATAGGATTATTCTGCATTATTTTATGTTTAATTAGTTATTTATGTTTTAACTTACTGATTAGATCTTTGAACGTCTAATGTCAAAGACATTGCCTTGAAAGTCATCAAACCGATATTAGGTTTTTAATTAATTATTTTAATGTCATATCATACAATGCATGATAATGTAGGAACCTATACTGATTCAGGTTCCTAATACAAGGTTGATGACACACTTGATTAATCAGATTAATTTCAGATTAACCAAAAAGTTAATGTTGTTGATTATAATGCTAAAACAATTTGTAAATGCATTTATGGCTTAGGAATGATCAATCCTTGTTATTGATTACCCAAATATCATGAAATATCACAATGTAGCATTAGAATAGGTTTAATAATCATGTTTAACATACTAATCTGACTGTAATCATAAACATCAGATAATCGTTCCAATGAGTATGTTAATGATTGTAATTAGTTTGAAACACTTAGATTTAACCTTGCATTTCAAAGATTAATCAAACTAATCACCTACATTGTTATAATCAAATTATAATCAAATGGTTTAAACCATTATAACCATGGGTATGATTTCATGCAAACCGGGCATTACAACGGATCAAAACAAGGATTTATCCGTTAAAACATCGTGTTTTTCGTTTATAATCAATCCTAGCCATCATCTAGGCAATAATCAACAATCCTAACTATATCATTACGTTCAAAATCAAGATCTAATCAATCATTATCAAGCTAGAAGGTTAAAATGAACCGTTACCTAATCAGACGAAGTTCTGAGTGTAGAATGACGATCAAGGCTTGCAGAAACGTTCCTTGGTGCGATCGGGATGTTTAGAAACCTTCAAGATGGAGTGTTGCTGCTCAAAAATGGTCCTGGTTCGTCTGGAGATGAAGAATGATCAAGATGAAGAGATGACTCTTCATTCCATGCAATCTGATCGTATTAATCAATTTTGCCGACTTACCAGACCCCAGGCGCACCGCCTAGAGAGACACATTGAGGCTGGGGCGTACCGCGTGAGGAAGGGAAAGATTCCAGAATTTTTGTGAACGCCGGGCGTACCGCCTAGAGAGACACATTGAGGCTAGGCATACCGCCTGGCACCATGTTTCTCAAATTTTTGGATTTTCTTCGTTTCGCGATTCCGGACAATCCGTTACTCCGTTCCACGTACGGTTTTTGCCTACATTCATCATTTCTCGCATACTATCAACCTGTAATAATTACAATAGCTAAATCAATGTAGATTTCAAGCGCGACCAAATGTGCCCACGTCATTGATGCCGTAATTCTCATATGCAATTGTCACAATAGTATCCAATGATTTCATTTTGTGATCCTCATTTATATGGCATTCCAAGAAATAGAGATGATTTTAGATGTCCCACTTATTTTATTTATGGAGAAATAATAAAAACTTTTTGGATGGTGAAAATGGACCAATGTTAGATTAAATAATTAATATATGGCCTCATGATTATTTAATTAGTAGATCAATTACCTAATTACTCATAGCAGATAGATAATTATTTGATGTAAGTAATTATCCTTATTTATTCTAATTAGGTTTCTCCTTGGGTGTATATATAAAGAGATTAAGGCTCTCATAATTACTTTACACTTAACATCATAATCACTTTTCTCCTTACTAAAGAGAATTCGTGAACCTCACCGAGCCTCTCTACGAATCCATCCTAATCGTACACCTTAAATGGGAACCGGTCAGATTCGTCTCAGAATCGATGTCAGGAATCGACAATACTTTCATTGTATTCACATGTTTCATCTAATCCATATTCTATTCACTGATTTCGTATTCATGTTTAAATCTGAATCAAAGGAATCGATCAACAACCAAAACTTTCCCGATGAAGCTAGCGAGCAGATGTGTTTAACAACTATGTCAAAGACTCGTGTATCATAAGTTTAAAGCAAAGATTATTTAGGTAAAACTTATTCTCCTCATTATATTATGGTAAGGCAAAATGGGCGGGTCAATTTCGTACAGTGAGACCTGTCGGATTAAGTTGGGTTGATTAAGACCAACGTTTGTTCACATTTTTTTTAACATCTTTTGTTAATAATGGGTTAAATATGCAATTAAAAAAAAATTTTCCTTACCATAATAATCATATTTATTAAATAAGATGATTTAGTGTTGCATACATTAAAATTGCACTTTGGGCTTCAATCTGTGAGACCCCTTTGACCTGTTTTTATTTATTGTTTTATTTTTGAAATTAACCCATTTTACCAGAGATAAGACATAACCTGAATTAACCAGTTTCTTTTTGACCTGTGCGAAATGAATCATAACGGTCGACCCGACCCGTTCATAAGTAAATGGGTAGAGTATATGGATAATACCCCTTTTGCATGCTCTTTCTAATATCCAGAAAGTGTGTGCAAGAAGTTGAGCTGTGAATACGAATGCAACAAAATATGGACCCAAACAGACATATCAATAAAACTTTCTTAACTTAAATTCAGTTCTCCTTTAAAACTTACCTTTCAAAATGCACCATTTTATTCTGGCAACAAAATATGGATCCCACCCGTTGACCCGACCCTACTAATACACTTTATCTTACACAAGCGTGAATATTGGAATTCGGGGATATTAAGTTTTAGTGATCAAAATCCGTATGAAGTTTTGAGCAGTATACTCAATCTTTAGACCAACAGTACGTTTTTTTTAGAAAAACAGGCATATAATTATGTTGATCTTTGAAAAATCTGTTTAGTTGTTGGGTGTTTTTATTTCTCAATCATCGTTTCTATCTTTATTTATTTATTGTTATAAACTCTGACCATGATTCTTGGTAAATAGTTTGCAAGAAAGATCAAATTTTAAAATATGGTGTAAAATATTAAACAAAAACCAACTTGTACGTATTTATGTCTTATTAAACATCATCTTAAATTGAACGTGGTAACTTATAGTATAGGTGAAAAGAGGATATCAAAAGGAAGACAATTTTGTGGTCAATGTAAGATTTATGTGGGGAATTTTAATTAGATGTTAAACCAATATCGGTTTATTTTATCATGTGAGCGTAAAAACTTTATAAAAAGTAGTTATTTTCAAGTGGTTTTAAGATTACCTAAAAAACACATTACTTAACCTTGAAAGTCTTTACCTCATGATGTGTAGATCTGTTTTTATTTGGGAAATTGGAGTTTATGTTGTTTGATTTACCTAGACATTGTATGAATCATGAATATTAGGGGTGTAAACGAATTAAGATGACTCGTGAAAAATTCGAGATTAGAGCGTAAGCTCGAGTGAGCCAATTTTTGATTAAAAGTTTGATTAATTATTTATTTATCTAATTTGGGTGTCTTAACTATGTTTGTTGTTTTGAAACAGGTCTGTAGTCAACTGGTGCTGGGTTGTCTCTGAATTTGCACAAACTTATGGGATTTTTGAGTTGTTGCAGATAGGTTGTTGCAATGGTAAGCCTAAATTAGGGGTGTTCAAAATATTCGAAACTCGAAAAAACTCGAAATACGAATCGTGTCCAAAACCCAAAAAAACCTTATCCAAAATCTATTTCGGATTTTTCGGGTCGGATAATATGATTTTAGATTCGGGTCGGATTTCGGATATGCAGAAACTAGTTTTTTCAGGTCGGATATCCGAAAAACCCGAAAAAAAAGGTTTATTCGGATGCATGAATTCAGGTTTTTCGGGTCGGATAATATATTTTGAATTTAGGATCGGGTTTCGGATAGGCCAAAAAAAAATTCAAACCCGAATAACTCGTTATCTGACCCGATGAACACCCCTAGCCTAAATGTGTGTAGAAATGTCAAAGATGAAGAGATACGTATGTTAAACATCCTATGAGTACGTGGGAAACTAGCTAGGATTCTTTTTTGTTTTCCTCTGTATTTTAGGTATATCTTAAACATGTTATTGGTTTTCAAATTTAAAATAAAGAATTCTTTTAGAATTAAAATCTTAAGATTTTCATGACTCTACCCACAACTGCCACCATACCCATATTCTTCTGCTTTGTCATTCAGATCTCGACATATGGTAATAGAACCAAGGAGCAGGTTGCATCTAGAGATTATGTGACCCATTTGATTGATTATGTAACTGTTTTTTAATTTTTTCTCATATGAACTGGATTTGATTTTTAGTTTTTTTTCAACCTCAAAAAATAGAAAAAATGAAAATTTGAACTTTCATGTTGGATTTTTGGAGGACACATCAACATGTCGATAGAGTTCTTTCTTCTCATAATTTCGGTTGCTTCGTGTCTTTCTTGAACACAAATAGATTAACATGTGCGCGGTCTCTATTTTGTTTCCTTTAATTGAGATTAATGTTAATATTTTCATCAAGAAAGGATGAAAAATCAATGAATTTCTATTGTTTTTTTGGCAATATTTATGTCTTGTTTTATGTATGGTTTTGATTTAGAATTTGATGGTTTTGTGTCTATGAGTAATTGATGATGTTATGTCTAAGCCAACGGTTAGCCATGGGATTGTTCATGGTGGGGTGTGATTTTGGGTGGTTAATTCTAGGATCAAGCGTAAGAAATTCGAATTAGAGGTGGTTTTATGTAAAGATCATATAATGTAATCTATAGTATGTAATATGTATTTAATAGATATTGACTTACCATATATAATTTCTTATTTTTATGATCCGTAGATTCATGTATTTGATTCGATCATTTGTATAGCCTAATGTCCTTATTACATAAAATAACAAAGCCCATTCTATTTTGTCTTAATTTATCTTAGCGTTCTTCATCTAGGAGGAAGGAAATAACATGCCTATCTTCTTTTATCAAATTAATAGTAGAGATAGATATTTTATATCTTTACTTAAAAGGATGTTATAAAAAGATGATCAAAGTAACGGAAAATTTTACGAAAAATCGACCCATCGTGCCACGAAGGGGGTGACGTATCCCCTTGTTGTTATTATTATTGTTGTTGTTGTTGTTATTATTATGCATGTATATATTAAAAAAAATCTTTAAAATCTTATTCCTATTATTAAATGCTTTATTTTATTATTTAAGGTTGATTTGTTTATCCCTAATTATAATATTATGTTATATTATGCGCGCGCGCACATACACACATATATATATGGATCTAAATATGAAATGTTTCAAAGAATCCCAAAACTTTCATGTATTCAAAATATGCCACTATTACAAACGAATTTGAAAAAGAAAAACCATAGAGATTACATAACCTATTGAATCGGATAATTTCATTCTCCTATATGATGTAACATCTACAAGTGTAATATCATTGTTAAGATATTACGTGGGCATTTAGTCAATAGGCTTGGTTATAGACTTATGTATTTGCATCATCATGCTTGTAAAAGGCGAAGAGGCTATCCCAGGCCCAGCAGCTAGACTACGGAGCTTTGGAAGACGAACAACTAGTCAGTCGAGAAGTTGAACCGAGGAGCCACCTGTCGAGAAACAAGGAGTAACCTGTCGAGAACCGAGGAGTCGCCTGTCACCGAGTCAAGGAGTTGAAGTCGAAGATAAGGCCATCGCTCCATCAGGTATTCTGTCACTTCTCAGTCTTAGCTTGGTAATACCATTACCATGATTTTTTTCCTCAATTCATCTTCACTCTTTTTTGTTTAATCAGATTTTTGTGAGCATCATAGGCTCAGAGCATCAAAGGTATCCGGTAGGACTTAGGAGATATACATAGTTTAGAAGGACACAACTCAGTCCACTCCATCTTTAGAAAGTTTAGATTGACCATAGCTAATTGTCTAACAACTTTGAGACCTTCAAAAAGTTCAGATTGGTACACATAGGCTGTCGAATGGTTAATCAGATATCACTAGATACCAGGTCATTGCTAATTTTTTATAAGTTTATTGTTGGTTTATTGGCTTACTTGTTGTCTGCTTATATTTGTTAATTTGGTTTTGTTATTGTTAGTTTATTAATTTGGTTTTATTATTATTATTTTTGTTTGGTAATCTTAGTAGATAGTAACTCTAGCAAAAATATCAATTAGTAATGGTGAATACGAGTCGGTATAGGAGGATGATTATTATACAATGTATGATAATGTAGGAACCTATACTGATTTAAGTTCCTAATATAAGGTTGATGACACATTTGATTAATCTGGAATAATCTCAGATAAACCAGATAGTTAGTGTTGTTGATTATAGTGCTGAAACAATTTCTAGTTGGAATTATGGCTTAGGAATGATCAATCCTTGTTATTGATTACCCAAATATCATGAAATATCACAATGTAGCATTAGAATAGGTTTAATAATCATGTTTAACATACTAATCTGACTGTAATCATAAACCTCAGATAATCGTTCCAATGAGTATGTTAATGATTGTGATTAGTTTGAAACACTTGGATTTAACCTTGCATTTCAAACATTAATCAAACTAATCGCATACAATGTCACAATTAAATGGTTTAAACCATTATAACTATTGTTATGATTTCATGCAAACCGGGCATTACAACGGATCAAAGCAAGGATTTACCCGTTAACACATCAAGTTCTTTGTTTATAATCAATCCTAGCCATCATCTAGGCAATAACAATAATCAACAACCCTAACTATACCATTACATTCAAAAACAAGATCTAATCAACCATTATCAAACTAGAAGGTTAAAACGAATCGTTACCTAATCAGACGGATTTCTTGTTGTAGAACAATGATCAGCACTTGCAGATAAGTTTCCTAACGCGATCTGGATGCTTAGAGACCTTCAAAATGGAGTTTGGATGCTGAAAAACCTGTTTTGCTCATCTGGAAGTGAAGAGAATTCGAGAAGAAGAAGAAACAAGCTCTTCTCCCATGGAATCTGATTTTTGATCTGATCCACCAAACCGACTCACGCCAGGCGTACTGCCCCCCGTGGCTGCTTGGCCCGGGGCGTAGTGCGTGAGAAACCCAATCCCGGATATTTTTCTTGACTCGCGCGTACCGCCTAGCAAGAGCAGCTGGCGCTAGGCGTACCGCCTGGACCCTTTGACTTTGACATTTATGTAATTTCTTCGTTTTGTGATTCCGGACAATCCGGAACTCCATTTTGCGCACGTTTTTCGCCTATGTTCACCATTTCTCGCATACTATCAACCTGTAATAATTACAATAGCTAAATCAATTTGGATTTCAAGTACGACCAAATGTGCTCTCGTCATTGATGACGAAATTTTCAAACGCAATTGTCACAGTCTCTGACATTGGACGTTCAGAAAGATCTAATCAGTAAATTAAAACACAAATAACTCATTAAATATAAACTAATGCAGAATTTAGCTACCATCATCATTGTGCGTGTGATTTCACTACTCTTCTGACTTCAGGTGAGTTTCGTACAACCCCTTTTCTTTTTAATGTTTTACAAACATCGGGGTATCGCTGTGGAACTTTTCAAAACTATATTATATGTATCACTGTTATCTGTGTGATTTCATGTGATTTTTTGAGAAATTGTGGATTTCATGGGATTTTGCCTGTAGAACATAACTCTGTCACAGAAATTAAAAGTCCTCATTCCTGAACTGTATCTAGTGAACCCATGTGGGGCCGAACGGGGAACAATGATAGTACTATCTGCTGACAACCAATTTGCTAGGAGTTTGCAACTCCCCTTGCTGTAAATGTTTGTTACCTGTTTTTAAAACTTCTTAATGTTGTGATAGACATTAAGACAATGAGGCATTAAGATGTTACCAACAGGTAGTATCTTATAGAACGAGAACAGAGTAGTCAGAAAGGAACTAGATACGGGTCCCATGATTTTCTTGAACTGAATATTTTGAGAACTTGTATATCATATCATATTGTTGAACTTGAACATTACGAACTCACCAGCTTTGTGCTGATCTTTCAAATTTAAACATTTTTGCAGGGAGACAGTGACCCACGGTGAGGCTGCACTTTTAAACTTTTGTAATTAAATAAGATTGTTGTGTAATAAACTCACTTTGTAAACTGTAACGTTGACTGTAATGACGAACCTTGTAATGTATTTATTTTAAGTTAATCTGTGTGTTGTGGTACCGTATCAAGTAAGTCACACCTCATCTCTGAGACATCACCACTATGCTTCCGTAACCTTCTCAGTGACATCATTAACAGGTGACGAGAGGTGGGGGTGTGACACATCAAAGGTATCCGGTAGGACTTAGGAGATATACATAGTTTATCAGGCCACAACTCAGTCCACTCCATCTTTAGAAAGTTTAGATTGACCATACCTAATTGTCTAACAACTTTGAGACCTTCAAAAAGTTCAGATTGGCACGCAGAGGCTGTCGAATGGTTAATCGAATGTCACTAGATACCAGGTAATTGCTAATTGTTTATAAGTTTTTTGTTGGTTTATTGGCTTACTTGTTGTCTGCTTATATTTGTTAATTTGGTTTTGTTATTGTTAGTTTATTAATTTGGTTTTATTATTGTTATTTTTGTTTGGTAATCTTAGTAGGTAGTAACTCTAGCAAAAATATCAATTAGTAATGGTGAATACGAGTCGGTATAGGAGGATGATTATTATACTATCTAGGAAAAAGGCCCCGTATTTATCATTTGCTTTAGGCCTCCAAATAGCTAGAGACGGCCCTGCTAACGGGGGTATGAAAAAATGGTATCAAAGTCATTGGTTATATAGTTTATCAAGACCAACTATATATATAGCCTTAACCTCACCCAATGATTTTTGTATATTATTTTCTATACTTAACACACATACACATTATATGGGAGTCTTGTCTCAAGTTTCTAGTAGCTATGTTATTAAGAATGTAACACCCCGACCAATGGCGGAATTATCAAGACATTCACGAAGTGTAGATTGTTCAAAAGCATAGGGTTTATAATATAACTAAATCAAACATTTCATTTATAAAGATTCAAGATTAATAGTCAAATAAAACTCAAACATTTATAATCCATTACATCATACTTAAGCAAGTCTCAAATTCTAACTAAACAATAATAATAAAACTAAATAGATAATTCCAACTTCTAGCAAACTTATGTAGCATTTCCACCCGAAACATATTTAAAACATAGGTCAACTACAAAGTTGGTGAGTTTCATAGGTTTAACACACACCAAAAATAGTTTGATTAACTGGTAAGTTGTCACATGTGATAATAAGTCAGTACGAAATAAAACATGTAAGTAAACCATACGCAGATTAAAAGTTAAGTTGTGACCAAGCTAGCATTCCTAACAATGCTGAAGTAGTAACCTATCACCACAGATTCCCCCAAATCGTAAACCCAGCCTGGGTGGGATGGTCAATCCAATAGATTTATCATAGTTTACTAAAGTTATGATCAATGCAAGCTCAAGGTAAGTTCACTACAGCTTATGTCATAAAGCAAAGTTCACATGGAATATAGTTTAAAGAAAAGTTCATAAGTTGACATGTATCACCCTTAAAACTTTAAAACAAGTAAAAAAATGGGCTATGAAGACTCACCTTGATTGATGAGCTAGTTTGCAAAATAGATGATGTGTGCGTAGCCCAAGCAATATCCAACACAATTTAAGTTAACCTATGTAGTTTAATCAAGTATAATCTAATGAAATTTTGTATTCTATAACACAACTAGGTTAGTGTAATTGTATATCATATGTTAACAAATTGTTTTGTTTCAAAAATAAATTGTAGATATAACTTCCTTTAAATTCTTTTAAGTTTATGTTTTAATTAGGATAACCATTTAAAGTTAAATCATAAATTTTGACTAATAATAATAATATTATAAATGACAATAATAATTTTCTTAATAGGTTGCAAATATTGTCTATAATTGTATACATATACAATTTGAAAGGTCGGTGCATTACGTTTACTCTCACATTTCTTGGTTAAATATTGTTTTATATTTATTTGATGGTTTCAACACAATTTAACAAATGAATCTGTAGTATAGTTGGTAAGGTAATGATTTTGTACATAAACGGTTAGGGTTCGAATCCCACATCCAAAAATTTTTTTCTTCCTTTCCCATATTTCGTATTTTGCCTCTCCTTTTCTTTTCCTAATTTTTTTCTTAAAATTATCTTTTTACTTTTTATACCACTCTGCGGTCATGAAAACACTACTTCACAAGTGAGGAATTGTTGTTTCAATTGATCTTTGTTGTCATGCAATCACCTAACTTTTTAAATTTTAATTTTTTTCCTCACATTTTACAATTTACTTTTTCCTTCTTTTTTTAATAATGATAAATCTATTGTTGTCGTCTAGTTGTTTCAGGTGTCGTCTTCATATTCATCCCTCAAGTAAAACATGTTTTTTATACCAAGTTGCGCCTAACGCAGTTGGTTGTGATTTTTCTTTAGCAGATTTACTTTGTTAATTTTTTTTGTTTAAGATTCATGTTTTCACCCTCTCAATTTTATAAAAAATTGCAAAATTTCATTTTGAACCACTCAAGTTTCTAAAATTTCATATTCATCTCTTTCGTTTCTTGAATCTTTCCCTTGTGCTTTCGGCGTCATCACTTTCACTTTCTCAATTATTTTAAAAACGTTGTAAAACGTTGCTTTAAGTTTTTCGTGTTTCTAAAGGTTCCAACTTATTCCTTTTGTTCATTAACTAAAAATAATAATTTCTTAATCGATTAGTTTATGCAAGAGTCCATATAAATTCATGTTAATACACATTTTCAAATAATTTTTTTCCATAAACAATTTCGGTTAGATAGTACGTTATCGTGCTTATTTTATATATGTTTTATGTTAGTCTACGTTTCAACGTAAATACTTTTAGAAGATAGGTTGAGTCAAATATATCATGTTTTTATTCGACATAATAAAGTTGAGGTACTTTACATTATAGCGCAGCCGCCGCAGCGCTCAACATGCAACTTTACTAGTTTTAAACAATTTATACTCAAACAATAATATAGTAGTTTATCTATACAAGTTTATATTTATGCGTATACTTTATTAAAATATGTTAATACAATAATACTTTTAATACTTACAAATTTTAAAGTAATTAAGTACTTTAATAATTGATGTAATATGTAAAAGTCTATAAATATTTAACTATACGCATTTTATAATAAAGTTTCATTGTTTTAAAATAAACTCTAATTAAATTTATTAATAGTTTTAAATATCATTACTATACATATTTTATAAAATACTTATAAGTTAAGTTTAATATCATAAGTTTTATTGATTTAAAATAATTTTAAATAATAAAATCTTAAGTATAAAAATAACAACTTGCATTATGTAATTACACTTATATGTATCCTTATATTTATTTATTTGTTATATATATATACATATATAAAATTATTATTATTATTATTATTTTTACAGAATATTTAAATGTTATATGCTGAAAATAAATTTTTTCTGTGAAATTAGAATTTTAGAATAACCTTTAAATAAAAAGATAAATAAAATACTAAAAAAACGCCCTTTTCAGAATCGAAGCCGGGACCAATGGTAACTTGAACCTTATGCGCATCAGGATGAACCGGCTGGGCTAGAGCCTTGCTCGCAACTTAAGTTCCATTCAAAAACTTTTTAACATAGCCCTTGTTTTCTTCCCCAAGCCAGTTTAATAACCCGAAACCCTAGCCTCTTTCTCATCGAAACTCGATCGATCTGGACAGCGTTTGTAATCCGAACCCTAGGGCTTTCATTCGTGATTACCAGACGAGTGCAAGGAGGAATAAAACACTAACCTTTGATTTCGATTTGATGGTTTTCGATTAATGGCTCATAAACGTACGACCAAGAACATAAAACGCCTTGGTTTGAGGTTTTGATCTACTGTGAATGCTATTTGCGTGCACAGAGAGTTTCGTTGATGCTGATAGAAGGTGTGCGTTGGTTAAATTTGATTTTAATGCTCGTTAATATAGGATTCGAGCGCTCGATCGAATATGAAGTTTTAGGCTAAAGATTCATATGGTTTTGGCTATTAAACGACTAATTGGGGATTGATATCAATCCCTTATGGTTCGCAGTTGCTTAAATTTCGAGTCTTGATATGTTTTATCCACTAAAACGAGCTGAGATCAACATGGATCGAAGATGGTGTTAAACGGGTACCCATGGGTTGATTTTTGGGTGGAGAAGGAAAGGAACTATGGGGTTATGTCAAAATTGGTCCCTCCTAGTTTTCCTTTTTGTTTAGATTTTGATCTTTGGAAATTCTAGCCCTCATGGTTTTATAAAATGTTTATAAAGATTTTATAAATTTTATAAAATTTACTAATGTCATTTTATATAAACTAAAACCTTTAGGATTTATAATAGTTTATATAATTTATCCAAATTTATTTAAATAACAACATTTATGCATTTTTTATACCTTATTACTTATATATTTATTTATAAAAGATACTTTATAAACTTTTAAAATGTGAAACAGCTATAATTATTGTAATGTATTATTATTAATTAACGAACCATTTCTAAATTTTATAAAGTTTATTATAAGCTTTTTAAAACTTTTAATTTATTATTAGTATTGTTGTGGTTTTTATTATATAGCTTCATGTAGTATATATATATTTACAAATTAAATTTTGAATTTCTTATTAATAATTTGAATTACATAATTTCTAGGAATGTTACAAAGAAGGTACGTGTTATACATCTGGTTAGCACATGTCTGTCTCTGACGATCATGTTCCCTCGTACTGTGACACCTTGCAATTTCCAGGTCAGCACTAACTTTATTTTAATAATAATATGTATTATTATTTCATACGTGACACTAGAATAATTAATATTTAGTGTGATACGTGGCACAGAAGTCTAAACACACCGATAATTCGAGGAATTATCGCACAACACTCGCACGTGTCTTGAATGACGAACGTTGGTGAACGGATCAAACCACAGTACATGTCACACCCCCACCTCTCGTCACCTGAGATGATGTCATACGTCTCATTCTATTGGTTGCGGAAGCATAGTGGTGATGTCTCAGAGATGAGGTGTGACTTACTTGAACCGATATCACAGCACACAGATTCACTCAAAATAAATATAATACAAAGGTTTCGTCACTACAGTAATATAACAACTTAGTTTATTACACAATATGTTACATTAGGGTTCAACTATGTGAAGTGCATCCTCACTGTGTCTTCACCGTTGTCCTGCAAAAATGTTAAGTTTGAAACGTCAGCACAAAGCTGGTGAGTTCGACAGTTCAGTTAGAACAATATGATATGATAAGTAATGTTCACAAAAAGTTCAGTTCTGGATAACCATGGGACCCGTATCTAGTTCCTTTCGGACAGTTGTTTGTTCACGAAGATACTACCCATCGGTAAGTATCTTAATGCCTCATTATCTTAATGTCTATCACTAACATTAAGAAGTTGTTATGGAAACAGGTACCAAACATTCACACCAGGGGAGATGCAATCCTCCCAGCAAATGGGTTGTCAGCCAATAGTACTATCAATGGTTCCTGTTCGGCCGCACATGGGTTCACTAGATACAGTTCACGAATGAGGACTTTTGATACTGTGATAGTTGTTACTAACGGCAAAATCCCATGAAATCACACAAAAGTCACATGAAATCACACAGATATCAGTGATGCATATCATATGTTCAGAAAACAGTTTACAGAGTTACCCCGATGTTTATAAAACCGTAAAAAGAAAAGGGGTTGTACGAAACTCACCTGATGTCTCAAATAATAGAAACACACGCAACTGGTGCTAATGATGAGATTCTGCATTAGTTTATGTTTGATATGTTATTAATGTTTTAACTTGCTGATTAAATCATTTTGAACGTCCAATGTCCAAGACATTGCCTTAACAGTCATCAACACGATGTTTAGTATTTAATTACATATTTTAATGTAATATCATACAGTATATGATAATGTAGGAACCTATACTGATTCAGGTTCCTAATACTAAGTTGATGACTCACTTGATTAATCAGTATAATCTAAGATTAACCAAATAGTTAATGTTATTGATTATAATTGCTAAGATAGTCTCTAGCCAGTTTAATGGCTTAGGAATGATTAATCCTTGTTATTGATTACCCAGATATCATGGAATATCACAATGTAATATTAGAATAGGTTTAATAACCATGTTTAACATACTAATCTGAGTGTTATCAATAACATCAGATAATCGTTCCAATGAGTATGTTAATGACTGTGATTAGTTTGGAACACCTGGTTTTCACGTTGCATGTCAAAGATTAACCAAACTAATCATCTACATTGTCATAATCAAATGGTTTAAACCATTATAACCATTGTTATGATTCCATGCAAACCGGGCATTACAACGACTCAAAACAAGGATTTACCAGTTAACAGTTCGAGTTTGTCATTCAAAATCAATCCTAGCCATCATCTAGGCAATAATCAACAACCCTAACTGTCTCATTACGTTCAAAACTAAGATTTAATCATTCCTTATTAAAATAAAAGACTAGTATGAACCATTACCTAATCTGGAGGAGTTCTGCGGGTAGAAATATTATCTGGACTTGTATAAACGTTCCCGGATACGATCTAAACGTTCCAGAGGCTTTGAAACAGAGATTGGATGTGTTGGATGATGAAACTTTCGCATATGGTGGTGGTGTCGTCGGCTGGAAGATAAGAATGGATGAAGATGATGATGATCTGATGTTTTAAGCAAGTTGGCGACATCTCCACCCGTCGCGTACCGCGGAGAAACGAAAAGTAGGCTTCGCGTACCGCTAAAATATCCGGAGAAATTACAGATATTTTCAAACATCGCGTACCGCGAAGAGCCCTTAGCTCCTCCTCAGCGTACCGCGAAGACCATTTTTTCTCATTTTTCGACAGAAACTTCGTTTTGTGATTCCGGGAAATCCGTAACTCCGTTTCGCGCACGGTTTTCGCCCACGTTCATCGTTTTTCGTATACTATCATCCCAGATTAATTTCGGCTGCCAATTCAGCGTGGATTTTAAACACGATCAAGTGTGCTCACTCTGTTGATGACGTAACTCTCCGAAGGCAATTGTCACAGTCTCCTCCTGTTAGAGAAATTTCGTCCCGAAATTTAGTGAAGACTTGCTTGATAACAATTGCTCATGAGAATAGGTGGGGTACTTCTGTTTAATCTGATCTTCACGTTCCCACGTATATTCAGGTCCACGCTGTGAATTCCATCGAATTTTGACAATAGGTATGCGACTACGTTTCAGTACCTTCACCTCTCGATCCATTACTTCAACGGGTTCTTCTCGGAATTGAAGTTTCTCATCAATTTGAACTTCTTTAAGAGGTACAATCAGTGATTCATCAGCTAAGCACTTCTTCAGATTTGATACATGAAAGACATCATGAATGTTACCAAGTTCAGGAGGTAACTCAAGTCTGTAGGCCACTAATCTGATTCGCTCAAGAATTTAGAATGGTCCTACAAATCTTGGTGAAAGTTTACCTCTCTTCCCAAATCTGAAGATGCCCTTCCATGGTGAAACTTTCAACATTACTAGATCACCAATTTGAAATTCTAAAGGTCTACGACGATTATCAGCATAACTCTTTTATCAATCGCGAGCAGCTTTTATACGTTCTTGAATAAGTGCGATCTTATCAGTTGTTTCTTGAATAAGTTCTGGGCCTATGATTCGATTTTCACCTACCTCTGACCAACAGACAGGTGATCTACACTTGCGTCCATAGAGTGCTTCAAATGGAGCGCATTTAATACTGGTATGATAGCTGTTGTTATATGAGAATTCAACAAGTGGAAGATGAATATCCCAGCTACCACCAAAATCAATCACACAGCTTCTCAACATGTCTTCCAGAGTTTGATTAGTTCGTTCGGTTTGCCCGTCAGTTTGTGGATGATAAGCTGTGCTCATATTGATTTGTGTGCCCAGAGCATTCTGAAGAGTTTGCCAAAGTCGTGATGTAAATCGACTATCTCTATCCGAAATTATAGAGATTGGTACCCCATGTCGAGACACAATCTCCTTAACATAAAGTTTAGCAAGTCGATCCATGGAATAATCCTCTCGGATGGGTATGAAATGCGCAGATTTAGTAAGACGATCAATGATAACCCATATAGAGTCATGATTATGCGATGTTCTGGGTAGTTTAGTGATAAAATCCATAGAGATCTGATCCCATTTCCACATGGGAATCTCCGGTTGTTGTAATAACCCAGAAGGACGTTGATGTTCAGCCTTAACCTTTAAACAAGTTAAGCATCGACCCACGTATTCTGCAATGTGTTTCTTCATTCCAGGCCACCGGTAAAAATCTTTAAGATCTTTATACATTTTATCAGCGCCCGGATGAATAGAATACCTGGATTTGTGCGCCTCATCCAAGATGATTGTTCTGGAGTTACCGAATAAAGGAAACCATATTCGGCTTTTGAAATATAACACTCCATCAATCTCAACTTCAAGTTTCTTGTCTAATCCCTTCAGTTCCTCAGCAGGATAGTTCAGTGTTTGTAAAGCTCGTTGCTGAGCTTCTTTGATTTGAGGAATTAGACTGGTTTGAATAGTCATACCTAGTGCTTTCACACGTAACGGTTTGACTCGTTCTTTGCGACTCAAGGCATCGGCTACGACATTCGCTTTACCCAGATGATAACGAATTTCACAGTCATAGTCGTTCAACAGTTCAACCCACCGCCTTTGTCGCATATTAAGCATCTTCTGATCTAGAATGTGTTGAAGACTTTTGTGATCAGTGTATATAATACACTTAGTTCCATACAAATAGTGTCTCCAAATCTTGAGTGCAAACACCACTGCACCAAGTTCTAGATCATGAGTGGTATAGTTCTTTTCGTGTACCTTCAACTGTCGTGAAGCATAAGCAATCACTTTATCGTTCTGCATTAGAACACACCCCAGACCTTGGCGGGAAGCATCACAGTACACTGTGAAGTTATCGATACCTTCCGGTAATGCCAAGATAGGTGCATTACAGAGTTTGTGTTTCAATAGTTGAAACGCCTCCTCCTGTTGAGAACCCCATATAAACGGTTGATTTTTCTGCGTCAATGTAGTTAGTGGTAGGGCTATCTTTGAGAAGTTCTTGATGAATCGACGGTAATAACCTGCCAGCCCTAAGAATTGACGTATTTTAGTTGGGGTTCGTGGTGTTTCCCATTGTTCTACAACTTTAATCTTACTGGGATTATCACACCCCCAAATTCCCACTCGTGGTGTCAGTCCACGTGGGTGTGACGTGGCCAGGATCACAGCTCATGGTCATATAGAACGACTCTATATGAGTTACACAATCACACAGTTATGTAAGATAACGTAGTTTCATTCAATATGCAGCGGAAAATGTTTCAACATCATAAGTAAATAAGTTTGCAGCGGAAAGTAAATTGTTAAACAGACACTACATTGTTCAAATTTGTTTAAAACCAACAAATGCACGCTCAAGCCTAGGACATGAGTCTATATGCCATTCAGACTCCTTAATGTTTCCTTGAGTGTGTCCTAGCGTGTGCTCCATTAGTTACCTGAGAATACATGCGAAAAGTGTCAACTAAAAAGTTGGTGAGTTCACAGGTTTAGACAGACCTAAATAGTAAACAAACATATACTGGGTATGTTAAGTTTAGTTGTTGGATACTACGATCCGTGGAATGTGTCAGTTCATCTTACCGAAACTCGACTGTTTCCGTTTGCCTCCGCGGGTCATCGCTGAACCCGACATCAACATCGAAATTACACTCGTTATGACCTCCAGTCAACATTGGTGCCGAGTGGGGCTAGTCAAACCCAGTAGTACTACGTAATTACGACTCGTTTGTTACACAACTAACGGTAAGGATAAGTGAGGACTTCATACGATAATAGTTACACTCGAAAATGGTTTTCACAACATACCAGTCATATATCTAAAACAGTTGCATTGTATTCTTACCCCCAATAGTTTAGCAAAAGCAGTTAAAGAGTAAAAGTGGGGCCGTAAACTCACCTGAGTTTAGCAGAGTGTTCGTACAAGAACCGTGTAGCTCGCCGGCTAGTAGTTACCTATATCATATAGGTGTTATAAGTTTGTGTTCACATACGTGGGTCTCACAGGACCGTGTTCGAGTTCAACAATTCCGAGTTGTTTTGTGGGTCGCGTTGACCGTGTTTGACCGTGTTGACCGTGTTTGACCTAACGACCCGTTGGTGACGGTTTTGGATCAAATGTTCGTGTAATGTGCGGTTTTGTGTCGTGTGAAGTGTACGGATACCAGTACTCATTTTTGTGAGGAAACTTACTTTATAGCAAGTTTCTATTTCAGAATAGTTTCCACATTAGGCAAGTCATGCAAGAAATCATTTTCCGATTATTCTAACATGCATATTTATCCTAAATGAGCATGTTATCACATAGCACATAGTTACACATAGCCGGTTTAGTATAATTTGCGCGTAAAAGTTTCTATAATTAGAAAGTTACAAAATAAGCATGTGTCACCAAGTCTAACTAACCATCTCATCTTAATATCGTCATCCTAGTTCAAAATAACCGTTAACTCGTATTTATTACCACAAATATGCCATCATTTATAGACTTTGTGAAATAAAGTTACTATTTATAGTACTATTCATAAAAATCATATATTTGGTGATTTTAACAATTTTCAACACATCAATAACCATCCTTTTAGTTTCTAAACATCATTTTGAACATAACTTATAGATCTAACCACATGCATTAAGCCATTTCATCATAAATCAACATTTCATGATATTAAAGTTACCACAATTAGTAATAATCACATTTTGACATATCTTGTTATTCATAACATTTCTAAATCATATCCAATAACATTTCAATATCAAACTTCATGTAACTCCACCTAGATCATACATACATGTTGCTAGAACATTCATTTGTGACCAAATCATTAACATGCATATTGACATTATCATGGTTCATCATAAAAACTCAATCTATCATCATAGATCATTAACAAACATAGGAACATCATCAAACCCACATTCAAACAAAAGAAAATTCGTGTATGTGTGGATCTAGTGTGTGTATGCAAGCTTTGAACCTTGCATGTGGGTTGGTGTGTGTTACATGTGTGTTTTATGCTACATAGTCTCAAGATCTACCTTCCAAAGCTTCAAAATGTGGCTAAGCTAGCTTCGATCACGAGAGGGAATGGAGTGTGGTGTTCTTGGAGCTCCTTTGTGCTTCAATCCTTCAAGATCTTCAAGAACAAGCTTCAATTTTCCCAACCATGGCTTCCAAGACTTCAAATGAGTGTGATATGGTGTTGTAGTAGTGAAATCAGACGTTTTTGGGGCATTAAATAGAGGAGTTTACGTATGGGATTGGGTAAAAGGAGTATGGTGTGATAATCATGAGATTTACAAAATTTTTAGGTGTCAGACACCCCAGGCGTATCGCCTGACGAGTGTCATCGAGGTCAGGCGTTACGCGCGAGGCAGCCAGATGAGAGGCGTCCCTCCTCATCCGCGCGTATCGCCTGAGTGGGGATCTTCGGGTCAGGCGTACCGCCTGGACCCTAGATCCGGCCCAATTGGCCCATTTTCGTGTTTTGACCCATTCTTCGCGTATTTTTCTATTACGAGCATCGTTTCTCGACGTATGGACATCGTTCTACTAACTTAGGTTCCCCGGAACCTAATGTGCAGTGAAAGTGTTCTGTGGTTTGATCCGTTCACCAACATTCGTCATTCAAGACACGTGCGAGTATTGTGCGATAATTCCTTGAATTATCGGTGTGTTCGAACTGTTGTGCCACGTGTCACTCTAAATACAATTATTCTAGTGCCACGTATGAAATAATAATACACATTATTATTAAAATAGTATAAATGCTGACCTGGAATTTGCGAGGTGTCACAGGGATCCACCTGAATGCCATTTTGATTCACTACATGCCCGAGGAATTGCACTTCTCGTAACCAAAACTCACACTTGGAGAACTTGGCATATAATTTTTCACGTGCCAATAGTTCTAAGATCAGTTTCAAGTGTTGAGCATGTTCTTGTTGGCTTCGAGAATAAATGAGAATGTCATCAATAAATACAATCACAAACTTATCCAAGTAAGGCCTACACACCCGATTCATTAGATCCATGAAAACTGCAGGTGCATTTGTTAATCCAAACGGCATTACTAGAAATTCATAATGCCCGTATCGAGTTCTGAATGCAGTTTTAGGAACATCATCTTCATACACTCGTAACTGATGATATCCGGATCTCAAATCAATTTTTGAAAAGTAAGTAGCGCCTTGAAGTTGATCAAACAGATCATCTATACGTGGTAATGGATAACGATTTTTGATTGTTAATTTATTGAGTTCCCGGTATTCAATACACATCCTGAATGATCCATCCTTCTTTTTCACAAAAAGGACTGGTGCTCCCCAGGGTGAGAAACTAGGTCTAATAAAACCCTTGTCTAACAGTTCTTGCAGTTGACCTGAAAGCTCTTGCATCTCTGATGGTGCTAAACGATAAGGAGCTTTGGCCACAGGTGCTGCACCTAGAATCAGATCAATTCGAAATTCAACTTGCCTCACTGGGGGTAATCCTGATATATCGTCAGGAAAGACTTCAGGAAAGTCCTTGACTACTGGAATATCTTCGATACGTTTTTGTGAAGAGCTGTTATTGATCACATATGCTAGAAAGGTCGGACACCCTTTCCGTAAACACTTCTGCGTTTGCATACAAGAAATGATACCCAGTTTTCTACCAACTTGTTCACCTTGAACTAACAGTGTGTTATCGTCAGGTAAAGGAATACGAATCACCTTATTCTGACATATTACTTCAGCTTGGTTATCAGACAGCCAGTCCATACCGACCACAACATCAAAACTCCCAAGCTCAATAGGAAGTAAATCAATATCGAAAAGATGATCATTCAGATTCAAGGAACATCCTTGAATGACACTGTTAGTTTTGATTAACTTGCCATTAGGAAGTTCAATAACGTAGGGAGTTTCTAGTTCTACCGCAGGCAATGAAAGTAATAATGCAAATTCAGGAGAGATAAAACTCTTATCTGCCCCCGTATCAAAGAGAACTGATGCATATAGGTTATTGAGTAAGAACGTACCAGTAACAATGTTAGCATCGTGTCTCGCCTCGGTAGCACCAATCTGGAAAGCTCTCCCTCTAGCCTCATTCCCCGGATTGGTGTTGTTATTGTTTGGACAATTTCTTATCAAGTGGTCAGGACTCCCACACTTGTAACACGACCTGTTTGTTTGAGTGGTTTGTTGTGGTGCTTGATTTGGTTGGCGAGCAGGCAAGTTGCAATACTTGGTGTAGTGCCCAACTCTATTACAGTTGGCACAAGTAGAACACGGTCCTATATGATGAAATGAACACCGAGTACATTTAGGTGCCTGCCCAACATAGTTTCTCCTCTCAGGAGTAACAACACCATAGTTTTTCACAGTTTGTTTGCTCTGGTTGATCTCAACCGGAGCCCTCGCCTTAGATTTGCCAAACCACTTTCGTTTGGTACCTTTAGAAACAGTTGAGGTACCGACATCACTACGGCCCACGGCCGTCTGAGTTTTTGTTACCAACATACCACTCTTTACCGCCTCATCGGTAAGCTTAGTGGTCAACAGAATTGCACGTTTAAGGGTTGTGGGTTCCGCTGCTGTTACCATTCCCCGAATCTGGGGAACCAAGCCCTTAATATACTTCTCGATCAATGCTGCTTCAGTAGGAAACATATCGGGAAGTAAACATGTGAGTTCATGAAAACGATGAGTATACGCTAAACAGTCAGCTCCGATCATCGAGTGATTCCAGAATTCCTCCTGGAGCTTTTGTATTTCGGTGAGTGGGCAGTACTTTGATCTAATCAGAGTTTTAAACTCATTCCAGCCCATTGAGTCGACTGTAGCTGAGCCCAACGTTTTTGCCTGGGTATTCCACCAGGTCAAAGCTGATTCTTTGAAAGAACATGCAGCATAAGACACTTTATGCTCCTCTAGACACTGGCTGATTTTCAGTTTCGTTTCCATTTCCTCGATCCACCTTAGCAATCCGGCCGCTCCCTCTTTACCAGTGAAAATAGGAGGGTTACAGGAAGCGAAATACTTATAAGTGCATCCCTGTCGTGGTGGATCAGGAACAGTTGAAGTTGTACCAGTGGTATGATGAGTTTCGGCATGACCACCGGTAGCATTATGTTCCGTATGAGCGTGGTCCCCACCAGAACCCGCAGTGACATGTGGTTGGTGTTGTATCAAAACACCACAAGCCGATAGCTGCTCACGCACAATCCGTGCTATCATTGCTTCGTTTGATTCAGATCCACCTGCACCAGTAGGGGGAGCAGTGTTCATTCCCGGGTTCAAAGGTGGAACAGTATTTGTTTCCAGATTAACTTGTGGATCTGGATTTGATTCAGTATTCACTGGTGGAACTTGATTCGGCTCAGGGTTAGTAATGTTCCTGATAGATCTCCTAACCGGTCGACCTCGTTTGGGAGCCATTATTCTGCTCACAAGCAGATAAACTCAAGTCAGTCAAGAACATTAAATATAACCCATTTGATCACATAAATTCAATCATATTCAGTTATACTGAAACTTTATGAAATTGAAAATGTGATTATAGTAAATACAGTATAACTACTTGGCATAATCCCCATATGTTCTCAATGAACCGTGATTATACAAATGTTTGTAGTTATACTTAGTCCTACATTCCAAAACATGTCATATCGTCACTCAGCTCACTGCTTCGTGATATCAATACAGATATGTTATTATTTTACATGTTTTTGATATATGATCATGTAGGAGTTTGAAACGTTGCCACACAGGACTTTGAAATGTTTGCCACACAGGACTTTGATATGTTGCCACACAGGACTTTGATATGTTTGCCACACAGGACTTTGATATGTTTGTCACACAGACAATTGAAATGTTTGCCACATAGGACTTTGAAATGTTGCCACACAGGACTTTGATATGTTGCCACACAGGACTTTGAAATGTTGCCACACAGGACTTTGATAGGTTTGTCACACAGACTTTGAAATGTACCACACAGGATTTTGAAATGTTGCCACACAAGACTTTGATATGTTTGCCACACAGGACTTTGATATGTTTGTCACACAGACAATTGAAATGTTTGCCACACAGGACTTTGAAATGTTGCCACACAGGACTTTGAAATGTTGCCACACAGGACTTTGAAATGTTGCCACACAGGACTTTGATATGTTTGTCACACAGACTTTGAAATGTACCACACAGGATTTTGAAATTGTACCATACAGGATTTTGAAATTGTACCACACAGGATTTTGATATGTTCTCACACTGATACGTTCTGATATTCACAAATAGATATACAATAACCAACACCACGAATTTCAAACAAATATTACTAAACAACCCTTTAATTATCACTAGATCAACTTTGTTACAATCAAAAAGTTTTTATACAACCATTACTAGCAAACCGCACATTAATACTACTAAAGGGAAATCTGTTTCACAATCAAAATTTTCCCTATGCATCACGTACTGTCAACCTATCCGTCTATACAAATAACAACCAAAATGAACATCCCTCAGCGTACTTACCGTATAAAGAACGGTAAGCAGGAAATCACTATAGCTATAGCAGCCATCACTATAGCTACCATCATCAGCCGAGCCTCCAAACTCATGGTGCTCACAAACTGCCTCAAATACACCCATCTCTCACTCCACAATGCTACCTCCTGCCAGAAGGTAACTACCAGCGCCTGTCTCCAGGTTCTCCGAAGTCGATCCTCTACAGTCGCTCTCCAAGCCTGAGTGTCAACACCTAAGACATTCACCTGCTCCAACAGAGTCAGGTGAGACGTGAGGATCTCCAGAACGGTGGTGCGGGTATCCTCCAGAAGAGTATGGTGCTGATGTACATCCTGTCTCAGAGCCTGTAAATCCTGAGAGATCTGCTGCACCTGTGCCCGCAACTCGGCTTGGTGGGAGGATTCTCCCACCTCATGAACAGTCTGTGGCTCCTCCCGTGGAGCCATCTGGTGTCTCGGAGGCAATCCTGTGGTTTTTCGGGCTTGACCCCGCATACGCCACATCCCGTCCCAAACGGGTACTCTAGGAGGTGAAATACTCCGCCTTCTATCAGTAACTGGATCAGCCGGAGGTGAGTGAGGAGGACTAGGTATAATAGGAGGTGCTGGTGGTGGTGGCGGCACCGGTACTGGCTCAGGTAGTGGTGGTATGGGAGGCACTACAGATGCGTGTGATGCTAATGATACACCCTCCGAAGGATCTGAGTCAGACCCGGAGCTAGAACTGGGAGTATCGTCCACCATGACATATGGAAACCTCTGATATATATATCTCTCTCCTTGGTCTGCCATCACTGTATAAACAGAATTCTCAGATCAGTACCATGAAATAAATATTGAATAAAATATTCAACATAAACATGATATGACATGTCCTCCTATCTTAAAGCAGCTATTCGTTCTTTTTGTTATTAATGTTCTGCTTGAATTAAATCAAACTAGAATGCACACGTGTTACGAATTTCAGTTATGCTGGCCACTCATAAGTGAGATCCGTACCACCTGATTACCCTGGCTTAATTCAAAACAAGTTTTGTTCGTTACACATGTTCGGTGCTCTCTGTGTCACTATCCGAGCCTATGGTTATAGTCTAGGTCTCTAAGTCAACCTAATTTCTATAACCTGTGGCTCTGATACCACCCTGTCACACCCCCACCTCTCGTCACCTGAGATGATGTCATACGTCTCATTCTATTGGTTGCGGAAGCATAGTGGTGATGTCTCAGAGATGAGGTGTGACTTACTTGAACCGATATCACAGCACACAGATTCACTCAAAATAAATATAATACAAAGGTTTCGTCACTACAGTAATATAACAACTTAGTTTATTACACAATATGTTACATTAGGGTTCAACTATGTGAAGTGCATCCTCACTGTGTCTTCACCGTTGTCCTGCAAAAATGTTAAGTTTGAAACGTCAGCACAAAGCTGGTGAGTTCGACAGTTCAGTTAGAACAATATGATATGATAAGTAATGTTCACAAAAAGTTCAGTTCTGGATAACCATGGGACCCGTATCTAGTTCCTTTCGGACAGTTGTTTGTTCACGAAGATACTACCCGTCGGTAAGTATCTTAATGCCTCATTATCTTAATGTCTATCACTAACATTAAGAAGTTGTTATGGAAACAGGTACCAAACATTCACACCAGGGGAGATGCAATCCTCCCAGCAAATGGGTTGTCAGCCAATAGTACTATCAATGGTTCCTGTTCGGCCGCACATGGGTTCACTAGATACAGTTCACGAATGAGGACTTTTGATACTGTGATAGTTGTTACTAACGGCAAAATCCCATGAAATCACACAAAAGTCACATGAAATCACACAGATATCAGTGATGCATATCATATGTTCAGAAAACAGTTTACAGAGTTACCCCGATGTTTATAAAACCGTAAAAAGAAAAGGGGTTGTACGAAACTCACCTGATGTCTCAAATAATAGAAACACACGCAACTGGTGCTAATGATGAGATTCTGCATTAGTTTATGTTTGATATGTTATTAATGTTTTAACTTGCTGATTAAATCATTTTGAACGTCCAATGTCCAAGACATTGCCTTAACAGTCATCAACACGATGTTTAATATTTAATTACATATTTTAATGTAATATCATACAGTATATGATAATGTAGGAACCTATACTGATTCAGGTTCCTAATACTAAGTTGATGACTCACTTGATTAATCAGTATAATCTAAGATTAACCAAATAGTTAATGTTATTGATTATAATTGCTAAGATAGTCTCTAGCCAGTTTAATGGCTTAGAAATGATTAATCCTTGTTATTGATTACCCAGATATCATGGAATATCACAATGTAATATTAGAATAGGTTTAATAACCATGTTTAACATACTAATCTGACTGTTATCAATAACATCAGATAATCGTTCCAATGAGTATGTTAATGACTGTGATTAGTTTGGAACACCTGGTTTTCACGTTGCATGTCAAAGATTAACCAAACTAATCATCTACATTGTCATAATCAAATGGTTTAAACCATTATAACCATTGTTATGATTCCATGCAAACCGGGCATTACAACGACTCAAAACAAGGATTTACCAGTTAACAGTTCGAGTTTGTCATTCAAAATCAATCCTAGCCATCATCTAGGCAATAATCAACAACCCTAACTGTCTCATTACGTTCAAAACTAAGATTTAATCATTCCTTATTAAAATAAAAGACTAGAATGAACCATTACCTAATCTGGAGGAGTTCTGCGGGTAGAAATATTATCTGGACTTGTATAAACGTTCCCGGATACGATCTAAACGTTCCAGAGGCTTTGAAACAGAGATTGGATGTGTTGGATGATGAAACTTTCGCATATGGTGGTGGTTTCGTCGGCTGGAAGATAAGAATGGATGAAGATGATGATGATCTGATATTTTAAGCAAGTTGGCGACATCTCCACCCGTCGCGTACCGCGGAGAAACGAAAAGTAGGCTTCGCGTACCGCTAAGAAATCCGGAGAAATTACAGATATTTTCAAACATCGCGTACCGCGAAGAGCCCTTAGCTCCTCCTCAGCGTACCGCGAAGACCATTTTTTCTCATTTTTCGACAGAAACTTCGTTTTGTGATTCCGGGAAATCCGTAACTCCGTTTCGCGCACGGTTTTCGCCCACGTTCATCGTTTTTCGTATACTATCATCCCAGATTAATTTCGGCTGCCAATTCAGCGTGGATTTTAAACACGATCAAGTGTGCTCACTCTGTTGATGACGTAACTCTCCGAAGGCAATTGTCACAGTCTCCTCCTGTTAGAGAAATTTCGTCCCGAAATTTAGTGAAGACTTGCTTGATAACAATTGCTCATGAGAATAGGTGTGGGTACTTCTGTTTAATCTGATCTTCACGTTCCCACGTATATTCAGGTCCACGCTGTGAATTCCATCGAATTTTGACAATAGGTATGCGACTACGTTTCAGTACCTTCACCTCTTGTTTCACTACACTTAGGTTCTAGGGAACCTAGAATAGGTAGAACAATGCTCACATGTTGAGAAACTATGTTCGTAGTCGATAAATTCGCGAGAATCGCTTCAAAACATGAAAATGGGCCAAATTGGGCCGCATCCAGGGTCTAGGCGGTACGCCTGACCCGATGCTCCGCCCCCTGGCGATGCGCGCGGATGGAGTAAGGGCGCCTCTCAACCGGCTGACCTGCGTGTAACGCCTGGACGCCAGGTCCTCTCGACAGGCGATGCGCCTGGAAGCTGAACACGCAAAATCTTGATTAAATCAAGATTAATCATTTCATAGCCACCCTATATCTCAATACTCGAGCTCCAGACCATCTTGTTCAATAATTTCGTCTGCAAATCATCATTTTGACACCAGGAAGCCATTGTTGCACTCATAGAAGCTTGAGATTGAAGACATTGAAGCTTAGGAGCTTAAGGGGGGCCATTGGAGGTGCTTATCATCATCATCAACTCCTTCTAGCAGCTGGAATCCCTTCACTAACCATTCCCAGAAGTCTCACAACCTGTCCCAGACCTTAACTCGTGGATTTGAAGCTTGGTGAGGTAGTATCTATACCCAAAGTAGCCTAAAATCACCTCTAACATGCAAGCCTCTAAGGCCACATGCACACACATTACCCACACATGCACGAAATTTTGTGTTTGTAGATCTGCTATTTGATGATTATGCAACTGATTTGATGATTCAATATCGATCTATGATGATCTTGGTTGATTTAAATGGCTATTTGATGATTTTGCTATAAAATGGGTACTTTTAACCACATGCATGTATGATCTAATTGGTTTTACACGATTTTGGATATTGAAATGTTGTTATAAGTGTTATTGGTGATGATTTGCAAGATTAGAATGATTGATTTGTCAACAAAAGGTCATTTGGTGATTATTGCCAAAAATAGTAACTTTAATGTTACAAAGTATGCATTTTTACATTTTTCTCTTGGTTAATCGGGTATTGAGGGGGATCAACGTAAGTAAGTTCTCACGATTATAAAAAATACATATAATAGTTTCGACTCGAATTCATTTTATGTGTTAGAGTAAAACTCCTCTCTCTCTTTATTTTTCTGGATTCAATAAATATTTTGTAGCCTACTTAAAAAGTTTTCTGGATTCATATATTAAATATTTTGTAGCCTACTTAAAAAGTTTTCTGGATTCATATATTAAATATTTTGTAGCCTACTTAAAAAGCTTTCTGGATTCATATATTAAATATTTTGTAGCCTACAATTAAACAGACATAACTCAAGGACTATTAAAGTGGACAGGACTCACTAAGTTAAGATGAATTAAAACGTTAAGTTAGTTAATAAAGTCATAAATGAACAACGGATCCATTTTGAACATGTATGATGGTGCAAGGACTATATTTGTAATATATTTACGTTATAAATAGCTTTATATATAGGGCCAATGGTATGACAAACAAACAAAATGGAAATAACTGAGAATGTCTCAAAGCTTGTGAAACCTTCAACACCAACTCCTTCCACCCTTCGTAACTATAACGTCTCTTTGTTTGATCACGTGAGCATGAATGTGCCTTTGATTCTTTACTATTATGCATCACATAAGAAACAAAATGGCATACAAACCAATATGTTTATAGATTTAGAGATATCATTATCACAAACTTTAACTCAGTTTTACCCATTGGCAGGAAGATATAAGCGTAATGCTTTGTTTATTGATTGTAGTGATGAAGGTGCTCTATACATTCAAGCAAAAGCGAGATTCCAACTATCTGAATTTCTAGACTTGAAAAAGGATTTAAAACATGATATGCTACAAGATTTCCTCCCGTATGACATCCATAAAATTGGTGAAATGGACGACCCCTTGTTATCCGTTAAAGTCACGACTTTCGAGGACGGTGGAGTTGCCATAGGTATGTGCATTTCACATCATTTTGCAGATATGACCACCATTTGCACATTCATTGATAACTGGGCAACCAGAAGCCGACTAGTAGACAATGAATTGGAACTAAAACTAGAGCTAAAAAAATATTCTCCTGTTGTTTCAAGCTGTGCCCATCTCTTCCCGAAAGCTGATGCTTTAGACACAAAAAACCTAGACGCGACGACAGTGAACAATAATTATATTTTGCGAGTCTTTTCGTTTAAAGGGTCCGCAATAGAAAAATTAAGACAACAAGTCATGAGTGATGAGAATAGTATCATAAGGCATAGGCCATCAAAGGTGCAACTTATTATGGCTTTGTTATGGAAGGCCTTTGTGGACACAAATAAGGCAAATGGGCAATTGAATGCATCTTTGTTGCACCTCCCAGTTAACTTGAGGAACATAGTAGCCCCTAAATACTTTTGTGGTAATTTTTTTACGGCAGCAAACACGCGAATTGAGGCTAGCGAAGCGATCAATCTTCAAGTTTTTGTTAACCGCTTGAATGAATCAATTAACAAAACAAAAGTGAAGTTTGCTAAAGTGTTATCACATCCTGAGATAAATTGGGACGTTTTGTTAGAACCCTTTTTAGAAGTTATAAATAGCGATGCAAAGGTATACACGTTCACTTCATGGTGCAAATTCTCATTCTACACTGCTGATTTTGGTTGGGGTAAGCCTGTTTGGAGAAGCATAGCAAATGTCAAAGTACCAAACGCGGTGGTCATGATGGATGATAAAGAAGGCGATGGGATGGAAGCATGGGTTCATTTAGATGAAAAACATATGTGTGAGTTGGAGAAAGACCCTAATATACAAGCCTACATGGATGCTTAATTAGGCTCTACTTATAATATATATATACAGGGAAAAGATAAAATGAAAACCACATCTCAATGAGAAAACCACGAAAACCACGAAAACCATGCAAAAATCATGTAAAAAAACGTTTTTTTTTTTTTGTTTTTTTTACAGGTTTGTAACAATATTGGGCACATTTTTATAAAAAAAAATCAAAAAAGCGCCGACCAAATATTTAAAAAAAATATTTTATAAATCCACGTAAAACCTACGTAACAAAACGTAAAAAAAATTTACGTTACGTAGGTTTTACGTGGGTTTATAAAAAGAAATTTTAAAATATTTTGTCGGCGCTTTTTTGATTTTTTTTTATAAAAATGTGCCCAATAGTGTTACAAAGCTGTAAAAAAATTCAAAAAAAAAAAATGTTTTTTTACGTGATTTTTGCATGGTTTTCGCGGTTTTCTCATTGAGATGTGGTTTTCATTTTAACCATACCCTATGTTTTAATTTATCCATATTAGTGTAATCAAAATATGTATGATATAATATTATCCAAATATAATATATAATAAAAATAAACAAATATGTAATATTACACATTGATATACATACGTTGAACTACAAGAATTACTTTGACAACAATATATATTGTGCTTCTTTAACTTATTTTTTAGACAGTTTATGAAGAAATTAAAAACCTTGTAGCATGCATGCATGCATATGGATTAATATAAATATGATAGACAGGGCCAGCTTGGGGCAGAGCGAGCTGGGCAATCGCCTCGGGCCCGGCTTTTATAGGGCCTGAAATTTTTTTAAAAAAAAGTTTATTATATATTATAAAAAAATTATAAGAAAATTATAAAACATAGGGCCCAACAAGTTTTTGATAAAATGAAAATAGTTTAAGTGGTAATGGATTACCCCTAAAAAAAAGACTAAGATATTTAAAAATATATTAGGTTCCTATTGACTATATCCAAATTGGTTATATTTTTCATTATTCCAATTCCCAGACGTGCTCTAGCCGCCAGAGTGCCAGACCAACGTCCATCTCCACCCCTCAAGTCCCACCTTCCAAACTCAATCCAAACTCAACAAAGTGGATATATCCCCTATAGCCTCCGCTACTTCGATTGCACAGCCACGAGCCACCGAGTACAACCTCTATTGCGGTCTCAACGAGCCACGGATTGAAGTATGGAGAACAATCATATATTGATGCGGATAAACTTTATTTGGAGTTTAAGTTGTTTGAGACATTTTTGTCTGATAAAATTATCATCCCTTTTGATGTTATAAACAAGTTGAACCAACTTGTGTTTTTTCATGATGCATTAATTGCTTATAGAGTTTTGTTGAATATTTCGGTAACTTTCGCATCAGCATAAATAAGATTTTCTAAGTTGAAGTTTATGAAGTCTTATTTACGATCGTCCATGTCACAATTCTAACTGAACGGTTGGCAATGATTTCTATTTAGAACGCCATCTTAGACAATATGGATATCCAATAGATAATCGAGACTTTTGCCTTAAAAAATATTCAGAGAGCCCCACGTCTTAAGTAGTTTATATACCAAAAAAAAAGTTGGAGAATTATAAAAATATTTAAACAAATATAATTAATGTTAAACAAACATAATCTTCCTTAAAAAGATAAGATTGTTTTTAATTTTTATTCTTTGGATTTTAAATGAAAAAAAAAAAAAAAAGCGATCTCACTACCATCTAGTTGACCGGTTCAACCTGCCTAAGCGGTTCAGCCTAGAATGGTCCAAAAACCTCATTTTGGACCGGTTACCATAGTGGTTTCTAGTTTGACATGTCATTTCCATTCTAACAACACTAGATATAATACAAATCACTTTATAAGTACACTCAATAGCAATTCTATTGCTGTTGTGCTGCTGGTTGTTATCTTACGAATAACTTGGATCATTCATGTAGGCAACTTACAGTGATGTAAGATCTCAAACGAAAAAGAATTTGCACAAACATATAAAAGAACATACTTTTGTAAATGTAAAACAAAGATTTTGAAAAAAAAGAAAATAAAAGATTCAGGTTGATTTTGACAGGTTATATCAGGTTAATACAATAAGGAGGGTTAACAACAGATCCTTACCCTCCATATGTGTGTGTGTGTTCAAAAGAAAACTCCTTATTTTGAAGAAACTAACAAAATTGTTACAAACCAATCAATTTTAATTTTTTTTCATAATTATTTATTATAAGGTCATAAGTGTTATAAGTAAATAAATTAATACAGATATGTAAATAACAAAGTTACATATATGTAACTCACGAAGTTACGTATGTAACCTATAAAGTTGCATATACGTAACTCATATATGTAGCATACAAATTAGATGTATGTAATAACATGAGCCACATTTATTTTTTATTTTTTTCCTTTATGTTAACATTTCTAACATTATAATAAAAAGAAATGAAAAACAAAAACATGAAAAACAAAATTGATTGATAATGATTATAATTAGTTTTCTAAGTATTCTCTAAAATAAAGGTTTTATGTGGAACCATCCTATTTACATATAGGGCAGGTTCCCTTGTTAACTCACCTTTATTACACCGGTGTAAGTTTTCGTTACATTAACTATGTCGCTAAACTTTAACACAAACTTACACTTGTTTTAAATCTTAAACGCATATGAATTTACGCAAACATATAAAATAAGAAAGTGTTCTATGTGTGCAATAATGATAATCGAAAAAACAAAACGAAGATTTTGATTTATCTTGTCAAAGTTATACGAGTTACCGCAATAAAGGAGTGTTATTATATGATCATGATACTATGTATATGCATCTTATAATAACTCACCTTCATTGCATTAACCCACATCACTCCGCCAAGATCAACTCGAATCTTTTGTTTTTTTTCAAAATATTTATATTACATGTAAAAGACTATGTTATTTTATGCTTTGTGCAAATTCTTTTTTCGTTTGAGATCTTACATCACGGTAAGTTGCCTTACAACGATGTAATATTTACACTGCTGTAAGGCAATTTACAGTAATATACAAGGATATGTTATTTCATGTGTTTTTGTAAAAAAAAATCCGTTTAAGATTTTACATTAATTTAAGTTGCCTTAAATAACAATAATGATAATAGTATGTGTTTATTAAGAAATGCACTAAATAATGATATATGTGCCTCGCATTCCTAGTTATTAGTATAGGTTATATAATTCAATGAAAAAACTTATTTTCATTACATTATCATCCGCAAATCCTAGGTCATCTAAATTTCTAATTTCTTCCTCATTTATCATCTCATAAGGGTGACACTTCCTAACATAAAAATAATCAAGTTTTAGGTTAGGAAACATAATGCATTTAAAAAAAATAAAAGTTGGGTTCAGGTTGATCCATTTGACCATTAACCTGTTTTAGGCAAATTTTTATTTTTCTTTTTTCTTTTCTAGATTCAAATATTTAATTGCTTTTTGTTTCTTGTATATTTGAGTATTAAGATAAATGAATAAATTCATTACCAAAATTTTAATCCTTTAGATCTCATAGGTAACTTTAATTATTTTTCGGTTGACTCTAGAAATGAGTTTGATTTCAGATTTCTTACTTTATGGCTTTTATTTTAGTAATTATTTGATTAGTTATATTAATATTATATTTTTGTTGAAACGTCCTCTTAACTATTTGGTAACTCATACCCACCTATTACACACATTAATCTTAAAGTGCTTACAAGCCGATGACATAAACCCACAAATTTATTTGATTAATATAGATAAACGAGTCAAAATTCGGACATGGTTAGGAATCGAATCAAAAATCGAATTCATAATCCGGTTCAGTTTTGTACAATTAGATTTTCTTTTCGTTTTTTTAAGAGACATCTACATATTTCTCATATTTGTCACACCCCGAGCCAGCGGGCCGGATCGTGTGTCCCGTCGGGCGGAAGGTTTCCGGGGCGCGATATCGGGAGTGATAATCTGATGATCAGATTGTTTACGTAGCATCAATATTGAGAATTACTAAAGCACCAATAGCATTAAAATATGATTACAAAGTTAAATTACAATTGTCAATGTTTGATAATTTAACTGAGTAAACCTATCAAAAGAATCAAATGTTTACTATCTTGTAACTGTACAAGATATCAAAAGTGTTTCATATCAATCAACAAAATGTGTGCTTTCCAAAACTACTAGGTCCTCTAACTGGATTCATGAGCCTTAGCTTAATCCTTTACGTCACTTGAGAAAGCATGTAAGAAAACAAAGTCAACACAACGGTTGGTGAGTTCATATAGTTTAGTATTTGAAAAATAGCTTTGCAAACCCTTTTCGGTAACAACCTTAACCTCATTAACATCACACGTAATATCTGGTTCGGTATGTTTATATATAAGGCATACGAAAGGGTCCAGCCTACAACTCGCCCAGACGTCATCCCACTACATACTAAACCACATATGACATTGTTGTTAATGATAATTAAGCATTTTACCTACCATCCAATCTCGTATCCATCATAGCTTTAAAATTTCTAGTTAAGACTTCGTATAGTTTAGTAATCTAAAATTAGCTTTTGCAACCCTCTCGGTAACAACTTTAACCTCAATAACATCACATGTAATATCTAGATCGGTATGCTTATATATAGGGCATACGAAAGGGTCGAGCCTACAACCCGTCCAGACGTCATCCCACCACATACTAACCCACATATGACATTGTTGTTAATGATAATTAAGTGTTTTACCTACCATCCAATCCCATCATAGCTCTATGTATTCTGATTAAGAGTTTCAACACGCACAAAGTAGCATTTGAACATCAAGTTTCAAGTGTTACCTTTATGGACAGCTGAACACCTTAAGGAATTCAGCATATATCCATAACAGGACTAAATGTGGCTCGCGACAACGGTGTTTTGATAAAGGTTTTCTCGAGATGACACAAAGTCAACTAAAGAAAACCAGAATCATCCTAGTCGCTCATCACAAAAATAGAGTGGAATCAAGAAGAACACTGAAGGACTAGTAGGGCTTGACCAGTGTCAAGACGTGGCAGCCAATCAGTCTGTCTTACAAGATTCTGACAATGAAGAGCACTGATGACTAATAGGGCTTGACCAATGTCAAGACGCGGCGGCCAATCAGTCTGTCTTACGATGTTCGATAGCTTTAGCATACAAGTTCATAGCATTCACATAGCTTAGCATTTACGTATCCTTTACTGATGACTAGTAAGGGTTGACATCGTAGGTCAACACGCGACAGTCAATCAGCCTGTTGTCTTAGCATTTCAAGCATATCAAACATTCAAGTGTTTTAAGCCTTCCAAGCATTTCGAGCATACAAGTCTTTATAGCAGTTCCAAGAATTTCGAGTATACAAGTGTTTATAGCATTTCTAGCATATGAGTCTTTCTGAGTTTAAGTTTTCAAGCTTTCAAAGGTATAGTTTACAAATGTAATTTCAGAGTTTTAGTATCTGTCTTTCTTAGGCATTTAAAAGCTTCAAAAGTTTTAAGAAAATAAGTATAAGTGTATGCAGCATTAGCATTAAGATTAAGAGTATAAAGTATTAGCGTTAAGTATAAGTGTATAAAGCATTAGCATATGGAAATGTGTATAAAGTATTAGCCTTTAGAATAAGTGTATAAAGTATTAGCATTTAGAGTAAGTGTATAAAGCATTAATCTTTAGAATAAGTGTATAAGACATTAGCATTAGAGTAAGTATATAAAGTATTAGCATTATGAATAAGTATAAAAGCATTTCAGAAACATTTAAACATTTATTTAAAATGTGTAAACATGCTTCTGAGTCCCGAAGTAAAACAAAATAGTTTGAAAAAGGTCAAATGAACTCACCTGTGTTGCTAAGTATGAATCACAACAGATAATGCACGCTCGTTGATTGTAGCTTAAGTATCTTCAACACCTGAGTTGTTTTAAGAGGATTCGAATACCATAAGTCTTTATAATAGACACAAACTAGGGTTTTGGGCTTCGGTGTGCAACTAAGTGTCCTATGTTACTAATGTGTTGCTAGAGTTTCATCTAACTATTCTAGATGTATTATCCATTTATAATCCCGAATCCCATGGATAATCACCATTACACCTTAGTGGTGCATGGCTTACGTTGTTCATATTCAAGTTCTTTAATTTAAAGTAGTTTGAATAATTTATTTTAAGTTATATCATTAAGTTAGAAATCGTTAAATTAAATATAAAGAAGTTTATAAATCATTTATCTTTTATTTAAACATAAGTCATTTTGAGAAAATACATGTTACGTTGTTAGACTCGAGTTAACCTCACTTGATTAACTCTAAGTCATTTGTTGGATCTTTGCTTTCTCATGGTTCTTGTATCACCCTTGTGTATAGCTTTGCTTAGAGATTCCAACGAAGCTCTCTAACCTAGTTATACGATTGCATAAAAATCACTAAGTGTTAGGTGTTACACTTTAATTCACACCTACACTTAGCTTGTTTTCTTGGTTCTTAAAGAATTCTCACTTGTTCTCCCTTAGCTTTTTGTTTCATAATGGAAACCATAATACCACTTATGGATTCCATGGATTGGATCAATCACTTCAAGTGATCTTACACTCTTTTTTATTTAAAATTCGTGTTTAAACCTTAGATAATGTGAGTTGGTTTCATATCATGAAACCCTAATAGTTTCCCATGCACGCATGTAGTGTGTGTGTGTGTGTAAGTTTTTAAAGCCTCCCTTATGCCTCTTAGTTTAGTCTCCTTCTTCGGTTAACAACCCCTTAGTCTCGGTTTGGTTTGTCCGAATGGGTTAGGGTCTCAACCGAATGGAGGCTCCTGCAAATAGGGTTTGGACCGACTAAGCTGCTATGGCCGAATGAGTTACATGCTCATGAAGGTAGCCCGACCGAAGGTGTCTTGGCCGAAGGAGTTGAGGCCTAAGGTAGGTTGGCCGAGCGACTGAGTAGCTTGGCCGAAAGGACTTGGCCGTAGGTAGCTTAGGCCGAACCAGAAAGAACTTTGGTCCGAAGGAGGGTGTCCGACCGAAAGGAGAAGCACCAGGCGAAAGAGCCCATTCGGCCAGGCCAGTCGGCCGTGGTTCGGTCGGCCCTAGGTCGTCCCATACGGCCTGTGGCCATTCGGCCGGCCGCAGGTAGGTTCCATTCGGCCATCTGCATCTCAGCCCCATCTTGGTCGCCATTCTCAAGTTCTAAGCCTAAGACAAGGTTTCCCCAAGTCCCTAGATCATCCCTAAGTGATTTCGTGGTGTTTCCCTACGTTTTGAGTGGGTTTCAACCGGCTAGAAAGTGGGTCGAACTAAGGGTTTTAGAAACCCAAAAATCGAAACAAAAATCTCGTTTTTACCTCAAATCAGTGGGTTCAAAGCTTAAATCTTCTGTACTTTCGAGATCTACGTGTTGGTGTGGTCGTTTTGACACCAAAATAGCTCGAGTTGGTTGAGAAATGAAGGAGATAGAGTTTGGGTTTCTAGAGAGAGAGTGTAGAGAGAGAAAGTGACAGTGGTGAGGAGAGAGGGGTGGTTGTTGTGAGGAAGATGAGGCATTTAATGCCTCATTAAAAGCTTTCAACTTACCCGCGTGTTCGGTCTCGTTCGCTTTCGCTAGGTTTCCTGTAAAACATCGGTTTTTCCTTCGTTTTCGTAACGAACGTCCCGATTGTAAAACAAGGATTTATAAATTTATTTTAGGTGGTAATTCCTTGTAAATTAAAGAAATATCTTCCATTTATTTTAAAATTCTGAAAACATTTAATTTACTGTTTAAATCGAACCGTGTAGTCGTCGCGCATATTCGTTCGAATCGTCACCCGTACGAATACGACGATAACTATACTTTTCAATATGGTTTTCTAATTATTGGACTTCATTCAGAGCGTTAAACTTTTAGATATATTCGTACAGATCATCACTTATACGAATAATCCGTCCATTTAGCATTCCTGTAACGACGTCCGTTATTGTTTTGTTCCGTTCAACCTCGCATACGTTTATACATAATAGCATTTTAACAAGCATTCATGTGATAATCTTGCGTTGTCAGATATGTTTCTGACTGTTAAACTGTGTGTTTGAATCATGTTTCGGGAATAATTGCATAATAGTTTCGTGTCAAGCATTTCATGATTATAGCATACAGTTAATACACATAGTTTATATCTGAGTTACTGTGCAAGTTACTGTTCCGGTTACGATTCCGGCACTGGTGTTACAATATTTAATAACATTTATTACATATATACATAAGTAAAAAAGTCAATTACATATTTCTCTCTCTTATTAAAAATATATATAATTAATTTTAAAAATTGGGTAAATATGTAGTAAAAGTAGGGGTGTGCATGGGTCGGTTTTTGCTTAATCTAAACCCAAAACCAAAATTTTGGTTTTTCCGGCTTTTAAAACCGTTTGAGTTCGGTTTTTATCTTTTAAAACCCATTTGGGTTTGGTTTGGGTTTCGGTTTTTTCGGTTTTTCTACTTATGCCTCAAATTATACTTGTAAAAAAACAAACTAAAACATTATATTTGTGCTAAAAATATTTTAAGTACAACATTACTTAATATTTAAAAATATATACAAAAATATTTAAATTTAGTAAAAATCATACGTGTTTTGGGTATCCTAAGCCATAATAATAGTAAAATATACAAGTTTTAATTGACTTTTGATGTCAAGAATTAAGAAATAAAAATAGACGATTTATAAATTGTTGAAATTTTTGAAAGGTAATATATATATATATATATATATATATATATATATATATATATATATATATATATATATATATGATGGTTCCATTGTTAACCCTCTTATAGCGTTAACCCGTTAACCCGGGCATTTTTTGCCCGAATCTTTGGAAAAAAAATTCATGGCCTTTATTATACATAAGTAGGGGGTTTCTTTTTTGTGTTTTTGCTAATTCATCACCGTTTAGAAATTAAAACAAAGTGTAAGTAAGTGTAGGTTGGTTACACTTACTTACATCAGATAGTGTAACTTAAACTTACACTTGATTAAAATTCTAAGCGGTGATGAATTAGCAAAAACACAAAAAAGAAACCCCCTATTTATGTATAATAAAAACCATGAAAAAAAACAAAGATTCGGGCAAAAAATGTCCGGGTTAACGGGTTAACGCTATAAGGAAGGGTTATTATATGATCCCTTCCCAATATATATATATATATATAGGGGAAGGTTCCATTGTTAACCCTCCCTTATAGCGTTAACCGCTTAACCCTAGCGTTTTTTGCCCGAATCTTAATTTTTTTTTTTCATGGTTTTTATTTTGCAAAAATAAGGGGGGTTTCTTTTTTGTGTTTTTGCTAATTCATCACCGTTTAGAAGTTATTGTAAGTGTAAGTTACTTACACTTACTTACAAAACCGTATCTGATGCAGTAAATGTAAGTAAGTGTAAGTAACTTACACTTACAATAACTTCTAAACGGTGATGAATTAGCAAAAACACAAAAAAGAAACCCCCCCTATTTTTACATAATAAAAACCATGGAAAAAAAAATTTTAAGATTCGGGCAAAAAACGCTAGGGTTAAGCGGTTAACGCTATAAGGGAGGGTTAACATTTGAACCTCTCCCTATATATATATATATATATATATATATATATATATATATATATATATAGGGAATAGATAATTTGAAAACCTTTACTTAACGCGAAAACCATGAAAACCACCAATCTAACCATTGATTTTAAGATCTTGTGGTTGAGATTAAACTTGGGTATTTTGATTTATTTTATTGTTTCGTAAAAAATTTGAAAAGTACTAAAAGGGTTTTTATGTCTTTCTACCTTTTGTACTTTAACCCCATATTTTATTACTAAACCCACGAATTCAAAAAGTGAACCGTACACCTCTTGATTTCGTCTTTTCCCCCACCAAATCCCACCGCCCAAACATAGTTACCCCATTTTTTTCGTGGCTTATTCGAACGATTAACATCCCAACGCCCAAATCCGTTTACCTAGATTTTTCTGGTGGAGCTACGTCGGAATCACACGGCGGGGAAGATACAAGGAAGCTACCGAGGATACGAGGGTGAACGGACGACACGGTCAAGGTAAGCGATTTCAAGGGGGGGAGGGTTTCAACGCCCAAAACCGAAAAGGTAATTGGGGCTTTGATCGACGGTTGGTATCCGACCAACAAGATAACCGTCGAACCTGTAACTACCCTATTTATACCGTCTTTTGCATGTCATTTTTTATTCCCACATTACCGTGATAGTTATGTCGTCAAGGAAAAGGAAAAGTGAAAGGATTGCAATCAAATCTCTAAGTAAATTTACAAACACAGAAGAAGATCCCATCGACTTAGACACCACTGATCAAAGTAAACAAGGTAGGAAGAAGAACATGAAGCAAAAAGGTTTGTGTTTTTAAGGAGTCTTATTTTACGAATCTTTTGTCAAAATGTTGATGCAAAGTTGATGCATTTTTGCAGATCGAGGAAGTGACACTGACATGGAAGAGGAGAAAATTCGTGTCAAAATGAGGAAAAAAAAGGATCGTACAAACAAAGGGATAGAAAACGGTAAAAGGATTATTGTTGCTGTTTTTACATAGTTTTTACGCACTTGTTACATTGTTTTGCGAATAGTTGTGGTTTTTGAGATGTGTCATATTGTTATGTTGAAAGGGACATATTCTTTATTTTAATTTGTGTAAATTACTTTGTGTTTATGCTAGGGTTACGTTGTGTTTACACTGTCGTTATTTACATTGTGTTTGTAATTGGCTTACATTATGTGTTCTTGCTTGGGTTTCATTGTGTTCTTATCGCACTAAGAAGTGTATACTTCATGGAAAAATGGTTGTTGTTTTTTAATCACATTTTGTCTTTACAAAGATGTTACATCTTAGAAGCATGGGCTTTAAGAATGTTTTATTTTTTGTTTACACTGGTTTTATTATCGCACTAAGAAGTGGATACAAAATGGAAAAATGGTTATTGTTTTTTTCTAATCACATTTTGTCTTTACAAAGATGTTACATATTAGAAGCATGGGCTTTAAGAATGTTTTATTTTTTGTTTACACTGGTTAGTCTCGTTGTTCAATTTGTTTACACTGATGTTACCTGTTAGAAACATGGTGTTTAAGAATATTTTATTTTTTGTCTTTTCATAAAACACAATGTTTTTTATAGAGGACTTTTTATATGGTCTGTTTTTGTTTTGGTAGCGGTTCTTTACGTTGTTTTTACAAGGTTGTTATTTGCAAAATAAATAAAATGTTGTTTCGAATGACTTTTCGTACGCCGTTCTGTTCTTATAGATGACTCCGATGATTTTGTTGAAAAAGACGTAGATAACGAAGACCGTGGAAGAAAAAGAGGTATAAAAAAATCAAAAGAAAACGTATTTTATGTTAAATATATTTTGTAAATAGTATGTGACGTGTTTGACTGGAAAAAAATAGGTAAGTTAGGACTGTCGAACACTGAAAGTGACGAAGATGAAACACTCATTAATTTGAAAAGAAAGGTTGAGAGACAAGGAAAAAAAGATTATGTTTCGGGCAATAAAAGGGGACATGGTATGCAACATACGCTAATATAGTTTTTATGGCTCCATTACAGTATTTGTACTTTATTGATACGTTTAATTTACTTTTTTTTTGCAAAAAATGGATATGTAGGAAGTAAAGGAACAGAAGGTAAAGAAATTCAGAAGTCTGAAACGAAGATGAAAAATGGTGAGACATTTTGGTACTTCGCTTTTACAAATGGTTCCAATAAATTGTGTCTGTTAAAAGTTTTGGCATGTGGTGTAACCAGATGTAGATTCCATGAAAAAAGGAAAGCCAAAGACAAAAGTTACAACAGACAAAGGTAACAAATATATATGGTATTTTTTTTGCATATGTATGCGCATTATACAGGTGATTTTTACATAGAAATTACTTTGGATAATCACGAATTATACATAGAGTTTACATATTGGTTATTTGACATGCACATCTCATATTACCATACTGAAACGTTGTTCCATTTCTGTTACTTGTGTTGCTTTAACTATTTGTTTGTTAGTGGTCTCTGGTAAAGAAAAAATCACCCACATAATGAAGCATGCTACGAAAAGCACAAAAACGACAACGGACAAAGGTAACAAATATATATGGTATTTTTTTTGCATATGTTTGCGCTTTATACATGTGTTCTTTACATACAAATTACTTTGGATAATCACAAATTATACGTAGAGTTTACATATTGGTTACTTGCATATGTTTGCGCTTTAACTGTGAAACATTTGTTACGTCTTTGTTGGCTGTTTTATTATCAATATATTACGTTGTTACATTTCTGTTTACAAAAAAATGTGATAGTGTTGTCAGGAAAAGAAAAATTGGCTCCAACGGCAAAAGAAAATCCGAAAACGAGCAAAGGTAATAATTAATAAAATAATTGTATAATGTGATACATGTTACTTAATGTTTTTGTAACTTGTCTTCAGGTAAAGAAAAAATGTATGCTAGTGACAGTGAAGATGCTAAAAGCCAAAAAGGTAAAAACAATAAAATACTTAATCCCAAACTGTTGCGTGCTTAATACATTATAAAAACTTAATTGTTACATATTATGTAATTAATTTTTTTTTAAACTTGTTTCAGAGAAAAAAAGGTTATTCCGAAAAAGAACAAAGGTAATATTTAATTAAATAATTGTATCATGTGATACATATTTGTTTACGTCCTTGTAAATTGTCTTCAGGTAAAGAAAAAATGTATGCTAGTGACAGTGAAGATGTTAAAAGCCAAAAAGGTAAACACAATTCAATACTTACCTCAAACCTGTTACGTGATTAATACATTATCAATACGTATTTGTTAAAAAATTTAGACATAAACATTTTTTTAAGTGCTTTCAGGAAAAAAGGTTATGAGGCAAACAAACAAAAAGGTTGATGCTACAGATGCTAGTGGGTCAAAGAGGTGGTTGATTCTGAACATAAGGTCTTCACCAGCTCAGTTATTTCGATGTGTGAAACTGTTGAGGGATAACCAAAAAAGAGGAGTTATGGAAATGGGCTTTGGAAATTTGTTGAAATTTAACATGGATGGTATCCCCTCAAAGATGACACATTTTATGGTTGATAGGTTGAAATGCAAGAGGATGGAGATTATTTGCAGAGGATGATGTTTGAAAATTACCCCACAATTGATTCATAAGTTGTTGGGGCTGCCAATTGGTGGAGTAAAAATACAATCAATTGTCCCAATGGAGGTGTTGGATGAGTCTGTTGATGTGTGGAGGACACAGTATGACGGGAGACTTCTGGCAACTAGACAAATTGTGGAGAAAATAGAAAGCTCCGAGAAGGAAAACACATTTGACTTTAAGATGGATTTCATAGTGTTGTTCATGGCTGTTCTTGTGGAGTGTCATAAAAATGGAAGGGTTAAAGAAGGTATTCTTAGGTATATCACATCACAGACAGATTTTTCCAAAATAGATTGGTGTGATTACATATTCGAATGCCTAAGAAGTTACAAGATAGGGTGGGCAAGGGATGACAATAGTTCCCCTTCAATGGTCCACTGACAATACTGACGGTCTGTATCTTTTTTAAAAAAACTTCTTTGCAACAAACTCATGTACTAATAATTTAAATAACAAACATTTACTTGCAGTTAATCTATGTTGAAGGGTTTGAATGTAAGGGCATCTCAGTTGACAAAAGAATCCACCCAATTGAATTCTGGAACAAAAATCGACTAAAAATCAGGGAGGACTGGGAGATGAAACATGGAGGGTTTGGGAGAGGAAAGCTAAACCCAAATTTCGTAGACGAAGGTTCATCAGGTAACCGGGTGGAGCCATACGAGAAAACAGCGGAGGCAAGTAAAAATGTTGGACAAATTACTGAAAAGATTATTTTGTTACTACTATTTTAAATACTCATGTACACGCATTGTAACTTCAGGAGTTGTTGGCGGGTGTGAAAAAATGTTTAGATGATTGGGGAAATATGAAAAGCGTGCTAGAAAAAGATTTAACAGATCTGATAGCAAGAGATAGGAACAACGAGGACATACAAACTGTTAGGGCTTGCTATGAGAGCCTGTTGGAGAAAAAACCTAACTGGGTTAGGGAATTAGATGACGGTGAAGATGATGAAGGTATTCATAATAAAGCTAAACTTACGGTGTTGTTACTATGTTAGTACGTTATTGTAACTTTTGTTTACATTGCTAAACACATAGATGGGGCTGAAAAAATAGAGTTGCTTAATGCGTTTGACAGAGACACAGTGGTTGACCTAAATATAACACTTCCAGGTATGTTATTTTCTTTTCTTCATTAAATTTTTATTTTTAAAAAATAGTTTCACTTAATCTAACCAAAAAAACATAAAGTGTTAGATGTTAGAATTGAAGATAATCAATTTGATGGAGCAAGTTGGAGACTGGGTGTCTCGGACCTGACAGGGCTTCTACGGGAAAAACGCTAAAGCAGGTTACTAACTATGTTACGTTCATGTTACGTATTTGTGAAAAAAAAAATGTAAAACTAACGATCCGTCTTTGATGCTAGATTACACCGGTGCTGTTAGCCATTTAGATAATCCTGTGTTTCTGAGTGAAAGTGATAATGAAATCCTAAAAAACGGTTAGTAATTAAATTACGTTAATGTTACATATTTAGTACAGTTTTTTTACGTCTCTGCAATGTAATTCAATTGTATATAGACGGGCCGAGCTGGAGTCTTGGAATCTCACAGACATTTGTATCGTCACCCGTCACAGTTGATCACGAATAAAGGGGTATGGTGTAAAAATGTTTATGTATCGTTTCTGTGTCGCGTTATTTACTCATAATAAGAAAAAAAATTATAAAAAAAAGGTATAGTAGGTGGTGTCAGTGAAGACATGCACGTAAGCGATCCAACTTGAAACATGGGAGTTTCAAAACTTGAAGCATTGGCGGAAACAACAACAAAAGGTAATTAAAATTTTTAATATGTGTTTCTCACGTATATTCTGTGTAACTCTAACATTATTCAATTGTTTTTTTTTTACTTAAAAAAAATAATAGGTGGTCCGGTTGATCCTACAAAAAAATCAACCCACCGTGATAGTACCATGGAAACAGAACAAAGTGTGAATCAGTTCTGCCTTTCGCTGTTGAATGAAGCACCATTGCAGGATGTGCCTGGGAAAATTAATATTAAAGAAACAAACGATCATGACACACAAAATGAAGAAAATCGAGATGCCGAGCTGCAGGGGACGGTCCACCTGAAACTAAATGAGCAAACACATAGAGAGTTTGAACATCAAGGTATTTGCTAAAAAATGAATACATTTCTTTATAAAAAACAATATGTCAACTAGTCTATTGTTGCATACTTTTTACTATCTTGTTACGTTTTGTTTACTGAACACACACAGCTGCACCGGATTTGACGGAGCAGACTGTAAACCAATTTTGCCTGTTGTTGTTGAATGACCCTCCAGATAACGACTTGACAGACAATTTTGATGGTATTAGATGTTCATAACATTAATAAAATAAGGTAGGGAGTTAAAAATAGCATTATCGCTTTTGATGCTTACTTTTCTGTATAGTTGTTCAAAACAAAGTGGACGCGACAAACATAAAGAATGTTGAGGAGGTAGTAAAAGATGTTGAAGGGAACAGAGAAGAAGCGGGTGTTAACTTAAACGACCAACAGTCATGTACGTGCCAAAAAAATTATTCTCCAATAACTATGTTACATGTGTTTTACTAGTTATATACTAACTTGATACATATAATCCTAATTAGTGGCGTTGCTGAATTCTGGTGGTGATGGAGTTGATTTGCATGGACCCAACTGGAGTTTGGGGGTATCTTAGCATTTTATTTCACAACAGGGTTAGACTAACAATAGCTTGTTTATTATTATACCTTGTAGATAACCAAAAAAAGTACTAAATTGGAACTTTCATTCTTGTATTTAGAAACTGATGTAGGCTCAGCAACACAAAAAATCAACGATAGTGAAATGGAGCTTGATCAAACAACAATTGACTATTGCCTTCAAGAATTGAATGAGAACGCTACAAATGAAGTTGATCAACAGGGTGATGATAACATGCCCTTCGGAAAAAAAGAAAATTTAGATAACATGAACACGGATGTTGTGGGTGGCGTGTCCAAAGCTGAAGATCCACATACTGTTGGTGAAGCAAAATGGCGTGAGGTGGTTGATAAATTTGAGGCAAACAGGAAAAAACCAATTAGAGACAAAGGTATTGCCAAGGTCAACAAATCTCCATATGTGTTAAGAGGTGTGGATCTCAACAAGGACCTCACAAAAGAAGATGAAAGTATCCTAAGCTATGTATTGTACGAGGATTCTTCAAGCAAAGGGTTGTTCACCGATGGCCAAAAAAATGAGTAATCATCTATCAGCATGGTTTAAAAATAGTAAAACCTTGTCTTGTTGAAAAATCAATGAATTGTACTAATTCATATTTTATATCATACAGCAAAGGAAAGCAGAAAGAAACGTTGAAAGATGCAAATGATCACAGGTCAGTCTAGTGTGTATTTAATGGGTAATGATTGTGTAACAAAGACGTTATACCATGCGTGGTATTGTTGGATCCCAAGTCTTTTACAAAAATTAGTATGTTAAAACCTTATGTATGCACAATGGTTGTGTTGCGTTTTATTATTGTAATGGTTGCTTTAGTTGATGGTTTTTTATGGATTTTTCAATTTTAAAACTTATGTATTATGAGACGGTTTTATGCAAAACTCTAGCATCAATAACTCTGTTATGGTGTAAATGTAACGTAACTTATATGTAAAATATATGTTAATTTAATGTATAGCTTATGTAACAGTTGTTCTGATTTTTCAGGCAAGTTGTGTTGGGCGCCTTCTTTTGCGCATCTTTTTATTTAAACCATACGTCTTACAATAGCTTCTTCTTTTTATTTAACCCATAATGATACGGTATCATTTTCGTAAATTATGTGTTAATAACAGGCGAAACTTATAAATTAATTGTTTTATGTTTTTCAGGGAGGATCTTCCTATTGAAACAATATGTATTATGAGAGAATAATATTTGTTTGATCTCACAAACAAATATGTGTAGTACTTATACTGTAACATATACGTAAAATTTATGTTATTAACAGGTACAACTTATGAATCGGTTGTTACACGTGTGCAGGAAGGTTGTTTTTGAGAGTGAAAGCGAATTGACGTTGGAGAAATGTCATTTTTTTTACTTTAAGACAGAGTGCAGTGGTAAACAATCAAGTTATTGATGCATGGGTTGAAGTCTTAAATTTTGAAGAAAAATACAGATCTCCCAATTCTCCGTACAGATTGTTTTGCGGGAGTAATGTGATCGTAAGTTTACCTTTTTCTTTATGTTCAGCTTTTATGTGTCGTTGAAAGATAAATAACATATTTGTTGAAAAAAAAATAAACAGATTGACTGGATGCTCAACCAAGATGATGTTGATCTCAATCAAAGAGTTGATAAGTTCGCTACAAACATGAATGGGGTGATAGCTGGAGTGATAAAGGAGTTTCCTTTTGCTAAGGACAAAGCAGATATCAACTGTTTCGGATAAAAATTAACAAGTGTAACTTTTAGCAAAACCGAATTAGTTTTGTGGGGTATTGTGTTTAACAATCTAGAAAACAGTTATAATCGAAATTCACTAAAAATATCCCTGAGGATCCCTAGGGATATTTCAGGATATAAAATGAAATAAATAGCTTGCACACGAGATTTATACGAGGAAAAGCCCTTAATCCCTTAGGATTGCCGGCATAAAAACCTCGGGAGGTGACAATCGTCACTCTGCCTTGTTCTTATTAATACAGAATATGTAAAATTACAATACAAAAGCGCGATTGATCGACCACTAAGTGTTTATAAACTGTGAATGCTGCGAATAAGAAGTAATCAGAAGTAAACTGAGTGAATTGTGTGTTTTCCTAGATCGACATCGCCTCATTATATAGTAAAAATCAATACAATGGTAGTCAAAGCTTGTTCCTCATAATTCGGTCCAGTCTCCAATCATGTGTCGAGCACTTCTAGTGAACGTTAGCATGTAGTCCACGTTTTTCTTCTCATTCCGGATAAATAGGCATAGTTGTTACACATAATCTGTTGACTCAATTCAAATATTAGTAGCACATGTTGAATAACAAAATAACAACAATAATATATATTATCATTATTTATTATTCAAGTCATCAGATCACATAAATTTATATACGCAAATATTCCTAATTATCCTGGAATATTCCGTATTCCGAAATATTCTGAATTATGAGGTAACTTTTTTCAGGTATAACAATTGCCCCCAAATTCTTATTACCGCTTCAATTGGTGGTAAGAATTTGAAAATAACCGTTTGTTTTGGCTCTAGATTCAAAATTCAAATTTTAAATGTGATGTGACTATTGTCAGGCGGTTATTAATATAGCGGTTTCCCACATATTCCAGTCGTTTGTGCAGGATATAATGATCACATTTCTTCCATTTGATGCCATCATCATCAATCGGATCTTGCTGTAAGTTTCTTTCACTTTCTTCTTCAAATTTTAATTTCTTCTTTCTGAAAATGTCTAATTCATCTTCTTCTTCCGATTCCCATTTCGACGACTTTACTGATCAGAATATTTTAACTTTAAATCGTCAAAACAGAAATGTTTTTAACGATGACCGTATCGAATTAATGTGTCTTTCAAAAACCTTCCACGATGAAACCATTTTTCACCCTTTTTCTGAAAACCTCAAGGCTGACCACGTTTCACCTACTTGGGTATGTTTTCCGGAGTATCCCTTTACCTTGGGTCTAAAGTTTCCTTTCTCCGATCTCATCCTTAATTTTTTTCTTGACTACCAAGCTCTGTTTCCCGCAACTCATGCCTATGGGGTGGCGCCTTCTTCATACTCTTGACCAACTAAACCATCACTTTGGTTTAGACATTGGTATCCCTGAAATCTCTTTGATGTATCAACTTAGAACCCACGGGTCATCTCGTTTTGTTCTTCAAAGGAGAAGTGGGGCTCCTATCTTAGTTCCTGGAATTACGTTTAATGAAGATGAGTGGAGAAATAGGTTCTTTTTCGTGAAAAGAAGTTATATCCCTCATGGGGAAATCCTTCCTTTCAAATGGGTAGAAAAGGGTAGGATTCTTAGGGTTTTATTTCTTAATCAAGACTTGTGTTTGTTTAATTTTTGCTTATTATTCTTTTATTTTTTGTAGCTCCCAAATTTGAATCACTTGTTGCGGAAGAAGAAGATAGTAGAAACAGAATTCGTTCCTTGTTGAAAATTGACGAACAAAAACAAGAGAAAGAAAAAAGTATCTTATTTTTTATAGATATTCACGATATGTCTAACCTCGAAACAGTCACTCCAATGGCCTCGGGTATATTTAAAAATATTTTGATATTCCTAAATATTCTTAGTTATTTCTAACTATTCTGATTTATTTCGCAGAATCAACTTTCAATCTCGAAGACCTTGACACCTTCTTTGCTGTGAAGAAGGAGAAAACCAGTCCTGCTGTCCCCAAGCCACGTGTTATGACTACCCGTTCTTCAAAGAGTACCAAAAAACGCAAAGGGGTGGATACTGTGGATCTCGAGGAGCCGTCTGACCTGTCTATCCCTGATCTTCTGAAAAAGGCATACGGATTATTCTTTTTGTTAACATTATATTCCTACATATTCTGAATGATCCCTATTTTGTAGGTCTCTGCCAAATACGCCTCAGAAAAAGAACAAATCGAGAAGCAGATTGAGGACCTGGAAGATCAGAGGAAGATCTTCACAGCCAAAGCCGGTCACTACGAGAAGGAATTAGCCAAGGTCAAGAAGCAGATGAAAGACATGGAAGCCACTCACAAACTCCAGTTCAAAGAACATATTGATGGAGCCATGAAGTCTGCCGCCATTGCCGTGTTAAGGGCTAAAATTCAATTGGTGAATCAGGCCAAGGCTGAAGGTGTGGATTCTTTGGCCAAGAACATGAAGGAATGGGGCAAGATATTGGCGACCCTGGCTGGTGATAAGGCTGAAGCTTCTGTGGATGCGAACAAGGCTGGCGAGGTGGGTGAGACCAGTAAGATAGGTGATGTGGAGGTGACAGGTGTGGAGGCTGGTGTTGTGGAGCAAGAGGTGACGATGGGCGATGAGGACAATGATGCGAAGGTCTGAGCCCATCTTTTTTAGTAATTGTTGTTCTTGTTTTCTGATGATGTAATCCTGTTTAAACAATAGTGTTTAGGAAAGACCCCTAGAATTGGGGCAGACAATATAAGAAATCAAAGTGGAGGGACCATGAGTTTCATGGCGAAGCTTTAATTTTCTTTTTAACTTTTGTTTTAACATATCAAGTGGAGGGACCATGAGTTTCATGGCGAAGCTTGATGTGTTAAACTGTTAACTGCTTTTGGGTTATGGATATAACAGTTATGTTGGGTTATATTTCAGCGTTTCCCAGTTTGTTTTCAGATATCCTTAAATACTTTGAAGTATTCTGAATTTAATAAATACTAACGTTCTATGCAATTCAAGTTATATGTAACTCTTTATTCGTCAAATATTTATGTTAAGAATAGTTCTTTATAAGTTTTATTAGGTATACTTAGGAATAATTAAGAATAATTTGGTATAGTATTAAACTCAATCTGAATATCAAATATTATATCCAGTTTTGAAAATGTCATTTATTTCAAGGTTTTTTATTCATAAGTATAGTTATGATTTTTAAGATACGTTCGAATATTCATAAGTATCTTGTAATTTATTTAAGAAAATGTTCATAAAGATTAGATTTCGACTATGTATTAATCGTAATTATTCATATACTCTTAAAAATGTTCAAATATTTTCACTACTTCTATTGAAGAGTTTTAGAGTATATTTCAATAGGACTAATATCTATTGGATATATTTAGGAATAAATAAGGATATTTTAAGCTATACTTAGCCTAATTTGACTAGTGTCTTAATTGTGTGTATGTTTGAAAATAATTTAAATATATGTTTAAAAATTGTTAATTTAACATGCCCCGTATAAAGATAAATATAGTGCATACTATCAGTCATGAAAACATATTTCCAAATAGAAATAATCAGAAATGAAAAGCATCATGGTAAATTAAAAGAGTTAAGAAACAAGTACCAATTTCTGGAGATAGTAGATTTAATGTGAAATCTTCTTTGTCCCTGTTATAATATCAAAAAGATTCCATACCTGAATATCCCCAAATATTTCGTGGTATTCCCAAGTATCCTTGAAATTCAATCCTGCACAAATAGAAAAACAAGAAAACTTGGGACAAGCCCAAGATACTGGCGACAAGGCCGATTAAAACTGGCGACTAAGGCCGGAATACTGGCGACTAAGGCCGGAATACTGGCGACAAGGCCGGAATACTGGCGACAAGGCCGAGATACTGGTCGCTATTGATCTTTACTACTCCCCACGGTGTCGGCAGCTTGACACATTGATGGTAGGTCGAAGGGACTGCTTTCATGTCATGTATCCAAGGTCTACCTAGTATAATATTGTAATAGGAAAGGGAATCTATAATACAGAAACGTTGCATAGAGTTTACCCCCTCAATGTATACCGGTAGTTTGATTTCTCCAACAGTGGCTTTAGCTTCGCCACTGAATCCGACTAGGATCAGAGATTTAGTTGTTATCTCTGATTCAGGAATGTTCATCCTCTTTAGTGTTTCTAACTGGATGATGTTGACTGAGCTTCCTCCATCTATTAGTATCATGCGTACATAGTGGTTAGCAACATATAATGTAATGACTAACCCATCATGGTGAGGATCCAGGATATTCTCGCGGTCTTGCTCTTCGAAAGATACCACTGTTTCAGTGGTGAGCGTTGATGTCTTTGTGGGTCTCTCTCCGTTCTCCATTTTGGCTTCTTTAGCATGTCTTCTAGCTGCAGAATAAGAGGTACCACAAATATCAGAACCACCAGAAATAAAGTTGATTACCTTTGCATCTTTAGGTGGAGATGTTGCTCTTTTTGGGAATCCGTTGGGATCCTGTCTTCTTTCTTTCTTCTTTCCCAGTAGTTCTTTAAGATGACCTTTGCTTAGTAGGTAGCTTATTTCCTTCCTTAATGCAATGCAGTCCTCCGTTATGTGGCCGAAGTCCTCATGAAAGGCGCACCACTTGGATTTGTCCCTTGTCGCAAACTTCTTTTCCTTTGGTGGCCACCTGGCTTTTTCACCTAAGTCCTGCATGGCACACATTAATTCAGGGATATCAACAGAAAAACAATACTCTGATATTTTGGGATATTCTTCGTCATCCTCATCTTCTTCCACAGAGTTGATCTTGTGGTTATCAGTCTTGTAGTATGGCTTGGATTTGAACGACTTGTTGGTAGGTGAATCCAACTTTCTTTTTCCTTGATCATTGGGAGGCGTCGTAGTGATCCTCTTTTGGATTTCTTTGTCATCTTCTAGCCTGATGAATCTCAATGCGCGGTTTCTAACCTCGTCCATGTTCCTGCAAGGATTCATTACCAAGTCATCATAGAAAGGTGAGTTTCTTTGTAACCCCATTTTAAACGCTTGCACTGCCGTGGTGATATCCAGATTAGGGATATCCAGGGATTCTCTGCCAAACTTGTTGACATAGCTTCTAAGGGATTCGTCGGGTCCCTGGGTTATCCTGTAAAGATCACTGGTCAGCCTCTCAAATGTCCTGCTACAAGAGAACTGATTGTTAAACAGATTAATTAGGTGAGCAAATGAAGTAATAGAATAGGGAGGAACGTTAAGCAGCCATTTTAGGGCTGCCCCTGTTAATGTTGAACCAAATCCTTTGCATAAGCATGCTTCCTTCAGATGTGGGGGTATAGGGTTAGTCTCCATTCTTTCCCTATATTGCGCCACATGTTCTTCAGGGTCGGTGGTTCCATCATACAACTTCATTGTTGGAGTTTGGAATCTTTTTGGGATTTCTGCATCACATATTGGTGGAGCGAATCTAGAGATCCTGTGGGTTGTGGCAGGAACCTCAGGAATAGGCTTGACCACTCCGGGAACACTAGAGATCATATCTCTAAGTATCTGGATTTCCTTAGCCACTTGTGGAGTTAGACCAGATTCCTGCATAGTACCAAAGTTAGTAGTATCAATGGGAGAATAGTTAAAAGTATTGCTGGTAATGGGAGTTAGATGAGAAGTTCCCAGGATATTTGTATTATCCTGAGATATCCTTAACCCTTGGGATCCCGAGGGATCTCCGAGACTAGTCTGCATGGGAATAAAGTCTCCTGAATGATTCCCAGACATCCCTGATGTCCCGAAATCCAGGATTCTTGGAACCAATGGAGTGGAAGTCTCTTTCTGCTTATTCTTTTCAGCCCTCAAAGTTTCCATTTCTCTAAGAAGCCGTTGATTCATTTTCTGTTGATCCATCATTTGTTGCTGAACCTGTTGAAACATACTCAAAATATCATTGTTAGAAACAAGTATAGGAGCAGAAGTGGTAATTCTTGTCGATGGAACACTTTCGGCTATAAATGTTGTCTTCTTCCCGGAATTATCGGGCTTCTTGGAAAAAACAGGAATCTGCGAGGACACATTAGTAGTAGTAGCAGAGACAATAGGTAATGAAGAAGTTGATCTCGGTTGTGAAGCCATTTTTCACTGTATTTTTTGAAAAAACGCCTTTAAACAAGGTTTTAATTATGAAAAACACAAGTTTGCCCCACGGTGGGCGCCAAATTGTTTCGGGTAAAAATTAACAAGTGTAACTTTTAGCAAAACCGAATTAGTTTTGTGGGGTATTGTGTTTAACAATCTAGAAAACAGTTATAATCGAAATTCACTAAAAATATCCCTGAGGATCCCTAGGGATATTTCAGGATATAAAATGAAATAAATAGCTTGCACACGAGATTTATACGAGGAAAAGCCCTTAATCCCTTAGGATTGCCGGCATAAAAACCTCGGGAGGTGACAATCGTCACTCTGCCTTGTTCTTATTAATACAAAATATGTAAAATTACAATACAAAAGCGCGATTGATCGACCACTAAGTGTTTATAAACTGTGAATGCTGCGAATAAGAAGTAATCAGAAGTAAACTGAGTGAATTGTGTGTTTTCCTAGATCGACATCGCCTCATTATATAGTAAAAATCAATACAATGGTAGTCAAAGCTTGTTCCTCATAATTCGGTCCAGTCTCCAATCATGTGTCGAGCACTTCTAGTGAACGTTAGCATGTAGTCCACGTTTTTCTTCTCATTCCGGATAAATAGGCATAGTTGTTACACATAATCTGTTGACTCAATTCAAATATTAGTAGCACATGTTGAATAACAAAATAACAACAATAATATATATTATCATTATTTATTATTCAAGTCATCAGATCACATAAATTTATATACGCAAATATTCCTAATTATCCTGGAATATTCCGTATTCCGAAATATTCTGAATTATGAGGTAACTTTTTTCAGGTATAACATCAACAATGTTAAAATGTTTGATATGGTCCTCTTTCCTATACTTGAATTCAACCATTACTACCTATTAGTCTTCGAGTTAAAGAATTGTGCGATCTGAGTAATTGATAACTTTCATGAATCAATACCACTAGTGGGAGTTAAAGATAGTGCTGACTACTACCTAAAAGATTCCCCCTACAAAGTGGTAAGCATTTTAATAATATTTAATTGTTTTAATGACATGATTTAACATGACAATAACTGAATGCTCGCAGAAGGAGATGTTTGTCGGCTATCTGGAGAGGATTAAACATGCAAAAACGGATGAAATACATGCAACCAAGATTCAAAAGGTGCAAATCCCATGGGCTACCAAGACTAACGCAGTTGATTGTGGAGTTTTTCTGATGCGACACATGGAAAAATTTATGGGAATCCATGAACAATTCAACTGTGGCTTCTCAACAAATTGCAAGAAAAAAAAGTGCCAGCTGAACACGTTGAGGAAAAAATACTTTGTGCATGTGATAAAGTCAGAAGTTAATTCTCTTAAAAATGTTGTTGTAGATGCTGCAAGAAATGTGTAACTGACGTGCAACTTCGTAGTTGATAGTTGTAGTTTTTGTGTCAAAAAACCCTATGAATTGGACGTGGTAGAAATTATGGATGAATTATGCTTTTTATTTAAGTAATTTTTAAAATTGCTTTATTTTAAATAGAAAAGTACAAAACATGGGGGAATGGGGTGTGATGATGACTAAAAAAAAGTACAAGATTTAAAATGTATAAAAATCAAAAAAGAAGATAGTTGTCAATCAAAAATTAATGAATGTACTACAAAAAGTACATTATGTATGGTCAAGAAGATTTTATACAAGATATAGTAGATACCTACAAAAAAGGACAATATTTGAAAATTAATTTATGCATCTCAGTAAGAGAAAATTAATTTATGCAAAAATATGATTGTAAAAAAGAAACCAAATACATGTGAAGGAGATGGAAACAGATCTGCATACATGTACAGGAGATGATATGTCATCGGTACGTGTCTATACATACAACGTTGTATATACATATATAAAACTTGCTTGAAGGTTACAACATTTAAACGTTGTATATACATATATAAAACTTGCTTGATATGTCATCGGTACGTTGTCTATACATACAAAGCACTTTTAAATATAAATGAATGATAAAAAAGAATACAAAAAATGGGATTTAACATCTCATTAACAGAAAATTGATTTATGCAAAAATATGATTGAAAAAAATAATCCAAATACATGTAAAGGAGATGGAAACAGAGCTGCATACAAAAGCTTTCTTAAGAAATGGAGAAGATGATATCACAACGTATTGAAATGTGAACCATAGTTCTAGTTTAATATGGTGATCTGTGAGATCACAACAAATCCGCATACAAAGCTATCTGGGAAACAAAACAATACTATCTTATTTATAGCCAAGGGATTGGCCATTTAATAAGGTAGTTGGTGAGCTCAAAACAAATTGAATGCGGACCATTGGCTGCTTTTAGGCTGTTACGTTTAAGTTACTAGATTACTACAACATTTAAACGTTGTGTATACATATATAAAACTTTCTTGATACGTCATCGGTTCGTTGTCTATACATATAAAACACTTTTACATATAAAATTCCCAACACTAACACATTGATATACGCAGACCCAAAAACACAACATTTGCTTCCAGTTTTTTTTGTACGGTACATCCTTTAAAACATATAACTAGAGTGTTTTAAAGGTAGCAAAAATATGGGGGAGACACCAATTTCAAAATAATACAAAAAACCAGCATACATAAACAAAAACCCCCAAACCAAAACTAATTTTACTACTACTCTTCGGTTACGTCAACGGCTTCCGTACGCTTCTTTTTGCAATTACGGGAGTCGTGCCCCGTTACATACTTTTGGCAAGTGTGACAAAGCCTTGGTGTCCGAAGAGACTTTTCACCGGCCTTTTCACCGGGCCCAATCAAACGACGTGACTTGCCGCAGCCTTTGTTACGAATCCCCTGAGGGTTCGAACATTGCAAATCAACATCCAAGCTACCACCAACCAAGTTTTGAATATCTTCAACATTAGAAATTTTGGAGATAGAATCAACTGGATCCGAACTTTTATTGCTGCTAAGTTCTCTAACTTTATTGGCCAAAACAGCAAAACCATCATAATCATTTCGAAGACTATCGACACAATTAGATATTAAGCCAAAAATCTCGTTCCTCAGCAACGACTCAGGAGAATTGTCTACACCATAACGATACTGAATTTCAAAAATTCTTTTCGGTAACACATCTTTCATCCCGCGCTTCGAGATATATTCATCCGGGATCCGAACTACTCTATTGACCCTAAAAACACAAAAAATGTGTCTACAAAGGTAACCAATACGAGTAAAGTTGCGACAGGAACAATTGAAATTCCCAATACAAGGACCAGTAACAACCTGAAAAATAAGGAGTAAAAATTATGTTAAGTAAACGTAATAAAACATATACAAATGTGTAATCCTAATACTGCTATACATACGAATGTAATTACATGGTATCCATAATGTAATACTAACGTAACATGTAATATTAACATAACATATATGTAATATCAACGTAACATAAACAAATGTGTAATCCTAATACTGTTATACCTACGAATGTAATTAAATGGTATCCATAATGTAATACTAACGTAACATATAACTTTCATGTAATATTAACATAACATATATGTAATATCAACGTAACATAAACGCATAAACCATGTAACATAAATGTAATGTAATGATTTTTTCAATAATACCTGGAAAACATTTGTGACACTGTTTTCTTTGTTGAGATGAGTTACAAAATACACAAGTTTATCTTGTACCTGCTCGGTGTGAGAGACATAGCAGAACAACTTCCCCTTAACAATCTCTTTCTAAATTTCCAAAAAAATAGAATGAGTATATATTTCAAAAGCATGCTTCTCTATTTCTAAACCAGATAAAGAGTGATATGGTCGAGATGTGGTTTTATACTCTGCCAAACGTTGCCTGTAACGTTGACTTTCAATAGAAGTGTCATAGCACAAGATAAATTGAACTAAAGTATTTGCTCCACTAGAATTAACTTTGAACGAAGCATTGGAACTCTCGCACCTGGATGTCGTCTTCATTAGGTAACACATTGGAATTTCTCTGAAATAAGCAAGAACCCATTGATCACGAATCGCATACATGTCACTCAACCAATTGTGTCCGTCTAATTGGAACCTTGTAATCAGGTCGGCCCAACGTGTTTCAAATGTATCAGGGGATATGAACAAGTTCCACACCAAACGATGTATAGAAGACCGGAAATCAGTGTTGTTAAGCAAATCGCTGGAAACCTACTTAGCAGAAAAAAATATATAACAAACATAATTAATATAAACTTATAATATATATTATTATGTCACCTTGAGTGGAAGCTTCTTCATGACGTGCCACATGCATAAACAATGACGTGAGCCGGGAATGACTTGGGAAATAGCTTGTTTCATTGAAGGGTCTTGGTCAGTAAGAACCAAAATGGGTTGTTTGCCATGTGCTTTCATAAAAGCATTTAGCAGCCACTTATATGAATCTATGGTTTCGCTGTATAGTAGACCCGCTCCGAAGGTTACACAATTCTTGTGATGATCAACACCAGTAAAAGGTACAAAAATCATGTTATACCTACATATGTAAAATACAGTAAATAACATGTAAACTACAGTTAATTCAGTGTGTAGATTCTGACAACAAAATGACCGGTGTAAATAACATGTAAACTACAATTAATTAATGTGTATTACAAACGTAATATATAAGTCTATAGATTCTGTGACAAAAAATGACTTGTTAGCGTAGTAATTGGCCAAAAATGTAAACTACAGTTAATTAAGTGTATTACATAAGTAATATATATGTATGTAGATTCTAACAAAAAATGACATGTGTAAAACACATGTAAAACTATAGTAAATAACATATATTACAACTGTAATATATATGTATATAGATTTTGTGACAAAAAAGATTACTTGTTGGTGTAGTAAGTGGCATCAAATGCAAGCACATCACCAAAAACTTCGTAGTTCTTCTTAGATATCTCGTCAGCCCAGAACACATGCCTGAGCTCCCCTTTTACAACAGAAAAATCGAAGAAAAAATCTGGGAGGTTTTTGACACGATCACGCAACCGATCAAGAAGCAGCTGTGAGTCCTGGTTACCTATAAATAGACGGATTGCCTAGCTAAAATTCTTAAAATCAGTAGGGCTTCCATTCACATTATGATAACCTCCCTTCATTGACACTTGAAGCATGTGAGCTATAGTAGGACCAATATTATTCAATGTCATGTGATGTATAAACTGTTTGGTGGAGAAAGATAACTTGCGACCTACTTTGGTAAAATCCCGGTTATATGTCTCAACCAAAGGGTGGTTGTGATACTCTACAAACTTGTATATAACAAAAGTGGAGGTGGCTTCCGTAACTTGGACAGATATATGAGCTTTACAATCCGTAACTTGAAAAGACCTGTTCCTAACAGACATAAAAGATTCATCTAACGTGTCGAATTTCCGCTTGGACTGGGCCTACCAGCTTTGTTACATCTTAGATATTTGTGTGTGACCTCATCGCTTTTGTTTTTCTTCGTTTGCCCAACACGAACTGAAAAACCCGAACATTCTGCATAATTCTTGTACATTCTAAGAACTTCACTCCAAGACCCATATGAGGCACCTACAGTTGGTTTTAAATCGCATCCTTTATTTGGACACCAAACCTTTGTACCGTTAGGAGTAAGAAACGTGTAACACCCTTCAAAATCTTCGACTTTTGTAGCATATTAAAAAAAAGAAGTAAATTGCATTATTGAAGTAAACATAACGTAACAGGGACGTATAATAGAACGTAAAATCCATGTAAAACAATATTACCATTTGCTTTTGTGCTTTGCTGAACATCTCCGGAGGTTGTTACTTCTGGTCCACCTGGGAGACCGAATGGAGCATCAATATCTAAAAACAATTGAAAATAAAACAAAAAAAATTAAATTGATGTTCTAACAAGAAAAAAATAAAACACATGTAAAATATAGCCCGAGGATCTACCACCATTAGACGGAATTTCATAACAATATTCACGTAACAACGGTAAAATTGGAACATAACCATGCTCATCATCAACAGAAACGATTGGATCGTCGTTGATAGGATGTACCGAGAAAAACATAATTTTGGAACAAAAAACATCATCTTCGTCAAAATGAAAAAAAAAATAAATACAAAAAAAGACTCTATATAAATCAAAAAATATTATCACCTTCAATCTCTGATGCAACAAACGATTCTTCATTGTAGCTTTCGATTAAAAAATCAAACGTGTTAAGGTCAAATGTAGATTCCATACAAAACCAACTTCAAAAGAGAGAGAGAAGCTTATGCAAAGGAGGTGAGAGGTTTGAGAATTCAAAAATGAAAAAACAAAGTGAGAGGATGGCCTTGGTGTGTGAGGGTATTAATACTTTGACAAAATGTAATATTGTCAAATGAAAAGTACACTTAGATGTGACTCACACTTAAAAAAAATTCCTTTTTATTAATTATAGACAAGATGATGGTACACAAAACATGACAAAAAAGTACAAAAAGGTTGTCATTTGTTCTAGAAAAAAAAGACAAAAAGACAAAAGTATTTCAAATCTGTTACATATTAAATTAAAAATAAACCTATTCCTTCAGACCACATGTAATCTTAACGTAACAAAGCACGTGCACTGTTACGTAAGTGATGTCCAAAAAATAACAACGTAAAAATAGTGTAACTTCATGGCGTTAACAGATGTCCAGATGCGGAAAATTTCAAAACAGCAAGATGTTAAGTTACTAACATATTTAAAACAAACGTAACAATGGGTATCCGTGGGTGACACTGTACAAATGTGTATAAAAACAAATATGTAAAAAAAATTACATTTTAATTAAAATAAAATTACATATTAAATCTGTTACACATTACATAAAAAAAAATTCAGACGCATGTAATCTTTACGTAACAAAACATGTACACTCTACTGTATGTGAAACACAAAAAAAATCAACAACGTAACAACAATGTAACCTTTGTGCGTTAACTACTTGGCAGCTGGAATCAAAAATTCATAAAATTGAAAAGTATGGGTTAAAAATAATAAAAAATGAACAAAAGTACATGAGGGTAAAAAGACTATATTGCCCAAACGAATTAAATAAGAATATTGTGATGTGGACAAATCTGGGCCACATAAATCGGTTTTCATGGTTTTCAGGCTAAGGGGGGTTTCTAAATTATGTATTCCCTGTATATATATATATATATACACTACTATATAATACATATAGGAAGGACACAATGGTCTTTTACTAAAAACTCTTAAAATTAAGAGTTTTACAACTCTTATAACATAAAGTACAACAAATAAAGTTTTAAGAACCATAAACTAAATGGTTTTCTTTTATTTTTTAGTTTGTCCCACATTAATACATTTAAAAAATAAAGTGTAATATAATACATTTAAAAGAAAGGGATAATACCATATATCCCCTTATTAAACATTAAAATTACATATATCTCCAATGTTAAACTAAAATTACAAATATCCCCATGTTCCAAAATTACCCCTTAGTAAGGAGAAATATGCAAGTTGTTTTTGGTTAGTCTATTAAGGGTAAAATAGGATATACATAATTTGTTTTTTAATGAAATGAATAAATATGTAATATATTTGGTTTAAAACGGAGAAATATGTAATTTAGTTTTATTATCGGATAAATATGTAATAAATAATTTTAGCAAAGAGATGTATGTAATTGACCCTAAAAGAAAACTCTCTCAAATCAAATAAATTATTTCTTAGCACTTTTGTCATATCATATTTGGCATTTTAGATTATCAATTTTATCATAATAAATTTTTTAGTTAAAAGAGTTGATTTGACAAAAATTAGATGGTTTCAGCTTTTTACGAGCCAAAATCAGTATTCTAATTGTTTTGTTTTCCGCCGCATCGCGCAGGCATCTTACTAGTATATATATGCACATATATGCATGCATTCGGTTTTTCGGTTTTTCTTTAAGGTAAAACCAGACCCAAACCCAAACTTTCGGTTTTTATAAAACTTATACCAAACCCGTTGGTTTATATTTGGGTTCGGTATTTTCGGGTTGGATTTTTCGGGTTTTGGGTCGGTTTTTTCGGTTTTATGCACACCCCTACGTAAAAGTTAGACACGATTTATTCTCCCCTTCTTATGCCATTATCACATTCATGCTATCACAACTTTTTTTTAAAAGTTAGTCATCCGCCTCAATCTCAATGATATGACACGATTCAAACTTTTTTATGCACCAAAACACTCCCTGTTCAATCTCTTTGCTTGTCAACTTCTAAAGCCTCTCACATTACTCCTGAACGGTGACACACCTTCTATCCATGGCCTAACAAAACCAAAAAAGTGAACAAAAAGATGTAGATTCAAGAGTTAACTTTAGATGGTGTGTGAATTAGCAACAAAGAGATGCTAAAAAATTAAAATAAATAAAGAACTAAAAAAAATAAAAAATCATAAACTTTTTTATGTTATAGTTTAAAAGACTTGATTTTTAATTTCATTTTGAGCCTCCAGATGTGTTGATACGTTAGAATCAATAAGAAAGATCAAGGACAGTCATCAACAACCTACATCTATACAAGTGGTAACATGCTAAATATATAGGCAAAGGGAACCTTTCTTACAACATCTTCTGTTATCTTGTCGAACTGACTGTTCAATTGACCGGTAACCCTTGCAATGAACCTGGGTTTGTGGTTATGTAGATTATAGAACTCCAAAATGTTAGCGGATTGAACCAACTTTTGCTTTTTTTCACTTAGCTTGCTCGGTATTCATAAACGAGGCCTGTTGCTACACTTTTTGCTCTACCATGGCCAAAAAACTTGGCGATAATAGTCAATGCAAACTCTGGGGCACTCGAGAGACCCTGACATGTGATTAGTCTGCCATCAACCACAACTTGTGAAGTGACTGAGGTGTTGCTATCAAGCGTGCTCACGACAGATGGATGAGCTGTTGCTTTCTTGTTCTGGAAGAAAAGTATAAATGAATTTCAAAAGGTATAAAAACCTATTTTCAAGTAAAATCATACAAAAATACTATTTTGTGAGTTTTCACTTACTTGGAGCAGGCCTTGCTTCTGAAGAATTGAAAGCGAAGAGCAAATTGCCCCATATTTTCGTCCGCTAGAAACTTGCTCTTTAAGTAACTTCTTCAAAATCCTAGATTTTTGTAATCGCTCGACACCTGAAATGCCTCCCTATGATTTGATATCCCGAAACTAGATAAGGATAGGATAATAAAAAGGAAAGGAGAATAATAGAAAATAGAGTAAATTACACAAATGGTGGATGTGGTAAGACTACATATTATGCAGTTTGGTCCTTTCTGTTTAGAAATTACATCCATGATTTCCACTGTTCACTCGGCCATAACACGTTTAGCATTACTTGACATTAGAAGATTGTTTTCTAGTAATATGGCTATCATGCCCTTTTAACAAAAATTAAAGAAAAACTGTATTTAATGCATGTATGTGAAAAGAACTAAACATGATACAGGTCAGCATCTTAGACCAAACCCGCAATTTCAGAAAAGAAAGGACCAAAAAAGCAATATGGCCTTACCAAACGGGCCATTTCTATAATTAATTTATAAACATATATATAGCTCACCGGTAGGATAATTAAATCAAATATTGACTCAGCAGCATTCTTAAGTAACTTGTCTGCAAGGATTTTTATTCCATGGGACCCAACACTTGATAATTTTTTTTCAACTGAAGCAATTGTAACATCTAGCTTAGCTCGTCGTAAAATATCTACAACAGTAACCACTTCAATGTCTTCGGATCCATTTGCAACTGGAATGAGAACCTGTGGTGATGGAGCATATAATACAATTAATTAGGCCTGGCCAAATTTGTGGGTTGGGTCAGGTCAGGTTGGCTAACAGGTCAAAACGATTTCAAATCAAACATATAAGGTTTATGATGTAGATTGATCAATCATTATTCTTTTGTCACCAACATCTACATTTATATTAGTCTACCTTCTTTAGTAGTCTACTATAAAGTTTGTTTGGTACAAAAGGCCAGCCAAATAATCAAATATTATACTTTCTCCATCCACAGGGAGTAACACATTTCATATAAAATTTTAAAATATTAGCTATAAATATGAACTTAGACTGTAATTAAATCCCAAGAACTAGAAAAGATGAAAGTCTTACACGAGGGGTATGATCAACAGCCCACTCAACTTCATTGAACTCTTCCTTCCGAGAAATTTCATCGGCAGTATCCATTAACTGATAACAATGGAAACACACAGAGTTGAATCAAATCGAACATTCATACTCCATATTAAAAAAGTTCTTCATTCTTAAGGAATTTACATAAGTTATATTTGAATTTGATAAGTTTTAAATTATAAATGGCTTAGATAAGATTTCATTTTAAATATCTATAATGACAAAGTAGATTTCAACCCAATCACAACCTCCTTTTTAAACTTAAATTAAACTGAAGATTAAAATACCAGAAATTTTCCCATCTCCATGGAAGCAGACTCCCCAAGAAGTTGTTTCACCAGTGATACAGAAAACTGAAAGCAAGTGCCAGGGCCACGGCTTGTTGTTAATTCTTCAGAAACTTGAAGATTTGTTTTAATGGCCCGAAAACTAGGGAGCTTGTCAAAAAATGCGGGATGACAAGTTGTCTGAAAGAAGGAATGCAAATTCATAACTAAAACACCATACCATGCATGCAACCTTTATATTTATAATAAATATAATACAAAATCTATAAAATGCATAAATTTTGGACAAAACCTTTTTTCTCTTAAGAAGACCCCATGGCAAAAGTGTGACAGCAGGAGCAGCACAAATAGCACCATACAACCGTTTCTCCTCAGCTTGCTTTTTGGTAATTGCTTCTAGTGTTTTACAATCTCTCAAACGAACAGAACCAGGCATGCCTCCCTAGAGAAAAAAACCAAAAAGAAATAACCATGAAAACAAAAATAAAATAAAATAAAGCTAGGTTTTAAGTTTAGAAAGCTTACAGGAAGAGCAACCAGATCAAATATTTGATCTGAACATTCAGAAATTGATATATCAGCAACAATCACTATACCACCAGAAAGTTTAACTTCTAGATCAGGCTCCACTGATGCAAGAACCACATCAGCGCCAGCTTGGCGCAGCACACTCACCATTATAACAGCTTCCATTTCTTCTGTACCAAGCCCGATTGGGATCAAAACCTTCAACATTCACCAAAAAATTATATTTAAAATTTATGACCCTATTATGTAGGGTTAACTAGCCTTGATTTCGGACAATTGAAAATTGCATCCTTGGATTTCAGCTCAGTGACTAAAATAGAAGTGGAACAAATGTACAAGTTTTGTGCAATAAGCAAATGTATGACGAGTTTTCATGAAATAAATAAATGTACATCTGGTTTTCATGCAACATACCTATCTATTTAACCTAAAACTAGTAACACCCAGTGCCCTAATAATCACCGAATGAACAGTGGTCTAAAAAGCCTTGAGCAAATACAGGATTAACTGATTAGGTGACCCAATAAATCTATCCTATTCTTCTACCTAGCCATAAATTAACCAACAATTCATTTTAATGCTACACTCACCTTGTGTAAATGAATTTCTGTAGTCTAACATTCAGTCCCATAAATCTTTCGATAGGTAGTATACTGATATTCTTTTTAACAATTGGCTTCGCCAGATAAAATCCCTGATGAATGTTCATCATTTAATCCAGTTTTGTTTAATATCTATTTCACATAACAAAAGATGTTTCTTCCCTAATAACTTCCTATGATTACATATTTTTTGTTCCCCTAAACACAACTCAATCTCATGCACTTTAAGTCAAATCTAACCAAACTTCTTAGATTCCAAGGTGTTCTCTTAATCTCTATCTTCTCATTAACATACTAAACAACTACAATGTCTTACTATCTGTGTTCAAACATGTATATTTCTCTCTGTCATTCTAAATTAATTCTTCTTCTCTTACTACAAATGTTGAAATGAATGAATAATACACTCCAGTCTTCCTTGAATCCAAATGAATTATACGAATTTGAATCTTAAAATCAAACCATACCCTCTCCTTCTCTGACTTTTAAATCCAAAAAAACGGGAGAACATAACATAAAAGTAATCATGTGATTATATAATTCCTAATTTGGTAGAAATAACACATGTACTCCTACTTATCCAACCCAGACGATTAGTGGGACTTGACTCGGTAGATTTGTTTGTTACTCTTACTTATCCAAATGTCTAAGAAGAATGGCTTCCAAATGAATAAATAAACGATCAAAACAGACAAACAAACAACAAATTCTCACATATAAAAATGGAGTATAAGAACAGAAACCTTTTTGAGCGGTAATGAGTAGGAAATTACAGCATCCAATGGTGCAATTTCAATTGTAGAAGCGACGGCGGTGGCCTTCCTTACATGAGACGTAGAAAATAGGGTTTTCGGGGGATTTGAATAGAAATTGCAGGTAGTCAGTGGTTTCCAGCAGTGAATAACGGCAGCGGGAAGGTTTCTCGCCGGACGAAGAACAGACACGGCCGTCGTCACCGGAAAATTTGACGGTGGAAGATTAGATAGAGACGCCATGATAGAATACACCCGGTTGCCTCCTTTTGCAGCGTTTGTATTTTCTTTTAACTAAATTACATGTTCATTCTTAGGGTTTATTTGGGATTGCTTATTTAAATTCAAAATGACTTTTTGTTAAAAGTGTTTATTAACTTATGATTTTTTGAAATGAAGTTTTTAAAAAAGTGTTTGAATTAACTTATGACTTTCTGTCAAAAAGTTAAAAGCTATTTCCAAAAGCTAGAATTTTTAGCTTCTTGAAAACAACTTTTCAAGACTAATCAAAAAGTTAAAATGAAAAGTGTTTTTGAGATTAACAAACATTATTTTAACTTATTAACTTATTCAAAAAGTCAATAAGTTAATAAGTTGGTTTTGAATGAAATCCCAAACAAGGCCTTAATGTTATAATTTTTATAGAATATGACCCTAAACTTGTTTATTTTATCTTAACTTTATTTTTTAAGTTTAATGTATTGTATCTATAGCTCAAATAGTTGTACATTAAGTATGTCAAAAGGATTTTGTGCTTTTTAGATTATACATACCATGCAATTTATACATTAAATCATATATAAAAAATTATATAAGCTCTTTGCATCTTGCGCTTCGGTTTTAGACCACGTCGCTTTTGTGTGTAATTCGTGCTTTTTAAAACTTTGGAACCTATTTATGTGATCAAGAAGAAATAGATGGATCACTAGCAAAATACATATACTTATCATCCTTTTATATTACTAACAAACAGGCTTCAAGATCTCATGGATGTCATGCATGTAATCAAAATATGATTACCTCCTCTATTTATCCACCTCCTTCCCTGCTAGAATTTAGCTATGATATATTCAACATAACACAAGAAAGACAACCATTACGAATCAAACTGAAGAACAACAATGGTTTACATCAAATTGTAAGAATACCTAATCCTGATGTCTAACACCCAAACTTTGAACACGTTTACACGTGTCCCATTTTAGATCCCAGATTAAAACTTTTTCCTAAATTATGTTCGGAAGCGTGAAATTTACATTTCATGTGTTAAACACGCTTAATTTCAAATCATTTACGTTTATGATTAATAAAAACTAGTGTGTTTAAGTTTAATACTACCGCATACTTTACATAACGTTTGGTTCTGCTTCACAACGTGCCCGATCTGATCGCCCAATGCATATCTATTTTTGACCTGTAACATCACATATAAAGTCACAATTAGTTCATATGAACTAAGTCAGTAACCCCTCCCAGAGTTCCTAAAACTAATTTTAACACATCCACATATATATCGTATAGATGTTAATCATGTTTAGATGATAATATATCATATTCAAACATCAATTTGCACCTAACACACATAGCGCATTTATTTCCCTTTAATGGGACATTTTCACAAATATGAGCATATCATCTAATTCAACTCTACCACCAGCACTTCTGGCTAAATTTAAAACACCAAATATATATAAATATATAATTATTGGCTCAATCAATTACCCACACATCTGTGATTTCAACAATTTAGTTTCCAGATTAACCGGTTATCCACACATTTGTGGTATCATACATATATATTAAGTCTTAAGATGTTCACCCACCGGTACTTCCATCTAAGACAATTGCCAGCACCTCTGGCTATCCACCATTGTGGAGTTATAAATATTAAGTCTAAGATGTTCACCCATCGGTACTTCCATCTAGACAATTGCCAGCACCTCTGGCTATCCACCATTGTGGAGTCATAAATATTAAGTCTAAGATGTTCACCCATCGGTACTTCCATCTAAGACAATTGCCAGCACCTCTGGCTATCCACCATTATGGAGTCATAAATATTAAGTCGACAATTGCCAGCACCTCTGGCTATCCACCATTGTGAAGTCATAAATAATTCAATTCCCGGATTAACCGGTTAGCCACACATTTGTGGTTCAACAATTTAGTTTCCCGGATTAACCGGTTCGCCACACATTTGTGGTTCATACATATATTAAGTCTTAAGATGTTCACCCGTTGGTACTTTCATCTAAGACAATTGCCAGCACCTCTGGCTATCCACCATTGTGGAGTCATAAATATTAAGTCTAAGATGTTCACCCATCGGTACTTCCATATAGACAATTGTCAGCACCTCTGGCTATCCACCATTGTGGAGTCATAAATACAAAATGTAAAAATACATTTTTCACAATAAGAATTCAACTGATCCCACAATGTAATAATATCATATTACAATTTATCAACTATCGCTCACAATCGTTTAATCAAAATTACACTATGGTGTTCACATTCCTGTACTTCCACCATAGCTATTTGTCAACACCTCTGACTATTCACACATTTGTGATATCATAATTAATTTAAGTCTTGAGATGTTCACCCACCGGTACTTCCATCTAAGACATTTGCTAGCACATCTAGCTATCCACACATTTGTGGAATCATACTCAAACACCGGCTTATCCGGATATTCTTATCCAATCTGTGTTGCATATTCAATTCAATCGTAACATAAACACATTGGAACTTAATATATATACTTTAGAGTCTATTAACTCAATTAGTTCCAATCTATTTACGCACATTCATTCAAATGAATCAATCAATATATATATATATATATACATCACAATCAAGTAGACTATTTCTACTACTTATATGTAATGTTACAGTAAGTTGGGTAACTTACCTGGTTCATACGGTTGTTCACTTCCTACAACCTCTTTTCCACTTCTGTGAATTGTCACTTGACTTTCACCACCAACACCTAGTTGCATATTCACACATATACAACTATATTCAATACATATATCACATATAATAAAGTTCAACTCACTTGACTGGTTTGACTTTCTCAAAGTCCACTTATCACATAATTGACTCTATCTTACTATATTTAGTAAGTTTTAGTCAATTATTATAATTAATCATATCCCATGCCTCCTTTAGGCATTTCATCAAATAATTGATATTCATTATATTAGTTATGCTCTCAATCACTTCTTTTAATCAAAATTCATTTATGATCATAACTGTTAATAATTTTTTAACATCAATTCATCACAATCATCATTTTATCCATGGATCATAATCCATATATATCTCAAAACCACCATTTACCCATCCTACTAGTTATCATATCATGATATGGGTTTCATAACAACCGGACATTATCCCGGCTTCAAAACGAAGATTTCACCGTCAACATAACAAGTTCTTCGTTTCTAACAACCCCTAGTTATCAACTAGGCAATAATCAATACCCATAATCATAGTATTACAATCAAAACTAGATTTAATCTACATACTATCAAACTAGTAGGAGAGATCGAATCGTTACCCTTTTGAACGAAGTTCTTGGATGAAAACGCGATCAGGAGTAGTATAATCGAACCCTAGCTCAATCCGGACTTCTGGATGGCTTCAAAACACTGATCTAGCAATAAAAGTTGCTCTGTTCGTCCACAAGCTCGATTTCAGTCGAGATATTGAAAAAATTAAAATTCTTAATTGAATTCTGATAAGATAAAGAATCTGTCAAACCGCCCTACTCGTCGCGTACCGCGAAGAGGAGCCAAGAAGGGCTTCGCGTACCGCGAAGAAATCCGGAGAAATCAAATATTTTGGGTGCTTCGCGTACCGCGAAGGAACCTCAGAACCACCTTCGCGTACCGCGAAGAGTCCCAAAACATAATATCTTTGAAATTTTCTTCGTTTCGCGATTCCGGACAATCCGTAACTCCGTTTCGCGCACAGTTTTCTTTCACGTTCATGATTTCTCACATACTTTCAACTTGTAACAATAACAATCTTTTTTTACCGATTATTCCAGATACATTTTATTATTAAAAACCGGTTGTTACATGATGCAGGTATGATGAAGAACTGGTGCCTGTCCTCGTCTGCGTCTGCCGGCCCATGTGCAAATGAAAACCCTAAAACCCAATAGATATGTATGTACATTGAGCTTTTGTAGCAACATAAGGAGTCATATTCAGTTTAATATGGTTTAGTTTCTTCAAAGTCCATGAATCTGCATTCTATTGGGATTGTTATGAATTTTGAGTTATAATTGAATCAAAGCATACAAATGGTCATAATTTATATAACCATGTTAAAACCCCTCTTCATTTTTCCATCACTTAGTATATAGTTTCCCACTTTTGATTTCTTTAACTTTGCTTTCCATCAAATAGTAAGAGTACCTAGTCTGTAAGGTTTAGGGCTGTAATCGAGCCGAACTGAGCCGAGCCCGAGCCCGAGCCGAGCCGAAATTTCTTTAGAGCCAAAAATCCTGGCTCCATCTCGGCTCGTAAAAAACCTCGAGCCACGAGCCACGAGCCAGCTCACGAGCTCGCTCGTTTTTTTTCCTCCACTTTACATATATATAAAATCTAATATATATAAAATCTAATATATATAAAACCCAATAGATATATATATATGTATATATATATACACTATACATACATATATATTATACATAATATGTATATTTATATAAATATGTGTATAAGATATTGTGTATATATATGTATGTGTGTGTAATATAATATATATGTGTGTGTATAATTTAATATATATATATTAAAAATCGAGCCGAGCCAACGAGTCGAGCCATGAGCCGAGCCAACCCTGGCTCCGGCTCGGCTCGTTTTTAACGAGCTTTTTTCTAGCCGAGCGCTTTTGGAGCCGAGCCTTTTTCGAGCGAGCCTCGAGCCGCGAGCTTTTTGAACAGCCCTAGTAAAGTTTTCAAAACCGGACCGAGAATCGGAGAGTCGGCTGACCCAAAATAGGCATGCGAACATGATTCAAACTAACCAGCCTGTTCACCGATCGGACTGGATTTCAGCTTTTTTTTTTAACTGAAATCCAAAGAATGAAATATTAAAACCAAATCATATATTTTTTTGACACGATTATGTTTGTTTAAATATGTTTATTGTTTCGGGTAAAAATTAACTAGTATAATTTTTAGCAAAATCGAATTAGTTAAGTAGGGGTTTTGTGTTTTATAATCGAGAAAACATTTTATAAGTAAAATTCGATAAAATTATCCCTAGGGATACTGTAAATAAGAAATGAAACAAACAGCTCAACACACGAGATTTATACGAGGAAAAGCTCTTAATCCTTTAGGATTGCCGGCATAAAACCTCAGGAGGTGACAATCGTCACTCTGCTTTGTTCTTATTAATATAATAAAACAATATTACAAAGAAAGAGCACAAATGATCGATCTCTAAGTGTTGTTGAACTTCGAATACTCTTAATACTAATGAAAAATAAGCAGATGTAAGCTGAGAGCATGCGGTGTGTGTTCCTAGATCGATATTTGCCTCAATTTATATTACAAAAAACTATACAACGGTAGAATAAACGGTTCCACATTTTCCGCTCAACTCCTGGTCATGCGCAACTCATTCCACACAACCGTTAGTGGCTTCAACATTTAGTCCACGTTTTTATCATCAACCCGGCAAAATATGAATATTAGTTCTACTTGACCTATTGACTTAATTCAAACATTAGCAGCACATGTTGATATAATAAATAACAATAATTAATAAAAAAATCATTATTTATTAATTAAGTCATCAGTTCAGATAAATTTATATACACAAATATTCCTACATATCCGGAAATATTATGTATCCTGAAATATCCCTAATTGTAAGGCAAAATTTTACAGGTACAACATTTATAATTATATAATTTTTGGAATATATTGTATATTTATTATGTTATCCAGTTTTTAAATTTGATTCGACCAGTAATCAATAAGACGTCCGGTTCAACGTCCAATCCGGTTCTGAAAATATTGGTTTGTAGAAAGAAAGAAGTGAAGTTAGTTCATTCGTTTTACAATTACTTCTTTTCATCCGGCCACAAAACATAAATTGAAAAAAAAAATATTACATCAGTGTGATGTAACTGTTGGACCTATATGCCTAAGACACAACATGTAACAATGTTACTATTGATATGGTATCCCAAAAGGTCACACACCGAGCAAATATTCCTAATGTACACTGAAACTCGGTTTAATGTGTATAACCCAATTAATGTCAATGATATATTATTATTAAGTCAAATAATAATACATAATGAATCAATGTAGTAAATATGAGTTGCTACATGATTTATATTGTATATTATAAGACTTACAAAATTAATAGATTACATGAGATTATTCTATTATCCAATGTACAATATGAAATAATCCCATTTGACTATTTTTTGTCTTCCAACGATGGCACATGCAATATCTTCAAAATGTTGACTTAAAATTTTATGGTTCCAAGATTTTGATATTTATGGCTTTCAAAAGTTGAAATATCAAAAGAGGTTTGATTCCTTTCTAAAATTAACATTTGAAATAAGGGATTGTCAAGGCTTTCAAGGGTGTGTGATCCGTGAGATTCAAGAGAAAGAGTTTTGAAAGAAACAAAAATAAGAACTTAATAAAACTATATGTTAGTTTTCTTTTGTTCTTGTGAATTGTTTGATTTCTATTTACATACATATAATCACCACAAATCAAGTGTTTTAGAGAGTGTGTATGTTTCTTGAAATTGGGGTTGGAGGCTAACACCTTTGGATCAATCTTGCTTGGTGTGTTCATCTCTTGGAGTGAAGGCATTTGTGTTCATACCATCCTTATTCTTATAGCTACCACTTCTCTACAAAGGTTGTTGACTCTAAACACCCTATGGTTGTATTTTATTTAAGTTTCAAGAACTACATATGGATCCTTGGTGGGTTTTGGTTTCTAAAGTTTTAGATTTAAACATGTTAAAACAAGCTTTTGTTGCAAAATAATTTTACAAGGCATGTTTAAAACTCAACAGTAACATGATAGCACTCACTAGGGGAACCTTATGAAAAAATGCAAAATATTTACTGGATGAGACACCAACCTCACCATATGTTATTTTTAAAAAATTCCATAATTCTCGGACCAGATAAAATTTTTACAAAATCCAACAACGGACAAGGCAAATTGATTATTAGAACGAACTTGTGTGGCGTAAATTCTTCAACTTGTAGACATGAATCTGGGTTATGCATCACCTCTTGTTAAGTGTTAACCATATCTTGATCTTAGGGTGGTCTGGCAGACGCGATTGCAGACACAATCGGACTTGTAACAACATGGGTGCCATTCACCTCATGCCAGCTTAAATAACCACAATTGCCAAAATACCCACTGTAGGTCGGAGGTGCACCACTTATATCAACATCAACACTAACCTCAAACTTAGCCTTACTGTATGTCCCTTCAAAAAAGATCGTCGAAGGCTTCACGACGACATTCATACCCGTCGGAGGGGTATCCACCTGCACGCGATACAGAGAACTCGGCTCCCCTACATTCGTTAACTCTCTTTGAAACGTGGAACGTGTAGTATTCGTGTTGTTTAATACCAGAATAAACGAAGGGTAGTTAAGGTCGAGAGTTGCATTCGAGCAATCAACAGTTGATTTCTTTGATATGATTCGGATTTCGTTTCGTGAGTAGTTCAATGCACAAAGATAGTTGATGTAGTCCTGTGGCTGGATGTCATAAACCAGCCCAGGATCCATAGCTTTGTTTGGGTTAACATGGCCTGCACCATAGTCTAGAGGGGTGCCCTGTTGTCCTGTGGTCATGTCCATGATCATGCTGTTGTTATTGTCGAAAACATTCGCTGTTGTCATCATTGCAGACCGGATAGCAGCCGGGCTCCAGTCGCGATGCATTGATTTTAGCAATGCAGCTATTCCCACTACATGTGGTGAAGCCATGGATGTACCAGATACAAGATTATAATCACTTAGTAAATAATCATCCCCGATTGGTGCGCTTTTTCGATTGGGGGCCCATGCGGCCAAGATATCGACACCAGGAGCCAATAGATCGGGTTTCAGGATCCATGGTGATCGTGTGTCGGGTCCTCTTGAAGAAAAGTATGCAACTTGTGGAGCTGGCTTAACTCCTAACAAAGTTTCACCATACTTAACACTTATACTCGCGTTTTTCGTGTTGATTATATACTTTTTTAATAGATTTCCAACCGTCGGTTCGAGTACAACGAAGGGTAAATTGAAGTCCTTCGGTCGAAGAAAGTTGCCGTAGTCTGAACTAAAGATAGCACCGGAAGCACCACTAGTTTCCAGTTCTGAAACAGACATTCCATCACAGAAAATATACTTGCCTTGAACATCTTTTGGATCAAGTGAATTATAATCACAAGTTTCTTTGCTTTTGTTTCCATATCCATAATAGATAGGAACCCTTTCTACCAACAGATTTTGGGAAAACACAGATTTTCCAATCAGGGTTCCATAGCTCTGATCATTTGGTGTAACATATGCTGCAAAATCGCGGTCTATTGTTCCTGCACCAACAGTGGTGATCCATGGGGCTCCATTTGTGATAGTGTATGAATGAGGGCCTGCATTACCAGCTGAACAAGATACAAAAATCCCTTTTTCCATAGCTGCAAATGCTCCAATGGCTATAGGATTCTGGAAAAATTTTGTCTCGATGAAACCTAACGACAACGACATTAGGTCCACCCCATCCTCTATGGCTTGATCCATTCCAGCCAGTGTGTCACTGGCTGCAGCATCATATGAGTTGTCCAAGAACAACACTTTGTACATGGCTAACCGCGCTTTTGGTGCCATTCCAGTTGCTGTCCCTTTAGCATACCCAAAATAATCAGCAAACTGCACGCGGCTCCCACCTGCTGTCGAAGATGTATGTGTTCCATGGCCTTCATAATCTCTAGGGGAGTCATAATCATCTGTTTTTGAAATGTTTTCCTTTAGATGCTTCATCCCCTCGCTAAAAGAATGCGCGCCTATAAGCTTTTTGTTACAAAAACCTTTGGCTTCACAGGATCCACGCCAACGAGAGGGTACATCCGACATCCCTTTGTCATGAAAGCTCTCACTTTCAGGCCAGACACCAGTGTCAAGTATGCCAATAACCATATCATCACCGAAGCCAGAAACGGGCCACAATCCAGCATGCTTTTTCAGTCCCAAAAACTTAGGCGTACGGGTCGTGTGAAGCTGCCCAAGTGTATCCTCAAAGGTTGCAAGATGGGGTGTCATATGTTGAAGCTTTTTGAGTTGTGACTTCGTGAGAACTGCACTGAATCCATCCATCACATGGTTGTATGTGTAGAGATGCATTGATGGAGCTTCATCTGATTCTGATAGTGATGAAAGTACAGAAGTGTACCAATTATGGTGATTGGAAAAGGGTGTTGGCATCATTGATTTGTCCATTAGAACAATGTAAGATTGATAATCATTTGAGGAAGATGATGATGATGATGATGGAGTGATTGATATGATTATGATAGTGAAAATGAAGATGAAGATGATGAAATGAAGATTCATAGATTTTGTCATTTGGGTCGAAGATGTTGTGATCATTGACAACACTGATATTAGATATTAAACATATATATAGTTTAGATTGCCGAATGCTTGATTCTTTTTTTTTTTTTTTTTTTTGAAAGATTAATTATGTTTTTAACGTTACTTGCAGGCCAAATTGTTTTTTAGAGCATCCCAATAACTAAGCTTCAAGCATGGATTTATGTGTATGGAAAGTATGATAACTTGGATTCTTGAGATGCAATGCAAAACGATGATATCAATCAACAACTGAAAAACTTATGTATACAGAATTTTACATATATATAATATGCACATAAGAGTTTAAGACAAGAATAAAACTCTAACACAACTAGAAAGCCAAGTAATCAAAATGAGAAAATAATTAAAATTTAACTTTTAGTTGTCATTGGATCAAAGGAATCCAAATATATATATATTGTTTGTTAGAAAATGCACCAATTAATTACCTGTGAAATCCAAAGTAAATGGTTTAAACTGTCGTTGGAAAATCCCACGGGTCGCTTTATATATATATTGACATCGTATCAGAATCAATCTATGTTGTCGGATCATTTAAAAATGAGATATGGATCGTTTAAAAATAAGCGGTTGGGAATGTAACATGATGGTTTCAGACGGTTATAGTGGTTGCATGGTGGTTTCCAACACTTACGACAGTTTCCAATGGTTACGGTGGTTGTATAACGGAATCTGACGTTTACGGCAGTTTCTAATGGCAAGGCCGGCTTTGATGTATATAAAAAAAAGCCCGAACTCAGGGTCACCAAAATCTAGAGGTCTCAAATTTTTGAGACTTTTTTTTAAAAGTCATATTATCCTACTCATACTTTTAAACTAAATCTCAATATTCCTCGTTTGCTTGTATTTGAACCAAGACCTCTTTTCTAATAGACGGTGTCTCTACCAAATAGTATTGTCTCACATTGGTTTTTGGGTCTTTTTTATTGAATTATGATTTGTGTAAAAAAAAATTGTTTTTATATTTGTAATAATTAATCTTCATATTTTGTTTGTTATTTATGTTTTTTGTAACTTTCTCCTTCTTATTATTTATACCTTTTGTGTCATAAGCTTAAATAAAAGAAAGTTTTCTATATATATAGTAGAAAAAAATCACAATTTTTCATTCCGTTTTGGGCCACCAAAAAGCTTGAGCCGACCCTGTCTAATGGTTAGGTGGTTACGTAATGGTTTATGATGGTTATTGTTGTTTCCTAACCAGTGGCTAAGGATTTAAAGGGCCGGAGGGAGCGACCGCTCTCCCTATTTTTCTATTCTTAATGTATTGTAATTTGTAAGTTCCGTAAATTTCCGCCTCCTCTTTCAAAATGTTAAAGCTTCGTCGCTGTTATAGTGTTGGTTATAAGCAAGATTCCATGAAAATCTTTAAAGAAAAGGAAATATTTTATTGTTCAAGTATGCCGGATAACTTAGACGTTGTTGAAGAGGTGTATGCATATATTGATTTATGAAGTCAAATTCTTCCTTAAGTAAGTGAAGTTTTTTTACTTTTATCTTCACTCGCATTTGCACGTCTAATGTTGTTCACTCTCTCGTTATAGATCATGTTAAGATAGTATTGCACGATAAAAATATAATTTTTAAACATTATATATGTATTATAATTGTGTAACCTTATGATTTGTTTGCTGTTTCTTTTATTTAATCTGTTCATATTCTATTCATTTCTTATTTAATATTTGATATTTCTTTGTATCTAACATTCTATTTCTTGTCTTATACCTCTTCCGCTTTTTAATATTTTATTTATTAAAAACATGTAATAAATGAGTTTGTTACCAATTGGAACACATACATACATACATACATACAAAACTATAAACGAACCGAACGAACATGAACGAGCTCTTGTTCGTGTTCATTCCTTTAACTTTTACCTTGTTCACGAACGCTAACCGAACTAAAATTATTGTTTGTGTCGTTTATTAAGGAATTTAGCTTGTTCATGAACAGTTCGCAAACGCTAACGAACGCATATTATTTAAACAATAAAAATCAACATTTTTAATATCAAGCATTGGATATAATCATTTATAAATATATAAATTAAAATACTATGGTATTAAACTATAAAATAAAAATTAAAAATATACAACACATTTAATAAATAAATATAATTAATAAACTTAACTGAACATAAACAGACATAAACGAACATGTTACCGAACGTTCACGAACACAACTAAACGAACACGGCATCTGTTCATGGTCGTTCATTTAACTAAACAAATATAATTTCATGTTCGTGTTCGTTCATTTATTAAACGAACGAACATAAACGAGCTTCCCGCTGAACGGTTTATGAACTATTCACTGAACGTTCGGCTCAATCCGTTTACAACCGTATACATAGATACATACATACATATATATACACACATACCAGTTTATTGACATGTGTATTACACGATATCATATACAAAATAAGCATTATAAAACAGTAATTAATAGAAAATAAGAAATACAAATAATATAAAATTTTTAACATTTTTAAAATAAGAAAATAAAAGTATATTTTGTAAATTTTTAAACAATACAAATAAGATTTAAAATTTTAAAATTATTAATTGAAAATGAAATTAAAGTTTGAAATGATAAGATTTTCATTAATATTTAAAAAAATATTTGATTTTCTTATAATTTGAAAATTTAACTAGATTGTATAAAATGAAATTAATCTTTAAATTTGTTAAACATGGCACTTGAATACCTAAAAACACAACACGTGTCAAATGTGAGGTGAATATGCTAATTTAACGACTTGTGACATATTGTTATTCTTTTATTATTATTATTATTATTATTATTATTATTATTATTATTATAGATTTATTTTGGTTCGTTTTTCTTTGTTTTATGAAGTTTGGAGATTAGTCATTTGCACTAATTTTTCTTTTTCTTTGAATGAATTTGTAAATAAAGTTCGGCCGTACAAAAGAAAAACGCAAACATAATGATAATGCTAATTAATTTGTAGTTATCATTTCATTATTACAGACGTTTATACATATAAAAAAAATTCATAAATTGATAGATAATTGATATAAAAAATAAGTGAATGTATATAATAAAATAAAGTTAGTGCAACATAAAAATGTTTTTTACGTAGTAAAATTATATTTTGTTCATAAATAATTTTATATAGTTTAATGTCAAAATAGTCACTGTGTTTATATCAAAAAAGTCATTTTAGTCTCTAAATTTTAATCCTTGTCTTTGAATTTAGTTGCCAATATAGTTATTCGTCTAAATTTTAGTTGTCATTTTAATCCTTGTGTTTGAAATTTAGTTGTCAATATATTACCTAAAATGGCAACTAAAATTTAGATGATTGACTATATTAACAACTAAATTAAAACACAACGATTAAAATAACAACAAAAATTATTTAGAGACTAAAATGGTATTTCTAATATAAACATGGGGATATTTTGTCAATTTTATATATAAAAATGTATGTAAAACAACTCAAAATCTCAGGCCCATTAAAAAGTTAGGCCAGCCTCACCTCTAAGTCTCTGACACATCATAAAAGCCGACACTGTCAAATTTTTGGCCCTGAATACCTTTGAATTTACAAATTACAACATATCTCATAAGGGTTGTTTATTTGGACACCCCACTTTTATATTTTTACACCCCTGCGGGTCAATACGGGCCGTAATGGCCATTACGGCCCGGTATTGAGTACAGACAAACATTCCAGAGAATTCCTTGGAATCAGTGAAACATTCTGTGGGACGGGCCGTACTGGCCAGTACGGCCCGTCTTGGCCCCAAGCTTATTTTTCCAAGCCATTTTGGGTGTCAACCAGTTTTGATACATCTTGGTACGGCCCGTACTGGCCATTACGGGCCGTACTTGTCAAAATTTTAACTTGGCCGTCTCACCCCAAACCAGGCCGTCTCACCCCAAACCAGGCCGCACTGGTCAGTACTGGCCGTATTGGTGAAAATTTTAATTTTTTTTTTAAAAAACAAAAGAATTCAATTTTAATACATTTAAACGATTACACCAAAACTTTGAGGAATATGTCTATTACGTTATTTTAAACGTTATAGGTTTGTTACGTTATTATTTTAAACGATGTTAATTATTTACGTGTTCAAGGCTTGAGCTAGAAGAAGAAATACGAAAAGAGCGTCAGGAACAACTTGAAATACAACAATAAATGAACTAGGTGAAAAACTAGGTGAATTTGGTTTCATTTTATACAACAACAAGACGGCCCGTCCCACAGAATGTCGTTTTAACCAAATATTTCATTTTATAATTAGTTTATTTACGTTAGTTTAAATAATTTAAACGAAATAAACTAGGTGAAAAACTAGGTGAATTTTGTTTCATTGTTAAAAAGAAAATAACGAATTTTGTTGAAATTTCGTCGGAATTGTGTCGCAATGATCTCACTTTTTGTCGGAATTCCGTCGCAATGATCTCACTTTTTCGTCGGAATTCCGTCGCAATGACCAGTACGGCCCGTACTGACCAGTACGGCCTGGTTTTGGGGTGAAACGGCCAAACTAGGCCGTCTGGGCAAGACGGCCCGTAAAGGTCAGTACGGCCTGGTTTTGGGGTGAAATGGCCAAACTAGGCCGTCTGGGCAAGACGGCCCGTAAAGGTCAGTACGGCCCGTCTTGATTCAAATCATTGTCTTAGGATGTCAGAGAATGTCTGTACAATGAATGAGACGGGCCGTACTGACCAATACGGCCCGTCTTGCTCCCAATCATTGGTAAGGTTGTCAGAAAGGAATGTTTGACCAAGTACTGAGACGGGCCGTACTGGGCAGTACGGGCCGTCTCAGGGGTGTATTTTTAAAAAAAGGGGGTGTGAAAATAACCACACCCATCTCATAAACCCAAATATGAAAAGGACAAATTTTTAATTTACAACGGATAACTTACACCAGTCAATTTAAATATCTCATAAAACCTAAAAGTTTTAATTTACAATAGATTACAAGCTATTTGGGTTATTCGAATTCGAAAGCTTTTTGCCTATTCTTGAACCAACCCGACCAGTCATCTGACCCGAATCTTGAACACCCGAATAAAGTTGAGTTCCAAATTTTTCGTTTTTGTTTTGGCTGTTTATTTTCATATATATGCTTTCTATAATTAAACATTTAACTAGTTTAGACCAATGTTTTAAAAACCGGTATTTTAGGTGCACCGGATCTGGCTTAGAGATGGTTCAACTGGTTGAACCGGGTTGTACCGGATGGTTCAACCGGACACACTAGTTAACCATATAATTCCATAGAAATACAACTTATACTCAATAAGTGTCCAAAACGTATTCAAATTCATCCAAAAACAATTCAAAACGTACTCAAATTCATCAAAAACAATTTAAAAAGCACTCATTTTATAATAAAAAATTTTAAATAAAAGTGCATAACATGATTATGACATTGACGTGTTAAATGCATCAAGTTCACGATCGCTTAAAATACGAAATTCACTATCATTGCCGTCTTCATCAACAAGAGAATAATTACTTTCGTTTTCTACAAATTTAAATAAGAAGTTTTAGACATTTACTAAAATCAGTAGTCATAATTTGACTGTGCTGCTTCGAATGATCGGGTTTCAACGGCTTCCCTAGCCGTGCTGATCTATCTGGCAGTTCACTACGTGCCGAATGATTCTTTGTTGTTTCCTCTATGTAGTGTACTCGTCGACCTAAAAAGTCGTATTCCTTCCATACCTATTATCCAGTGCTAGAAGCTTCACCAGAAGCAAGCAAGACGAGGTCGCTCTGCTTCGTATACTTCATTTACATAAGAAGTTATCTTGTATTTTTTACCTTGGCCGAAATCTTGTGTTTTTTTGAAACCAGGAATACCGTTTACCGGTATAACCGGATTAAACCGCCGGCACATTCGATCGAAGGAACCTGCATGATATCGGAGGGTTTCGTACCGGATAAGTTAGTGGCGGCCGGTTGAACCGGTTTTTAAAACATTGGTTTAGACCCATAATATAGCATTTCAAAGTTTAAATTCAAAAACGAACACAATTCTATCATAATAAAATATTCTAAATAAATTTCAAGATTCATAAAAATAATTTTGAATAACCCAAGTTTCAAGAACCAGAAATCTGAATCCAACCAGAATATCCGAATAACTTTTTCGAATTTGGATATATCTAACCCGAACAACCCGAATCAAGATTCTTTCACCAAAAAAAAATTAGTTATTATATCAATGAGGTATAATATTTGACATTGTAAATATTATGGAGTTATATTTTAAAGAATTGAATAGTTACATAAGATCTCTAAAATCCTATCAATGCATTTTTGTAGCACTTTTAGTCATTATTACAAATAATAAACCCTCGTCTATCGCATTTGTGATGATTGCATTCTTAGCTGTCGTAATAACGTAAGTAAGAAAATAGATGAAGACGTAAATCAGGCTTTAATTATGTTTGGATCATGTGAACAAAGTATTATCTTTTATCAAGAATTACATATTTTTTATTTTAACTTGCAAAATTACTTTTTTCTAAGACACAAGTTTAAAATACACAACATACAATGCTTAAAAAGTATGGTTTAATTAAATATGTAATTTTATAAGCTAAAAAAATATAAACGTCTCTCGGTCACCAATCAACAACAAATACATCCTCAAATAAAACTAATTACCGACGAAGCATTCAACCACTATCATTTTCCAATTTGCCGTGATAAATTTCATTGGTAATTGGTCAGCATAGCTCTAAACAAATCAAACGAACATGAGCGTGACTTTGTTTGTGTTTTTTGATTTAATATTTTACTTGTTCAGGAACAACAATTCTTGTTAATTTGTGTTCGTTCATATTTAATTAAGGCAAGTCTTGATATGAACATGTCATGACTGAACGCACATGAACATATATTATGTAAAAAAAATAAAACACAATATTCTTAATCTTAGACATTAAATATAATTACTTTCATTAAATGACACTAATTAATGTTTCAAAATCTACGTTTTATTCATTGTGTTTTTAGCAAGATATCATAATAACTAGATTTTTAGTTTGGAAGTTATGATAATAAACAAAAAAATAAAAAATTAACAATATAAAACACATTTAAAAGAACAAAACAAGACCTTTGTTCATGTTGTTCATTTAGCTAAATGAATGAATTTTTTGTTAATAATGATTCATTTATTAAATGAGCAAACATATATGAAGTTTCCGTCCAACGATTTGTTGAATATTTAGTTCATTTGTCGTCAGCCTTGTTGGTCACAAAACTCCCTTCTCTGTTTTTTGACAATGTAGATAGTGGCGAAGCTTGTCTTCTTCATATACAAGAGGTAAACTCATAAATCTAGAGACGAACTCTAAAACATATTAAATTTTCAGACGAAAAACGTCTAAATTACACTAAGGAGCGAAAAAACAAGGGGGATCGTGGCCCCGGGCCTAAGTATCCTTCGCCAATTAATGTAGCATCGACAAAGTAACACCAAAAGCATAAGTGAAGCTATTTTTTATTATTTTTTAAACCTGTAAGCATGTATTTAATAATATCAAACATTATTAAAAAAACGCAAAACATAATTTTTAACTAGTATATATATAATAGAATTACACAATTCTTGTACTAAATGCGCCTCATCCATGTTTCTAATCATAAGCACTAATTGTAACGTGTTTTGTACATGCACACACACTTTAAGTTCATGACCGGTTTGCATGATTTTTACTTGAATTAGCGAACGACTATATATGGCTTGTAAAGGCATTTTGTGTTCTATCTCATTCGAAATAAAACATCATCCATCCGTCCATTCATCTAATCCACCTCGTTACTTCAATTAAAAAATATGCACATTTTTGTCACATTTATTATATATGGTCGATGTTGATTATTAAGAATTGAATTTATAGAAACTTTAATATAATTAGTAACATAAACCGCGTAGGATAAGGCCTATTGGTGATATATATACACACACACGCACACACATATATATATGGAGAGGATCCAATGTTAACCTATGTTTATTGCGTTAACCAAATAGCTACATCTTATTACTTTGAGGTCCACATTAAAGTAAATTTAAAGGTGTATGTTTTTTTTTCTTTTTTAATTAATATAGGGTCCACTTACATTAATAAAAAATAAGAAGAAAAAACCTAAACCTTTAGATTTTTTTAATGTGGGCCCTAAAGTAATAAGATGTTGTTATTCGGTTAACGCAATAAGGAAGTATTAACATTAGAACCATCCCCTATATATATATATAGGGCTTGGAATTTTTAATAACTCACTAAATGTGTACTAACCCAAATAACTTTGGCAAGATGAAGCCAAATCTTGGTTTTTTTTAACATCATTGAAACACATTTAGAACACTATGTTTTTTATGAGTTTGTGTAAATTCATCACCGTTTAAGAAATAACATCATTGTAAGTTTTTTACTTACAGTACTGTAAGTGTTTTTTGCCCAAAACTTACAACGATGGTATCTCTTAAAATGTGATGAATTTACACAAACCCATAAAAGAACATAGTGCTCTAAATGTGTTACAATGATGTTAAAAAAAATCCAAGATTTGGCTTCATCTTGTCAAAGTTATTTGGGTTAGTACACATTTAGTGGGCTATTAAAAATTCCAGCCCATATAGAGAGAGAGAGAGAGAGAGAAATGAAGGTTCATAAGAAAACTTCTCATTTTGGATAAAACCAAGAAAACTTATACTTTAGAATAAATTTTTAAAAAATTTTTTCGTAATTTTTTTTATAAAGTTAAAAATGTTATAATGAGAAATAAATTTTTAATAAGATATGTAAATCAAGAAATTACACACACACACACACACACACATATATATATATATATATATATATATATATATGGATGTGTTTAAATAATAACACACTCTTAAAGCAATAACCCGAAATAACCCTTCAAGATGAAGCCAAATCTTGGATTTTTTTAACATTATTGTAACACATTTAGAACACTATGTTCTTTTATGAGTTTATGTAAATTCATCACCGTTTAAAAGATATCATCGTTGTAAGTTTTTTATTTACAGCACTGTAACTGTTTTAGACTCAAAAATTACAACGATGTAAACTCTCAAACGGTGATAATTTTCGCAAGCTCATAAAAGAACATAGTATTCTAAATGTGTTACAATGATGCTAAAAAAATCCAAGATATGATTTAGCTTCATCTTGTCAAAGTTATCTGAATAAAGGTGGGTTATTATTTGTTCACAATACTATATATATATATATATATATATATATATATATGGTTTTGGATAAACCAACAAACTCATACTTAACGATAAATCTTTTAAAAAAAGTTTCGTAATTTTTATTAAAAAGTTGAAAATGTTATAATGAGAAATAAAATTTTAATAAAGATATGTAAATCACGAAGTTACCTATATGTAACTTAAAAACTTACGCATGTAGCTCATAAAGTTACATATATATAACTAGTATGTGTAACATACAAGTTACATATATGTAATAACATGAAATACGTATTTTATTTCTTTTTTGTACATTTCTTACCATATAAAATAGGAAATAAAAATGAAAAAAAAAATTATAATTGATAATGATTGTGATTACTTTCTTAGTTTTTTTTTCCAAAATTATGGTTTTCAAATGAACACTCCCCTATGTATGTATGTATGTGTGTGTGTGTGTGCGCGTGCATGCGTGCGTATATGAGAGTTCAAAAAAAACTCCTCATTTTGAAAAAGAACTAAGAAAACCCCTACTAGCTAGTCAACTTTGAAAAAAAATCATGATTTTTTATTATTAGCTTAGAAATGTTATAAACATAAAAAATTTAATAATACTATGTAGCTCATGATATTATGTATATGTAACCTATGAATTTACGTATATGTAATAACATGAGTTGCATATGTTTTTTTGTTTATTAACAAATCAAACATTATAATGAAAATAAATGAAAAGCAGAAAACGAAAAACAAAACAATGAAGGTTTTATGTGAAAACGACATATGTGTATATGCATGTATGTATGTGTTTGTATGTACACATCTTCTTTAACACATGACCTTTATTTCCTACGTACCTCCTTATTTCTTCTCTCCTCTCTCACCATTGCATATATATAATCTAAATAACATGGGTGAAGAGGCTGGCCAAGAAAGGTTATTTTGGGACACTTCTGATCAACGGGTCATGGCTGGCAGTTCTGGTGAAGGTGGTAGCAAAGAAAGATCACCAAGTGATAAGAATTTAAGCGATCTAAGCACTCGCAAAAATGATAATCAGACGATGAAACACCGTGAGACGGCCAGAAACATGGATGGTTCAAGTGCTGGTGACCAAGAAGTTGCTGTCACCGGTGTTGGCATGAAAAAAGATGATGCTTTTGAGATCAAAAACACCCGCGGTTCGAGCCTCGATAACGATCCCAAGGAAAAAAGAGAGGTTGAGCCAAGTGATCATGAGTTGCATATATGGACAGAGAGGGAAAGGAGAAAGAAAATGAGGAACATGTTCCATCAACTTCATGCCTTAATGCCTCAACTCCCTCAGAAGGTACCAATTTCAAATGTCTATTAGATTTTTTTTTTTTTTGATGTGTGGTTTCTAATATATTGTCACATTCAACCCGGCCAGGGGCAGATTCAAAATATTTGATGTTTGAGTTTGATGTATTCAGTTGCTCATAAATTACGTGAAATAACTTATATGAATTATGACATACATTGCCTCGTAAATAATTTTTTGTTTACGATATAAAATTATAGTTTGTAAATTTTTAAAGAATGAAAATATGCTAATTTGTCTTTATCAATATTAGTTTACTCATAATTTCAATCAATTAATAATAATCATAAATGATATAAACAAATAATGTTAGAAAGTGCATTGCTTGCTTAGTAATGATATGTTATAATTATGTCTTTCTTTCTTAGTCAACTTGATTACTTTATTTACCGCTAGAATGTTTATCAAAATCTTTCAATCGTACCTTTAATAAAAAATTATTCCAACGTTAAGTAAATGAGTTACAAACATGTGAAAGGTGTAATTATTTGAAAAGATGGAACTTTATACAAAATTTCTCTTATAATAATATGAGATGACTCTCTATTTTCAGATTCAAAACGACAAAATAAATAACATAAACAATAACCCAGACAATTATGCCCAAAAAATTATGCCCTATAAATTTACTATTTTCTCTATACATCTTCAACAATTATGTAATTTAAGAATTAAGTACTACGCTTGTAGCCTAATGGTATTTTGGTATCTATATTTCTTCTAAGATAAAAATCTAGAGTCTTGAAATGAAAAAAGATGTGATACTAAAAATAAATGATATTATTCTTAAAAAAATACTTCTAAGAATTTAATTTTCTAAATTAATCTATTAAAACATAAAAATGTTATCTCACTCTATTATAACCATTACATTTCAGGCAGACAAAACTGCAGTAGTTAACGAAGCAATAAGGTACATTAAAACCTTGCAATTAACTCTCCAAAGGCTTGAAACAAAGAAACTAGAAAGACTCTATGGTCTATCAACCGAAACCATTACCGCTTCATTGATTCAACCACAAAGACTGTTGATCAACACGCGAGAATCGTTCATAGCCGATCAGGGCTCGCCAACCGGCAACATCAACATCAACGGGAAAGCCTCACCATGTAGGTCAACCTCATTATCCTTCCCATTGTGTTCACCAAAAGTTTTCCAAACATGGGTTTCTTCAAATGTTACATTAAATGTGTGTGGCCTAGATGCGTTTATTAGTGTTTGCTCTTCCTGTAAGCATGGGCTACTTACTGCAATTTGCTTTATGCTAGAGAAGCATAAGCTAGAGATTGTTTCTGCTCAAATTTCTTCTAATGAATCTAAGAGCTTGTTTATGATTCATGTCCAAGTAAGTAATGCTTCACTTGTCTCTTTTTTTTCCTCTTGTTTAGCACATAATGTTTTGTGTTTCTTGTCTAGTGGTCATTAATATTCTGTTGTATTGTTGACCAATCATTTGGTCAATTGGTCGGCATCACCGGAATATTTATGTCCACTAGTTTTTTTACCTAAAAAATCCCTATGTCGCGTCCCTAATCACTTGTCCACGTGTACTCGTGTCCGGAAAAACGCGTAGTAATGTATATATCCACATGAAAGGCTTTTTCACCTAAACAGTAGGTGGTTATTTAAAAAAATTTACTAAGCTAGTTGATGTTTATTTTTGTAGAAGTTAACTACTCAAATGTCTATTTCGGCAATTTTCTCTTGATTTAATACTTGATACTTGATAGCTTTGTGTTGGGAAATAAATGTATAAAAATGTTAATGTTCCTTGAAAATTGCCTTGATGTGTATAGTATATTAAATATGAATATCTATATTTACACCTACATCTATGTTAAAAATATAAGTTTACATCCTTAACGGGTCATTTGAAGTTAACTAGCATTTAAGTCGAATCTAGAAGCTTGTTATGGGTTCAATGTATTAGTTAGTTAAAGGTAGTTAATGGCGCCAATAGTAACTGTATGTAACCGCCATTATAACCGCTCTTAAGGGTATAAATAGATGGTCATTGTACAGATTTATATATATTTGAATGCATGTATGTTTCATATTATTTGCATACTGTGTTTGATCTTAATACTTGTTTACAAACAATTTCGATCGTGGGCTTCTAATAATCTATACCTACATCTAGAGGTGGAGTAAAAAAAGGGGAACCGACAACCCGAACCGGTCATACCCGAACCGGTGGGTACGAATGACTACGGTTTTTCAGACAAATTATAAACGGAACCGGAAAAACCGGAAATGGTTCCACTTGTACCCGGCCAAAACCAGAACCGGAACCGGTCAAAAGCCGGTTGGAACCGGTCGAAACCCGGAACTGGAACCGGAACTGAAACCGGGTATTGACTTTGTTGACTGGAACCGGAACCGGTTCCAAAAAAACCCGATTTGCGCACCTCTATCTACATCTACATATACTAATAAATAAAGATTTTTAATGTCATATGACATGTTTATAAAACAGCTCAACCTTGATTTCTCGCTTTTCTCTCATATTAAATAAATTTAATATTAAATATACTTTTTATATATTTTTTAATATATTAAAATATATTGATATTAAAAACACATTTTAAAAAAAAAATATTATAAATTATAAAATTTCCAAAACAATTATTTAAAACACAATGTTTAAAGAAAAACAAACTATAAAAAAGTTAGTGTTTAAAGAAATAATATTATTATTTTAATACTTGAAATATTAAATCATACGTAATTGTAATCATATTTTATATTAAACAATCATCTTATATTTTCTAAATTTTCATTGATAATTATTCGTTAAATTTCTTTATTTAACATGTGTAATACACGAGGTAACAACATAGTTATCTATATAAACAATAATCATATGGGACACGTCATTATCAACACTATTTTGTAAAACATTTTGTTTGTTGTTTTATTTTTTACTTTTTTTTTTATTTGTTGCAATGTTGATCAGGCAAACACTTGTGATGAATTTATGGAGACGTTTCATGTTGATGAGATATACAAGCTGGCTGCATCAGAGATAGCACACTGGCTTAACTCTAAATCATCATCATAATTCTTGAAATTAAAGGTTTTTAATTTCTTTGATGGTTATTCGAATATGCACATTACATTTTTATGATGCCAATTTCTCTTTTAATTTCTTGAAACAATATAAGACCTTGTTTTTATGCTATTTAATAATATTTTAGTTTCCGTTAATTTTAAGAAACAACTTGTTTTAATTTCCTGTTATATATCCCTCAAGTTTTAAATCATATTGCCGAGTGCAAGCAAGTTCATCCGTAGTGGTGCACAAACAGGTTTTCTCTCAAACCGGTTCGGGTTAGGAACCGGTCTGTTTTGATCAATGATGGTCCTAAATCTGTTTGGGGTGAAACCGATTCGGTTTGGAAACCGTTTTAAAGAAGGGATGCCAAACCTATAGGAACCGGTTTAGAGAGGCTGAAACCGTTTTGAAAAGTTGAAACCGGTTTTGAGGGGTTTGAAGCCGGTTCAGTTCGGTTTGTAAACCGGTTTTTTTGTATACGTCTATTCATCCGAGTGTTACTCCTCTCCGTGCAACGGCCAAATCGTCACAAAACACAGTTGGTGACGGTTCCTGGCCAAGACAAATACCCTTGCTGGCTGCTATTAAATTACGATGGTTTTGCGATGGTAAAATATTACGCCAAACCTTTAATGACGGTTTTCGAATAATAAAAACCAAAATTGAATTGAACCGTTTTAAAAATAAAAACCGAAACGTTTATCCATGAATTGGTTCCGGTTGGGTTTCACTGTTTGAGTTTTTTGGAATTGGGTTTTTTGAGCTTGTTAAAAATAAAAACCAAATAAAACCTAAACGTTTACGGTTTGAGATGAGCTAATCACACTTCAAACCCAAAATGTATTTTTGTTTATATGAATGTCACCTTAATCTATCAACCCTATACATACATACATACATACATACATATATATAAACACATAGTTCGGTCCGGTATTTTATGACCGGTTTTAATTGAACAGTAAACCAAACTGTTTAACACAGTTTTAAACTTTTGAAATTGGCAGACCAAATGTTTGAGGAAAACTCGACTGCGAAACCGAACTGAAGACCGGTTTAAATGGTTTCACGGTTTGAAACCAAATCGTGGACACCCAATATGCTATTAATACTCAGCATACACCAATCGACTTTAAGCAAGCACTTCACACAAACACAATGACACTAAACCCACCAGATCAAAGTTGGTACCTAGATACCAACAGGGCCGTTTATGAGAGATTAAGTTTCATGTGTAAATGTTAAAAATGGGCCCTTGTGTGCGTGTGTGGTAATTAGTTTGTAACCAAATATGAAGTGATTAATTTCTTTTTTTGACCTAAATTTTAAATTGTAATTAGTTATTGGGTCAAATGGTTTAAGTGAAAAGTTTTTCTTTTGACTTTTATAAAATTCATAACTGGGTTTAATATATTTACAAAATTGGAATGTAAATTATATGTGTTTGTTGTTAAATAAATTAATATATATAATATATACAATTTTTTTATAAAAATTAAGCACCTCTAAAAAATAGGTCATTTACGGTCGTACCTTCCACACTTGCTTTAAAACCTTGTTGCATACCAGGGCTAGTTTTTATATGACAAACGTCTCGTCCTGATTTAATACGTTTATTGATGAAAATTTATCAGAAATGGGTCTACCTTTCGAAATCATGGTCACGGTTCATCAAGTAATTCCAGTACCACCTTCTACCTAATATATTTATAGCAATGTTTTCAGAACCAGACCGGACATCGAACCAGACGTTTTACTGGTCGGATCGGTTGGAACTGATGACATAATAAATATATAAAAATTTCCTAAAAAAATAGAGTTATAAACACATTTAATCAAACATAATTAACGTTCAAACAAACATACTCATGTTGAAAAAAATACAAGATTTGATTTTATTGTTTCATCTTTGGATTTTAGTTATAAAAAAAAAACTTAAAATCCGGTCCGACCAGTGAACCGGCTCAACCGGCCGGTTCTCTTGAGGACGGTGCACATGTTGTTTTTGGGTCGGCCGAACCCCCAGCTTCCTGTCCGACTGCTCCGGCCGGCCGGTGCGGTCCGGTTTTCAAAACACTGATTTATAGCTATTACCTATTATCTCTGATATCACCAAGTCACCATAAGGAAAATTTATAAATTGTATTCCATTGATCATTATGTAAATAATCCTATATAAGTCGAAAGTTTGTCAATTTTGCATTTTTGGCAAGAGTATTAAACTTCCATTCATGAGTTTTATTTTAGTTTTTAAGAGCTCTTTTATCGTGGAATTAGACATGCTATTAACGTAGGCTATCTGTAACACCCCACCCCGAAATAGGGGTGACGTGTCACTATTACATCAATCAAAAGCAGAAGACATGGTTTCCATTAAGCAAAAGTAAGGATTTCAGATCCCAAAAGACAGTTTAAGAGCCCTAGGTTAAATTGTTAATTACATATTGATCAATTGACCGTATTAAATGAACTAGCCTAAGCTACAAAAATCTACTAACATACTTTCACGGTCCAAAAATCCTAAAGCTTAGTTTTTCTCTCCTCACGTCCCGCCCTAAGTAACCTGTGAACCTGTTATGAACAAACATTAACGGAATGAGCCGAATGCCCAGTACAGATAAAGGCTTAAGTAACAGAATCAATAACTGAATGCAATGATAACAAAAGACAAAATGATATGATATAAAGTAAAGCAAGACAATAAAATAAATCATATCACACGGATGTACCCTGAGCCGAATCTTAAATCACTACTGACATGCACATAGAGCTGCAGACCCTATGTACCGAACGTGCAATGGAGTGTGGGCATACACAGATCCATCCACCATAAATCATATACAAATATATCCTATGACCAGTCCATACGCCTTCTTATGGCCTCATGTACCTCACTAGTACGAAGAAGACGCCGTGATCTCAGCTCACCGCCACGGTTGGTGCCACGTCATTGATGCCGCAATGACATGCTTGCGGTCACCTCCGCAAGTAGGGACATGCTCGGGTAACAGATTACAAGAACGGAAATGGTAACACAACAATGTATATCAAATACGCTTCTCACTAAGCGTTAAACCAAATCATATTATAATATCAGAACATGTGATAATTAGGGGTGTTCAAAAAAATCCGTATCCGAATCCGAATCCGAAATATCCGAAAATCCGAATCCGAAATATCCGGAAAAATCGGATATCCGGAAGTTCGGATATCCGGAAGTTCGGATATCCGGAAGTTCGGATATCCGAAATTTCGGATTCGGATTCGGATACCTATTTTGAAAATTTTCGGATAGTTCGGATATCCGATATCCGAAATAGTTTTTTATTTCGGATATTTTTTCGGATATTCGGATATTTTTTCGGATATCCGAATATTTTTCGGATATTTTTCGGATATCCGGATATTTTTCGGATATTTCGGATATTTTTCGGATATTTTTCGGATATCCGGATAATTTTCGGATAATTTTCGGATATCCGGATAATTTTCGGATATTTTGATATCCGAAATATATATTTTTAAATTTTTATATTTTTTTTTTCTGATTTCGGATAACGGATATCCGAATCCGAATCCGAAATTTCGGATATCCGAACTTCGGATATCCGAACTTCGGATATCCGAACTTCGGATATCCGAACTTCGGATATCCGAAGGATATTCGGATATCCGAAGTTCGGATATCCGAAACTTCGGATATCCGAAAATGAACACCCCTAGTGATAATGATTTCAATCCAACAATTATATCACATGCAAGCAAAATGTATTCAATAATAAATAATGCTTGAAAATCAATAACGGACAATGCAAATGAAATAGACTGATATATCAAAGACGTTCAGGAATTCCAAAGGTATGTGAGAATCAAATGGGTTCCAATAATTAAATCATATACTGAAACGAAAAAGGAGGGGGTAAGAATCCGTACCTTTTAAAAAGTTTTGTTGTGTTGTGTTATGAGAATATGATACTTTATCGCGAACTTTCAAACAACCTATATTATGTCATACATATAATGAGATTTTTTTATTTTTTTTTAAATGTTCAAGTTATATTTTATTAGTTTTAAATTTTCTTTTTGTTTATTAATTTATTTATTTTTACGTTGTTTCCTATTTCAGAAAATTTTCATTTGTTAAATTTTCAAATTATATATTTGTTGTTAAAATTTACTTAACAGTTTAGTCAATATGTTGAATTATTGTGCTAAATTGCATGATTTCCATCATTTAAATCCCTTTTAAACTCTACAACTTTCTTAGTTAATATTTATAAATACTCGGCATCTTACTAGTCATGAAATCACATTTTACGTGAGAAGTTTGATAATTAAAAATTGTATTTAACACATGTTAAAAGTAATAAATATTTTTTTGAAATAAGATATTAGTGAATAAGAGTGTTTCGGTTATTGCTTTATATCTATTCTAAACTCAAATAAATACAAATAACTAAAATAATTAGAAGAAAACTAAAGGTGGCCTGTGTGAAGATATGATCAATAACCTGATATTTGCAGGGCATGGGATTTTTATATTATTTTTTTTTCTTTTCTTTAGCAACCAATGTCCAGACATTTCGTTTTAACTCGATTTTTAGCACATAATCATACCAATGGATCTAAAAACAGGAAGTTGATTTCGTTACCTGAGACGTGAGATTTAAAGTACTTGTAACAGATATAGAGAACCGAAAGTGGTTTATGTTGGTCGGAGGTTCTTGATGACCGGAGAGTGGCGAACTACAATGGAGATGATGAAGGGCAGTGTAAATTTGCGGGTAACGCATCAAGGAAAAGCTGTTAGAGACGCCGGATCGTTGCCGGAAAATCGAGAGCACGGTGTTCCGAGGTTTTGTTGCATCTTTGTTCGTTGGATAAGAGCGTTAGGCGGCTGAGCTAGGTGAGGAGTGGCGTCGGTTTCGGGTTTCGTACTATCTTTCTTCTCGTCGGAGTTTTGGTTTCTCACCGGAAACAAAAATAAAAATGGGAGATAAGTGTGGGGCTTGTGATCTTCTTTGAAAGGATCTCCATTTATAGGCTGAAGTTGTGACAAGGTGGTCAGACATGGAGATGAGATGTCAGGTGCTCAGGTCGACCGATGCCGAAAACTTGTCCGCCGGAAAACGGCTAAAGAGTTCCTATTCTCTTTTCATAATTTGGCCGTGTGCATTAATTGCATGTACTTGTATTTTTTTTATTTATTATTTTATTTTATTTTTCTTGAAGCTTCCATCTCGATTAATCCATGTTGTATTTTAATTTATTATTAATAATAATTAAGTATTATTATTATTATTATTATTATTATTATTTATTTCGAATGTTGTTAATATTTCTATTATTATTAAATATATTATGGTATATTTTAAAATTTTCAGATGTTTCACTATCTGTCAGTCGTGTTAGGTTTGTCGCTCAGTTGAAAACTATGAAACAAATTATTCATAGTAACGTGACATAAGTAAGGGTGTTCAAATTTTTTTGGATAAGGGGCAAATCGTCCAGCAAAATATATATCACCAAAGAAAAACACCAAGAGGACATACCCTCTAATTACAACCAACTTTTCCAGAAATATGTTTAGGCACCTAAAAAATATAGATAAGATATATTTCTAACATGTTACCTCACCTATACAAAAAGGAGGTATAATTGATAGAGTTTATAGAATTTATATCACTAGCCCTACTACTAAACATAATCCAATACATACAACTGGAAAGGTTAAAAAAAGATTAACACATTGATGCCATACGTTCCCCCTTAGCTTTTATGTCAAGGCAACAAGGAACATGTTGCATCAACCGGTGACGAAGCTTGGGCAAAGTGAGAGGAGAGCGAAAATTTTTTAAATCCAGAATACATGTTAATTTTTTGAAACAAGGGGCGAAACCGCGATTTTTAACTAAAAATAACATTTCGGCTGAAAAATTTACACTACGGACGAAAAAATGGGGGACGGTCGGCCCCTGGCCTCTATTAAGCTACGCCACTGGCATCAACCACAAAACAATCAAGTTAGAAGCCCAAAAAGTTGTGACCTTCCTATTTAGAGATGGGTTAAAAAGCAGAAACAGGAGCCAAAACTGATAAACCCGAACAGGAACCGGTTATACCCGAACCGATGGGTACAGACGGTTTTGGGTTCTTAGATAAATCGGAACTAGTTTCACTTTTACCTGACTAAAACCTGAATCAGAACTGGTTCTTAACTTTGTTGACCAGAGCCAAAACTGTTCAAAACCATAACTGATTTCATAACCATAACCAGTTCCAAAAGAAAACCGGTTTGCCCACCTCTATAATCTTATGCATACAGCCATACAGTACATCTTCCAAAGTCTGGTGATCCCTCAAAAGCCCATAATGCCAAACAATTTTGGAGAAGCCCAACATAAGCCCATTTAGCCTATTAACACACGTAGGGTCTTCAGAGTGCCGCACGACTTCGTGTCCTTGTAAGCAAAAAAAAAGGAAAAAAAAACAAAAGAAAACATTTGAAAGCCCCACGAAGAGCCAATCACGTGAGGTAAACCTCCAAATAAAATAGATTTTGTAATCAGCTAGAGGTTACTCCGTACGTTGCGACGGTAACCCTATACTTAACTAGATTAAAAACATAATCTTAAAAATTGAAACTCATATAACATAAAGTTATCTATACGTCGTAAAACTTTAAATCTCAAAACACATAAACAATTAAAAAATATTATATAACATTATTATAATTATTATTATTATACTAATATTATAAAATATTTATTATTATTATAATATTATATTACTATTTTATAATAATAATATATTATAAAATATTTATTATTATTATTTTATTATAATAATAATATTATTATTTTATTATTACAATAACAATAATATATTTTAATATTATTATATTATTAGTATTATATTATTATTATATAATAATATTATTAATATTATATTATTATTATTAAATTATTATTACTGTTCATTTGAACATTATTTCAAATGTATATATACTCGTGGACTCCCCCGCTCGTTGCGGCTGGAATTCCGTTACGATTTCGAATATCATAGCGCATATACGATTACGTATATCAAAATAGATATATAAAAACATATCACAACAGTTGTCATTCTTACATAAAACCTTACAAAGTACGCAGTAAACATGTCCGAGGTATTTGATCACAATGACGATTATATAATCAAGGTCTTTAAGTCGTATATACATTATATTATTATTATTATAAAAATATTTTTATATTTTTTTTTATTTTAATATTATTATTATTATATTATTATTATAATAATATATTATATAATATTTATTATTATTATTATAATATTATATTATTATTTTATTATAATAATAATAATAATATATTTTAATATTATTATATTATTAGTATTATATTATTATTATATAATATTATATTATTATTATTATTATATTATTATTTTATTATTATTATAATAATAATAGATTTTAATATTATTAGTATTATATTATTATTATTATTATTATTATTATTATTATTATTATTATTATTATTATATTATTAATAATATCATATTATTACTATTATTAAAATAGTTTTACTGTTCATTTAACTTACAAATGTATATATGGTAACTAGTGGACAGCCCCGCGCGTTGCGGCGGTAATTCCGCCACGATTTCGAATATCATAGCGCATATTATTATTATTATTATTATTATTATTATTATTATTATTTTATTATTATTATAATAATATTATTATTTTATTATTACAATAATAATAATATATTTTAATATTATTATATTATTAGTATTATATTATTATTATTATTAAATTATTATTACTGTTCATTTGAACATTATTTCAAATGTATATATACTAGTGGACAGCCCCGCGCGTTGCGGCTGGAATTCCGTCACGATTTCGAATAGGGCTGTTTTATTTGGACACCCCACTTTTATATTTTTACACCCCTGCGGTCCAATACGGGCCGTACTGGCCATTACGGCCCGGTATTGAGTACAGACAAACATTCTAGAGAATTCCTTGGAATCAGTGAAACATTCTGTGGGACGGGCCGTACTGGCCATTACGGCCCGTCTTGGCCCCAAGCTTATTTTTCCAGGCCATTTTGGGTGTCAACCAGTTTTGTATGTTGGTACGGCCCGTACTGGCCATTACGGGCCTTCTTGAGTTAATTTATTTTATTTAAACATAATTAACGTATTTAAATATTTTTTAACAATATACGTTTAATACGTGAATTATTTGAACGATATGTGTTATTTATTTTATTTAATCATAATTTACGTATTTAAATATTTTTTAACGATATACGTTTATTATGTAACTTATTTGAACGATACACGGCTATTACGTTAAATAAACGTCATAATGTCGTTTTAACTAAATATTTCATTTTCTAGTTTGTTTACGTTAATTAAAATAATTTAAACAATATAAAGTTTTTCGCGCAAATATTAAACAACACAAAAAGAAACAATACAAATGCAGAAAGAAACATACGTATATACACTGTACGGTTTTATATACAAGGAAACAAAAATACAAAATGAACTACGATCCGGATGGTCCAGCGTGTGATCCGTCGTCTGCGTAGACGCGTGGCTCCAGGAACGGTGGAAGCTGTGTCCCGTCCCGTCGCGCATGCTCTGACGCGACTGTCCACTGGACCAAATCCTCGTACCGATCGAGCCGTCGCTCGATGCGTGCCATCAGCTGGGCCGTCTCGTCGCACCGGGCGGCAATCTGGTGCAACAACGCCTCGAGTGGCTCGGTCAGGCGCACCGCACTGTAAACGTGCGGTGGATGCTGCGGAGGCTCCTCCTCGCGCGGCGGTGACAGAACCGGCTCCTCCCGAATCGGCTCGGGCTCCGGCATCGGGCCACCGTCCTGCTGCTGCTGGTTTGGCAATACAATGACCTGGGCCGGCTGAAACGGGCGGCCGTCCAGCCCAATAAACCACAATCCCAGACCCGGGATGTCGGCGGCAAGTTTCATGCTGAGGACCGTCCGCCGATCGAGCTTACGAGGCTCGATCGCCGGCAGATCCTCAAGCATGTCAACCATGCCTCTGCTGCGGGCGATGTGGGTGACAAAGGCGCCACCCCACAATGTACCGCGCTCCTGTCGGTGGTAGAAGGAGGCGTAGTACAACGCAAAACACCGTGCCAGGTTGCACGGCCTGCCAGCAATGAGTGAGTGCAGATAAAACAGATCTGTCGTCGTCACCCACTCCTGGCTCTGACCGCGACCTGAGATGGTCGTCACGATGCAGCGGTGGATGTAACGGATCAGTGGATCTCTGATCGCCGAGGCCCGTACCCGGGGGCCGGTGAAGGGCGTATCTGATACCTGTAACCACCAGGCCCTCATAACTCCCTCCTCCCCCTGCGTGGGGGCCTGTGCGAAGTCGTCACGAACGGTCTCCGGCTCGTAATAGATGCATAAGAGCACGGCGAACCGCTCGATCGACATCTCGAAGTGCTGGCCGCATAAGGAGAACTCGATATCCGGAGGAAGCTCCTCGTCATCCGCCTCCCGAACTGCGGCCTGGTGAGCTCGGTATCTAAATGTGGATAGAAACTCCACAGTAATCAACCGGTAGGTGGGCAGGTCCGCGAGATCGAACAAGCGAGTCCACGGCGTGTCCTCGCCGAGGATGGCTCTCGCACGAACCGCCTCCCCGGCATCAGCTAGAAGACCCCAATCTATACAACGGAGCGTCGGCACGCTCATCCGAAGTATCCGACGACACCTCATGAACGTCGCTGAATGCTCCTCGAACTGGAGCCACGCATGCTGCGATAGCGCAAGCGACTCGGGATCTAACGGCGGCATCTGCTGGGCGACCTGCTCCTGCTGTAGCATCTCGGCATCCATCTCAGTAATAAATGTATAAGCTGAAAAAACTGAAAAACGAATAAACGTTAAAAAAAATCTCTTGCCAAGACGACCCGTAATGGCCATGACGGCCCGTCTTGACCATACCAGGCCAAAACTAGGCTGGTATGGCCAAGACGGCCCGTAATGGGCATGACGGCCCGTCTTGACCATACCAGGCCAAAACTAGGCTGGTATGGCCATGACGGCCCGTAATGGGCATGACGGCCTGTCTTGACCAGGCTGGTATGGCCAAGACGGCCCGTAATGGGCATGACGGCCCGTCTTGACCATACCAGGCCAAAACTAGGCTGGTATGGCCAAGACGGCCCGTAATGGGCATGACGGCCCGTCTTGACCATACCAGGCCAAAACTAGGCTGGTATGGCCAAGACGGCCCGTAATGGGCATGACGGCCCGTCTTGGCCATACCAGGCCAAAGGTCACCTTCTTCATTTGTTGAACAAGACGGCCCGTAATGGGCAAGACGGCCCGTCTTGTTGTTAACTGATTTAAATTTTGAATGAGCAAGACGGGCCGTAAGGGCCAAGACGGCCAGTCTTGTTCATGTTTCGAAAACTTAAAAACGCCCTAAACAGGTCCTATTTCGATCAAAAACCTAATCTAAACACATATTCATGATCTACGGGCGAAAATGCATACCTGGTATCGAAAGCTTGAAGCACCAAGACGGGTGTATAGGCCAAGACGAGAGGAAATGTGGGTGTATGTGTGTGGAAAAGTTAAAAATGAAAAGTAAAAACTGAGTTTAATCTAGAACAGTACGGCCCGTACTGGCCATTACGGGCCGTAATGTTCTAAATTTTTTTTTTTAAATTCAAAAAAGATTCACTTTTATTATATTTCATTAAAGAATTTGTTTATTACATTTAAACGTCTATGTAGTCGACCAACTTATTTTCATCTATGAATTTTTGGTATTCTTGCAGCCTGTCATGATATACGAACTCCCAGTCGGATGCGGCATCATTTCGGTAACGTTTCCAGATAGGATTTACCGTTGGCATAGGATAACATCCTTGTAAGGTAACATTAACGTAATGGACGCCAAGATGAATTATTGATACGACGTTATGTCGCGGCAAACTATTAGCAGATGTCCACAAAGGAAAAATGGTTTGAGGACCTCGACTGCTGAAAAGGTGAACGATGACGCCAAATCTTTGAGCAATTACTAAACCTGTGTGAGGCATAAACATCCAATGTTCGGCGGGAGCAGGTGCAATCTGTTGCCAATTTATTGTGTTGCGTAGTACATCATAAGAATCTGGGTCATAGGAGTTAAACACATATCTGTACAGATCTGCGTTGAAATCCAATTCATGCAAGAGTTGTTGTCGAATAAATGCCCAATGACTTTCATCGAATCCTAAGCCTACGGCTACAGAACGAAAACCACAGTTACCATCTGGCTGGACATCTTGTATGTTTATAACGTAAGGTTGAAGGAGAGGAAGGATGTGATGACCGAAGCGATAAACATTGTTTAATCCTTCTGGCTTCATGTTACGTGGAAAACGGAATTCGTTTTGACTTAACGAGTCCGATGGTGGCATTGCTTTTGATACCGATGTGGAACGGCTGCGCCGAAACACGGGTTTTTGACATTTCTCGGTCACACCTGTAAACGAACTATGTCTCGAAGGATCAAATGTACTTTCTTGGGACGCTAAGTTATCTTTAACAACGTCTTGCTCTTGCTCTTTTTGTTTCTGTGCCTTTAAAGTTGGACGACCATGTGTATCTCTTTGAACTGAAGGCGCCTTTTTGTCGCTTTTGTTTGGAAATACCTGCGCCAAGACCTTCTTTGTTAGACTCTTTTTTATTTCAGGAGGTTTGGAATTTATTTCTTCTGTAACCAAACCCATTTGTCCTATAACATCTATTTCTTCTTCTTCTAACATTGTTGGGTTAGTTGCGTTAAGTTTTGTCCAAAAAATATCTATATCTGAGAGCGGTATCTTTTTATCTGCATAATTTATGATTAGAATTAATATAACAGTAACTACGTGCGAAAAATCTAAGATTTACATTTAATATTACGAACCTGTGTTGTAATATTTTGATATATTACAAGCGCACGGCAACCCACAACTTGTCCAAAGCTGGTGGCCACACGTCATATTTGAGTCGCGCATCACTCTTATTTTGTCTTTTTCCTCGACCAACAAATCAAGAGCTTTATGGGACACCTTTCCTCGAAGGTTTTCAAATATTGGTAGCTTATGATGACCCATAGTTTTAATCAAGCTCGTTTCAAAATCGTGTTTCATTTTTACCTCCTGTGCTTGCACGATTTCATTTACGAAACCTACAAGCGAGGCAAGCGTGCTGTTTGGTGATCTGAGGAATCGTTTTAGGTTCGAGTGCTGACTTTCCACCCGGTTTGTTGTACGTTGACCAAAGTTGCGCGTTCTATTGGTCCAAGCTGTTACAAACATATCTCTGTAACTGTTTAACCAGGTGTGCGTCAGATACTCCAGAACCCCTGAAATGAAACAAAAAACCAATGATGATATGATGATAATAATTATGGTATACGATGCTTACTTTTTTTGTCGTCTTTGATAAGTCTTTCGTACAGACGGTTGTAGTTGTAGTCGTATAACTCTGTTGTCGGAGAGTTACACAAATTCGCCCATCGACCTTTGAATTTCTTCCAGTCTGCGTCAGAAAAGCTTGCCTTGCAGTGTTTGGCAATATTTTCGTCTATGTGCCATCTGCAGAGATATTTTGCAGCTTCTGGAAACACTTTACGGCACGCATTCATCACAGCAAGGTCTCGATCTGTTATGATCACACGTGGCTCCATACACTTATTCAACATACTCTTAGCCATTTCCAAGACTCAGACGTAGTTCTCCTCACGCTCTTTGCTTACGAAAGCGTGAGCAATACTAAACGTTTGGTGTGTGGAAGTCACGCCAACAATTTGAATAAATGGAAGCCTGTACTGGTTCGTTTTGTACGTCGCGTCCATCATCAGTACGTGCGGAAATGCACGCCACCAGCAATACGATTTTGGATGACAGAAGAAAATGTCTTCCACGACGTTTGTTTCAGGATCCTCTCGGGTATAGTAAACGTACCGCTGACTGTGAAGCACGTTTTCCAGGACCTGCATCGGAGTATCACCGAATTTCTTCTTGTTTTTTAGCTTCTGCTGTAAATTGTATACATCCCTAGGGATGGATACATTTGCAGGGTTATGTTTCTTTATGCTCGAAAGTATGTTACGAGGATCCATGTGTCGCTCGGTCAGATTCTCAACCAGATCTTCTTCCTCCTGCGTGAATCTTCTAACATATGGATGACCCTCTAGATTCTGAGCAGGTTCGTGATTGTGATTGTCGTTAATCACCTGTAATTTCCAGGATTTACGAACTTCGTTGTATAACCCTACCAGTTGAAACGGACAACCGATTTTAATATTATTATATTATTAGTATTATATTATTATTATAATATTATTATACTAATATTATATTATTATATTATTATTTTATTATTATATAATAATATTATTAATATTATATTATTATTATTATTAAATTACTTTTACTGTTCATTTGCTTTGCAAATGTATATATAGTAACTAGGGGTTACTCCACGCGTTGCGACGGTAACCCCATATTTAACTGAATTAAAAACATTATCTTAAAAATTGAAACTCATATAACATAAAGCTATCTATATGTCTTAAAACTTTAAATCCAAAACACATAACATTTTATAAGTAATTGTAGATAAATAAAAATTGCTTAAACTTGTACTACATAATTATATATAGGTCTCTTTTATCCTTAATATTTTAAAAAAACGCGAACAATTTAAAAATAAGATTATATAATATTGTTATAATAATTATTATTATACTGATATTATAAAATATTTATTATTATTATATTATTATTTTATAATAATAATATATTATAAAATATTTATTATTATTATAATATTATATTATTTTATTATTATAATAATATTAATATATTTTAATATTATTATATGATTAATATTATATTATTATTATTATTATTATTATTATTATATTATTTCTGTTCCTTCCACATCTAAATGTATATATCATAATATGTTAATATACAACCACCTACTTCGTTAATTATACCCAAAAGGCCGAAAGGGATAAACCCAACCCAACTCACCAATAAGGCAATAACTGACCCAACGGTAAAAGTCCAACCAAGACCCCATGGGCCATTCAAACAGACCATGAATAAAACTGGCCTTCTGATTAAACATCCACCTGGGCCACCGTATCTTATTTTATATCATTCTAAATTTCTAATCACTGTATCCGGCCCAACCGTACAAAACCAACTACCTTCTTTGCATACGAGGTCATGAGGTTGGCATAGAGATGGCCAACGTACCCGGAACCGGAACCGGTCGTATTTGAACCGGTGGGTACGGACGGTTCCGGGTTTTCAGAAAAACCGGAACCGGAACTGGAAAAACCGGAACCGGTTCCAACCTTAAACGGTCAAACCCGAACCGGAACCGGTTGGAACCGGTTCTTGACTTTGTTGACCGGAACTGGTTCCGGTTTTTAAAAAAAACCCTGTTTGGCCAACTCTAGAAGGGCATACGGGTTTTTTGGAACCGGTTCCGGTCCACAAAGTAAATAACCAGTCCAGTTTTTAACCGGTTTTTGGCCGGTTCCGATTTCGGTTTTCCGGGTTAGGGTTGCCGGTTCTGGATTTTTTGCCCATCTCAGCAGGAGCACTAATCCAACCAGAAAAGCAAGCCATTTCGTTAATATTGTGCATATCCCAGGATGTTTTTTCATTTGTTTCTGGTAATCCCAACCCAACATCTCGTCCACCCAGAATGGTACCCATCCCCCTAGTTCTTAGTACAGACGGTCACATATAGTACATTTTATTTTTAGATGAATACACCAATTTTCTGTCCTTCAAATCACAAATCTCAAACATTTCTCCTTTTTTTTGTCTCCAAACAAATCAATAAAGACAACTTAAATGATCCATAAATTCAGTCATTCTAATATTTTTTTTGTATTGAATTTCTTTTTACTAGATTTTGTTTTTTAACTTGATTTTTGTTTTTTACTGGATTTTTATTTTTGTAACAAGTTTTTGATCTTTTTACTGTATTTTTGTTTTTTTACTGCATTTCTTTTTTTTTTTTGGTTCTGGAGCTTATTTTTTGCATTAGATTTTTGCATTTATGTTTTTTAAAATATCACATGTCAAACTTTTATTACTTCTTACTATTTTTAGGCAAAAATATTTTCTTATTGGATAATTTCTCTGTATGTGTGTGTATATAATCAATTAAAAGACAACAAATAAACTATAAAATTGTATTTTTATAATTTTTAACAAATTCATAAATGTTTTAATAAAATGATAAAAAGAAAAAGAAAAGAAAAGGATCTTAATTAAAATCAAACATTAGGACATTTACTTGTAATGGCAAGACAATTATTTTTTAAATAACAGAATATTTATTGGCAGTTAGTGTAAGGGATCAATTATTACAAATTAAAAAAATCAAATACCGTTTCTATATTAATTTAATTTGTGAAAAGAAATTCAATAATTTTGTGTTAGACAAACCTTATTTTGTGTTAGAAATTCAATAATTTTCTGAAATTTGATATTTTTTTTACTACTTTCATTCATTTAAGACAAAAGAAACATACTTAAAGCAACCATAAAATGTTTAGGCTGTCTTAGAACATACAAAACAAAATAAAACAAAAAAAAAAACCACCGGTACAGAAAAATGTAATGAACCAACATACCCATTGCTAAACATAATTGTTAATTTAATTTGCGATTCAAACATTAGAACCTAAAATGAGATCTAGGAGGATTTAGGTTCAATTAAAAGCATCATCTCTAGTGCAGCTAGCTTGTATATCTCTTCGTAAGAAAAACCCGCCATGAACTCATCAGGAGCGTTCATCTGATCAAAGTAATTAAACACGAAAACGATCAACAAATATAAATAATTTTGTGATAGACAAACCTTATTTTTTAGCAGCACACATATTATTTTATTAAAATCAGTCTAGCAAATATATAGATACGAACTGGGACACCAGGGACCAATGATACAAATGACAGTTTTAAAAAGAAATATAAAACGACAATTTTTTTTTCTTTTCTCTAGAAACTTTTTATTTCTCATTCCACATATTTTGTTGTTGCAAGAACTTGAACAAACTTTTTTTTGGCTATTGCCTTTGTTTATATCATACAAAAATAATTATTATTATTATTATTATTATTATAGTTTCTTAGGACAAATGTGAAAAGACTTCACAAAACTTCGTATATACAAGGATGAAGCTACTTGCATTGCTTATAACTGCAGCAACGATGTAGCTGTATTAATTTAATATTTTTTTATTTTTCTCGAACAATTTTTAACATATAATGTTTCATATAATACAATACATGAAAATTGTGATATGTTTATTTTTGTGTACGTTTAGATTTAAAATTTACTAAAGTGCGCCTAATGTTTCGCACAATTTGTTATGACAACTTGTCGTCAGGATAGCTTAGGTCGAACTTTCAGAAAAAAAAAACAAATATGTCAAGAATTTTGTTGACAACTTGTCATTGCAAATGGGTCATTAATACGTTTGTTGTAGTGTGCTCTATTTGTTTGTTTTTTTCTTCTTTTTTTTTTGTAAGGTGTATATCAAAATGCATATAAAATAAATAAATTGCAACATCATACTTGTATTTTATAAATTATTATATATTAAAATTAGTTATAAAAGAATAAGAAAGTATATAGCAACTTATCGAAGTCACATTGCTAAGCAAAAAAATTGATGGATGCAAATTTTAGGAACCAATGAACCTTAATTGTTTGTGTGAAAAAACTCAAAAAGTGACCAAAACTTCACATATAGAAATAATCACCAAAATTATGTTTATGTTTAAATGCATTGACCGAAATTGAACAATTGTTATGATAGTGTTTTTTTTTTTTTTTTTGCCTTTTTCCTTCAATTTTTTGTTCTTTTTTGGTAATTAGAATCAAAATAACTATATCTAAGTGTAAATATATAAATGTATATGAAGAAAAATAAAATTTACTCACGCGAACATGAATCATGAACATGCTTTTAGATTGATCGGAAGAAACATGAACAGAGACGATGTCCAGTTTGCACTTCTCCAACACGACGCAAACAGCAGTAAAGAGTCCAGGCTTGTTTGCGGAACAAATGTTTATATGTGCATCCTCACCGCACACGTTTAAGGTGACATTAGACGAAGCCCAGGTTTGAAAAACTGGTTTTGAGTGCAAAGGGAAGAAAAACGGGTCGAGTCTGGGACAAGATACGCGGTCCAATTGGCTGTTTGATGGGCTCGCATTGGCTGAAAAAGATTCACCGGTGTGCTTCTGTGGGTGAGTCAATGAAGTGACACTGCAGGCATTTGTTGATGGACGATTGAAGCTCTCTAGCTTCTTAGTCTCAAGATTTTGGTGGGTCTGCTGTAAGTGTCTGATATAGCTTATTGCATCATCCACTATTGTGATCAATTTTGCCTGAGATCAAATAACAATTACAAAATAGAGTGACTTAACTCTTTATAAAAAGCCATAAAAGACTTGACTATTTATAAAACTAGTAGGGTAGTACCTTGTATATTACACGGGTTGAATAAACATTATTAAATAAGTTTGAATTTGATTATTCTTAGTTCTTTAATCTCTTTTGTAACTTTTTTTAAAGTTTTTATCTAAAAAAATCATTCTTAAAATATTTTGTATTTTTAAAAAATGTTGTACTTGATAACAATTTTTTTTCTAAATGTGTTTATTAATTAAAAGATATTTTTAGCATATTAATATTTTAATTTTAAGTATTTACTATCATATTTTATAAAAAAAAACATTTAATATGAGAGAGAAGCAAGAAAATTGAAAATTGATCTGAAAATTCTTAAGATTTATGCCATGTGTTTCTCAATATTTTTATTTGTCAAGTATAATAGATAATAGATGTTATAAAATTGTGTATTACATGAGTTTAACCAGATGGTTTAATAAGGGAAATGTTAAATGTTAAATGAAGAAAAATAGAATATAAAAAGACATTGAAATTCATACCTTAGGGTTTTGTTTAGGGAGCAAAGCATGAAGTTCTTGAAACATGTTCTTCATCTTTTTTCTCCTCCTCTTCTCTGTCAACAAATGTTTAGCATGATCACTTGAAAGCACATCTCTTATTCCCTTCTCATCTTCATCACCACTCTCATGATTCATCTCATTCTTGATCTTCAAATCACCATTTTTTCTCTTCTTAGCACCATTGCTAGCCACTGGTTGCACCACTTCTTGACCACCACTTCCTGAACCACCTATTGAACCCATATCATCTTGCTTCATCTGCCTATTATCAACACTTACACTCGAATTGAGCAACTTCTTGGCGCCTCCAGATCGCGCTTGATCACTAAAATTTCCAACAAAATGATCGCGCGAGTTGTGGTTACTTGTAGCCCACAGATAAATATCCCTTAACAGCCCTTGTTGGCCATCCCTTTCATCCATATGAAATGAGGGGAGGTTCAAAGGGGGCTAAGAAATGAAGGTGTGTTTAAGAAGATGGCAAACAATAAAGTTCATTTATAAGGTGATTTTATGGGGAGGAGAACAAAATAAAGCATTAATTGCTCTTGGCTAAAACAAAATTTGCAACAAAAATTTGTTTATATGTACAGCCATATATCTTAGCTGTGCTTAGTGCATGAAACATGGATGAGACATATGGTAGAATGAAGAGAGAAAAAAGGTTAATTTTTCTATTTATTACTAAAAAACAATTGTAAAATTGATTATTTTTCTCTTAATTTCGTATCTTATCTTATCTTACTATACTAATAAAGAAAAATAAATTTTGTCATTTGTCATAATATTAAAACACTATTGCCAAATTCTAATTTATTTTAAAATTCATTTAATTGTCTCATATTAAATAATTATATTTTCTTTCTAATTAAATAATTATAAAACAAATAACTAATAAAATTATTTATCTTTTTATTAGAAAAAACGTTTAAAAAGAGTTTATAAGATATGAAATTTTTAATATTAATTTTTTTTGAAATAAGAAATATTTTATATTCAAAAAATCAAAGTTATAAGAAACAAGTTTTCTTTAAAATTATTTTTTATAAAAAATAAAATAGATTATAAACTAGATTTTCAAACAATAAGATTGTTACCAATCAAATAACCAATGTCATTATTTTATTTAAAATGCAAAGCAAATAAAATGAAGAGAAAGTTACATTTTTTGTCTTTATATTTTACGTTATTTTTTAATTTAGTCGTTTAAATTTTAATAATTACATAAATTATATTTTACCTTATTTATTTATAAAAGTTAGTCTTTGATATAACACAGAATAAAAATTTTATTATCAGTTAGTTTAAAATTAATAACTGTTACAAATCAAAAAGATTATATATCATTTGTATAGTTATTAAATTTTTAATTATTGTTTTATCACATAAAATATTCATTAATATGTAAGTTGATCATTTTATCTTAAAATACCTGTTTACAATTTTTAAATTTTTATTACTAACTATTTAATATTTTATATTAAAAATGTGTAATACAAGGAAAATAGTCTAGTTTATAATATACTTAAATCATATGTCTTCTATGTACCTAGCATATTTTTTTTACTATTTACACGCACATATGCATGCATAATAGGATGCATGGTGTTATAAGAACATCTCTTTCAGGACATATGGATCCTATGTAGGGGGTAATTGAATTAGACCAACTTATGAGTTACTAGAGATTAAATAGATAAAAAGTTCAAACGCTAAACGAGCTTGAACCTTAAAATATAAATCATTTAGTTATCGAGCTTGAGTTCAAGTTTCACATATCGACCAACCTAAATGGTTTTCTTAAATACTTTTTATCTATTTAACTTTGTGTGCATTCATTACATATAAAAATACGGTAAATAAAATCACATATATTATATATATATTATACATTGAAAGCTATAGTTATAAACATATAAAATTAATTAATAAATGAGTCAAGCAGAGTCGAACTCCAACTCGAAAATTGTCTTCTAAGCCAAGCTTGAGTTTTAGAAATAAAGCTGTAAATGAGCCGATCTCAAGTTCGAGCTAAAGTTAAAACAAGGGTGGTATTTTTCAAAAAATGATTTAACTTTTAGAAGTTGTTTGATTTAAAAAAAATAATGAAACTTGATTTACCCAAGGGGAATAGATAATTTGAAAACCACTTTTTAGTGCGAAAACAGTGAAGACCATGCAAAAATCATGTAAAAAAACGTATTTTTTTTGAATTTTTTTTTACAAGTTTGTAACACTATTGAGCACATTTTTATAAAAAAATCAAAAAAGCGCCGACCAAATATTTTAAAAAAAAATGTTTTATAAAACCATGTAAAACATACATAACAAAACGTAAAAAAAATTGTCAGATTTGACGCAGCGTTACGTACGTTTTACATGGTTTTATAAAATATTTGTTTTAAAAATATTTGGTCGGCGCTTTTTTTATTTTTTTATAAAAATGTGTCAAATAGTGTTACAAACCTGTAAAAAAATTTCAAAAAAAAATACGTTTTTTTACATGATTTTTGCATAGTTTTCACGGTTTTCACACTAAGAAGTGGTTTTCAAATTATCTATTCCCTCCCCAAGTAAAGGTTTAAATGAAAACTACTAAATGTTAATGAATTAATTAATTTGATCAAGCACCATAATCCTATCTATCATTCTCACCAAAAAACTCTCCTTGTATTGGATCCTTCTTTTTATACACATGTTAAGGGAGGTTTTGTCCATGGTGAATTTTGGACAAATAAGAATCCGATATTTTATTTAGCGTGTTTTTTAGTGACGGTTTTTTATTTTCTGAATCTAATCTATTTTAAAAAAAAAAAAAGCTATAAAGTTATTTGTTAGAAAACTTAAAATCATTAACCCTATGAGAAAGAATATAGGCATTACAGGTATTAGTATTTAGTGGTAGGATAAGGCTAATGAATCAAATGGTCTTGGGTTCGAATCTCAAAATGAGGTCTTCTTAAAGTATTGAGTTTTCTCTATAACCGTTAACTTGGTGGTGTGTATGATCGGGTGGTACTGCTGGTAACACGATAATACTTCAGTGATCCAAAAGTTATCCATGCAAAAAAAAATTAATAAATATACACCATAATATTCTGAAACTTTTTTATAATTATACATGGTGGAAACAAAAAAATATATGCACGGATATATTATTTTTTTAAACATTTATTGATAAAACTATGTTATTATCCCATGTATTACACGAAATATATATAAAATATTTAATAATTAGAACTAATAGTTAAAAAATCATAAATCGATAGTTTGATATAAGATGATTAATGTATGTTTAACAAATATTTTAAGCATTAAAACAAAATTTTGAAAGTTTAATAACTACATAATTGATATTTGATAGGCAATGTACTATTTTCATAATTCTTAATGTTATTTTATATGACCAACAAGCACATAAAAAAGGTTTAATATGAATTGAATAAATTTAGCATCTTATAAACATTAATAGTTTTATGAAAATTTATGTTAAATATCTTATCAGTCACTTGTGAATAAGAAAATAACTAAGATTAAAAAATTATAAATAATAAATATTTAAGAATTATAAAATTATATTTTAAAATAATATATAATTGAAATCTAACTATGATTATTAAGTTATAATAAATGATTGGAATAAAAATAAATAAATTTTGCATTTAAGTATACAATTTAATTATTTAAAATTATTAACATTAAATAGGAAGCGAATTAGTTAAATATAATTAAATAAAAGATAAATATAAAAGTGACAAGTGCCAAAATTTGAGGATGAATGTATATGAAAGTGACAAGTGACAAAAATTCAAAATAAATTAAGATGAGAGTGACAGGTGACAAATTTATTATTCATATTTCATATACTCTGAATCAAATTGAATTAAATGCTTGGTTATATGGTCTATTTTTTATTTTTTTAGAAATATATTAAAGATATAAAAGCTATATACACTAATAAAACGAATAAAATGTATTTACATTTAAGAAACTTGTCGTTTGTGCTCGTTTATACTTATTCAATTGTGTTCGTTTATGTTTGTTCAATAGTGTTCATGTTCGTTTATGATTGTTCAATGGTGTTAAAAAAATGTCCATTTAAGTTTGTTCGTTTATTTTAGTTCGTTTGTATTCATTTATGTTCATGAACAGTTCGTTTAATTTATTAATGAACGAACACAAACGAGCACGAACATATTCATTTTCTTAATAAACGAACACGAACACAAAATTCTTGTTCGTTAATGTGTTAGTGTTCGGTTAAGTTTAAATGAACGAACACGAACATGCCTGTGTTCGTGTTCGTTCGGTTCGTTTACAGGCCTAGTGGTGGCTCATGGGAGGTCCAAATAACTAGACCTTGATAACATGGTCTGAAAACATTGAGATCACACGATTGAGACATTCGCTGTTTTAAAAAAATCTAAACCAAGTTATTTGAAAAATAGGAACCTTTCATTTTGTTGTTTATGCCATTGTTACAGGTAAGATTTAGGAATGCATTCATTATTACAGGTGATGAAACCGTTATGAATTTAAATGAAATGATTACATATTACGTAATCTATGACAGAATCTTGTAGATGTCACAAAAATGTGATATTTAATAAAGCACGTCGGTTTTTGTTATCAAAAGTAGGGTATACGTCAATACATGTGTCCTGAGCAATATTAAGCTGTTTTTTAGTTTCAAATTTAAAGATGTTGACGAATTAAGCCGGTTAATAAGTATTGATATAAAAAAAATAAGTATATTATTGTTATATAAAAAATGACAACTTAAGGTTTTTTAATTTTACTAGATTTTTGGTACATTGCCTATATAAAAGGCCGACTTTTGTGTGTAAAGGAAAAAAATTCTAGCTTAGGGCATCAAAATCAAAGAGCCACAAAATTTTTTGGGTTTTTTTTAACAGTCATATTATCCAACTCATACTCTTAAACTACACTCTAATGTTAATATCTTTGCTTGGATTTGAACCCATGAGGTAATGCATCTAACAAATGAGATAGTCTCACATTAGCTTTTAGGTTTTTTGTTGTAACGAATTCTGATTTGTGTAAATAAATAAAATTTTAATATTTGTAATTAATCTACATATTTTGTTTGTGATTTTTGTTTTTTGTAGTTTTTTCCTTCATTATTATCTATACTTTCTTTGTCACAAGCTCGGATAAAAGATGAAAGTTTTAATATACACCCGAAAAAAATCACAATTTTTCACTCTATTTTGTGCCACCAAAACGCCTGAGCCGGCCCAACCTATATATTTAAAATATGTTCTGGATTTTTCTAAAGTGTATTGTATTTCTGATGTAATACGATACATACAAATATATTAAAAATATAACAAAAAGACACATCACAAAAATAGTCTACAGAAACATATAGCACGAAAAAAATACAGCACATAAAAACACAATAAAAATTTTTGCGTACCGGATTTTTTTAAATAAAAAGTATATCATCACTATGCACAAATTGAAGAGGAAAAAAAATGCTCGATTTTATGGTGTAATTATTTTTAAAAAATATTCTTTTATAAAAAAGTTAAGAATGTTTAAAAATATAGTAAATTATAAAATTGTCAAGAAAAATATATTTATAACATACGATTCTACTTTTTTTTTAACATTTAAATGTCGTTGATTGATTTATTTAAAATTAAAAGCTAAGATAGTTCTTTTTTTTTTGGAAGAAGCTTGTTTGGTTTCTAAACTTACAAAGTTGGGCTTTCTCGATAACATTAAACAAATATGATATTTAAATTTATATTATTTATAAAAATTTCATAATCAATGTATTGTTATATATATTCTTTAATCGAAAAGATGTTCGATATGTTTAGTCCCTTCTATTATAAATTTAAAAAAAATGCTATTTAGGAAGAAAAATTTTTTTTATCAGTAACGATAACAGAAAATATGTATATAATTTATACACAAAAATTTATGGATTGTATTATGTGAAAACCCGTGTAACAACCGAAAATTTAGCAACGTAATAGTAAACGTACGAGATTTCGGTTACTGTTGAAACTGTGACGATTGCGTACGAAAAATTCGGCGTTTATGACGTGAGCACATTTGGTCGTGCTTGAAATCCACGAGGATTTAGCAACTTTTGTTATTGGGGATTGATAGTATGTGAAAAATGATGAACGTGGGCGAAAACCGTGCGCAAAACGGAGTTCGTATGCTCCCGGAATCGCGAAAACAAAATCTGGTCTAACTAAGGCGGTGGAGGTACGCGAAGACACTCTCCGCGGTACGCGACGGATGCAGATAGCTTAAAAATCTGATTTTCTTGATCAGATTTCATTCCCATCCGAATTCTTGACTTCCAGACGCGTAAACTCAACATTTTTACCATTAAATCTCCATTTTGAGGTGTTTAAACATCCGGATTGCATCAAGGAACATATCTACAAGTCCCGATCATCATATCTGCCCGAGAAATTCGTCAGATCAGGTAACGGTTCGTTTTAACCTTCTAGTTTGATTTTGATTGATTAGATCTTGATTTTGAACGTAATAAGATAGTTAGGATTGTTGATTATTGCCTAGATGATGGCTAGGATTGATTATAAATGAAGAACACGATGTTCTAACGGTTAAATCCTTGTTTTGAGCCGTTGTAATGCCCGATTTGCATAAAATCACAACTATGATTATAATGGTTTAATCCATTTGATTATGACAATCTAGGTGATTAGTTTGGTTAATCTTTGAAATGCAAAGGTTAAATCTAAGTGTTTCAAACTAATCACAATCATTAACATACTTATTGGAAAGATTATCTGATGTTTGTGATAACAGTCAGATTAGTATGTTAAACATGGTTATTAAACCTATTCTAAGACTATGTTGTGATATTTCATGATATCTGGGTAATCAATGATAAGGATTATCATTTCTAAGCCATTAATCTGTTTAGGAACTGTTTTAGCATTATAATCAACAACATTAACTATTTGATGACTTTCAAGGCAATGTCTTTGACATTGAACGTTCAGAAAGATCTAATCAGTAGGTTAAAACATAAATGACTTATTAAGTATAAATTAATGCAGAATTATACTGTTAGTACCAGTTTACGAGGGATCTTGCTACAGTAAGACATCGAGTGAGTTCTATGAGCCCTCTTTTACTATTTTAATGTTTTAGGGCTGATATGCATGTTATAAAGTTATTTTAGGTAAATGATTGCTTTATCCGGCTACGGTCAGATAAGAGAATGTGTTAAAGTAAATAATGTTTCAAGTTGTAAAGTTTTTGTATGAAAGTGACATTAACCTGATTAAGGTAAGGTAAAGAATGTTTTCAAGTAAAGAACGTTTTAAAGTAAATAATGCTTTAAGTCTCAACTACAGTTGAGAAGTAAATGATTTTAAGAACCTCAGCTGAGATGTCAAGGATGTTTTAAAGACTCAACTACGGTTGAGAAATGAATGATTTTAAAAGTCTCGGCCGAGGTTAATTAGAAAATGCGATTTTGAAGTCCCGGCTGCGGTTGGGCAAATGTTGAGCACTGTGGTGCGGATAATGATTTATGATTATAATGGTTTATGATTATGATGGTTTAAATGATTTAAACCATGTTATGTATGAATGATGTATGTCAAGAAGTCTTGTACCGGTATGAGCCGTCAATTTCGGTTGATGGTTTAATAAGTCCTGTGAAAGGAACAGGCATAAGTCCTGTGAAAGGAACAGGCATAAGTCCTGTGAAAGAACAGGCATAAGTCCTGTGAAAGATCAGGCATAAGTCCTGTGAAAGGAACAGGCATAAGTCCTGTGAAAGAACAGGCATAAGTCCTGTGAAAGAACAGGCCTGTCGACTGTGTGTCGCCAGTTTAATACGTCTTGTGCAAGCGTGTTGACTTCTGTCAACAGAACAGGCTACATTTATGTACTATATGATTGTGACACCCCAAATCTCAAAACATGTAATTTTAATCAAATTTGCAGAATTACAAAAGTGGTCCCAGTTTTTAAAACATTTAACGTTAACGAAGTTAATTTAAAACTTGTTGGTCCAAAGTATAAGGATATCATATCCTATTCATATGAAATTTACAAAAATATAGTTAAGACGTCATAACAAACATTTCCAACAAGTTTGACAAAGATTGGTTCGATATTCCAAAATCCGTGCTCGATCATACGTTCGTAGCCGACCTATTTCTGACCTGTAAACACCAAATTTAATCAAGTGTTAGTTCATAAGAACTAAGTGAGTTAACCCCATCAACCCCCGAAAGAAATTCCATCAATTGGAAAAATTTCTACATAGGCCGTAAGGTAGGCCGTAAGCTATGGTCTCAGGGCCGTAGCTTACGGTCCTGCCCAAATTTTGACCATAAGCAACGGTCTAAAGGGCGTAAAACAGAGGCTTTCCAGGGGTAGACCGTAACCTACGGCCTTAGGGCCATAAGTTACGGTCTTGACCTGCAGAACACCCATTTTTAGTGCAGTTTTTGTCCAATGCCTTATAACTCATATTTTTAACATCCACATCAGAACTAAGGCATTTCTCATACATTTATATGCATATTTTCAACATAATTTCATAACATCATATAGCATATAACTATATACAAAGTTTAAGTAAATTTTTATTTGCCAACGGGTCAAACCCATCCATTTTATTTACTTAACCATTTAACCCACCCTTTTGTGGATTACCCCCAATGCCACACCAATGTGGACTTACATGACAAACTCCAACGCCATTTCAATATGGTCTTACATGACGATCACCAATGCCATTTCAATATGGACTTATATGACATATACCAATGCCATTTTATTATGGTCTTACATGACAAACACCAATGCCATTTATCTATGGACTTACATGACAAACACCAACGCCATAGATCACTATGGACTTACATGTCAAACACCATTTTATATAGATTTCCATCTTACTAGTGCCAATTTATGTTTTTAACATATTATGACACATAATATCAATTCAACATTCAATTGATCACCATTACTTTAAATTAATCATAAGTAGTTATACCAATCATAATCACATAACACACAAACACTAATATGTCTTATGGTTGCATATTAGTGAGTAGTTAACTCACCTTGGCCCTTAGTAGTAATCGGGTCAACTATTTCCTTTCCGGGTCTTTGATTAGCAACTTCACCTAGATCATATAATTTCACATAAGCATACAATCTAGTAGCTAATCACCTAATTCATCAACTTGTATTCAATTTGACTCATTTATTATCAAAATTATCATATTAACTTTAAAGTCGTTGCTTTAAATCAAACTTCTCATTCTTTTATCAGTTTGACCAAAAATTACCTATTTGGCATTTCATCAAACACTTAATGTGCAGGAATTTATCCACACACCAAAAACCCATTTTCAAAACTTACTAAATCCCAATTTTGTTTCAAAATCAATCATTGCATCAAAACCCATTTGAAATAAGAATTTATTCATCAAACTTATATTTCATTTATCATTCAAAGTATATATGAACTATCACTAGTTCATCTAAGCATTCAATACACCATGTCTATCAAAACCCATCTTACAAACTTGTAATCATATGCAAATGAATATGATTTCAGTTAGTTTACTTGATTCTAAGCAACCTAATGACATAGAACAAGTAATTACTAACAAATTATTGGGTTTTACTCTAACCCAACCCACACCTATGGAAACCCACGAAAATACAACCAAAATCATCAAAGAAACTTACCAACATGTACTACAACATGTGTAGAACACTAATTTAAGATTGCATTGAAGATCAAAGCTTCCAAGGTGGGTCAATTTTGCTTCAAAACCAATTTTCTTCTTGGGTTTTGGTGCTCCACGTTTTCCAGAGAGAAGAAGAAGAAGAGAGTTGGGATTTTGACTTTGGTCAAATCCCCTCTTTTATATTAAGTTATCTTTGCCCAATTGTCACTTTACCCCCTTCTACTTTTATTTAACTTTAAACAACATTTTAAATTTACTAGTAGTTAATATTTAACAAATTAACCTACTAGTTAATACAAATCCAACTTTAAACATAACCATAATATTAATATAATTACTTAATCGAAATTGGGTCGTTACAAATTCTACCCCCCTTAAAGGGGTTTCGTCCCCGAAACTCAAATTACATTTCAAATAAACAAGGATAAAATTTCTTCATTTCATCTTCCAACTCCCATGTTGCGTCAGATCCCCTTCTATTCTTCCATTGTACTTTGACTATATTCAACGACTTGTTTCTAAGCCGTTTAACTTTCCGATCCAAAATTGCCAATGGTTTTTCAACATAATCCAATTTATCAATCACTTCAACATCTTCTAACGGTACATAAGCAGACTCGTCCGCTAAACATTTTCTTAAGTAGGATACATGGAAAGTGTTGTGTATTCCTTTTAATTCCTCCGGTAGCTCTAATCGGTAAGCAACCTCACCGACCCTTGCCAAAATCTTGAAAGGCCCAATAAAACGTGGGCTCAACTTTCCTCGTTTGCGAAAACGAATGACACCCTTCAATGGAGAAACCTTTAGCAATACAAAGTCTCCCACTTGAAACTCGATCGGCCGTCTTCGCTTATCGGCATATGACTTCTGTCGGTCTTGAGCTGCTTTTAAATGTGCTCGAATTTGATCAATCCTAGCATTAGTTATTTTAACCACTTCTTTACTAGCAAGCTCACGAGGACCAACCTCCTCCCAACACACCGGAGTTCGACATTTTCGACCATACAACATTTCATACGGAGGCATTCCCAAACTGGAATGATAACTATTGTTGTAAGAAAATTCTGCCAATGGTAGATAGTCATCCCAATTTCCACCAAAATCGATAATGCACGCGCGTAACATGTCCTCAAGGGTTTGAATGGTCCGCTCACTTTGACCATCGGTCTGAGGATGATACGCGGTACTTATCAAAAGTTTTGTGCCCAACTCTTCTTGAAATTTTCTCCAAAAATGGGAAGTGAATCGAGTGTCTCGATCAGACACTATTGTCACTGGTACCCCGTGTCGTGACACCACTTCTTTAATGTAAACTTCAGCCATTTTCTCAGATGAATAAGTCTCACGAATTGGAATAAAGTGAGCACTTTTCGTTAACCTGTCAACTTATGCATTTAGCACATAATATTCATCAAATACTACAAGACATTTATCAAGTAGTTAAATACCACCCCATGTGGTTCCATATTCATATTTCAAATTTCATGACACATATGGTCAATTTACCATTCAATTTATCACAAATACTACAAGTCAATTACTAGTAGTTACAACCACATAATCACATAACACATAAGCACTAATATGTCTTATGGTTGCATATTAGTGAGTAGGTCTCACTAATATGCAACCATAAGACATATTAGTGTTTGTGTGTTATGTGATTATGATTGGTATAACTACTTATGATTAATTTAAAGTAATGGTGATCAATTGAATGTTGAATTGATATTATGTGTCATAATATGTTAAAAACATAAATTGGCACTAGTAAGATGGAAATCTATATAAAATGGTGTTTGACATGTAAGTCCATAGTGATCTATGGCGTTGGTGTTTGTCATGTAAGTCCATAGATAAATGGCATTGGTGTTTGTCATGTAAGACCATAATAAAATGGCATTGGTATATGTCATATAAGTCCATATTGAAATGGCATTGGTGATCGTCATGTAAGACCATATTGAAATGGCGTTGGAGTTTGTCATGTAAGTCCACATTGGTGTGGCATTGGGGGTAATCCACAAAAGGGTGGGTTAAATGGTTAAGTAAATAAAATGGTATCAGAGCCGGTTACCGGATCGGTGTCCAGCGGGGACGCTGGACTCTCAAGGGGGGGTGAGCTACCCATTGTGGAAAGCTACCCTGAGAGAGGGGGGGATTTTGTCCCACATCGGTTGTGAAGGGGAACAAAGCCTTCTATATAAGAAGGTGGATACCTTCACTACCATGACGCGTTTTCACCCTGCGGGGAGAGAAAAGCAAAACCGTGAGCCTGCGGGCAAAGCGGACAATATCGTGGTACGGTGAACTTGGGCTGTTACATTATGTATATGAAATGTTTTATGTTTATTATGATTGAGACTGTTGACTTCGGTCGGCAGTGAAGGCTAATGTTTTATGTATATTAAAGATTTAACTTTTATGAAAAGTTAACTTAGAACTCACCAGCGAAAGCTGACTTGTTTAGCATGCATATCAGGTTGAATGATTTGAGAAAGGAGACCAGGAAGGCTCATGGCATATATTGAAGACTACCCCTGGCGTAGACTGGCTATGTTATAAACCTAATAAAGATATGAGCTTTGTACTAATGTTTGTTTAGGTTTGTATGATACTTTATGTAATCGCCTTAAATTCCGCTGCTATGATAATGTAAATATGATCTAAAGAGTATGGGTTTGATGTTTGCCAACTGAGGGGTTCGGGGCCTCTCAAGTTGGTATCAGAGCCATAGTTTGAGAGATCCGGTTATCCCTAATGACTGGACTTAAACTGAAAATGGGACTGAATGATAAGAATGCCAGTCAAGGGTAGTTTGATGCCATGAGCTGAATGTTATGTACGAGTTAAGACGTAGGTGTAAGGTTAGAAAGGTAGTTAGAGTCATGCACGTTGGGGTGACGGGATGGGAAACGTTTAGAGCCTATGAGTTGGGTAAATGGTTAATAACACCTGATCAACGTCATTAACGATTTACAACACTTATTTCGTGCTAAACTGATCCTGTACTGACTCATCAATTGTGCATCCTGTAGGTAGTTAGATGGCTGAACAAAAGGATAGACTATGTAAGCAACCACAGGAACATGAAGAATTACGTATCGAGAATGAAGAACCCATCAACGAAGATGACCACGAGCATAACGAGAAACCGCAGAATGAAGATGAGCTTACTCTAGAGCCTAGGGTAGCGAAGGCTATTTCTGATGTGGTCTGCAAAGTCATGGAGGAAAAGTTACCCGTCTTTATTGCAAAAGCACTAAAGGATACGTTGGGAGACGAGTCTGAAGGGACTAAGGAAAGCACCAAAGATGGACCGAATCAAAAGTGGGCATCTGGATTAAAAAGAAATAGAAAGGATAAATCGGGACTCCCTAGGAAAAGGCGTAAGGTAGGAGAAGTTGAAACATGCATTAAGTGCGGAAGGAAACATTGGGGAGAATGTCGTCTGGGGACTAATTTGTGTTACCGTTGTGGACAAGCTGGACATTTTTCGTATAATTGTCCAAGTAGGCCAAAGTGTTATAATTGTGATGAATTTGGTCACGTTAGCAATAATTGTTTTAAACCAAAGACAATAACTACTGAAGCCAACAAACCTGAAAGTAGCAAGGAGGGTAAGAAGCACGAGGCAAAAGCTCATGCCTTTACCATGACGAAAGATCAGGTAGACAACGACCCTGATGTGGTGACAGGTACATTATTGGTTAATGTGAGTTAAAATTTGATCTAGATTTGAGGAGATTATTCTCTGTGATTATAATAATATTTTGTTAGTATCATAAATACTGACAAGGTCTCACTAGGTTGAGAAACATATGTTGACATTGGGAATCGGGAATGGAACCTGTGTTTACTAAACGTGAAAGTGAGATAGAAAAGTCGACTATACGGATATGTGTGACAGAGGTGTGATTAGAGACGAGTAAGCAAAGATAAATGAATGTATGCCTAGCATTAGATATAAGTGAATGCAATGTATATAGTGAGTCTATTGTCAAATGCGAATGACAAGAAATGTTAAACCAGCAAGAAAGTTGAAGGGCATAAGAGGTTGAAATAATATGATATACTTTTGACAAATAGTGACGTGAAGATAGATCAGACTAAGAATTGGTATGCTAAAGATGTTAGAAATGATTTTAATAACTCTAATTGGAAGTTATTTAAGTTAGAAGAGAATACATAAGTGTTGCAACATTGTTATCGTTTAATGAACTATGTTGTTTTCACCTGATAATGGGTATTGAATATGCATAGAATATGTAAAGAGCTTATAGTATAGATTATAAGATGTGGGTTTAATACGATTACAGGTGTTAAGGAAATTTTGCATCTGTTGCAAGAAATTACTTAAGGAACTTTGTATTGATACAAGTTTAATGATAAAGGATAATTGCCACTGTTTTATGTATAAGAAAATTCATGGTATTGTTATGAAATAGTGTGCATACGTATGTTGACAAAGGAAAGTTTTATAATAAGATTGTCATGCATAAAGTAGATCGAATGATGTAGCCTTTATGGAGGCCAATGATAAAGTCCTCTTAACAAGGGAAAAAGATGAAGTTCTCATAATGAGACAAATGATAAGGTGAATGATGACGCCTTCTTATTGAGGGGAAACAAGAAAGTTCTTATTATAAGGTGACTAATGAAATCTTATAACAACCCTGAGACTTGGGTTGATCTGTTGCATGTAATGAAAAATTTGGTTGGCCTTATACATTGACAACCTTATGTGTTAAGATATGTATTTAAGTTATGTTGAGAAAATTTATTAAGGACCAATTTTCCAACGAGTGTTCTATAAATGGTTTAATGCCAAGAGAGATAACTGTTTGTAGAGACTAAGTGTAAGGATTTTAGCACAAGCCTCAAATTAAAGAATAACGTATGTTGTAGCTACAAAATATGACATGTTGTAGTATACAAGTTAGGAAAAGATAAGGGCGCAAGGATTAAGTACCATAATAAGCTACCTGTTACAGCTAAAGTATGACATAAAAGGGAAGACGATTTGTTACCATATGATCTTCAAGGTGTGATTAAAGCATGCTTATGGTTATGTTGATGTTGTTCTGTGTTTATGATGCTGATGAACGAAAGATGATATGTCATGACTATGTATACACGTTTAGGTGGTAGCACGGTTTATGCATGAAAGTATGTTAAGTATGATGAATGCATGTTAGTAAATTATGAGGATGAATTGTATGATAACATGGCAGGATGACAATTATAGGTGTTAGGATGAAATCCTAGGTTGCTAGGATGAAAGTATGATGCTATGATGGTTACATGCTAGCATGACAGGGTATGATGCTGGGATTTTATGATGATATGATACTAGCAAAGCATGTTATGAGTAATCCTATGTTATTAGGATAATGTACGATGTTATGTTAAATGATGATATAGTGCTAGTATATCATGTTATGATAAAGGATGGTTGCTCCAGTACTTGTTACTGGGTAAGCACTATTAACAAAAAGTTCTTTTAAGATCGGGTTATGAGTAATCCTATGTCATAAGCACTATTAACAAAAAGTTCTTTTAAACTTAATAAGCAATCCCAAACATGCCCTTAATGTAGACCATATATTTATCTTCAAGATTCCAAATCAATGGTCCATATGGAGTTTAAGGTTTTCTCGTTAAGATCGGGTTTTCATATGATACAATCCATGTGTGTGTGTGTGACATTTACATATTTCTCCTTCCTATCTTGTAAAATTACATATTTCCTCAAATCATGCTTTAATAACATTGTAACTCTCCCATATATAACACACACACACACATATAGGGATTCATTTTAATAAGAATCAACAAATTGTAAATAACTATAAAACTACATTTATATCCACAAGGTTTAAGGTGTATACAAGTAATTTTCCTTGAAAATAGAGGTTACTTTTATGCCCTATAAAATTGTAGCTTGAAATGGTTTATTAGTTATATATGTGTTTGTGTGTGTGTAGTGTGTGTATAGGGGAGGGTTCAAAAAAAAAACCCTCACTTTGAAGAAAACTCCTACTAACTAATCCCAATATATACCAAAGGGACTTTGTCCTAGTGGTACTCCATGATTTTCCAAAATGGAAGGTCATGGGTTCAAATCCCATCCAAGGCATAATGGGGCTGAGGGGGGTCAGGGGGTTTTCCTAAATGGTTTCCTCCTGGGGTGGGCTACCCTGGGTTCAGGTGTTGCCATATGATCCGGGTTCCGAGTCTTCGAGCTCGGTGATATCCTGGATCCAAGGTATTGCTGGTCAAAAAAAAAAAAAAAAAAAAAAACTAATCCCAATATATATATATATATATGTATATTTGAGTATAATATTGCTACGGTCTTCTTTCGTTTTTTTACGTGGTCCGTGATTTATTGGTCCGTGATTATCAGTTGGTACGTGATTTTTACATTTGTTACGTGATAATTGGTCCGTAATTATTCAGTTTGCCCTTAATTATTTTGAATTTTATACGTGATTCGTGTAATGTTACATATGGTCCGTTATTAGTAGTCTGTGATTATTCAGTTGCAATTTGCTTATGCGTATTAAATGACGGTCTGTAATTTTATATAACGTGGTCCGTGATTTTACATAGATGATAATACCCTTTTCCCAGATGACACGTGGCGTGTTCATGAGGCTTTCTACGTTTCTCACTTTGATTTTCTTTGTACAATAACCGCCCCATATATATATATAGGAGATGAATCCAATACAAAGGGGGTTTAATATGAGAAGGATATGAAGTATTTCTAGCCCTTGATCAAATTAATCAATGGTTAAAATCTAGTGGTCCCCACTTTTCATTTAAAACTTGCGTGAATTAAAGTTTGAAGTGCAAAAAAGTAATAGCCTACATTTGTTGATTTTTTTGTGTGTAAATCAAGTTCCACCATTTTTTTTATAAATCGAACAAGTTTTAAATGGTTAATCGTTTTTTAAAAAAAATTACAGCATAAAATAGGGAATTTTATTATCTTTAATTTGAGTATAGTATTGATATGGTTTTCTTTTGTTTTTTTACGTGGTCCGTGATTATTGGTCCGTAATTATCAAATGGTCCGTGATTTTACATTAGTTACGTGATAATTGGTCCGTGATTATTCAATTTGCCCTTAATTATTTTGATTTTTATATGTGGTCCGTGATTTGTTACATATGGTCCGTGATTATTCAGTTGGTCCTTGGTTATGCATGTTAAACGATGGTCCGTGATTTTATATAACGCGGTCTGTGATTTTACACGAACCATTATATTCCTTACCCAGATTACACTTGGTGTATTATGGTGGCTTCCTACGCTTCTCACGTTAATTTCCTTTGTACGATAACCGGCCCCTATATATACGCATATATTTATATATAGATATACGTATGTATATATCTATATCTATATATATTAGTTATACTTTAACTAGCCAAAACGAACGACTATCTGAGCGATCAACGAGCGAGCTTAACTTGGCTTGTGCCGGTTCATTTAGAAACCGAACCGAGCATGCTTGGGTCGTTTAAAACTGAGTAAAATTTGAACGAACTTTTCTCGAGTTTTTTCCGAACAAGCATCGAGTGAGCGTCAAACAACAAATATTTTGGACAACACTAGTTTCTACTTATTTTTCACACTCTTAATTATTTTAATTGCAATGTTAGATATCTAATTAACTAATTTAATGAATATTCTAAAGGTTTATTATGTAAAATGATGGTCTAATGATTTAAAAAGCCACTTTGCACTAATTCTTCATAATTTTCTTTTTCTTATCAAATTCTAAAGGAGGAATCAATAACACCACTAAATAAATTAATTAAATCCATCAATTTGTGACAAATAGAGGAGGAAGGCATTTACTTGGAATTTTTTTTATTTAAAAAGATTTTAGTTTAAATTTGACTTTGAGCTCTGAAATTGTTTAACCTGGCCAAGTATTCATTCTTTTTTGTTTTTTGTTTTTTGTTTTTGAAAGTCAAACTGTATTCATTGTTAGTTACCCAACAACCTTCAATGACTTCAAAGTTCAAATCCTATACTTACTAATTTCTTTATTGAAAACCAAATATAACCAAGCTCACAAACACAAGTCATTGGGCTCACTAAATAAACAACCAAACACCATTTCATAAAACCATCACATCATTTATGCACCAATTGTGAGCACCTTCTTGCTGCTTCCTCTTTTCTTTCTAAACAGAAGCTTCTTCAGCAGCTCGGCAGCGCCTTTGCCACGCTTCTTGCTAGCTACAATAGCCAAAGCCCCTGGTACAACACGCGCCTTGCAGCTGCCAACACGCACAACAGGCAGTGCTACTTTCGTCTCTGTGGCGGCTATGATCTCCTTCGTCTTGGGGGAGCTTAGCAGGTCATCCATGTCAACACCATCCTCTGCCACAATGCGGTCACGTAAAGATGAACCTTTAGTTGACTTTTTATTAGTGGTCAACTCTGCTGACTCTGGTGGTGGTGTTAGTGCCTTCAACTGGCGGCCGATGCTGAATATGGTCTCTTGACACTCGGCCAATTTTGCAGAAGCTGCTGTTATTTCCCATCCCTGCAAAAGTTTTCATAACTTGAAATCTCTTGATATTTTTGTAACCCATTAAATGGGTAAAATAAAAGACATAAAACCGGAACGGATTACGGATCAAACTGATTGCTAATTGCTTATACCGTGTTTTAAATGAATTTGATCACGAAAGTGTTTTATTCTAAAGGTTAGATTATTACTAGCATGGTACAGTTTATTTAACTGTATGTAGCACATTAATTATATTTCTATAATAATAATAATAACAAAATACAAAGAATGAATAGTGGTTTCTTTTTCTTCTTCTGGCTTGAGTTTATTTATTGATTTATTTTTAATTCCAAACTTTTTATGCGTGTAAAGGTCTTTTTCCAATGAATCAAACTTATGTAAACGTTCCCGCTATTCTCCAATATTTTAGGATTTATTTGTTTGTCGTTCGAGTTTTTTAAAGATTGGTTCACCACCGACGCGAAGGAAGGGTGTTAAATCTATATACATAATATGATAAGTTGACCAGAAAGCATTTTAGGTCAACCCGCGTGTTTTGTGACCTCTGATATAATGTTGCTTACATTTTGGACAAGCTTTGCGTCTCTTTCAACATCCACATTTGTCACATCTTTATCAGCCACACTGCAGATAATGTCTTCAAAAATTAAAATCGTAAAGCCAAAAGCATGTTGCTTCCACAAAATTTTATAAGAAAATACAATTTTTTTATAAAAATTTTATCATCAGAAAACTAAAAGCATGTACCTTGCTAGCTGGAGTTGTAGATCAAGACATGTTGCTTCTAGTTCTTCACAGCAATGACTTCTATCTTCTAGTTCCACTTTGAGGGCTGATATATTCTGATTTGCTTCATTTATTTGAACTTTAGCAACAGATAGTTTATGATCAAGTTCCTCATTGACCAACTTCTGATTCTCCAATTGATCCTCAATCATTGACTTCAACTTTTTCAGGTCTTCAATTTCACTTTTTAGGCTTGTTTCCGTATCAGCAGATTTCCAGGTGATATAACCACTAACAGGATTTGAATCATATCGGCATTGTAAACCTGTTTTAATTGCTTCCAAGATTTCATCAAAACTTTTATTTGAAACACAGGTTTGCTCGAAAATCAGGTTTAGAACACTTGGCAACCAACCATGATCTTTATTGGATGGATTGATGGTGTCACCTTGTGTAACAGGTACTAGTTCCTTGCCTAAAGAATCAAGATTGCTTGCATCTGAAGAAACAATTGCTAATTTCTCCATCTCAACAAAATCATCCATCAAACTCATATCTGAATCTCCAACCATCGTGCGCCGACTAGCACTGTTATCATGGCTTTCATCACTCCTGATCATTTGAGCAAATTCTGCTTCCAAAAGACGAATTTCTTCTTCTTTTTTATGCATTTTTTCTTTTAATATCTTGTTTTCTTCTTCCAACTCACATAACCGATTTATCATGAAAATCGTCCGTTTATCATTAGAACCTGTGATCTGTTTTTTCACTAACAACCGAAGTTTTTGACATTCAGCATCTAACTTCACTGCTCGTTTCAAGCTTTCTTGGTTTTGCCTGTTTGCCACATCAGCACACCGTGTTCTTATCTCAAGTTCTCTTTCAAGAACACGATATTCATATTTCAAAACATCATTTTCCTTTTCAACAGAATCTAGTCTTGAAATCAACTCATTGAATCCCACTGTTGCTTGTGACATTTGATGGCTAACATCTTCAATCAGTTCTTCTTTCATCAAAAGAGCATTAGCAAGTTGAGCATTTTCAACCGTCATATTTGCAAGCTTTTTATTCGTTTCTATAAATTTTTCTTCTAATTTCTCATGCGCCCGTTTGAGTTCATCCACAGCCTCACTCACCTTTTGATCCTGTTCATCTTTTAAACAACTTAATTGCTGGCGATAATCTTTTAATGCGGCGTTTAGGTTAGCTAATCTCTCATTAGCCTCTGCTTTCTGCAGCAATGCTGCTTCAAGTTCTTGATTTTGCAAATTTGTTTCTGCAACAGCCTTCTCCCGATCTTGAATAACAAGAAGATACACAAACAACAAGACGTTTAAAATTGAAAGACAACAGCAAGATGGTGCTTAGAACACGGAAATTAAAAGGATCAAGGAGTAATAATCACCTGCAATGGCTTCTTGTGCAGTTTTCCCACATTCGGCTATGATATTATCTTTGGCATTGCATTCGTAGAGAAGAGAAGCTACCTTTTCATGGAGGTTTTTCACAGTCCTCTCTAAAGCTGCTTCTTTATCATACTGAAGCCTCTGTTGTATTAATGGAATATGTTTGGTTATTTCTAATGATATTTTGGTCAAGTATGATGGTTCTTTTTACATTTACATAATTTATCCAGAGCCACTCATTCTTGCAAACTATAATGTGTTCTCTTTTGTGTTTTTTTGCAATATGCTACTTTAATTAAAAGTTAGTTTAACAATTTTTTTTATAAAATGTACAAAATAAGTGAGTAAACAATAAAGGAGTTGGTTGATATTTACTTATAAATGCAAGTAGGTATAATAATACCTTCCCCTTCACTCACTTATCATCCTCCTCCAAGATCCATCTTCCACCCAACCACTAACCGCTTCTCACACATCCCTCTTCCACCCCACTGACCGCCACCACCACTGCTACTCATGCTCCCAAATCATGAGCCGCCTGCCCACCCGTTGACACATCACCACCACTCACAATCTTTTATTTATGATTTTGTATAAAATAATTAATTTTTTGTTTTTATTTGATAAATGCCAGTTAGCAAAACTGAAATGATGGTCAATTTGGTAATGTGAAGAACATATTAACACTCTATTACTTAAGAAATAATTAGTAAATTTTTTTACACTAAAATGAAGTGATGGAACTACTAGAATACCTCTGTTTCATTTTCAGATTCACTGTTTGCATCGATCGACTTCTGGGTAGATCTTTTCCTCCAAAGCCATGTTTTTTGGTCCATGATTCCCTGCTTTGATCACAACAATCCCACACACATCAACCAAACACAAAATTGAAGGCAATAATAAAGATGAAAGAAAACAAAGTGTGATGATTTCTGAAAGAATTACTTTGCTAAAGAGAAGGCTGCATGTTTACCACGAAACACCTGATAATTTACAAAAAAATGTGGGATTCTAACTTAAAGACAAGAAAGATAACTAGAAAAATATAAAGAATGTAAAGAAAAAGAATACATTTTTTAAAGAATTCTCATTTTTGTCCCCACAGCATGCATAAATATATATATATATTTGTTTATGCAAAACATTTCATATTTTCAGTATAATATCACTTTATTTCCTCACCTCTACACTTTTTTACAGTAATCTATTATTTAAAGTTCAATCTTTATTCCATATTCCAGATTTTCCGGTCCAATACGAAAGAGATTTGTATTAAAAATCAAGAAAATCAATTAATGTAGAAAAACAAAGCACCCATGAGATAAGAATTAAGATTTTGAAGCACTCATGATGATAGTTATATGTGTAAACTTCAAGGCTTCAGATCCAGAGGCTTTCTTCTTTTAAGATGGTAGGGGCACCCTCATTTTTAATATCATTGAATGAATTAATTAAAGCATACAAATGACAAGCTTCATACAATCTCTCTCAAGATAAATATTGTTCTGCATGTTCCTATTTCAAACTCATTTCTTGAACATTTCAACAAGACTTAATGTCTTAATTAACATCTTTTAAGGCATCCAAATGCTAAAAATTAAAAACGGAACACCATAATCAGTAATCATCAACAAACAAAACCGAAAATGGGAAAATAAGCTCAAATTTAACGACCCCAAAATCTTTCAAACGAGTAAAACTGACATATTGTTCGAACATCACTGACATACAATTGGGAAACTGAACCTAATGACCTTCTACTAAGAAGTTTTGGTTCCACCATTGTTGACGGGTTATTGATAATCATGCAAACCAAAAGGAAAGCTTACCTGATTGAACAAATTCAGCTCAGGAATATCGTGATTTCACCCAGGATTTCAGAAACAACAGTATAGAGTGATGACAAAGGTTAAAGGTTGGTTTAGGAATTTCAACAAACAGGTGGAGTGCAGCAGGTAAATTATAACATTTTGGCAAGATTTTGGGTGGAAATGAGACAAACCCACCGACAGATAAATTGTTAGATGAGAACAGTGGTGTGGGGGAAGAAAGTGGGGATGAAATGAGTGGGAAAAGATGAGTGTGGCCATGGCTAAAGAAGAGAAAAAGATAAAGGGTCGCAAAATAAAAGTCATCGTAGAGTAGTACAGTGTCGCAGAGACACAGAGTCGTGGACCGAGACCAGTGGTTGGCTTTGCGACATGAACGTTGCTGGGCTCTGAGCAACAGCTACCATTGTCCAATAAATTTACTACACAGAACCATCAAATAATACCCCCTCTTGCTAAGATTTTAATCTTTCACCTAAACAATTTAAACATATATGGGTTCAAATCATCTTGGTCAAGTTTGAAACACATCTGATGATAGGTTAGCTCGAGATTTATTTCAGGTTCGATTCAATGGGAGCAAGGTTTCCATATTCCACAGGGTCTTGCGGGGCGTATCGCGTATGTCTTACTTCTGCAGTTCTGCCTGATGAACCCAGTTAAAACTTAAAACAACATACATGATGCGTAAGAACGTGTTGAAAAAAATAAAGCTTTTTAGAGACACACTTGATTCATTGATTGAAAAGTGTTATTATTATTATTATTATTATTATTATTATTATTATTATTATTATTGAACTCATAGGATCAGTATGCAAACTTTATAACCAATGTTTTCATAACTGGACCAGACATCGAACCGGTCTCTTTACTGGTCAGAGGTCGGACCGGTCGAACCAGATTTAAGAACCGGATGATTTATATACATTATATATATATAATCAAAAAACATTAAAAAAATATTAAAAAAACGGTTCAACCACTGGTCCGACCACCGGTTTTCCGGTCCGGCCGCCGGTTCGACCGGCCGGTTCACCCAAAAACGGCCCAGAACCCCTAACCAGACCGGTCTGACCGGCCAGTCCAGTTTTCAAAACATTGTTTATAACCAACTTTAAAATGTTATAATGAAAACTGATTAGAGAGGTGGATTTAATGTATTCAAGTATTTGATTCATTGTTGTTAAATTGATTGTTACGAAACATGAATTTTATTACACATGTTTATGTGACGTACCTAAGTATATATCATCAACAAAACTTGAATTTATACATTTAAATCAAAATGGATAATATTTGACACGACTCGTTTTTGAACAAGATTTATGTTATTATGTAGATTAACCTGAAATGCAAACAAAAATAAGCATGTAAAAAATATTATATATGACTTAACGCATCTTCAGAATATTACGTCAGAAACACATACATAAAGATAAGTGCGTAGCATTTTTTTAAGTTGACAAATGATTATTCTTATAAAATCAAAGAAGTAAAAATAACAATTTATAAAGGTTAAAAAATTATTTTTGTCACTAACTACCAATGTTTTTCAGTCGTTGTAGATATCATTCTTTACAGTACCGAGAGACTGCGAGCATATTACATTATTACCAAGAGTCGATATAAGTCATGATTCTAATTGTTTTATTTAATTAATGAATGAAAGTTTTTGAGTTAAAATCAAATTGTATATAAATTAAGAGATAAACTCTAAATTTTAAATTTTAGAAGATCAAAATAATATTATATAAAGTTAGAAATGAGCTTAATATACTTGAGTTAAATATTTTAAAGTTGGTGGGACAGAAGTGTACACACAACTAAGTACAAACGCTTCAATTCTTAAGTTAAGTTTGTATATAATATCTTTTACTAAATCTAAATTAGTTATGTTTACTCTCTTATTTACTCATAACTAGCACATGTTTACACGACCTAGGGCTATAAAGAGTTGAGTCAGGCTTGACTTGAGCTCAAAAACTTACGAGCTAAGTAGGCATAATGTGAATTTTTTTATAGAATTAAAAAGTCGAGCTCAAGCCACAAGCCACTTTTCTTTCTTTTTTTTTTTTCATTTGTTTTACATTAATTCACTCACACACACCAAAAAGGAAGGAAGGAAAGAAAGAAATCAAAACGGAAAACAAAAATCTTTAACACGTGCATAATACATAAATTGTAATCTAAAAAAATTATAAATAAATTTTAACAAGTTACAAAGTTGTTCGGTTGTAAAAAAATAATAATAATGTTCAATAATTGATCGTGAGCATTAATACAAACAATTTATAAAATCTTTCTATTCTAATAAACAAAAATAAGTTTTGCCACATATCATATTCTAATAAAATCTTTCTAACGCTCCATTTGCGGTGTACGCATATAATGTATATATGTGTGGGTCCTTAAGGGGTAAAAGTAAAAGTGCACTAATTTTAACGTTATTTTAGTTATTTGTGAAAATAACGTTAAAATCATTGGGATGATCAACTTCAAACGATAACTTTGAGCCGGTGACTCTTTCGGAGCAGTCTCTCTATCCTAATTAGGATAGGGGTAAGGTTTTTATATATCCTTCCCCCCCAGACCCTACTGAAAAGTGGGAATATACTGGGTATGGTTGTTGTTGTATGTTTTCTTGCCACTTGTCATTTTTCTATAATCTTATTCAATTCTCTATCTTAATTATTAATTAAATACATTTTCTCATATTGAATACTTATAATATTAATAAGTAATAATATTATTTGTCTTCTTACATGCAAGAAAATAACTTTTAATAAATTAAAATCACATATTTTCTATTAAAAAGCACACTTCAAAAAAAAGTTTATAAAATATGAAACTTTCTAAAAATCAATTTTTCTAAAAAGTTAGAAAAGTTAGTATTTTTAGAAAATAAAAGTTTAATAAAAATCAATTTTTAAAAAATAAAATAAAATACACTATAAATCACAATTTTCAAGTAATGGTATTTTTATAAACAAATGACGTTTCTTAAAACAAATTGCCTAAAATAATTATGTTCAACCAAAAGTTATAAAAATGATAAGAAAAATTAAACTTTAGTTATTTATGTTAAATGATATTATCAAATTAAGTTATTTAACTTTAATAATTATATATATTGTACATTATTTTCTTAATTTGTAACAATTTGTTTTTAATAGAAAAATAAATGAATTTGTAACATCAATTAGTTCAATAATTTTTTATTCTTTCAAAACAGGTAGGTCATGTATTATTTCTTTGGTTATTAAAAATTTTAATTATTATTTAATTGCTTAAAATACTCATTAATTTATAACAAATTGTTTATTTTTTTAAATTTTTATTACTAATTATTTAATGTTTTATATTTAATCTGTGTAATACACGGGGTAATAATCTAGTTTATCATAAACAAAACAGAATGTTCGAATAGTAAATTAAGTACAATCTTGAGTTTTTTTCGATTGAATCTAATATTCTTATATAGCGTTAATGTTTATGGTTATTTTTGAAATTTGAAAATAAATCTAAAAACTTATTGGTTATACAGTTTGACCATACATTGGGGTGGGTCAAAAATCTAAACAATCTAATTCTTACGATTTACCTCCCTCATTTTTCCTGGATTACAAGATTTGCATCCCTCATGTTTGTCATGAGACTAATCGGTGAGGGACACCTAATGGTGGCGTTCACCATTTTTTTTATTCTTACGATTTGACCATGAAAGACCCTCATTCAAATAAGCACGACCATATCCAATGGTCCTTGGATTCAGAAGACATGTTGGAGAAGTGCCGAACAACCTGCATTTAGCTATTGAACGACATCATCATCCATCCACATGTTATATTTGACAGAACCGGAAATAAAACATGCATATAAAGGCTCACTTGCAACTCAAGTATCAATTCAAATCTAATCTTTTCTGACTACACATATATATTGAGAAAGTTTATGGTGTTAGTTAAAGTTTACACATTTTGTTCTAGATTATTAAATCATTTAGACCATTAGATTGTTAGCTTTCGAAGAGGGTTAGGTGTACCAAATACTACCAATAACACTACATTTTTTGTATTTTATATTATTAAAAATATGCATGAGTAAAATACTATGTGTGTGATATGATTGATTTGATATGTGTATAAATGATGGGATTAGGATTGTAAACGAAACGAACAAACACGAACGAGCCTTTGTTTGTGTTCACCCGTTTAACGTTTAACTTTTTCACGAATGATTCTTGAACACCTACCAAATGAAAAATCTTGTGTTTGTTCATTAAGAAATTGAACTTCTTCACAATCACGTATAATTTAAAAAAATAAAAAACAACTTCATCAATCTCATAATCATCTTAAAGTCAAAATTTTATATAAGAATTAAAAAAATAAATTTCTTAAGACAGATTGAAAGTTATAAATAAGAATTGTAGTTAAATTACTTTAATTATCAACTAATGTTTCAAATATCTAAGTTTGAAATAATTATGTTTTTTAATAAAATACAAATTTCAAATTAATAGATTTTTAATTTAAATGTTATGGTATTAAACTAAAAATAAAAAAGTTTAAGAATATAAAACATATATTACAAATAAACATAAACGTAGATAAACGAAAGTTAACGAGGATAAACAAACATATTACCGAATGTTTAGCAATACAAATAAACGATCACGATCACTATCTCTTTTCATTGTTCCTTTTATGAAACGAATGCAATTTTTTGTTCATTTTCAGTCATTTATTAAACAAATGAGCATAAACGAACTCACGATAAACGATTCATGGACTATTTGTTGAACATTCGGTTTATTTACAACCCTAGATGGAATGATGTATGAACATTAGCATCCTAAACCTTTTAAATCTCAAACTAGTCATGATCATTTGAACTGTTTCGCTTAAGATGGTCTGCTTTCTTTTGATAATTGACAGGTTCGTTACCATTAGAGGTGGCAATTTTTACTCATATCAAAGAAAATGGGTTGGTTTGGGTAAACAATTGTAGTATATATAATGGGTTGAAATGGATAACATCATAATATTGAATGGGTTGAGATGGGTAGCACTTAAACACAATGCGGGTCAAGATGAGTAATCAAAAAACTATGTAAATGCAATGAATTCAAACATTTAAGAATTATTAATAACATATTTGATGAAAAAATCGCTAAAAATTATTCAAATGAACTATTTGTTTACTTATAACACATCTTAAGTTAAATTAAATTGATGTTTTTCAAGAACAATTCATTTAGACCCGAACTGATTTTGCTTAAAACTCGTTCTAATTCGCACACATCCTGACCCGAACCCATTTTGACCCGTTACCCAATCCGACCCAACCCGCCCATTTTGCCAGACATAGTTAACATTATCAGTTTTTTACATTAGGCTATATATACAATTCACAAATGCAATGATGCCAAGTGAATAGTACTAATATTAATTAATTAATAATAATATTTAAATAATAACAAATATATAATAATAACAGTAAAATTATTAAAATAATAATAACTATTTAAAAGCCATAACAATTAAAATATAATAATAGTTAAATATTTGTATAAGGTTCATATTCCTTTCGATTGATATTAACTTTTATGATGGTTTAATCTAATTTTTTTGTGACGGATTAATAACTGTTATGGACGTTTTGTCTACGTTTTAATATTCGTGATGTTATCACCTACATTAGATCGAAGAGTGGTATGGCTTTATTTTTTTTGAATAATTTTAATTAAGTAGATATTGTGTTTTTTAGTTTAATACGAGGTTATCGCTACAACGCGCGGGTTAAACCTCTATTTAACTAACAGGTGGCGTCTTTATGTGCTGTTCAAAAAAAAATAAAAAAAATGGCGTCTTTATGTCGGAAAGCCACTAACTTTTTTTTACTACTTAAATGTGTTTCTTTCAAATACTATTAACAAACTAATTTGGTGGTGTCACATGAGTCCAAATCCTACAAGATATAATTTTTTATTTTTTTCATTTTTATTTTTTTATGTTTGTTATATACTCTATTTAAATTAATATGTTTTTTAATGAATTAATAAGGCATAACTATTATGTGATTTATAATACTGTTTTTTAATATATTTCTATCTTTAAAATCGGACCGACACAACCTACACATTTCTTTTATGTATTAGCCATGTTAAGTTAACAACATAACTAGGTTGTTTAAAAAACTTAAATCTGAATCATATCTAAAACTCGAAAAAACATATCCGAATTATAAATTCAGATCGAATGTCCATTAAACTTACCCGGATCGGATCTTATATCGGGTATATTAAATATTGTTTGTTGGATCGGATATCTGAATTTAATCCGAATAGCCCGAATAAAACTTGTTTATTCGGATTATTTAAATGTAAAAATAAGTTTATTCAATTATTCGGATCGAATTAGCGTATTTCGAATTATGGTTGGGTTTCAGACATGGTCTTAAATATTTTTAAATCCGAATAATCCGATCAAAATAAACCAAATAAACTGTTATCCGACCCAATAAACACCGTAGACGTAACATGTATAATAAAGTTCGTAAACACATCGATTCGCACGGTGATATATTCTTTGATTTTTGAAAATTTAAAAATCAAAAATTGTAATTTATATCGTAACTTACGAAGCATATTGTTGTTTTCACTCTACGTTTCAATTGTCACACAACATACGAGTTTTAATTATACTACACACGTGAGCTTTATACATGCTACTTTATGACAGCATCCACAGCTAACATTGCTCGTCAAGTTCTTAATAAGTGTGAATCAATCTCAAATCATATAATATGGGTTGTGTTATACTGTTATTCATACACCACCCCACACCCTTTATACGACTCGTATAGGTTTATAAGAGGCACACAGTGGGACAATTATTGAGTATCAGAATTTGTCAGTGTCAATTATTGGGAACCTATATGAGGCGTATAGAACTATACGTGTCCTATATGTCCTATATGAGTCTCTATACGCGACCAATCATTGGGTGTCAGTACCAATAATTGGACTCAAATATGACGAATATAGGGCAGGTAAGGGTCTTTAATTAAAAAAGTTTGATATCTGAATAACGAGTCCTGTAATATATTATAATAGTATGAAAAAAAGCATATTTTTGTTCAATCTCAGAATTTCTATTTTTCCTTTTGCTGTCGTGTTCCTTCTTTTTTGTCGGTGATACAATTGCCAGCCATACCTGGGTTTTCTAGTTTAACTTGTTTCTTTGTAATTAAGCATCATATTTTTTAACAAAATAATCATGATAGTTAGACATGTAAATGAACCGAACGAGAACACAAACATAGCATGTTCATTTTAGTTTGTTTAACTTTAACCGAACAAATGAGTGAACACAGACATTTAAATGAACAAAGGTTTCTTGTTCATATTCGTTCATTAAGAAGCTGAGTGTGTTCTTGTTCATTAATGTTTGTTCGTTAATAGTATAAACGAACGGTTCACGAACATAGACGAACATAAGCAAACATACATAAACGAGCCTAACTGAACAAAAATAAACGAACATAATTAAAGAAACAAAAACAACCATAACTGAACAAACATAGTTAAACAAACATGAACGCTCACATGGGTTCTGAACTTGCATTGATATTAGCCCATTTTAGTTTTTTTAACGACTTGTTACGACGACACCATATACGGGATTTCAACCATCCCCTCGAATTTGATGCTGTGGGGCATACGTTTGAGCCCATCTTAGATGTAACCACACAACTGGGAAACCCCCTGACCTTGCCTAAAAAAATACATCGGCTCGTATTTGAACCCAATACCTCTCATAAAGAAGTCAATGGGATAACGATTTATAAGCCCTTCGTTAGCCCATTTTAGTTGATAAATTTATTAAAATTTGGGTAAAATAAGAATGTCACAAGAATATTAATTTATAAAGAAGATAAATATATCACTCATTTATTAATGAATTGATTTATTATCAAATATAAAAAAATGTAATTGAACGAACGCTCACAAATATAAATAAACGAACGAGACATGTGTTCATGCCATATCATCTAATTACATGAACATAAAGATTTTGTTCATGTTCTTTTCTTTACTAAATAAACAAAATGAACAGACTTTTTATTGCATAATTAACGAACACGTTCGGTTATTTATAGGACTAAGAATAGGAACATGAAGGAATGCTCCAACATGTTCAATTGCAGGCAGGGAATGATAAATGGGTTTGGGCTTTCGATTAGTCAGGTTGTTAGTAATATAAAGCAGACACTCCAGTCTTTCAATCATAACAGATCTGAAATTAATTTCACATAAAATAGCTGTGTTCCTAAAAAGTTAATTTCCTTGCCTGGAGAGCGATGATGGATTGGCTTCCTACAAAAGTTGCAGAGGAAGTAAGGAATGTTGATATATAGATAAATCACTGTTCAATTTATGGGGAATGCATGTAAATCGTTGAACAATTGTTTGTATCGTGTCCTTTTGCGCAACATACTTGGGATTTTGTATTTTAGCTTGTATGAATCACTATTGGTTTGACACCAATAATGGGAGCCGCTTTAGTATGTTAAGGATATATATGTATCCCTAATTAAAAATTTTTAGTTTCCCGTATATTCTATTGTTCTATCAAACATATTTTTCATTTTTAGTGGTGCAGAATCCCCTCTTAGTATATGTTTGGCATAGAAGATCTTTTTCACATGCACAAGCACTTACACGGGTCAAAGAAGTGAGGAAAAGTGATTATTTCATGATCTTTGATTTTATTACGGTGTCTTTGGAAGGTGAAAAATGAATTGTTTTTCAATCAAAAGCAACCAGTTATATTATAAGTCAAAGAATATATAAAGGTTCATGGATTTCTTTGGATACGAGATATAGATCAAAGGCTTTTCAAATCAAGCGAAGCCAATGGTGTAATTTTAATTTGTATTGTATGAGGATTTAATGTTGGTGTTTTATTTTGTTTTAGTATTTTTGGTGGCTATATGTATGCTAGTCTGATTAACTATCGACCTTTATAAATAAAGAGTAAATTACCAAGATAATCCGTATGATTTGCTAGTATCTCACTTTCGTTCATAAGTTTTAAAATTACTCATATGATACCAAACTTTAAACATTTATAACACATATGATTCTTAAGTCATCAAATTATCTTCACATTATTGACCAAATTACCTTTATATAAGTATTATATGTATTACAAACGTTTAAAAATTTGGATTATATGAGTAACTTATTAAATATAGGGACCGTAAAATATTTAAAAAACATATTAAGCATCTCTGTAAAATACTTAAAAAACATATTAAGCATCTTCGTAATTTACCATAAATAAATTTTGTTGGTTTTAAAAAAAATAATGAGAGGGATAACAAATACCAACGAGACAGTGTCTCAGCGGTATCCCGAAATTCTTTCATATTAAAGGTTTTGGGTTCAAAACCCTCATGCAGCGATAAAGGGGTCTGAGGGGGGTCAGAAAGTTTTTCCAATAGGGTTTCCTCCTGAGGTGGCTGTGGGGGCTCATGGGAGTCTAGATAACTAGACATTGATAACATGGTCTGAAAACAGTAGGCTCACACGACTGAGATATTCCTCGTTCAAACAACAAATAAAAGAAGATATAGGGGCAATGGGGCACCTAGGTTAGCTATGTGTCAGTTGTCATCATAAGATTGATGGTAGCAACTTTTATTTCCATCAAACAAAGTTGTAATGTATTCCTTTCTCTAAACAAAATGTAAAAATCAATAAATAAATAAAAACGTATAGAATTCATACTTTGTACCATTTAAAAAATTAATTTTAAAAGGTCTAAAAGTAGATATGACTTGATACATGTTTTTTTTTAATGAATAAAAACATTTTAATCATTCTATTTTATGTATTTTATGTTTTAAGATATGTATTCATTGTTTTAATTTAAATTGTCACAATGATGTTATTTTAGTATCTTTTTAGAATGCATTATTTAAAAAATATATAACTTAAATTATTGTGTTATATATATTTATCATTATATCATATCTAGTGTTGTATTATTAAGTTTATAGTTAATTGCATAAATGGTCAATGTGGTTTGATCAGATTGCAAATTTGGTTCCCAAACTTTAAAAACTGCATATTCAATCCAGACATTTAAAGTTAATTGCATAAATAATCCATGTTGTTTGATCAAATTGCATATTTAATTCCCAAACTTTAAAAATTGCAAATTTAGTCCAAACATTTATAAGAATGTTATATACATATCCTTATGGTTTGATCAAAGTGCGTGTTTTGTCTCTAACATTAAATACTTGCAACCTTAGTCCAAAAAATTGTAAGAAGATTGTATAAATGGTTCTTAGAACACATTAATCAAAATCGTTTATTATAATTAATCTAGAATTCAAACCAATTATTTAAACTCTATTAAAATAATTCATTGCTAAAAAGCCACATTAGTTAAGATTGGGTTATAAAAATAATTTGTGAATCCAAACTAATTATGTAAACATTATTAATATAACTTACGTATTCAAAAGTTTTAAAATAATGTGTACCTAATGTTTATCATTTATTTTTATTTTTTTGCCATTTTAAACAATATATCTAAAAATACTGTATTTAAAAATACAATAGAAAAAAAATGTAAATCTAGCATCAAAATTAAACCTAGCTTTACATTTTCCCTCAAATCTTCTGGTTCTCTTTCATTTGATAATTTCTTTGCCCATCTAGTTGAAAAGGTAACGTTTTTATTCATTCAATTGTTCCTTTTGCATAGATTATTGCTTTTCGCCCATCATTTTCTAAACCCCTTTTGTTTTCTTTGATTCGTTTCTTGATCTCCTAATTACATTTTACCTTTTAGTGTTTATAATCAGTTAGTCTCAGAGCTGACAAAAATAGATTTGATTGGAATATTGTGACTTATTTATATTAATCACTCTTAAAAAACTAGTTTTTAAAATTTAAAATATAATTGTAATTATATGGGACTAAATTTGCAATTTTATCATATCACAGGGACCATTTATGCAACAAACTTTAACTATTTGGACCAAATTTGCAAACTGATCAAACAACATGGACCATTTATATAATTAACTCTAAATGTTTGGCCTAAATTTACATTTTTTAAAGTTTGAGTACCTAATCTGCAATCTGATCAAACCGTAGAGACCATTTATGCAGTAAACTCTTAAGTTTATGTATTAGATAGATTTATTATTATTTTATCATTATGTTTTATATATATTATAAATACACAATGATGTTATTTTACTATTGTTTTTTTTTTTCCAGAATTCGTTAATTTATAAAAACACTAAAAATCAAAGGCAAATAATAAGACACAATAACAAACTATAAATTATAAGAAACTAAAAAAACATAACTTTTTTTAAAGAGTTAAATGTCAAAATGGTCCATGTGTTTATATCAAAAATAACATTTTAGTCCCTAAATAAAATTTGTTGCCATTTTAATCCTTGTTTTTTAATTTAGTTGCCGATATAGTCCTTCGTCTAAATTTTTATTGTCATTTTAATCCTTGTGTTTGAAATTTAATTGCCAATATAGTCCCTAAAATGGCAACTAGAAGGACTAAAATGGCAACTAAATTAAAACACAATGACTAAAATGACAACAAATTTTATTTAGGGACTAAAATGACATTTTTGATATAAACACATGGACCATTTTGGCATTTAACTCTTTTTTAAAAGAAAATTGCATAACAATATCATAGTCATTTAACGACTCAAAAAGCTTATTTTTATGATATAATTTTCAAAAAAAATAATAATATAATATACAAAAATGATGAATATTTAAAAAAGATATGATAATTTGAGATGGTTTTATCTAATTTACATGTCAATATCACCACATAGTATCAATTATTCTTTTATATACTTTATTAATTAATATTAATATAATTCACTAAAAGCATGTGATGAGCATCATTTCTTTGTGTCAAATTCCCACGTAACCATCAAATGAGCTTTTACAAGGTGAAACGGTCAAAAGTATATAAAAAAGAGAAAGCAATGACGTTTAGATGAGAGGAAGGCAACCTACGAAATCATGACCTTTGATTTTTGGCATCTACTTTTGCTTACCAAAAGCATCTTAAATGTTAATCTCAAAAGAATTGTGTAATTGAGTAACATTGAAAGTGGTAAATAGATGAATTGATAAGATTTAGAAATAGGATGAATTTCATAAAAATATTATCATGCGTTCCTCAACAGTTTAAAAATACGTTAAATTTTTCCAATTCAAGAAATTTGGGAGAACTAATTTTAATTTCAATCATTTTTCAATTATACGTGTTGCATTTGAATTATAATTTTCATCTTAAGAGATTATACATCTACAGTTTACATCTATAGACATAACATATGCGATACACATGTTATGTATCCGCCAATGTTCTCATATTTTTTATTTCTTCTCATTAATAAATTCATAGGAGTCATTTATCTTTGAATTGTGCATGATCAAAACCCATCTATTTGGTGGTAGCTAACTAAAAACCATTAATAATATTTGTGAACATGTATCGTGCATTAACCCTCTTGGTCGTCTATGCATGGTTTTTCTCAAACTTTTATTAAAAAAAGGATTCGTGCAAAGTTTTTTATGAATGTCATTAAAAAATTAGAGTTAGACTATAATGTTTAACCATCAAACGCATACCTAGCTAGCGTAATGTTAGGTTGGTAGAGATGGTGGAATCATGAGGCAGATGTTCCTGAAGCGACAAGAAAACATAATTTTTACGATAATTATTGTATTTTTGTTATAAATAACGTTGTAAAGAACAAGTCGAATATGAAACAAATTCCAAACAATAGTGGTGGTGATGGTCTTGTAAGATGTGTGGTGAGAGATGTAAGCCTCATAATAATTGTTTAACGTTAGCTTATTAAATTATTTATGTAAATTGTGTGAAGTATGTTAATTGGTAATATGTAAATTGTAAGATTAAGTGTCATAGGTGTTATTCTATAAAACTTTAAATTGTTAAAGGGTTGTTATATAAACCCCGACGTTACATATTCATGTGTATACATGTATTACGGGGAAGGTTCCCCAAAAAAGCATATTTCGTCTAAGAAGACTAAGAAGGATTTTCAAAAACTCGAAAACCGATCAAAACAAACTCCAATTGAATTCATTTTTGCATCATTGGAACCGGCTTATTGAACCCGAAAACAAAAACATTAAATTGTAAACAATAAACTCGAATACGATAACTAAAACTTTTAAAAACAAACCATAAACCTAAAGATAAGACCTAAAAAGGCAAAAACCAAGCCCTAAAATCTAAACTTTAAAAGTAGTTATTAAAGCTAAAACTTAAAAGCTAATATTGTAGAGTTCGATGAGACGATTTCAACGCCATCGAAATGAGTTCAATCGGAGTTCGTTTAGGTTGGTTTTTGAGGTTTTAAAAATCCTTTTTAGCCTTCTTAGACAAAATAGACTTTTTATTTGATTTTTCCCATGTATTACGGTGTTTTTATTTGATTACTTTTTAGGTCATCGATCAATCGGGGCAATAAGAAAAATGATACACCGGTGGGGTTGAATAGATCATATTAGATTTATGAATAATTATAAAATTTCTTTGTTTGTTAAGAAAAAATGTAAAATTCACCAACCACTCCACTTTACATTCACTTATTAGGTTTCACAAAAAGTCCGTGTTTACTATGATATCCCTTTGAATATGTAGATATCACATTTGCTTCTTATCCTAATAAAGTAGATATCACCTCATCTCACTAATATTTTGTAACGATCAGGCTCTATAAGAGCACTTTCACTTACAACCAACCAACTTAAACTATTTATTAAAAATATAATTTCTCTCTTTCATTCATACAACAAATCAAACTTAATTTTTACTCTCATTCACAACCAATAGGTTTTTGACCTTGTGATACCCTCTTAACTTCTCTTATAAGCGGTCTTGAGTTTGAATCTATCTGGGAACAATTGCTTTCAGATGAGCATGGATTTTTCTCAGTGTGGCCTTGTGGGTTTCCTCTTGATTGGTAGGGTTAAGTTGTCTGTTTACCGAGTATGGGCTTCCTATAAACCGGTTCTCATTTATCCAATTTTTAATAAAACATCGAATCTTACTATTATAATAAACAAAAATCTTAATTTGCCACTTGTTACATTATAAAGTCACAATGCCACTTGTCAATTTTTTGTGCACTCTTTTAATTATATTTTATTAAATACATTATATTATCTCTCCTATTAAATAAATCATATTATCTATCCTATTAATTCATTATAATAATAATAACTAATGATATTATTTTTATTTTACGAATTTAAAAAATAGTTTTTATATATTTAAATCGAGCCATTTTATCATAAACTATATATTTTTTTTCATAAATTTCAATTTAAAAAAAAAAAGAAATATTTCAATTTGTTATTTTTAGAAAATAATAGTTTTGTAAAAAAAAATTTCTTAAAAACAATTTTTTTTCAAAAAAATGAAATATAAACAAAAAATTATATAAATGATGATAAAAGTTACATTTTTTTTGTCTTGTATGTTTAACGGTAATTTGAAATTAGATTCTTTAACTTTACTAATTACAAAAATATTACCTTAACATCTTACTTTAAAATAGTTAGTCTTTAATAGAAAAATAACTAATTAGATTTCTAACTTTAGTTAGTTCAAAGATTTCAGTTATTTCAAATCTAGAAGGTTAAAGATATTAGTATTGTTATTAAAAATTTTGATTATTGTTTTATTATCTAAAGTAATTATTAATACATAATTTAATCATTTTATATAAAAAATCGTCATTTATAATTTTAAATTTTTATTATTAATTATTTAATATTTTATATTTAATCCGTGTGTTCACATGGGTAATATCTTAGTTATTTTATAAAGGCGAATTTAATAGCTTTATATAAAATTGTTCACTTTTAAGTGATCTTAAGATAAATCTAAACACGACTCATTTATCGTTACTTGATCTTTCTTGAGTACCCAAGGATCGATTTGGAGGATCGTCTTTTGACTTTGAGAGTTTGAAATTCAACTTCTTCTATTTTCCCGGTCATTCTATCGTCTACCCCATGAATAAATTTTCTTCCATTACTTGAATTCATAAAATTTTCTTTAACCCTTAGTGAGCACAAATGATTAACCGTTGTCTCATGCATCAACCCTACGACTTAGGGATGCTTGATAGTTTTTTAATGATTATATTAAGAGACTATCTCTGAATCTGTCAGATGTTAGAACTGCATGTTTTACTTAAAAACCAATCCGACGGAATGGTATAGATGATGGAATGAAATGGATAAGCAAAACAAACTAATCACTACTATACCACTGTCTTGTTTAGTTACCCTATGGAACAGTGGCGGACCTAGAAAATTCTTTTATGGGAGTCGGAATATTTTTTTGGATAAACATTTATCATTAAATATTTTATTTTTTTGACCAATTCGAACGGGTCGGGTGGATCACCCAAAAAATGATAAAACCAAATTAAATTACATATGCATAATAAAACCATGTCAAATAATCAACTCATTAATTAAGATGATACAATAAAATTTGCTTTATTTCGACATTTTATTTTTTTAAGTGGGATATGACTGATTATGTATAGAGTTAAATTATGATATATTAATTGGGTTTAACCACAAGTAGTGTATATTGCGTTTATTTGAGTATTATTTATTATTTTGGCTTTAAAATGATTTTACATTGGTCTTCATTTGGTTCGTCAAATTTTCATGGGGGTCGGGACACAATTTCTGGGGGTCGTCGAGATCGGATCGTATATACAACATTAAAAATTAAAAGTTCATGGGGTTCGGTCGAACCCCATACTTGCATACTAGATACGCCCCTGCTATGGAATGAAAAGAATGATTATTAAGGTTGTTTGGTAGTCATGAAAATATAACGGAATGAAATATAATCCATGGGTCAGGTCATAGTTTAGGTTATATGTCAGGTCATGGTTTAAGTCATGGTACATGTTATGGGTTGGGTTAAGGTTTCGGTTATGAGTCGGGTCATAATTTGGGTCATGGGTCAAATGACTGTTCGGGTCATGTTACGATACTTGGTTCGAGTCATGGTTAAGGTCATGAGTTGGTTCATGGTTCATGGTTCAAGCCAATGGTCAATCATGGGTTAATTGGGTCGGGCAATGGTTCGTTTGTGGTTTTAGTCATGGGTCGAGCCATGTATTTGGGTCAAAGTGTTTATAAAAAATAAGAAGGAATTAAAGAAAAAAACATTCCATTCTTTACGGACAACTCATTGTTTGGTCGTGCATCAATCATTCTTTTGTCGTCCATTTTTTTTTTTTTTGCACGCACCAATAATTTAATGTTCTAAAGTTATTTATATGTTGAACATGTTTTTAATAGCCAAACATCTTCACGTTATGATAGGTTGGCAGAGTTTAGAAATTGTTTTGTCTCGTTAACTTAGCTATTGCTTTAACAAAATAATGTGGTTTTTATAACCAAACAATCCTTAAATGAATCATATGTTTTATTGAAAGAACGAGGCAAAAAAACCTAAAGTAAGCACTTTAGCATGCTTTTGTGTCATCCTATCTTGATAAGGTAGAAACCTTTAGTAAAGTTATCATTTATGTCTCTTCCCATAAGTTTTATGTGTGAAAATATGAGCCGGGAGTCTCAATCCGAAGCACGTGTTCTACTTTATCTAAGGGTAGGAGCATATATGTCTTCATCTATTTACTCTATCCCACTCAAAAGTAAGAATTTATTATGTTTGTTTGTTTCCTATAAGTAGGACCGGCAACAATTTGAGGGCCCTAAGCGGAAATAAAGATCGGGACCTTTCACTAACAATTACGTTAAAAATATCCTCCTTTTATCTGGGTTTATTCCGTCAATAAACTAAATGCTTATATTTGATGGAGATAAAAAAATTGTTTATATTTACATGTATACAATATCTAGATTAAATATATTTTTCTGGTTTTTTAAATGCAAAATCTTTTATAAATTGTCCTTAATCATTTTTTTAAATCTTTTTCAGTTAAATATTATAAGGCTTTTATATCCCACATGCTAAAAAAACCTACACACTAAAAAACCATACTGATTTTTTTAAAAAACAAAAAATAAAAACCCTATACTTTTAAGGTCATAAGACCTTGTTTGGGTTGGGCTGCCATGCAAGTTTTCTATGTTAGGAAAAATGTATTATATCTATAAAAAAGTAATTTACGTTATCTTGCCTCATAATATCGCTACCATTGTTGCATCATATTGTTTTTTTTGAACGACGGAGGTCTCAATCATATGAGTCCACTGTTTCCAAACATGTCACCAATGTATATTTACCTGAACCTCCCCATGAGACACCAGAACCACTCCAGCCTCCATGAGGAAACCACCAGAAACACTTTTTTGTTGCAAAAAAAAAAAAAACAAAAACAAAAGACAAAGTAAGATGAAAAGAAAAGGGAGAATTATCTCAATAGTTATCCCTTCAAGTGCTTGTAGCCTAATGGTTACTATATTGACTTCTCAATTAGAGGTTTTGGATTCGAATTCAAGTCAAAACATATTTGTGAGGTTCATTCTATGGTGGGTTTGGGCATATGCTCTAAAGCGTCAAATTTAAAGGGATAGTTGAAATCGCGTCTTTGAGTGTCGTGACACCAAGTCGTTCAAATAAAAAATCTCTATAGTTATCCACTTGCGCTAAAGTTAACGGTATGAGTTATGGAGAGTTGAGTTGAAAAAAAAAAGGCTTGAAGGGGGTCTACAATGCACCCTGGAGTTCAGGAGAGTGTTGCCAACCACTTTGCTCGATGTGATTAAATTTGTCGACAAATGATGCAATTTTATTATAACTAGGAATAACGATCCGCGCGTTGCTTACATCAGTATTTGTTTTATTCTTTTTTTAATAACTCCAAAATGTGTGACTTTAAGCATTCTTGTCATGAAATGTTGTTTTACTTATACCTCTTGTCATGGATGAATTTATTATCTACAATTAAAGAAATCCCAAGAAAGCTAGAAATACAACATAGGCTTGTACCCAGGCATGAATGCTTGTACCAAAATGAATAGTGTTCTTAAGACACAAAGTATATTTTCCTTTTTAATATATATACTAATAAATAACTAATTTACGTACACGTAAGTTTCTTAACTTTTTTTTAACAGAAAAAAATATATATATCATAAAATATAATGATTATAAATAATTAAATATTTAAAACATATATTCTTATTATAACATTTATTAAAATTTAATCATAAAATGATTTTCAATATATCTTACCTTAAAATATCATTTGTGTTATATTATATAAAATATATATGATGTAAAAAATGCAAGAATAAATTAAGGCTGGTAAATTATAACTAATTTTAGACTAATTAGGAATTATCCTCTAAATATTTTTGAACTCTTTGAATTAAAACAGGAAAACCAATAGATAGATATACAAATGAAAATGGACACTATGTAAGTTTTTTTTTTTTTTTTTGGAAATAAACATAAGCTTTGTTGACGATACACACCCGGAAAATGCATCTATAAGGTTATCTGAGACATGATTTTTAACCAGCATTTATGATGTAAAGTGAGATATGTGAGTCAAAGTGAATATGCAACCATAATTCTTCCTATAACATGCGAATATAAGTAACTAGAGTATTACCCCGTGTGAATACACGTATTTAATATTAAATAGTAATAATGAAAATTTAAAAATTATATCAACGATATTTTTATATAAATTGATTAAATTGTGTATTAATAATTACTTTAAATCATATAACAATAATTAAAATTTTTAATAACAATTGCAATATCATTTACATTTTTGATTTGTAATAATTGAGATCATTGACCTAACTTAAAGTAATTTGAAATTACCGTTAAACATACAAGACAAAAAAATAACTTTATCATGATTTTTATAATGTTCTCTTTATAATTCGTTTTTTTTTTGTAAAACTTTTATTTTCTAAAAACAACAAACTGAAATATTTCTTATTACCTAAAAAAATTGATATTTAGAAAAATTATATTTTATAAAATTTTAAAATAGTTTTTAATAAAATGATTTGATTTTCAATATGTTAAAAACTATTTTCAAAATTTTTAAAAGATGAATAATATCATTAGTTATTAATATTATAATTATTTAATAAGATAGATGATATAATTTATTTCATATGATAGATAATATCATTTATTTAATAAGAGAGAATTAAATGAGTGTATAAAAAATTGACAAGTGTCATTATAGTCTTAGAATGTGACATGTGGCAATTGAAGATTTTTGTTTATTATAATAGTAAATAAGATACATCCATCATGGCTTTACTACTAAAATACCAAAAAACAAGTCATTTTTGTTGTTTACTCATGCTATCGAACCATCACCATCATAGGCACACATGGCTCGATATGGAAAAAAGAAATAAAGCCAAGTGTAGAAAACATAGGAACCAGGAACCACTCACGAGGGGAGAAAGAAGTCCTGAAGAGAGAGTAGTCAATGGTAGTTTGAGATCGTCTTAACCTTGTATTATTGTTTCCCACGTAATCCGTTACATTTATTAAGGCTACAATATAATTATACCCGACAATCTTGATCTATAGCAACATAAATGGATAGAATTGGGTAAACAATTATGCCACTTTGGGTTAAAATGAGTAACATTATGTTATAGTATGAGTTGTGATTGATAACAACTTAACACAAAGCGGGTCAAGATGGAGAAGTAAAAAACCATGTGAGCATAATAGATTTCAATGGGTACAAATGATCAATGATATATTTAATGAGAAAATCATTAAAAATTACTATTTGTTTAGTTACAACTCGTTTTAACTTGAGCGAAATTGATTTTTCTTAAACGACCCGTTTAATCTCAAACAGATTTTGCTTAAAACTCGTCTTGACCCATACCTATCCTAACCCGCACCTGTTCTGAGTTCTGACCCGTTAGCCAACACAACCCAACCCGCTCATTTTGACACACTATTCATCAAATTCGTAAATGAAAAAAAGGAGATACGATGTGAACTCTGATACTCATAAATTCTTTATAAGCACCACATATTCTCTTCTCTATAGTCCAATTAAATTCCATAAAATATGTTATTGACGAGTATCGAATCCAGTGGTAGAGCTTCAATGCTTAGAAAGAGGTATACGAAAATTTACGGGAACCACAATACATATTAACTTTTTGAAGCAAGAGTGACGAAATCAATACTTAAAAAAAATAAAAATCTTTCGATCGAAAAATTATGGACGAAAAAAAGAGTACCGGCTTAATTAAGCTTTGTAATGATCAAATTACGCTCCCTCCAATGCGCATTTGAGGAGGGTGCATTTCGCCCACGTAGACATTGCACTTCAGAAGGATGCATTGGAGTGTGCTGACTAGACAGTTGCACTTCAATGAGTATACTTGGCCAAGTGCAATGCACTTGGAGTAAATGTGGGCCCCATTTTTCAAAATCATCATAAATATATATAAAATAAAATTGTGATGTAGAAGAGAGAATGCATGTAAGAAGTATGTGTTGGAGTTAAAAAGAGAAGAGAGAATGCATTTATGAATTATGAGTAAAAAGCTGATATGACAGTAATAACTAGGATGCATGTAGTAACGCATGCTTATGCATTGCGAGTAGTGTTACGAGTTTGACCAATCCTCTATCTATCCATCCAGCATACTCAAAATTACGAGGCACACGCTTTCGCCTCCAATCTCTCTTCTCGAAACATCCCCATTAAAATCACATCCCATTCAAATCTCAACAACCCTTCCACCGCCATCTCAACGGAAAAGGGGATTTCTAGATTCAACGATATAAAGTCGCCGGAAAAACTCATCTGAACCCTAAAAGCACACCGTCTCAATCCATGGAGATCGCTCCGGCGACGTTTTCTGCCGACGACAGAATTGGACATGTCGCCGATGTTAACGCACCGGCGTCGACTTCGACACCTCAGAGTGTGTCGGTAGGTAACATGAATTCTTCCGGAATCAGATACAGTTATGACGATGATGACGAGGAGGATGTTTGTCGGATCTGTCGGAATCCGGGAGACGCCGAGAATCCTCTTCGGTATCCTTGTGCTTGTAGCGGTAGTATTAAGTTTGTTCATCAGGACTGTCTTCTTCAGTGGCTCAATCACAGCAACGCTCGCCAGTGCGAGGTACGATCACCGTGTTATTCAATTTTTTTTAAAGTTTAGCTTCTTGTTCTGATTTAGTGTTAGTTTATTATTTAAAAGAAGTGATTAGGGTTTATTGATGCAAACTTTTAATCTAACTAGATGGTATTGTTTACTTGAGTTAGAGCATCATCTTGGTGGAAGATTGTGCTTTAATTGGTTGTTTTTTCGCACTAGATTGAAAGTCTGTCAGACACTCAGACATCATTGTGATATTAACGAAAGAGCACCTAGTTAAGATACAATCTCGATTTCATTACAGAATAATAATTGGCGTGGGTGTTGTAACTAGCTATTTTAAATATGTTTTGTGAGTCATGACCAACTAGCATCTTGTATTCTTGTGTATCTCTGAAAATTACTAGAAGAAGTGTTATACCTTGTTCTTGATTAGGTTTGTAGGGAATACATCATGTAGGCATCTGTCTTCTCCTTTAGATGGGAGAACACGTGGTTTTGATACAAGTATTTGGGTTAACTAGCTGATCTTGCAAACTTGGTGAAAGTGCTGATAATTAGGGACGTGGTGTTGGATCATTTTTCTTTTTTATGTGGGTGAGGATATTAATAGCTGGTACTGAAGTTTCACCAGCCACTGACAGTTTGATGATAGGTTGACTACTGTTGTGGCTCTATGTCTAGAGTAAAACTGTTAAAGTGGACATAATTAATTAATTTAATTTTTGCTGTTTATTATAGCTTCGATTGTCGTTGATCTTTTGGCATCTATTTCATAGTTGCAAACAAGTAACGTATAGGGATGTAGTTGGAAATTTATGCATCTGATTTAAGTCTTGTCATTTGACCTGTTTAGGCTGTTATATATGTTTTTTTTATTTAAAATATGTCCTTCAAGATTTATTTTGTGTTGTTGTTGTTATGACATTGATGTATATGGTCAAGGATTAGAGGCAAGGTTAACTTTGCAAGTTGAACAAGCTCCTTCTGATATTAGTTTATATTTTCTGCATGTTAAAATTTGGTTTGTAGTCCTAGATTAGTTAACACAATAGGACTATAGTCATCTCTAGTTTTATGGATAATAGGGATGCTTACAAGTTATAAACAAAGTTTATCACCTTCTTTTTTGTGCACTTTATAGAATATTGTTGTTGGAATTTTTTGGCTCTTCACTCTTCTTTGCGCCTTTACACTATTTATGTCAACTTGCTTTTCAGGTTTGCAAGCACCCATTTTCATTCTCCCCTGTGTATGCCGAAAATGCACCTGCCAGTCTTCCTTTTCAAGAATTTGTAGTTGGGATGGCAATGAAAGCATATCATGTGCTACAGTTCTTTCTACGGCTAAGTTTTGTGCTTTCTGTATGGCTACTGATTATACCATTTATAACTTTTTGGATTTGGCGTTTCTCATTCGTTAGGAGTTATGGTGAAGCTCAGAGGTTGTTCTTGAGTCATATTTCCTCTACTGTTATTCTTACTGACTGTCTTCATGGGTTCTTACTCTCTGCAAGTATAGTATTTATTTTTCTTGGGGCCACATCCTTAAGGGACTATTTTAGACATTTGAGAGAAATTGGTGGCCAGGAGGGTGACAGAGAAGATGAAGGGGAGAGAAATGATGCTCTTGTTGCCAGGCAACAACAAATTCAAGCTAACAGAAATGTTAACGATGAGGGGAATGCTGAAGATGCTGGTGGGGCCCAAGGAATTGCTGGTGCTGGTCAGATGATCAGAAGAAATGCAGAAAATGTTGCAGCCAGATGGGAGATGCATGCAGCTCGTCTTGAGGCACATGTTGAGCAGATGTTTGATGGTTTGGATGATGGGGATGGTGCAGAGGATGTTCCTTTTGATGAGTTAGTGGGAATGCAGGGCCCTGTTTTCCATTTAGTGGAAAATGCATTCACTGTGAGTACAATTTTTATGTTGACTGTGCAAGAAATGAGGGCTGAAGGATTGATACTTGACATTTTATTTTGTTTTAATATGTATGCTAATACTGTACACCTTCTTTTATCTACAGGTTCTTGCAAGCAACATGATATTTCTTGGGGTTGTAGTCCTTGTGCCATTCCATCTAGGACGGTTTATACTCTATCATTTATCCTGGATTTTATCATCTGCTTCCACCCCAGTGTTATCAACAGGTGTTCAGCTTAGCGAACAAGCACTTGCCTTGGCTAATATTACATTGAAGAATGCGCTAACCGGGGTCACAAATCTGACATCAGATACCAACTCAGATAACAATGTGATTGGTCATGTTGCAGAAATGTTAAAGATGAATTCTACTCGGCTTGCTGAGTCATCAAACAATGTCACAGTTCCTGGTTCATCAGATATATTTAAAGGGGTGGCCATAGGGGCATCGCGATTTTCAGATGTTACAACTCTTGCCATTGGATATATTTTTATTTTCTCACTTGTCATATTCTACTTTGGAGCTATTGTGGTAATTAGATACACTAGAGGAGAGCCATTGACCATGGGAAGATTTTATGGTATTGTTTCTATAGCTGGGACAATTCCTTCTCTCTTTAGACAGTTTGTGGCAGCGATGAGACATTTAGTTACTATGATTAAGGTTGCCTTCCTTTTAGTCATTGAGCTAGGGGTTTTCCCGCTCATGTGTGGATGGTGGCTAGATTTTTGTACTATAAGAATGTTTGGCAAATCCATGTCTCAGAGAGTTGAGTTCTTTTCATCATCTCCATTAGCAAGCTCATTGATTCATTGGGTTGTAGGTATTGTCTACATGTTACAAATATCCTTATTTGTCAGTCTTTTACGTGGGGTATGGTCGGCTAACCTTTAAATAAATTTTGATTTTCATTTCAATCTCCAATTTTAGATTGATAAAATTATTTTTCACTTGAGTTCGCAGGTTTTGCGTAATGGAGTTCTTTATTTTCTTCGAGATCCAGCTGATCCGAATTACAATCCATTCCGGGATCTAATTGATGATCCTGTGCACAAGCATGCCCGTAGGGTTCTATTATCAGTTGCTGTTTATGGAAGCTTAATTGTAATGCTTGTATTTTTGTCAGTTAAGCTTGCCATGCGAATGGCTCCATCTATTTTCCCTCTCGATATAACGTAAGTATTTATCTTCCTAAATTTATACAGCGTTGGTATTTTTACTCAGTCATAAATCGCTTTCTGTGTTTGCAGAGTATCTGATCCATTTACTGAGATCCCTGCTAACATGCTTCTCTTTCAAATTTGCATCCCATTTGCTATTGAGCACTTCAAGTTAAAGGCAACAATCAAGTCACTTCTTTGCTACTGGTTTACTGCAGTTGGTTGGGCCCTTGGTTTAACATATTTCTTATTACCTAGTCCTGAAGATGATAACAGACAAGAAAATGGTCAACCTGATGGTCAAGATAGAGCTGTGGCTGGATATATGGCTCCTGAAAATCTAAATAGAGCCAGGCAGGCAACAGCTGATGCTAATTTTGCAGAAGAAGCTGGTGGTGATGAGCAACCTGATTCAGAGTAAGTTATAATATCCTGTTACAACAATGTCAATACCAAATTATGAATTGCGTGTGCATTAAATTCCTTTTCAGAACTAAGTGTTCATTGCCAACTATCATAGTTTATGTGATTTGTTTTATTTAATTATCAGGAGGTATGGATTTGTGCTCTGTATTGTGTTGCTTTTGCTGGTGGCATGGATGACACTGCTAATTCTCAATTCTGCTATAATTGTGGTGCCCATATTCCTTGGACGAGCACTGTTTAATTCAGTTCCCCTTCTCCCAATAACACATGGCATTAAATGCAATGGTAAGAAATTGAAATGGAAGACCTGTTTGTCATTCTTGTGCAATGTTCTTAAAGTTTGTATGGTATATTTCGCATCATCGAAAACTTATCTCCATTATTTTTCTGATGATATAGCATTACACTTGTACTTACAAAAACCACATAAAATACTTAATAAACACCTATGTTCTTTGATTCGGGAGAGAACTGTTTTTGTTTCTGCATTAATGGTAGTGATGGTAGTTTTAGTCCATTTACTAAATACTAATAAATGGGCTAATTTTGTATGTATTATTCCGTCTGGGGCACATGAATCAAATCAGTTAAATAAGCTAGAATGAAACGAGTCAAACAGATTAAAAGGTCGTCTGAAGTACATTTGTAGTGCATGCAATCTTCGGTTCACACATTTTAGACTACTATTGTAATAATATAGATTTTGTAAATATTAATAACGCATGAACTATTTGCAAAAGAATAAGAATGAAGGTGATAAAAGCTGCTTACATGTCAACCTGATTTGCACTAAAAATAACCATCTCAACCCAAACCTGCAACCAAACTAGTCTGTTATCTTGTTCTGTTTCATGCTTTGAGTAATATATGCTGACACTGCTATTACCATTTTCTTTTAGACATGTTTGCATTTATTCTTGGAAGTTATGTCATCTGGGCTGCACTGGCTGGTGTAAGATATTCAGTTGATCTAATTAAAGCAAGGAAAGCTACGGTTTTATTAGGTCAAATTATGAATTGGTGTTCCATTGTTATGAAAAGTTCTGTATTGTTGTCTATTTGGGTACGGCCACATTTCCTGTTATCTCTTTCTCTCTTGCTCTCTAGGTTTCTCTCTTGTTCAACCTTGTTTAATACCATCTTTTTACAGATTTTCATGATTCCAGTGATGATTGGTCTACTGTTTGAGCTTTTGGTCATTGTACCAATCCGGGTGCCTATGGATGAAAGCCCAGTTTTTCTCTTGTATCAAGATTGGGCTCTTGGACTTATCTTTCTGAAGATATGGACTAGATTGGTGAGTTACCACCATCTGTTGGCATATGAATAAATAATTAGAAGTTTATTCGTCTTGCAGTTAATTTATGATTGAGGTGGTCTTGGTTTTGAGGAGAAAATGAGCCAAAACTGAGCATAAGGCAGACTAAAGTTTTAGCTTGGGTCATTTTGAGCATCATGCCTGAAGCTTGATCTCAGCTCGTGTGTGATTTTACAAACCCGAACTTGGGTTAATTATTTTTCTGTATTATTTAATTATATATATGTGCGTGTGTGTGTATAAATGGATTGTGTCCTATGATAACATAATCTTATGGATTTAACTCTTAAACCCTATCCTGTTGACCCATTTAAAATTCTGAAAATAAATTTGTGGCTCACATTAAAGATGAATAAAAAATTATATTTAGAATAAAAAATTATATTTAGAATAGAAAATTCAACTTTAATGTGATTTAAATTGAACCACACCTTTATTTTTAGGATATAAAATGAGCAGTCAAGATAGGGTTTAAAGGTTAACCCTATAAGATTAGGTCATCTAGGATACAATCCTTATATATATATATATATAACTGTATAAGTACTATTTTATTTATACAAGTAATAGGCTCATGAGCCTCTAATAGAGCTTGGTACATGAAGGTTAGGCTTGGGCTTGTTTACTAAATGAACTCCAAATTAAGCATGATAATGGTCCCATGATATGATTTATTTGGGCCCTAGGTGTCTTATTCAAAAGTGCTTTAATCAATGGTTTAGTGTATTATAGTAATTTTTGCATGTGTTTAGAGGTGGCAGTTTTGTTCTATGTACTTATGGATCGGTTAATTTTTGTTAAGCTTTTACCTGGAGTTGGTCAAATAGGTGAGTAAGCAAAACTTCAGCTTAAAAGAATCCATTTAACGGGCTGAAAAAGGGTAATTTGAATTACACCTCCCAAAACTTTACATCTAAAAATATAGATTATTGTTGACTTGTTGTGGGTCATCCCCCAACAGCCAATAAAACTTATTTGATTAACCCATTACCCAGGCCTGCTTGACTCAGTTATTTTGCCACCTCGATTAGTACACAATCCTTTTAATTTCTCCATGCTTCATGCTATAATGTGAGGTGTGTATTTTTGACATGGTTCTCCATCTTCTCTAAACAGGTAATGATGGGTCATGTGTGGCCTCTGATGGATGACAGCTGGCGAGTGAAGTTTGAGCGGGTGAGAGACAATGGCTTTTCAAGGCTGCAAGGCTTTTGGGTTTTACGTGAGATCGTTGTCCCCATCGTCATGAAGCTCCTAACTGCTTTGTGCATTCCTTACTTATTAGCTAGAGGGGTATTTCCAGTATTTGGGTACCCACTAGTGGTCAACTCGGTTGTTTACCGGTTCGCCTGGCTAGGGTGCCTTGGTTTTAGTTTCTTATGCTTTTGTGCCAAGAGGTTTCATGTCTGGTTCACCAACCTTCACAACTCAATAAGAGACGACCGCTATTTGATTGGCCGGAGACTTCATAACTTTGGGGAAGGCAAACAAGATACCTGCCCTGGTGAGGCAGGTCCCGTTACCGAGACTTTGGGTTCTGCAGGGCTTGCACTAACGAGAGGTAACGACGGTGATGCTGATTTAGGATTGAGACATAGGCACAATATTCCAATAGAGGATTGAGAAGGGTGGTGTATAGTAAGCAATAACTCCTCAACTTAACATGATTTTGTGATTTTCTTAGTTTTGTGAATATGGGTGTGTTAAGTTTGATAAATAGGTATAAAGATATATAACGTTGCTGTATTTCATGGATCATATAAAGAGGGTATTTACTGTCTGAGCATATTGTGCAAAAGTGGTGAGTGATGACAATAGTTCATTGTTGCATATTGTGTGACTCTGAACCTTATGCCTGACAAAAGGAACAGATCGGGTGGCATATTTTGTTGGGAGCACTATAAAGTATAAACCTGATACGGTTTGACAACTTGACTTGTGGGATGCCCAATATTTGAAACCCATAATATGACACGTGGATAATACTTTATATTGTTACATCACATCGAGTTAAAATGTGTGTAAATTGAAATTATTGAGTTAAAATGTGCTTATTCTAAACGCTTTCCTTCTTTCTGCTTATTTTTCTTTCTAGTTTAATTCTTTTCTAGTTTTTGATTTTATTGAAATATGATTTTAAAGGAATGCTCAGTGATTTGAGGCGGTTTTTAATAATATATATATATATAGGGGAAAGATCAAATAAAAAGTCTATTTTGCCTAAGAAGGCTAAAAAGGACTTTCAAAACCTCCAAAACCGACCCAAACGAACTCGAATTGAACTCATTTCGATGGCATTGGAACCGTCTCATCGAACACTACAATATTAGCTTTTAAGTTTTACCTTTAATAACTAGTTTCAAAATTTGGATTTTAGGGCTTGATTTTTAGTTTTTAGGTTTTATTTTTAGGTTTAGGGTTTGTTTTTAAAGTTTTGGTTTTAGTATGAGGGTTTATTGTTTATAATTTAAGGTTTGGGTTTTAGGGTTCGACAAGGCGGTTCCAATGATGCAAAAATGAATTCAATCGGAATTTGTTTGGGTCGGTTTTCGAATTTTTAAAAATCCTTCTTAGGCAAAATAGACTTTTTAGGGGAACCTTCCCCTATATATATATATATATATATATATATATATATATATATATAGGGGATGTTCTATTGAAAACTCTTATTTTAAAGAAAACTAAGAAAACTTTTAATTCACCATTGATTAATATAATCAATGGTTAAGATCAATAGTGACAAGATTGTAAATAAATGATAATCAATGGATTTAATTATAAATTTATAAGGGTATATTAGTCCAAACAAAAATTTCATCTCTCTAAAATTTAATAAATTCCTAAATTTACTCTTCTCTCTCCTCTCTCCTCTCTTCTCTCTCTTCTCTCTTTTAATTTTATAAAAAAATAATTCAAAATTTTATTTTTTATTTAAAAAATTAAATTGAAACAATCAAGATTTTTTTATTAAAAAATCCCGAATTTTTTCGACCGAAACATCTGATTACATATGTGTAATCACTCAAACGGAACAAATGTAAGCACATATGTAACATGATTATGTATATGTAATCATAATTAAGTAAAGACATTAATGAATATCATTCATAAGCATTTAGTGAAAACTGTTTACATATATGTAACATGATTACGTATATGTAATCAACCAAATAAAACAAATGCAAACACATATAAGCTTATTACATATATGTAATCAATAAAAAAATAAATGTAAGACCATATCATCTAATTATATATGTAATTAACCAAAAAGAACAAATGTAAGCACATATCATTTGATTACATATGTTTAATCAAGCAATTAGAACAAATGAAAACACATATCATCTGATTATATACATGTAATCAACTGATTACTTATATGTAACCAACTTATTACATATATGTAATCAATCAAATTACAAAATAATAATAATAATAATAATAATAATAATAAACTTATCATATCATTTAATTACATATATGTAAAAACAAAACATAGATATCACTATTTTCTCTCTACTCTCCTAAATTATTTTAAAAAAAATTATTCAAAAATTTTTTACACTTAAAAATTTTAATGCAAACAATTTAATTTTTGATACAAAAGACAACCAAGCATCTAAACCACTTCATAGACAAACAATTTAATTTTTTCATACATAAGACAACCAAGCATCTAAACCACTTCATAGAGTACCTCCAATTCAAAAATTGTTAGTCATTTACACACATATTTCAAAAATTGAATACGATTACCACAAAAAAAGACCTCATGCAGCAGGCACACGTCTATTTCTTTGTTATATTTCAGATTTATTTTCCTTTTGATGCGTCGATACCTTCTTTGCCATCTCCTTCATCTCCATCTGTGTATATTAAGCCACTACACAAATAAAAAACATAGGTAAATCAAACAACAATAATATGATAAAAAACAATCTGGCACACATATTGTTGACAAACGCACGAACGGGCTTCGCACTAAGCTGTTAAAAAGCAAGAACCTTTATAGTTTGATATTTGAATTCGATGATGACTATGATAAACGATGGTGGTGTCAAGTGTAATCGAAACAAAACTCACATAAGGATTGAGTTTGAGAACCCTTATAATATGGATTGCTACACTCACCATCTTATTAACAAATCAACAACCATTGATAAACAATGTAATAAGAGCAAATTTCTGTCAAGATGGAACTCTATGCAAAAATCAAAGAAGAATCAAGAAAGAAGAAACACCTGGTTGCTATTTGTTGTTGAAGAGAAGGGATGAGAATGTGGTGTGAGAGGTTGCCGGTAGTAGCCGAAGAAAGACCTGGTCGTCTTCGAAGTCGCCTTTGCCGTGAAAAATGAAAACTAGGGTTTGAATTTGTTATGTTTTATCTCTTTTGATTTTAAATATATATTTAATTTGAAAATAATAATTTCCTAACAATAGCAAATGAGAGTTTACTAAAATGCCCTTAAAAAACAAAAAAAATTAGAAATTATGTGATTGGTTGGGATGAGTTTTTTAGTTTTCTTAAAAATATGAAGTTTTTATTTGAACCATCCTATATATATATATATATATATATATATATATATATATATATATATAGGGGAAGGTTCCCCTAAAAAGTCTATTTTGCCTAAGAAGGCTAAGAAGGATTTTAAAAACTCGAAAACCGACTCAAAGAAACCCCGATTGAACTCATTTTTGCGTCATTGGAACCGGCTTGTCGAACCCTAAAACCCAAACCCTAAATCATAAACAATAAACCCTAATACTAAAACCAAAACTTTAAAAACAAATCTTTAACATAAAGACACAACTTAAAAGCTAAAAACCAAGCCCTAAAACCTAAAATCTAAATCTAGATGTTAAAACGAAAACTTAAAATCTAATATTGTAGAGTTCGATGAGACGGTTCCAATGCCATCGAAATGAGTTCAATCGGAGTTCGTTTGGGTCGGTTTTAAAGTTTTTAAAAATCCTTCTTAGCCTTCTTAGGCAAAAAAGACTTTTTATTTGATCCTTACCCTATATATATATATATATATAGGGTGAGGCTCCTAAGAAAACTAGGATATTTGAGAAAACCAAGAAAACCTTGATCTACCCGTTAATTAGACAAATCCATGGCCAAGATTAATGATGGCATTGTTGTCAATAAGATTTAATTAAAAATTATTAAAGAAATGCAAAGGGGTAGTATGGGTAATGTGTTAAGACTATTTTAGAAAAATTTAATTGATTGAACGTAATTATTGTGATATTCTTCAAAATTTTGGAAACTCCCGTCAGTTTCATTGAATGACCATAATTAGTCATCTGTTTCATGAGGTTCATATTCCTTTAATTTTATAGTTCCTATGTTTTATTGTCTATATAAACGCCATACAACTTGCGGATGATGAAAGGAATGAAAAATGGATATTTCAATTAAAAAAATAAATTTTAACAATCTAGATTTTTTTTATTCAGAAATAACAAATTATGAAATCGAAATTTTTCAACCAATCTATATGTAATAACATTCAAGTTTACAATTATACATGAACCAAAGTTACATATATGTAACTAAATTATATATTTTTGAGTTTCCATGATTATACATATGTAATAGACATACAATTAGTTGCGTGTTTTCATACATATCATCTGATTACATATATGTAATCAACACAAATAACAACAAAATAATAAAAAAAACAACACAATTAGTTGCGTGTTTTCATGCATATCATTTGATTACATATATGTAATCAAACAAATAACAAAAAATAATAAAAAAACAACACATTTCATTTAATTACATATATGTAACAACAAAACAAAGATATACATAAATTAAACCAGAGACATGGTGATTGTACATACGATCTTATTACATGTCACACCCCAAGCGACGGTGGAATAACGTCGGGGCGCGACGCGACTGTTCATAACACGTGACGCTAATTAAATTTCATAATTTAATCATACCAAATTCAATACATGCTCAAATCAAGTAGTATTCAACATAACAAAAGATAAATTAAACATTGTTTTTATTGACAATAATCAAACGGCATTTCTTGCAACATGTATAAAAATAGGGTCAGCTAAAAAGTTGGTGAGTAGACATAGGTTTAAACTATATGTAATAAAATTGAGACTTTTGCGATTCATATGTCAAGGTAGATTACAAGCATGTATGTATAAACGTATGTATGATCAAACCTTTGTTGACTTGACACTCGACTCGAAAGTCGCGATTAGCTTGAATTGGTTTCAATCATCCAAAGGCCCTCATTAAGGTCAAAACGATGGATGGGCGTCACCCAATAGATCTATTATTGTTACCATTGGCTCATGATAGAGTTAGTGATCATATAGAATTAGACTTCGAATAGCACACACATAGAATCATAGTTTAACACATATGACATAGTATCATACACATAGACATAGAGTTTGAATCCGCAAGTTTTGTGAAATAGAATTTGAAATTGAATAGCGTATACATGTTGCACCCAATACTTTGAAATGAAAAGGGCTACGAATACTCACATAGTATGATTGATGATCGACTTCTTGATTGTCGTCTATACGAAGACTTACAACTCGGTACCTATAACATAATGAGTTTTCTTTTGAGATTGTGAACCTACTATAGTTTATGTGATTGTGCTTGTGTTTCATTTGTCAAGATTTTATTAAAACAATAATGTCCTAACTTATACTTGAAATATTATTTTATGATGCCTTGAAATTACTAAGTGTTGGATTTTATAAAAATTTCGTCATTATAACGACGTATTTTGGGAAAATTACCATTTTGCTTAACAACTTCAAAACCCATAAATTATATAAACTTATATAACTATATTTACAAATATATGTATTATATCACATCATTAAAGTGTGTATATGAAATATATATACATTTATATATATTTGAAAAACTCATTTTTAGCACATGCAACTTTGTTGGACTTGAAAAACTCATTTTTGGACTTGAAAAACTCGTTTTTAGCACATGCAACTTTGTTGCATGTAGAGTTTTAGGTCATGGCTTCAATACCCACGAATTTAGAGTGTTAAATGGTGAATATTTCATGTTCAAAACTAGGTCTTGGCCATGGTTTAGAAAGTGTATGTGATAGAGTGCAAAAATGTGAAGAAAAGCGAGTTTCGGAAGTAAACCGTTCGTGTAGGCACCTTGAGCTTGTGTGGCTTGATCCTAGATTTGCTCCTTGACTTCTTGGAAGCTTTAAATGACCAAGAATGGATGGATTAGGGGCTGAATTTGGCTGGAACAAGTGAGAGAAGTAAAGACAACTTGGAAAATTTGAAGTGTTGAATGTGTGTGTATGTTTAAGGGAAAAGAGGGGGATTTTAAAGAGATAGGAGGGGGGGGGGACAACCAAGGAGAGAGGAGAGAGGGGAGGGGGTGTCTTGGGTAGAGGGAGAGGAGAGATTGGATGGTGGGGTTGAGTGTGTAAGAGAGTTGATTTGGTAGTTTGTTGTTTTGTGCTTGGAATGATTCTTGCATGTATGTAGTCTTGTATTTGGTAAGTTACATGCAAGATTTGTGTGTGTGTGTCATATATATATATATACACCCAAGTGTAGGTGAAAGATGTATAAATATTGGGTATTATGGTGGTTAAATCTTGTATCGGGTATAAATTTTGATATTATTTATACGCGATTATTTTACGATAATTAGTAAAATAATAAAACTTACTAAAATAATTAAATTTTAGTAACTAACAAGATTATTAAATGATGTGTCGCGTATATGTATGCCTTATCCGGCTAAATACAATTATCTTTCGTTTTCAGGAATTTTAACGCGTCAAATTGCGAGAATTACTAATTGCAAGACTATATATATATATATATATATTGACGAATATTGCTAAACTTTAAATGAGAATAAACATTTAATTATCATATTTCTGAATAATTTCATCATAGTCAACGTTAAATACATTAACGGTGTCAAGAAGTCAAATTCAAAAATTGACGGACGTCACAGTCTCCCCCAGTTAGAAGAATTTCGTCCCAAAATTCAACTAGTGTTGTGGTTGACAGTTGCATCCGCAAAGAGTTGTGGGTATTTTTTTTCATCTGATCCTCCCGTTCCCAGGTGAATTCAGGTCCACGTTTAGATTCTCAACGAACTTTGACTATTGGTATTCGACTACGCTTGAGCTGTTTCATTCCACGATCCATTATCTCCACTGGTTTCTCAACAAAGTGCATCGACTCGTCAATGTGCACGTCGTCGAGAGGGATATGGAGATTCTCATCGGCTAAACATTTATTGAGGTTGGACACGTGAAATGTAGGGTGAATGTTGTGGAGTTCTTCTGGTAGTTCGAGCTTGTAGGCTACTTTCCCGATCCTTTCAAGAATCTTGAATGGTCCTACATAGCGAGGGGTTAGTTTCCCTTTCTTCCCAAATCGGACAACTCCCTTCCAAGGTGATACCTTGAGAAGCACGAGATCGCCGATATTGAATTCTAGGGGCTTTCGTCGTTTGTCAGCATAACTATTTCGACGACTTCTAGCAGCGAGTAGGTTTCTACGAATTTGCATGATTTTGTCGGTAGTTTCTTGAATTAACTCCGGACCAGTGATTTGGACTTCGCCAATCTCACTCCAACAAATAGGAGAGCGGCATTTACGCCTATAGAGTGCTTCGAAAGGTGCCATATCGATGCTTGTATGGTAGCTATTGTTATATGAGAATTCGATCAAAGGTAAGTGAGTATCCCAATTGCCACCGAAATCTATGACACAAGACCTTAGCATATCTTCGAGTGTTTGAATTGTTCGTTCCGATTGGCCATCTGTTTGAGGGTGATATGCAGTGCTAAGGTCTAATTGAGTACCAAAAATTGATTGAAGTGATTTCCAAAAATGTGAGATGAAACGACCATCACGATCGGAGATAATGCTCAAAGGCACACCATGTCGACTTACTATTTCGTTGATGTAGATTCGGGCTAACTTCTCAACTTGATAGTCTTCGCGAATAGGTATGAAGTGTGCCGATTTGGTAAGACGATCAATGATCACCCATATACTTTCGTGACCACTAGAGGTGCGAGGGAGCTTGGTAATCAAATCCATAGCTATGTTTTCCCACTTCCAAACGAGAATCTCTGGTTGTTCTAGCAAACCAGAAGGTCGCTGATGCTCGGCTTTGACTTTTGAGCAGGTGAGGCATTTGGCCACAAAGAGGGCAATGTCCTTTTTCATGCCTGGCCACCAATAGTGGTAGCGTAGATCTTTGTACATCTTATCCGCACCAGGGTGAATAGAATAACGAGACTTGTGGGCCTCGTTCATGATGAAAGTGCGTAGATTATTGCGATTCGGAACCCAAATACGATCCAAGAAATATAGTAAGCCATTTGATTTAGTTTCCAAAATACGTTCAACACCACATGACATTTCTTCATACATGTACCCTCGGTGACTGAAATGTGTTGTGCTTTCGAGATACGTGACTGGATATCGGTTTGAGTTTGGATACTTCGAAGATGAATAGACTTAGAGTGGTCCTTACGACTAAGAGCATCGGCTACGACATTCGCCTTACCAGGATGGTAGCGAATCTCGCAGTCATAGTCACTGAGTAGTTCGGCCCAACGTCTCTGTCTCATGTAAAGTTCTTTTTGATCGAAAATGTGTTGGAGGCTCTTGTGGTCGGTGAAAACCACACACTTTGTACCATATAGATAATGCCTCCAAATTTTCAACGCAAAAACCATCGCACCAAGCTCAAGATCGTGCGTCGTGTAGTTTTTCTCATGGATTTTGAGTTGTCTTGATGCATGTGACACCCCGTAATTTCCAGGTCAGCTTTTACCTTATTTAAATATTTATTTAAATGCTTTATGTACACGTGGCACTAGAATTAGTTTAATTTAGTGTGACACATGGCACGACAGTACGAATACTGACACATGGCCAGATAATTCGAGGAATTATCGACAAACAGCACACACGTGTCAAAACACACAAACGTTGGTGAACGTCTAGCACATTGTGTAACACAACACTCGAAACCTCACAAAACACTCACACATTGAACTTGGAAGTTCAAACGAGGCCAAACGATAGTTCGTAAACGTGAAAACGGTGACGAGCGGATCAAATCCATTAATATGGGCTTATTGGACTCTTCAGGGGCCCATCGCGGTACGCGATGGCCCAACGAGAGACACTGTCGCGGTGCGCGACAAGCGGCGCGGGGAGTTGCCTCCCGAATATCTTCGCGTGTCGCGAAGAATCTTTTTTGCCTCCATCGCGGTACGCGACGCCGTCCAGTCGACAATATCTTTATAAAACCAATAACATGATGCCTAGTCTACCATTTTCCATCATTTCTCTCGACTGAACAAGCCACCATTCGGTCTATCTTCTCCATTTTCACCAGAAAACTCCCTTGGAAGCCATTATCAAGCACTTTGAAGCTCAAGGTTTGGAGTTTGAAGCTTCTCATCCATTGTTGAAGCTTGAAGACGACCACCTCCACTCCATCTCTACTCGAATCAGTTGTCCAGGAGCTTGAAGAAGCTGCCAACATCAATATCTTGCTATTCTTGAGCCTTTGAGGTAGTTCTTGTGGCTAAAACACCCATTTACACATCATTACACACACATGCATGTGTAAATCTCACATGCAAGCACCATGGCACCATATGCACGGGATTATGTTCTGGGTTTGTGGATTTTTATGTGTTTTAAGATGATCTATGATGATATCCCAGTGTTTTATGACGATCTATTGTGTTGGGTATTGATAAAATTCATGATATGCACATAAAGTGTTGAAATAATGCCATGCATGTATGATCTAAGGTATTCTAGATTATTTTAGTTACATTGGGATGATTCTTGATGATGTTTAAGAGCTTGTGCAAGATTAGATCATAATCTTGATGGTTAAAATGTGATTAAATAGCACACTTGCTATTTTTAGAAACTTTTTATTTGTGAAATGATATTTTGGTGAAATGTAGGACATGCATGTGTATAGATATGTTGATTGAGGGATAGTATGATGATATGGATGATTAGAATGTAGTTTCGATGTTGATTGGGTTTATTTGGGCATAGTTACTATTATTAGTAACTTTTATAACCCAAGTCTTGATAAATGGTGATATGTATGATATTTGGTAACATGCATGCTTATGGATTGCTATTTAAATGTTATTAGAATGATAATGATGCTCAAAATGTGATCTTGATAATGTTTATGGTCATTTTTGACATAGTTACTATATTTAGTAACTTTTCGGGTCGAAATAATGATAGGAGACGATTTGGCTATATTGGTATGTTTAAAATGATGCTAAGTAGCCTATTATGATGATTGGTGATATGAAAATTGGTTTAGAAATGTTAGAATGGTTATTTCTATGCCAAACCCCAAAGTTACTATTTTTAGTAACTTTATTTTTACAAAAACCAACTTAGGAATATGTTGAATGATTCGAGCATGCTAAATGGCTTATTATGTTGTAATATGATGATTTTATGCTAAATTAGATGGTTTCCGATGTCACGTATGCTATAAATGGAAACTTTCCATTTTAGGAAACTTTTGTGTGCTAACATGTTATAAACGACCTATGTGACTTCGTATGATAATGTGTAATGTGTTAACATGATCACGTAGGACTTGATGTGTGTAAAGTAGCTTAACTAAAACTAATAAAAAATTAAAACTATCCTAGACACTAAGTAATACTCTAGACTCTCTAAAACCTAAGCTACCAACAGGCAAGTGTACCTATCGTATGTAGCAAGACAGAAATAAGTCCGGATATCGAACCCACAGACTTCTACAGACTGCAACAACTAGACTCAATGACTTATCTATACAAAGAACTTAAATTCAATTAAATGTTTGAAAGGGGGGTTTTGTGATTAACTACTTAAATTAAAATTAACAATTTAGAATAATCAAATCAAGACTTAATAAGGAGCAAATACAACTAGAATTCACGAATGATGAAATGACTACCTAGGGTTTACTTTACACATGTTTGAAATGTTTAGATTGATTATGAAACTAGTCATGGAACCAGGATCTTTGAATATTAACTCATTAACAGATTAGATATTCTTTAACCCTTTTTAAAGATTTCAACTAAAATGCCTACAAGTATTTTAAACACCGGTTTATGTTAATTACTCTCACAAGTTAACCAACCCATTAATGGTATGTCCTAAAAACCATCTTCCTCACGGTAATGATAGTTTCAATACATCACATGTAAAGGACAATAAGGAACTTCATCTTGAACTTAACATACAATACTATGTTTTACTACCCTAATCTTAGTCTTTTCACAAAGACTTTAATTAGTATTCAAACATGCAAGATATGCTAACAAATCCTCACTTCACAGCTATTGACTTTGGTTAAACATTTAAATCATTTAGGATCTAATTATTATTCCTATGAATTACTACGTCTAGTAACACATCCACAAATCAAGAACACCAAGTAAATGACCTAACATACGCTCATTACACGAAAGACATTCGCCAAAGCATACGAGGACATAATAATCAGATCACAAACATCATAAACATTCATCCACATCCAAGAATTAAAAACCAAATCATAAACCATTAAAAATCCAAACTTGTTCCACAATCAATCGGTATTACTAACAAACATGCATAATTATAAAACCCTAGGTAGTTCAAAAGGTTTAGCCAATAGTAATCATGAATAAACAGAAAGATCTAATGTATAAACCACAGCAAAACATCATACGAATAGAAAACAAAACAAGAATAAGAACCGATCGTGATTACACCCTTCGATTTGCAATCCTAGGGCTTCCTGATGATGGATCTTGCCTTACTTGCCTTCCAGAACTCCTTGGTCGCCTCCAATATTGCCTCTGATCGTCCCAAAATCGAATGTGTGCGCCCTCAGCCGTTTTCCAAATCATAAACTTGATTTTCTGAGTTTTTAACCCTGTCGCGTAGCGCGACATGTATCTCCATGCCCGTCGCGTAGCGCGACGGGTTCCACTACCCGACAAAATAGTCGGGTCAACCGGCATCATTAAGTGAGGGGTAAATTTGTCATTTCCACCTGTCGCGTAGCGCGACAGGGTTTCCTGTGGTCCTTGCGTAGCGCGAGGAGTTGAAAAATCCAGAATCCTCCTTTCTTTGTTTTTGTATCTGTTCTCGTTCAACCGGACACTCATTTTCTTGATCTTTTGTGCCAAAATGATGTGTTTATAACCTGCAAACATTAAATTCTAGAAATGTGAAGAACCAGCATCTATCGACTCTAAAATTGATTAAAACTGCACAAACCGAATTAAAAACAAATAGAAAAACATATGTGTTTTACAACACATCACATCCCGTCACTTATCTCTTTTTCGTCCCTGGAAAAGACTTATGCAAAAATCTGAGATCATAGCAAGGTAAAATAGTCTCTACACAATTAACCTTATTAATTCAAGATTAACTGCTTTGGAAAAGATTGCAAGTATAGTTATCCCATTAAACCCATACTGATTTTCTCAATCCCTTAATCATGGTTCGTTATGTTCATATTCTACATTTCATTTCATTAGACCCACACTTAGGAAATTGAAACCAAATCAATCCTGGACTCTAGCTTTCAAGTCATCCTTACATATAAACTAACAAGAAATTTCTCGAATCAAATTTTTATGAATGAACGCAGATGAAAGCGTGAGCATTTTTCTTTTACACATTGAACTTAACTCAGTGGTGTTTCAACCAGGCTGCAACCCGGCATGTGACACATAAGTTTTCATCCAAATTCTTTCTTTTATTTTTTTCTTTTAGCTCAACTTATTTGGTGAAATGGAGGCGCCATAAGACTCGGATTTATTCTCATAAAAAGAGTACTTATGTGCCAAACAAAAATCAGATTTTCAAAAACTCTCATTTGTTATTATGCAAAGATTCATTTACAACTAGAAAATAGTTTCATTAATTCCAAATCCCAAGATGTTTCCCATGAAAATCATGCATTTAAGTCAAATTATACCAATCTTAAGGGACAATTACAATCAGTTGAGCCTACTTACACATCCCATAACCAAAGCATATAACCCAAACCAAACCAGTTAACTATTAAAGATTCCATAAAACCAAACTTTCTTATCATTTCCCATCACGCTTTTGCAACCAAATTAACCAGGAACAAGAAAGATCTAAGCTAAAGATGTAAAATGCACAAAAAAAAAAAATCGACTCAATTACACACTAACTAAACAAAATTAAAACAAGTACCCATCCCCACACTTAAACTGGACATTGTCCTCAATGTAGAGAAAAAGGGAAAACAAAAAAAAATAAATGAATAAAAATGACTTAGCTGGTTACAAAAGAAGACTGTCGAGTGCCAGTCTTTCCAATAATCTCCACAAGCTAAAATTTGCTTCACATGCCATACACAAACAATAAGATCTGGACAAAACAAAGATCGAGCAACCATCAATGCATCCAAAATATAATAATAATATCATAACCAAGATCATGTCCAAATACAACCACTGATGCAAAGTATCACATGTACAAGATGATCGTGACAATACATGTCCAAAATGAAAGAACCCATAGACATCCCCACACTAGTCATCTGCAGCATCTCCTCCTGGCTCATCCTGCTGATCAGGTGCTCTGTAGAACTCAGGGATCTCAATGTGTAGGGATGTCATCAGATAACGCATCGCGTCCTCCTGTCTCCTCTGCCCTGCTAAAAACCAATCTCTGTGCTGCTCATGATAACCATCAATCCTGGCACACAGAGACTCCAAAGTAAGGGGGTCAGGAATGGGTTCCCTAAGTGGGTACTGTCTGGGCGGCTGGTCTCTCCTAAATATAGGTCTCTGACGATGAGTGGGAACTGAACCCATCACAACATCGGCTGCCTCAGACCCTGGTGGTGGCATCACCTGTGGTCCCTCAACATAACCTGCCCATCTCGGTGGGTCGTCCACCTCACAAATACCTGCCCTACGTAGGTCCCTCAAAGTAATCGAGGTGGTCACAGGCCCTACAGTCATCAAATCAGCTCGGTATCTGTCAAATACTCCTAAAAACTCAGCAATCCTATAAATGTACGGTCCCATGTCAAGTCTCGCTCTACCACCTCCACGCCTACCTCTAGCAAACGACTGTGCCATCACACATGCCACATTGGCCTCCCTGCCTCTCACCATGCAATACAAACAAAATAGGTCCATCCAGTTCACCTTCTCCTCTCCTGAATACCTACCAATCACCGTACAAGCTAAAACTCTGTGAATGTATCTCAGAACTGGATCCCTAATCTCAGATTCCACCATGCTGGTGGAAAATGGAGAATCTGCTATAGTAGCCCAGAAGTCACTAAGATCCGCCTAAGATAAACAACACTCCCTATTCTTCTTAGAGGCACCTCTAAGGCAAGTAGTAAACCTAGGTGACATCACCTCCTCCTCAGTATAAAAACCAGTAGCCACAGCGAACTGTGGAATGGACATCTCATACACTCGTCTCCCCAGAGCAAATGATACTGCATCCATCGAATCAAACTCAGAATCATCATACATAAAAGTCGAATGAAACTCTATGGCCAGCTCCTTGTACTGAGGCCAGTCACAAGCTAGAACGGTGGTCCACCGTGGCCCTAGAAGTCTCTCTATCCTATCTCTCTGACCCAACTGATCTAGCAACTCCCAATCGATATTCCTATGGTGAAGGAGCTCTAAAGATATAAACCTATCAAGTCTCTGACTCTCAAATGTCCCTAAATCAAAACTAAGCAGAGTGTGCTCCCTAATCCTCCTAGGCCTAATGCTAGGCACCCTCTCCGCATCAGAATAGCTAATCGTTCGCTCCTCCCTCTGAAACTGAACTGGTGAGCCCGGTTCTCCCCTGGGCCTTGGAACTGGCCCTCTCCTTCTCTTTCCTGCAGCTCTGGAAGACTCAGCTCCCGACATATCTGAAAAACAAAGTTAGATAAAAAGGAAAACTGCAATGTTAGCATAAAACCAAAGAACATGTTACCGTATAGCATTTCATTCGCGGTTACAACTTCAATATCCAAAGATTTCCAATAACAATCCTAGAAGCAGAGTTTGTCACAAACAACCTTCGATGGACATTATCACAGCAAAGACAAACACAAGAACAATTTAAAGAACCATTCCAAACATGTTTCCTTGACAACAAAAGAAATGACCAAAACGACTAACATGATCAAATCACTCACTTCCATTCAAACAAAATCATCCATTCAAGCAAAATCACCATTCAAGACCATTTGTAACAATCCCATTTGAAAATCAATTATCTTTTCTATTTAAAAACCCAAATAGTCATTCTCAGTTCTACATCACGAATGTATAAGCATAACAAAGACCCAATAAACAAATCCAGCCATAAACACTAAACTAAATTAAAAATTATCAACCAAACTAAGCTAAAAATTACCAAAAACACATCTAATGCACGAAAGATGAAGTGGAAGTGCCACATTACCTCAAAGACGACTGAGAAATACGTGAAAGAAAGGAGATGTGGTGAAAATTGGTGTGCCTTGTTGCTCCAACCCGAAATTGGTAATCAGTGGTGGTTACCGGCGGTGGTGATGGTGGGTGATCGGCAGTAGGGGTGGTTACCGGCGGAGGTGCTAGCGATGAGAGGGGGTGTATGTGGTCGATGGTTGATGGATAGAGAGGAAATAGGTGGTGGCCGGGGTATTTAATGGTGGTTGATGATGGTGATCGGCCGAGGGTGGTCGAAGGGTGGTGGTGGGTGCGGATGAAGAGGTCAAAAGGGGTTTTTACCCGTCTGTGTACCTGTCGCGTAGCGCGACAACATTCTGGAAACTTGTCGCGTAGCGCGACAAACTGTTGACCCGCGTAGTTGACCGTAGGTCTCGCGTAGCGCGACATGTCCTCCAGATTTTGTCGCGTAGCGCGACGTGGCACTTTTTACAGAAAGTTTTCCAGGATTCCATGCCTTAGCCAAATTTTCACCTCTTTTTCCTTCCTAAACATCAAAAATAAATTCTAAGTAAAGAAAACATACCTGGTGCCTCTATTCCATCTTTCTTGCATCCAAATGCTTAAAAACCTGCAAAACTTAAGAAAACACAAAAAAAAAAACGAAAAATGAAAACAACGAAAAACGAAGAAAAATACGAAAAACACCTAAGAAATGCATTAAAAACTCTAAAACTTGACATTTACATACTATACACTTGGGTTTCACCCAAGAACCCTTCACTATTGCTCTCATTCGGGTTTCTCTAGGAGGATCTCTTCCCCCTCCTCATTCTCGTCTATCGGTCCTCCGATGTAATGTTTCAATCTATGACCGTTCACTTTCCAAGTGTTCCCATCAACTTCATTTTGTAGCTCAACGGTTCCATATGGAAATACTTCTTCAACCACATATGGACCCGTCCACTTGGACTTCAACTTTCCTCCAAACAATTTCAATCGGGAATTGTAAAGTAAAACCCGATCTCCCTTCTTGAATTCTTTCAAACCCTTCAACTTCCTATCATGCAATGACTTGGTTTTCTCTTTAATGCTCAATGATCGTGAATAAACCGCATCACGAAGGGCTTCTAGCTCATGAATTTGAAAATACCTTTTCCTACCCGCCTCGGTAAGATCAAGGTTTACCGTCTTGAGAGCCCAAAGAGCTCTATGTTCTAACTCAACGGGAAGATGGCATGCTTTGCCATAGACGACCATGTATGGTGTGGTTCCTAAAGGTGTCTTGTAAGCCGTTCTAAACGCCCACAATGCATCGTCTAACTTGTCGGACCAATCCTTCCGACTCTTCCCTACCGTCTTCTCAAGTATTCGTTTCACTCCTCGGTTTGCATTCTCCACTTGACCGCTTGTTTGAGGATGATAAGCAGTCGCTAAACGATGAGTGACACCGTAGCGTTGTAATGCTTTTTCTAACATGGTGTTACAAAAATGCGTGCCACGATCACTAATTAAGGCTCTAGGAGTTCCAAACCGACTAAACAACTTCTTAAGGAACTTGAGAACTACTCGGGCATCATTTGTAGGCAAGGCTTGAGCCTCAACCCACTTTGAGACATAATCTATGGCCACGAGTATATACCTATTCCCTTTGGACAAAGGAAAAGGTCCAACAAAATCAATGCCCCAAACATCAAAAACCTCCAACACTTGAATGGGGTTTTGAGGCATTTCATCCTTAGATGAGATGTTGCCGGTGCGTTGACAAGAATCGCACTTCTTAACAAACTCAAGTGCATCCTTCACCACCGAAGGCCAATAGAACCCACAATCGAAAACCTTTTGGGCGGTGGAGTGATGTCCATGATGTCCACCCGTCAAGCCTTCATGGCAATGTCTTAAAATGTCTAGGCCTTCCTTCCTACTAACGCACCTCCTAAGGATCCTATCTCCTCCAACACGATAGAGGTACGGGTCATCCCAAACATACTTACCCGCATCTCTAAAGAATTTCCTCTTTTGTTGAGAGGTCATTCCTTCAATTACCACTCCATGAGCAAGGAAATTTGCCAAGTCGGTGAACCATGGCATTCCTTGTTTCTCCGCCTCTACAAAGTCGATCATCTCGTGAGGGAACCTATCACCAATCTCCTCCTCACGAATCTCACTCCTCTCCGGGTCTTCCAACCGGGAAAGATGATCGGCCGCAACATTTTCAGCCCCTTTCTTGTCTTTGATCTCAATGTCAAATTCCGATAATAGTAAGATCCACCTAATGAGACGAGGTTTTGCATCTTTCTTTGCAAAAAGAAACCTCAAAGCCGAGTGATCGGTGAAGACGGTGGTCTTTGAAAGCATAAGGTAAGATCGGAATTTGTCAAAAGCAAACACTACCGCAAGAAGCTCCTTCTCGGTGGTAGTGTAGTTCTATTGAGCATCATTGAGAGTTTTGCTAGCATAGTATATCGGGTGAAAATGTTTCTCTCTTCTTTGCCCTAAGACCGCCCCAACAGCTTGGTCACTAGCATCACACATGAGTTCAAAGGGCAAACTCCAATCGGGGGCTACTAAGATAGGAGCACTCACAAGTCTCTCCTTCAAGAATTTGAATGCCTTCATGCATTCCTCATCAAACAAAAACGGGGTGTCTTTTTCTAGAAGATGGGTCATAGGCCTAGTGATTTTGGAAAAATCCTTTATAAACCGCCTATAAAAACCTGCATGACCAAGGAAACTCCTAATGGCTTTGACACTAGAAGGTGGTGGGAGTTTACTTATGGTCTCTATATTCGCCTTATCTACCTCAATACCCGCTCTCGAAATCTTATGACCTAACACTATTCCCTCGGTCACCATGAAGTGACACTTCTCCCAATTGAGCATCAACTTAGTCTCTACACACCTTTTCAACATCTTCTCAAGATTCTCCAAGCATACATCAAAAGAATCACCATAAACTGAGAAGTCATCCATAAACACCTCCATGGATGATTCAATCATATCCTGAAAGATGGCTACCATGCACCTTGGAAATGTGGCAGGAGCATTGCATAACCCAAATGGCATGCGACGGTAAGCATAGGTGCCATAGGGGCACGTGAATGTGGTCTTTTCCTGATCCTCCGGTGCAATGGGGATCTGGAAGTACCCTGAAAAACCATCTAAGAAGCAGTAAAACTGCTGTCCCGCCAATCTCTCTAACATCTGGTCAATGAAAGGAAGGGGAAAGTGATCCTTCCGGGTGGCATCGTTAAGTTTCCTATAATCGATGCATACTCGCCACCCTGTGACCGTGCGAGATGGAATGAGCTCATTCTTCTCATTTGTGATGACTGTCATCCCTCCCTTTTTAGGGACAACTGTCACACCCCGAGCCGGCGGGGTAGGATCGGGTTCCCCCGTCGGGCGGAAGGTTCCCGGGGCGCGATATCGGGAGTGATAATCAGGAGTGATCAGATTGTTTACATTGCACATGATATAAATGAGAAATGCTAATTAAAATAGAATTACAAAGTTAAATTACAGCAGTAACGTTTATAATTTAACAATGTAAATCTATTGTAAAACATCAATAAATGACTATCTTGTATTTACACAAGATATACAAAATAATTTATATCATGATGTCTTCAAAAGTATGCAGGTCCAAAATACTAGTCTTCTATCTGAAGTCCTAGTCCAAAAGAAATGACTTCCTAATTGACCTGTTCGTCACCTGAGAAGTCATGCAAAAATAAAGGTCAACACATGGTTGGTGAGTTCATATTGTTTAGTGTTTGAAAATGATTTGAAAACTTCTTTGGTAAAGACCCTAACCTCATTAACACCACATGTATCATCCAGATCGGTATGCTTATGTATAGGGCATACCCCTGAGTCGAGGCTACAACCCCGCCCAGACGCCGTCCCACCACATACTAATCCGCATAGGACATTGTTGTTAATGATAATTAAGCATCTTTACCTATCACACACTCTTGTTCACAATGACTCAAATGTTCTCACAAAACCTTTGTTTAACCCACGGGTAACAACCTTAATCTCATTAACATCACATGTATCATCCAGATCGGTATGCTTATATATAGGGCATACCCCTGAGTCGAGGCTACAACCCCGCCCAGACGCCGTCCCACCACATACTAATCCACATGGGACATTGGTGTTAATGAAAATTAAGCATTTTACCCCTACCTTTAACCCAATGATTCGTCAGTCCTTTGTTCCTGTAAATACCACAATTTGGAATCTATGTTGATTCCTTAAGTTCATCACAATAGTGATCAACTACAGAAATTGTAGAAACAGTTTAATAAATGCTTAATTAAATAAATAAATAAACATTTAATAAAATCTAAGTCCTTATGATTGGGGCCTATGGTCATACTCGAGTAGACTAGTCTGTCAATCTAGGTACTTAGTAGTTAGGGAATTCTGTAAATATCATCAAACATAAGACCTACAAGTCAATCAGTCTAGCTAGGACTTCTTGAAATATAGGATTTCTGGATTCAATGTGTTGGCAAATGTTATCTCTGATATTTCCCATACTATCCCTTAAAAATGATTTAATGATCGTCTGATTTTGTCACAAGATGTACTTGATGTGTTGATCATAGAATACAAGATTCATTGATCGGTTGTACACTTGATTCATTGTTCAACAAACACTTGGTTTGTAGAACATTGAATGTTGTCTTTGCAAAGATTGTTTTGTTGATGTCTTGATGTCCCACACTTGTTTTGTCAAAATGCTTGATTTGATCCTTGAATTCACCCACTTGTTTTGTCAAAATGTTTGTTTTGATCCCTTGAATTCACCCACTTGATTTGTCAAAATGTTTGTTTTGATCCCTTGAATTCACCCACTTGTTTTGTCAAAATGTCTAGTTTGATTTGTTTGAAATGTTTTGACTTATTGAAAAGTTTAGTTTAACTTGATTATTCACTTAATATATAAGTGAATCAGTTAATAACCTGCATAAAATCTTCCTAGACATGGTCTAGGATAACATTTTATATATATAAAACATATAAATTTAAAAGCATTAAAGTAAACAATTTAAGTAAACAGTTTACGCATGCTTCTCAGCCCCGCGTTTTAAAACAAAATGTTAGAAAAGGGGCAATGAACTCACCTGTGTTGCTATGTAATTTGATCTAACACAAATGCGCGCTCCTGTATGTAAGCTAAGTTTCTTCGGTTCCTGAGTTATTTTATAAGAATTCGAATATAATAAGTACGCGTAGTAGTCGTTGTGCCTAAGGTTTGAGTCTTGTTGTGTGTGCAACTAAGTGTCCTAGTGCTAAATGTATCTATGATCTAATCTATCTTAATTACCCTTCTTATGATCCCACTTCCCATGGTCAGTTATAATATCTTACTTTTATATTTTAGAAAATTTCGGCAGAGTTTCCTTTGTTTTTAGAACAAATCCAGACAATTATATTGTCTCTTTATGATCAAATCCCAACAATTTAAATCACAATAAGTCTTTAAACCAAACATTACACTTAACTTTTATAACTAAATAAACTTAAAAGAAATCAATATCATATATTATTCATATTTCAATTTAAACAAAACTTTAGAATTTATTAAACCAACTTTTATAAATTTATAATGCTTTTATTTTATCAAAATATCATTACATGATTTACGTCATCATTTAATACATGATGGGCTTCACTAAGCCCCATTGGGCCCACTTAGGCCCAATTGAACTTCTTTGATTTCTATTTGGTTTCTAGACTTGAACCTTTGATTCTCGTGATCCCATGAAAATGTTATTTGGTTATGAATCCATCTTATGTCCGGTAACAACTCACGTGGAGTTATTATTGTATGTTAATTATTGTTTTGTTATGGGTATCCCTAACCCATGCACACACAAAATGTTTATGCATGCATGTAACTTATATGATTAACTCCTCATGAAATTGTTAATTAAATGATCCACAATCCATTTCTTAGTTCACAACATTGATTTCATTGATCCTAGGTCCATAATAACCACATTAAACAACCCGTAAGTTCGATAGATGGTTCTAGGCAGCGAACCTATGCTATGTTTAACTATGGTTCGGCTCTAATGGAACTAGACGAACCCATAAGGTTCGGTTCCTCATGGTTCGCCCAGCTCGTTGGGTTCGCTCACCTTGAGTTCGTGGGTTACATGGCTATGGTTCGGCTGAGGTAATTAAGAGTTCGGCTGAAGGGTTCGCATCCTCTAGGTTCATAAAGCATCATATGGTTCGTGGCCCTAAAGCTTCGGCTGAATGATGAGGTTCGGCCATCACAAGGCTCGCCGGGTCTATAAGTCAAGGTTCGGCCACCTCAGGGTCACAGGGTTCGTCTGCAGGCCGAGCAGGGTTTGTTGCAGACTAGGGTTGCAGGGTTCGGCTGGATTGTGTGGTTCGTGTAGGGTTCGGCTAGCGAACCTGCATCATCACTCATCCCTTTAGCCCCACGAACCTGCAACTTCTTTCTTTTTCTGATCCAGCTCTGTTACAACAAAATTTCTAACCTCTTTCTAGTTGTTTACTTGAGTGATCTAAGTGTTTACTAGTGTGGGAAGCGGCTACAATATCAACAAAACCCTAAGGGTCGTAGCACCCCTTAAAACCGAATTTAAAATTGCCATTTACCTTAGATTTCGTGGATGGAAGCTCGAAACGCTTGTACTTCCTTGATCTACAAGTCGAAAGAATCGAAATGACGCCAACTTTGATCGAATCCGACTTGAAACGGTTGAGATCTTCTAGAGAGAAGGTGGAGAAACGATTTCTAGAGAGAGGAGGATGGTGGACGAAATGAGAAGGAAAGTGGGTCTTGGTGGTGGTTGTTGGAGTCTTAATGACTCATTAAATGATTAGGAAAATACCCGGTTATTCGGTCTCGTTCGGTTTCGCGTAATGTGTCGGTTTCGCGTGGTTTTCGCGGTAAAACGATACGATTATAAAATAGAATTTATTTAATTATTCCAGGTTGTGATTCCTAATAAATTAACTAATATCTTCTCATTTATAAACAAATTTAAAATATTAATTAACTGTTTAAATCGAAATGTACGGTCGTCGCGCGTATTCGTTCGGATCGTCACCCACACGAACACGGCGATAACTATACTTTTCAATCTTGTTTACTAATTATAGAATATCATTCAGAACGTTAAACTTTCAGATATATTCGTACAGATCGTCACCTATACGAATAACCCGTCAATTTAGCATTCACATAACAATATTCGTGTGTTTTGTTCTGTAAGGCCTCACATACGTTTATACATAATAAATCCTAATCAAATAATCACATAATAGTTCTGTGTTGCCAGATAATTATCCGACTCAAGAACCATTGTTCTGAACTGTGTTTCTGTTAAATGTGTCTGAAACTGTTCTATGACAACTCACCATGATAATGATAAATGACATGAATATGAAAATTACTGAAATGTGTATGATTCATACCTGTTTTACTGTTCATGTACTGTAGAGATCACTGTTCCGGTAACGGTTCCGGCACTGATGTTACAGTCTCCCCTTGTTAGAGAAATTTCGTCCCGAAATTTAAGAGTTGTTATCAGGTACAGCTTCCTCTTCAAACAGTTGGGGATACTTTAACTTCATGTGATCTTCACGTTCCCAAGTGAACTCGGGCCCGCGTCTTGAATTCCATCGAACCTTTACAATAGGAATACGGCTTCGCCTCAGTTGTTTAACCTTGCGATCCATAATCTCTAAAGGTTCTTCAATGAAATGTAACTGTTCATCTACTTGAATTTCTTCAATCGGTATGACGAGAGACTCGTCGGCAAGGCATTTCTTTAAGTTTGAGACGTGAAACACGTCATGCACACCACTGAGTTCATCTGGTAACCTCAGTCGGTAAGCTACAGGACCTATACGTTCGATGATCTCGAACGGTCCCACGTATCGTGGTGCTAATTTGCCTTTCTTTCCAAAGCGTACAACGCCTTTCCATGGGGATACCTTCAACATGACTCGGTCTCCCACTTGGAATTCCAACGGCTTACGCCGTTTGTCAGCGTAGCTCTTTTGTCTGCTCCTTGTTGCTTGTAGTCTTCTTGGATCTGAGCTATCTTGTCAGTGGTTTCTTGAATTAGTTCTGGCCCCGTTATTCGGTTGTCTCCAATTTCAGTCCAACATATCGGTGATCGACATTTCCGGCCATAAAGAGCCTCGAATGGTGCACATCCGATACTGCTGTGGTAACTGTTATTGTAGGAGAATTCAATCAGTGGCAAGTGGGAATCCCAGTTTCCACCGAAGTCCAATACACATGTTCTCAACATGTCCTCTAGGGTTTGAATAGTACGTTCGCTTTGACCATCCGTTTGTGGGTGGTAAGCTGTACTCAGATTTAACTGTGTCCCTAGAGATTTCTGCAATGATTGCCAGAACCTTGATGTAAATCTGCTGTCCCTATCAGAAATAATAGACAATGGCACACCGTGGCGTACCACTATCTCATTGATGTACAACCTTGCCAGTTTATCCATTGTGAAGGTCTCACGCATAGGCAAGAAATGAGCAGATTTTGTTAAACGATCAATGATCACCCAAATTGTATCGTGACCACTGGAAGTGCGGGGTAGCTTGGTAATGAAGTCCATAGCTATTTGTTCCCACTTCCAGAGTGGAATCTCAGGCTGCTCCAATAGACCGGACGGTCTTTGGTGTTCCGCCTTTACCTTCGCACACGTTAGACATTGACCGACGTATTCGGCTATGTCCTTCTTCATTCCAGGCCACCAATAAAATCCACGCAAGTCTTGGTACATCTTATCAGCACCTGGATGAACAGAGTATTTAGTCTTGTGTGCTTCATCGAAGATAAGTTTCCTCAATTCATCTATTGCCGGTATCCATACACGTTCCCGGTAGTAGATCTTTCCGTCAGGCTTCGTGTCAAACTGTTTCTCTGCTCCGCAATCAAGTTCTTTCTTCAGATTATCTCGGTCAAGTGCTTCTTGTTGCGCTTGAATAATCTTGTCACTTAAACTGGTCTGCACGGTTATCCCCATTGCTCTAACACGTAGGGGTTTGACCCGTTCTTTCCGGCTCAAGGCATCGGCTACAACGTTCGCCTTTCCCGGATGGTATTTGATCACACAATCATAATCATTTAGAAGTTCAACCCAACGGCGCTGTCGCATGTTGAGCTCCTTCTGATCAAAGATGTGCTGCAGACTTTTGTGATCAGTGAATATGATACACTTGGTGCCATATAAGTAATGTCTCCAGATCTTCAAGGCGAAGATTACTGCTCCCAGTTCAAGATCATGAGTAGTGTAATTCTTCTCATGAATCTTTAACTGTCTTGATGCATAGGCTATGACTTTGTCCCGTTGCATTAACACACAACCGAGTCCCTGATGGGAAGCATCGCAGTACACAACAAAGTCATCACAGCCCTCTGGGAGAGATAGAATTGGAGCATCACACAGTTTCTGTTTCAATGTCTGAAAAGCATCTTCCTGTTTCTGCTCCCAGACAAACGGTTCGCTTTTCTGGGTTAGCTTAGTGAGAGGCAAGGCTATCTTAGAAAAGTTTGAGATAAACCTTCTGTAATAACCCGCCAATCCCAGAAAAGACCGTATCTCCGTCGGTGTCTTCGGAGTGTCCCAATTCTTTATCGCTTCAATCTTGGCAGGGTCTACATGAATTCCCTCGCTGTTGACCACATGACCCAGAAATTGAACTTCTCTTAGCCAAAACTCACATTTGGAGAATTTGGCATAGAGTTTCTCTTCTTTCAACAGCTCCAAGATCTTTCTAAGGTGTTGCTCATGTTCTGTTTTGGTCTTGGAATAAATCAGTATGTCATCGATAAAGACAATGACAAACTGATCCAAGTACGGCTTGCACACTCGGTTCATGAGATCCATGAAAACTGCAGGTGCATTTGTCAATCCGAAGGGCATCACCAAAAATTCATAGTGCCCGTATCTGGTTCGGAAGGCCGTTTTCGGTATGTCTTCATCTTGAACTCTCAGCTGATGATATCCAGATCGCAAGTCAATCTTTGAGAAATATTGAGCTCCTTGCAGTTGGTCAAACAAATCATCAATCCTCGGCAATGGATACCGATTCTTGATGGTTAGTTTGTTCAGTTCACGGTAATCTATGCACATTCTGAACGATCCGTCTTTCTTTTTCACGAACAAGACCGGAGCTCCCCAAGGCGAGTAGCTCGGTCTAATAAAGCCTTTATCCAACAGCTCCTGTAATTGATTAGACAATTCCTGCATCTCTGAAGGTGCTAACCTGTAAGGAGATTTAGCAACAGGAGTTGCTCCAGGAATTAAGTCAATACGAAATTCTACCGGTCGCGCAGGTGGCAAACCAGGTAGGTCTTCGGGGAATACTTCAGGATATTCTTTCACTACTGGTACATCTTGAATCTTCTTCTTGTCTTTCTCTTTTTCCAACACATGAGCCAGGAATGCTATGCACCGCTTCTGTAGACACTTACGCGCCTTTATGCAAGAAATGATTTTGACACTTCGCTTTGCTTGATCCCCTTTTACTTCCAACACACGATCACTCGGCAATGGAATTCGAAGCAGCTTCTCAGAACAGATGACTTCCACTCGGTTAGAGGAAAGCCAATCCATTCCAACAATGATGTCGAAACTACCCAACTCCATCGGTATCAAATCGATGGCAAATGTATAACCACTAAGTGTCAATGGGCAATTTCTATAAATTGTGCTAACTGTAATCTGTTTCCCGTTAGCTACTTCTATAATGTAAGGGGAGTCTAACTGTTCCTCTACTGAATCTAGTTGGCATGCAAAATCGGTAGAGATAAAACTCTGATCCGCACCAGTATCAAATAAGACAGATGCATAAAAGTCATGTAAGAGAAACGTACCAGTGACCACATTTGGGTCCTGGCGTGCAGCTGGTGCTCCGATAGCAAAGGCTCGTCCACGTGGTGCTTGAACTGCTGGTTGCGCCTTCTTCGGGCAGTTCTTCGCAAAATGGCCTTGTTCACCACAGTTATAGCATCCACCATTGTTCCGATTAGCTGGTGGAGGGAGAGCTAGAGCAGCATTGTTGACTGCTTGATTAGGAGTCATCCTACAGTACTGGACCCAATGGCCCTTCCGTCCGCATCCCGTGCAGTGTTTGCAGGGAGTGTCAGCAGTGTGGTGATACTGACACTTGGCACACAGAGGATATGTGCCAGTGTAGGGTTTGCGGTTGGGGTTTTGTGGTGTTGCTGCTATTTGTTGCAGAGGTGTGGCCACCGCGTAGTTCTTGATGGTCTTCTGTTTCTTCTTCTGATGATGGGAGGGTTTCTTTGAAGATTCAGCTTTGTTCTTATTGGGTTCAGCCTCCTTCTTTAGAACTCCAGAGGCTACCATGAGGTCAGTGAGTTTCCCAGACAGTCTCACTGCAGATTCAACAGTAGTAGGGTTGGCTGAAACAACCATGCCCTGAATGCAGGCGGGAAGTCCACCCACATAACGGTCTATCCTTTTCTCCAGAGTTGGTACCATATCTGGTACCAAAGCAACTAACTCGTGGTAACGAGTAGTGTACCCCATGTGATCAGCCCCCTTCATCACATGGTTGGATAGTTCAACCTCCAACTTCTGCAGTTCATTCTTGGGGCAGAATTCTGTTCGCAGCAGTGTCTTGAAGTCTTCCCATGGCATGGCCATGGCTTCTTCTCTTCCTCAGGCATTGATCTGACCGTTCCACCAGGTCAGAGCCCGTTTGTTGAATGTTCCCGCTGAGTAACGGACCTTGTGGTGTTCGGGGCAGCTGCAAAGATCCAATGTTGCCTCAATCTTCTCAATCCATTGGATTAATCCAACGGCGCCTTCAGACCCACTGAAACTGGGTGGCTTACATCCTACGAAGGACTTGTAGGAGTAGTGAGATGAATCTCCAGTGTTTCCACTGGCTTCCCCTGATGTGTTGCCAGTATTGAGGATCTCATTACGAAGACGAAGGAACATCTCCGGTATAGCTTCTTTCATCTGATTCGTCATCTGGCTACTCAGTAACGTCACCAGAGCGATAGTAGCAGGATCCATGGTCGGTACTGTGCCCGAACCAGATGCTTGAGTAATCAATGGAGGAGGGGGAGGAGGTGGAGGAGGTGGTGGTGGAGAGTCATTCGGAGACGGTGTGGACGAGTGTGGAGCCAAGTCTTGAGGTGGTAGCTGTATCAAAGGAGGTTGTCTTCGTGGAGGCATTCTGATCATAACCAATAAAGTCATCGGTTAGTGCAATGATCGAATACAGAAGACAATATGCAAATAAGTCTTAAGTCCTACTTTTTCTACATGCAGGGTCCCTAGGTTATAGTCTAGGCCAAACCATTTAAATAAGTGACCTATATTTCTCTATAACCATGGCTCTGATACCAATCTGTCACACCCCGAGCCGGCGGGGTAGGATCGGGTTCCCCCGTCGGGCGGAAGGTTCCCGGGGCGCGATATCGGGAGTGATAATCAGGAGTGATCAGATTGTTTACATTGCACATGATATAAATGAGAAATGCTAATTAAAATAGAATTACAAAGTTAAATTACAGCAGTAACGTTTATAATTTAACAATGTAAATCTATTGTAAAACATCAATAAATGACTATCTTGTATTTACACAAGATATACAAAATAATTTATATCATGATGTCTTCAAAAGTATGCAGGTCCAAAATACTAGTCTTCTATCTGAAGTCCTAGTCCAAAAGAAATGACTTCCTAATTGACCTGTTCGTCACCTGAGAAGTCATGCAAAAATAAAGGTCAACACATGGTTGGTGAGTTCATATTGTTTAGTGTTTGAAAATGATTTGAAAACTTCTTTGGTAAAGACCCTAACCTCATTAACACCACATGTATCATCCAGATCGGTATGCTTATGTATAGGGCATACCCTGAGTCGAGGCTACAACCCCGCCCAGACGCCGTCCCACCACATACTAATCCGCATAGGACATTGTTGTTAATGATAATTAAGCATCTTTACCTATCACACACTCTTGTTCACAATGACTCAAATGTTCTCACAAAACCTTTGTTTAACCCACGGGTAACAACCTTAATCTCATTAACATCACATGTATCATCCAGATCGGTATGCTTATATATAGGGCATACCCTGAGTCGAGGCTACAACCCCGCCCAGACGCCGTCCCACCACATACTAATCCACATGGGACATTGGTGTTAATGAAAATTAAGCATTTTACCCCTACCTTTAACCCAATGATTCGTCAGTCCTTTGTTCCTGTAAATACCACAATTTGGAATCTATGTTGATTCCTTAAGTTCATCACAATAGTGATCAACTACAGAAATTGTAGAAACAGTTTAATAAATGCTTAATTAAATAAATAAATAAACATTTAATAAAATCTAAGTCCTTATGATTGGGGCCTATGGTCATACTCGAGTAGACTAGTCTGTCAATCTAGGTACTTAGTAGTTAGGGAATTCTGTAAATATCATCAAACATAAGACCTACAAGTCAATCAGTCTAGCTAGGACTTCTTGAAATATAGGATTTCTGGATTCAATGTGTTGGCAAATGTTATCTCTGATATTTCCCATACTATCCCTTAAAAATGATTTAATGATCGTCTGATTTTGTCACAAGATGTACTTGATGTGTTGATCATAGAATACAAGATTCATTGATCGGTTGTACACTTGATTCATTGTTCAACAAACACTTGGTTTGTAGAACATTGAATGTTGTCTTTGCAAAGATTGTTTTGTTGATGTCTTGATGTCCCACACTTGTTTTGTCAAAATGCTTGATTTGATCCCTTGAATTCACCCACTTGTTTTGTCAAAATGTTTGTTTTGATCCCTTGAATTCACCCACTTGATTTGTCAAAATGTTTGTTTTGATCCCTTGAATTCACCCACTTGTTTTGTCAAAATGTCTAGTTTGATTTGTTTGAAATGTTTTGACTTATTGAAAAGTTTAGTTTAACTTGATTATTCACTTAATATATAAGTGAATCAGTTAATAACCTGCATAAAATCTTCCTAGACATGGTCTAGGATAACATTTATATATATATAAAACATATAAATTTAAAAGCATTAAAGTAAACAATTTAAGTAAACAGTTTACGCATGCTTCTCAGCCCCGCGTTTTAAAACAAAAATGTTAGAAAAGGGGCAATGAACTCACCTGTGTTGCTATGTAATTTGATCTAACACAAATGCGCGCTCCTGTATGTAAGCTAAGTTTCTTCGGTTCCTGAGTTATTTTATAAGAATTCGAATATAATAAGTACGCGTAGTAGTCGTTGTGCCTAAGGTTTGAGTCTTGTTGTGTGTGCAACTAAGTGTCCTAGTGCTAAATGTATCTATGATCTAATCTATCTTAATTACCCTTCTTATGATCCCACTTCCCATGGTCAGTTATAATATCTTACTTTTATATTTTAGAAAATTTCGGCAGAGTTTCCTTTGTTTTTAGAACAAATCCAGACAATTATATTGTCTCTTTATGATCAAATCCCAACAATTTAAATCACAATAAGTCTTTAAACCAAACATTACACTTAACTTTTATAACTAAATAAACTTAAAAGAAATCAATATCATATATTATTCATATTTCAATTTAAACAAAACTTTAGAATTTATTAAACCAACTTTTATAAATTTATAATGCTTTTATTTTATCAAAATATCATTACATGATTACGTCATCATTTAATACATGATGGGCTTCACTAAGCCCCATTGGGCCCACTTAGGCCCAATTGAACTTCTTTGATTTCTATTTGGTTTCTAGACTTGAACCTTTGATTCTCGTGATCCCATGAAAATGTTATTTGGTTATGAATCCATCTTATGTCCGGTAACAACTCACGTGGAGTTATTATTGTATGTTAATTATTGTTTTGTTATGGGTATCCCTAACCCATGCACACACAAAATGTTTATGCATGCATGTAACTTATATGATTAACTCCTCATGAAATTGTTAATTAAATGATCCACAATCCATTTCTTAGTTCACAACATTGATTTCATTGATCCTAGGTCCATAATAACCACATTAAACAACCCGTAAGTTCGATAGATGGTTCTAGGCAGCGAACCTATGCTATGTTTAACTATGGTTCGGCTCTAATGGAACTAGACGAACCCATAAGGTTCGGTTCCTCATGGTTCGCCCAGCTCGTTGGGTTCGCTCACCTTGAGTTCGTGGGTTACATGGCTATGGTTCGGCTGAGGTAATTAAGAGTTCGGCTGAAGGGTTCGCATCCTCTAGGTTCATAAAGCATCATATGGTTCGTGGCCCTAAAGCTTCGGCTGAATGATGAGGTTCGGCCATCACAAGGCTCGCCGGGTCTATAAGTCAAGGTTCGGCCACCTCAGGGTCACAGGGTTCGTCTGCAGGCCGAGCAGGGTTCGTTGCAGACTAGGGTTGCAGGGTTCGGCTGGATTGTGTGGTTCGTGTAGGGTTCGGCTAGCGAACCTGCATCATCACTCGTCCCTTTAGCCCCACGAACCTGCAACTTCTTTCTTTTTCTGATCCAGCTCTGTTACAACAAAATTTCTAACCTCTTTCTAGTTGTTTACTTGAGTGATCTAAGTGTTTACTAGTGTGGGAAGCGGCTACAATATCAACAAAACCCTAAGGGTCGTAGCACCCCTTAAAACCGAATTTAAAATTGCCATTTACCTTAGATTTCGTGGATGGAAGCTCGAAACGCTTGTACTTCCTTGATCTACAAGTCGAAAGAATCGAAATGACGCCAACTTTGATCGAATCCGACTTGAAACGGTTGAGATCTTCTAGAGAGAAGGTGGAGAAACGATTTCTAGAGAGAGGAGGATGGTGGACGAAAATGAGAAGGAAAGTGGGTCTTGGTGGTGGTTGTTGGAGTCTTAATGACTCATTAAATGATTAGGAAAATACCCGGTTATTCGGTCTCGTTCGGTTTCGCGTAATGTGTCGGTTTCGCGTGGTTTTCGCGGTAAAACGATACGATTATAAAATAGAATTTATTTAATTATTCCAGGTTGTGATTCCTAATAAATTAACTAATATCTTCTCATTTATAAACAAATTTAAAATATTAATTAACTGTTTAAATCGAAATGTACGGTCGTCGCGCGTATTCGTTCGGATCGTCACCCACACGAACACGGCGATAACTATACTTTTCAATCTTGTTTACTAATTATAGAATATCATTCAGAACGTTAAACTTTCAGATATATTCGTACAGATCGTCACCTATACGAATAACCCGTCAATTTAGCATTCACATAACAATATTCGTGTGTTTTGTTCTGTAAGGCCTCACATACGTTTATACATAATAAATCCTAATCAAATAATCACATAATAGTTCTGTGTTGCCAGATAATTATCCGACTCAAGAACCATTGTTCTGAACTGTGTTTCTGTTAAATGTGTCTGAAACTGTTCTATGACAACTCACCATGATAATGATAAATGACATGAATATGAAAATTACTGAAATGTGTATGATTCATACCTGTTTTACTGTTCATGTACTGTAGAGATCACTGTTCCGGTAACGGTTCCGGCACTGATGTTACAACAACCTGAGTAGGGCTCACCCATGATGAATCCGAGATGGGATAAATCAGGCCTGCATCCATCAACTTCAGCACTTCCTTCTTCACAACCTCTTGCATATTCGGATTTAAACGCCTTTGAGGTTGAACTACCGGCTTGTACTCATCCTCCATGAGTATCCTGTATGTACAAGAAGCAGGACTAATTCCTTGGATATCAGAGAGTCTCCAAGCAATAGCCCCCTTATACATCCTCAGTACACCTAACAATCTCTTCTTCTCCTCCTCACTTAGCCTAGATGAGATGACAACAGGTAAAGTGGAATTCTCTCCTAGAAATGCGTACTCTAAGTGTGAAGGTAACACCTTAAGCTCTAGGGCGGGTGGTGACTCAACAGAGGGCTTCTTACTCTCCTCCCTCAACTCATCAATCTCTAAAACTTCAGAAATGACACCAACTCCCTCATCAATACTCTCACACTCCTCTTCACTTCTCTCAACTACCAAATCAGCACCGCACACGTACTCAAGACACCTATCCACGTGTGACATGAAAGAATTTATGAAGTAAACAGAATGACATGGGTCACTAAAGTCATCATGATCACTGGGATGCCTCATAGACTTCACAACCTCGAATGTGACAGTCTCATCACCCACTCTAAGAGTGAGTTTCCCATCAAACACATCAATGATGGCCTTAGCGGTCCTCAAGAAAGGACGGCCCAGAATGATAGGCACAGTCTCGTCGGCCTCCATGTCAAGAATCACAAAGTCCACAGGGAAAACGAATTTATCCACCTTCACCAACAAGTTCTCAACAATACCCCGTGGACATTTGACCGTGCGGTCAGCAAGGGACAATGTCATGCGCGTAGGCGAAAGTTCACCAAGTGTTAGCTTCTCATACAAAGAATATGGCATCAAATTGATGCTAGCACCTGAATCTGCCAACGCGTGTCTCTGAGTGTCACTACCAAACAAACATGGGATTGTAAAGATCCCAAGATCTGTCAATTTCTCCGGTAGCTTGTTCAGAATCACCGCAGAACACCCCCCACTCAATGGAACATTAGAAAGTTCCCCAAGCCTATCCTTCCTCTTCAACAAATCTTTAAGGAACTCAGCATACTTGGGCATATGCTGAAGAGCCTCAATGAATGGAAGATTGATCTTCAACTGTTTGAACATGTCAAGAAAATGGCCATATTCCTTAGCATGCTTTTGGTGAGCTAAGCGAGCAGGATATGGTAATCGTGAATGATCAATCTTAGGACTCGGCCTAACCTCTACCGGTTTCTTCTCAACCGGGATCACTGTGGGAGACTCACTGGTCGGTACTGTACTTGCTGGGACTGGCCTCATGTGTACCCCCCCAGGAGTCTCCATCTCAATCTCTTCATCCACCGGTTCCTCATCTTCTACCTCAACCGGTGGCTCCACACTCACACCCCCTCTTCCACTCCTCGTAGTCACTGCCTTAACATGAGCGTTCGGATTAGCCTGAGTATTACCCGAAAACTGACCTTGAGGCCTCTCATCTAAACGCTTGGCAATATCACCAACTGATCTTTGAAGATCAAGGAAAGCAGATTGTTGGTTTTTTAGAAGAATGTCATGCTCAGCAAGTGTTTTCTGAGTATTGGCATCCTTTGCAACCAACTGGGTGAGTAACTCCTCAATCTTACTCATACTCCCCCCAGAACCACCAACACCACTACTACTGCCCGCTCCCGATGTATGACTCGGATGACTAACCGACGAATGACCCTGCCCCTGGTTATTAGATGGCCCAGATTGAAAACCAGGGGGATGACCGGAAGAGCGCCAATTAAAATTAGGGTGGTTCCTCCAATTTTGATTGTACGAATTATTGAAAGAGTTTGAGTTTCCCCTACCTTGCCCCCCAAGATAATCAACCTGCTCCTGATTGACTACTAAACACTCCGATGTGGCGTGGCCACCCCTACAAATCTCGCACCTGTCTACCTTCATCTTTAACTCCTTTACATCCTTCGATAAAGCCTCAAGAGCAGCTGCTACACTAGTATCCACATTAATGTGGTGAACTCCTCTCGTAGAAGAGGAGGAACTAGAAATAGGATTTGAATTCCTATTAGCTGATCTCTGCTCATACTCAGCCTGAGCAAAACTCTCAAACATATCAGTACACTCAGCTACATCCCTCTTTCCCATAAGATGACCACCCGCAGAAGTGTCAAAACGAGCTCTGGTCTCATAAGTTAGACCATTGTAGAATTTCTCTACAAGGGCCCAATCAGATAGACCATGCTGAGAACATCTGCTAAGCAGATTCTGAAATCTCTCCCAAGCAAGATAGTATGGCTCATCAGGGGCCATACGGAAAGAGTGGATCTCATCACGAAGGCGAGCTGCCTTGGCAGGTGGAAAGTATTTCTTAAGGAATGCATCCCTAAGACTGCCCCAAGTCGTGAAAGAACCAGGAGCATGCGAATCGAGCCAAGTGGCGGCCCTACCCGCAAGAGAGAAAGGAAATAGCTGCAGAAAGATAGCATCCTCAGTAGCACCTTGAAGATTGAAGGTACCACAGATGCGAGTAAGACGAGCTATATGGGCTGGTGCATCCTCATCATCCCGGCCATTAAACTGAGTGTTGTTAATGGCTGTCATGATGTACGAAGGAATCTGCCACGAATTTTCATTCGTGATATTTGGCACAGTGATGGGATTGTTAAGTCCCGTGAAACCAGCAGTGGCCTGCTGGTGAACAGTGCGACGCTCAGCCATGGGTGGAATAAAATGAAAGTGTGGACTAGAATGGGTGGAAGAACTCGAAGAAAATGGTGGTGTGTGATCAGAAAACTCTGCAGAAACGGGAGTGGAAGCACTTACCTCGCTCGTAGAACCCTCAGAAAAGTCCCGCGAATCGCTCCTTAATGGCAAAGAAAGCTCAGGCGGCGGTCCTTGTGAACGTAGGTGTGGCATACACTACCAAACCTGCAAATAAAATAAAAAGAAATTAAAAACAAATAAAACAAAATAAAATAATAAAACTAAAAATAAAAACAACTATGCACAGATAAGACACAAGACTAAAATACACAATCGACTAAGAAGTCCCCGGCAACGGCGCCAAAAACTTGATGTGTGTAAAGTAGCTTAACTAAAACTAATAAAAAATTAAAACTATCCTAGACACTAAGTAATACTCTAGACTCTCTAAAACCTAAGCTACCAACAGGCAAGTGTACCTATCGTATGTAGCAAGACAGAAATAAGTCCGGATATCGAACCCACAGACTTCTACATACTGCAACAACTAGACTCAATGACTTATCTATACAAAGAACTTAAATTCAATTAAATGTTTGAAAGGGGGGTTTTGTGATTAACTACTTAAATTAAAATTAACAATTTAGAATAATCAAATCAAGACTTAATAAGGAGCAAATACAACTAGAATTCACGAATGATGAAATGACTACCTAGGGTTTACTTTACACATGTTTGAAATGTTTAGATTGATTATGAAACTAGTCATGGAACCAGGATCTTTGAATATTAACTCATTAACAGATTAGATATTCTTTAACCCTTTGTAAAGATTTCAACTAAAATGCCTACAAGTATTTTAAACACCGGTTTATGTTAATTACTCTCACAAGTTAACCAACCCATTAATGGTATGTCCTAAAAACCATCTTCCTCACAGTAATGATAGTTTCAATACATCACATGTAAAGGACAATAAGGAACTTCATCTTGAACTTGACATACAATACTATGTTTTACTACCCTAATCTTAGTCTTTTCACAAAGACTTTAATTAGTATTCAAACATGCAAGATATGCTAACAAATCCTCACTTCACAGCTATTGACTTTGGTTAAACATTTAAATCATTTAGGATCCAATTATTATTCCTATGAATTACTACGTCTAGTAACACATCCACAAATCAAGAACACCAAGTAAATGACCTAACATACGCTCATTACACGAAAGACATTCGCCAAAGCATACGAGGACATAATAATCAGATCACAAACATCATAAACATTCATCCACATCCAAGAATTAAAAACCAAATCATAAACCATTAAAAATCCAAACTTGTTCCACAATCAATCGGTATTACTAACAAACATGCATAATTATAAAACCCTAGGTAGTTCAAAAGGTTTAGCCAATAGTAATCATGAATAAACAGAAAGATCTAATGTATAAACCACAGCAAAACATCATACGAATAGAAAACAAAACAAGAATAAGAACCGATCGTGATTACACCCTTCGATTTGCAATCCTAGGGCTTCCCGATGATGGATCTTGCCTTACTTGCCTTCCAGAACTCCTTGGTCGCCTCCAATATTGCCTCTGATCGTCCCAAAATCGAATGTGTGCGCCCTCAGCCGTTTTCCAAATCATAAACTTGATTTTCTGAGTTTTTAACCCTGTCGCGTAGCGCGACATGTATCTCCATGCCCGTCGCGTAGCGCGACGGGTTCCACTACCCGACAAAATAGTCGGGTCAACCGGCATCATTAAGTGAGGGGTAAATTTGTCATTTCCACCTGTCGCGTAGCGCGACAGGGTTTCCTGTGGTCCTCGCGTAGCGCGAGGAGTTGAAAAATCCAGAATCCTCCTTTCTTTGTTTTTGTATCTGTTCTCGTTCAACCGGACACTCATTTTCTTGATCTTTTGTGCCAAAATGATGTGTTTATAACCTGCAAACATTAAATTCTAGAAATGTGAAGAACCAGCATCTATCGACTCTAAAATTGATTAAAACTGCACAAACCGAATTAAAAACAAATAGAAAAACAGATGTGTTTTACAACACATCAAGGACTAACGAGCATGTTAGAACTTTAAAAACCGTTATGCCTTGTGAACTTTCCATAAATGGAAACTTACTATAAATAGTAAGTTGTCCATAGACGCGACTTGCGCGTTTTGCACACGACGAGCACTTACACGATTGCTACACGATTCACAAACCGTCACACGGTTCACCAACGGGTCGTTGACTTGACACGGTCAACTTTGGTCAAACACGGTTAAACACGGTCAATGTTGACCAACATGGTCAAACACGGTCAATATGGACCAACACGGTCATTGTGGACCAACACGAGCAAACACGGTCACTATGGACCGACACGGACAAACATGAACAACCGAGAGTTGTTGAGCACAAACACGGGCACTAACACGAACACTAGCACGAACACTTACACAAACTCACGTACGGTGTACGATATAGGTTGCCGGTGACCGACACGCGATCTACGCAGGAGCTTACGCTTGATTTACACTTGCATCACTAAGGTGAGTTTACGGCCCCTCTTTACTCTTTTCAAACGCTCTTAAATAGGGGGAGAATACTAGTTACATCGAGTCAAACATTACTGCTATTACAAACATTTTGTGTGTGCTGGTTTATTAGACAAACATTAAGTGTTGAACTCGTATTAAGTCCTCACAAAGTCTTACCGTTAATGTACGAACAACGTGGTTGATTTGAATGGATCCGTTTGGGTGTGACTAACCCCACGGAGCACAATATTGACTGAGTGTCATAACCCGTGAAATTCTGACCTAACTTACTGTGTGCACGAGACACAGTGGAGGCAAGGACAAACAAGTCTAGTTTGGTAGTGACGCACTGACACTTGGAGCCTAGGGCTCGGTACTAACATATGATAAACAACATGACACACTTTCTATTACTATATGTATATCAAAACCTGTGAACTCACCAACCTTTGTGTTGACACTTTTTAAACTTGTATTCTCAGGTAACTGACAAGATGATGGACATCCAGGAATGCACATTTAAGAAACCGAGCATAGGAACATTCATGCATTTCTGTTTATGTTTAACTTTTGAAAACAATTACATTTGGATTATGTATTAAGCAATGTTTTATCTGACAATTAAATTTCCGCTGCATGTATCAGACATCTTTATTTCCGCTGCTATGAATTACTTTTCCGCTGCAAACTATTTTATTAAGTGTATGTGTCAAACATGGGATTTGTAAACGCATATAGAGGTGTTCTATATGACCTTGAGCTATGATTCTGGCCACGTCACATCCACGTGGACTGACACCACGAGTGGGAAATTGGGGGTGTGACAATGCATAAGCAATAACCTTGCCTTGTTGCATGAGAACGCAACCAAGACCTTGGTTTGATGCATCACAGTAGACCACGAAATCGTTGTTACCATCGGGAAGTGTTAGGATTGGCGCATTGCATAACATATGCTTTAGAGTTTGAAATGCATTCTCTTGCTTAGGACCCCACTCGTATGGTTTCCCTTTGTGCGTTAAAGCAGTGAGGGGTACCGCAATCTTGGAGAAATTGGATATGAAACGCCGATAGTAGCCCGCTAAACCCAGAAATGATCGAATTTCTGTAGGGGTAGTTGGTGTACTCCAATTCTTGACAGCTTCAATCTTTGCAGGATCTACGTGAATACCTTTTTCGTTTACAATGTGGCCCAATAATTGAACTTCCTTTAGCCAAAATTCACATTTAGAGAATTTGGCATATAATTGTTCCTCTCGTAGAAGATCTAAGATTAGACGCAGATGTTGCTCGTGGTCAGATTTTGATTTAGAGTAGATTAAGATATCATCAATGAAAACAATACGAATTTGTCCAAATAGGGTCTGCAGACACGGTTCATGAGATCCATGAAAACCGCGGGTGCGTTGGTTAACCCAAATGGCATAACCGTGAACTCTTAATGACCATATCTTGTATGAAAGGCTGTCTTTGGGATATCATCGTCGTGAACACGAAGTTGGCGATATCCCGAACGAAGATCAGTTTTTGAGAAACAAGTGGCACCCTGAAGTTGGTCAAAAAGATCATCGATTCTTGGTAACGGGTAACGGTTCTTGATGGTAAGCTTGTTCAGTTCGCGATAGTCAATGCACATGCGAAACGATCCATCCTTTTTCTTCACAAAAAGGACAGGTGCACCCCAAGGTGAAGAGCTAGGCTGAATAAAGCTTTTGTTAGAAAGCTCCTGAAGTTGGCTGGCCAATTCTTGCATTTCCGAAGGTGCAAGACGATACGGTGATTTAGCCACAGGAGTTGCGCCGGGTATAAGTTCAATGCGGAATTCAACTTGTCGAACAGGAGGAAGACCCGTTAAATCATCGGGAAAGACTTCAGGATAATCTCGAATAACAGGAACGTCTTGGATCTTCTTCTCCTTGTCCTTCTTTTTCACGATGTGTGCCAAGAACGCTACGTACTTATTTCGTAAGTACTTTTGGGCTTTTGTACAGGACATAAGTTTGAGCCCAATTGGAGGTTTCTCACCATATATTTTCAAGACTTGTCCATCCGCAAGTGGAATTCGAATGTACTTCTCGAAACAAATGACTTCGGCATGATTTTTAGATAGCCAATCCATGCCTACTATGATGTCGAAACTACCTAGTTGCATGGGTATGAGATCAATGGGGAAATGGTGTTCGTTAAGATTTAAGCTACAATTATGAATGACTGAATCAATGGTGATGGGTTCTCCATCCGCCACTTCTACCGTAAAAGATTTATCTAATCTAACTCGGGGTGTAGCAAGTAAAGGTTCAAATTCAATAGATACAAAACTCTTGTCAGCTCCGGTATCAAATAAAACAGAGGCATAATGATTATTGACTAGGAAGGTACCATTAACCACCTCCTGATTGGCCTGTGCCTGATTGGCATTGATGTTGAACACTAGACCTGGTGCCCCTTGATTGGCCTGATTAGCTGGAGCATTGTTTCCGTTCCCTAGCCTTGGACATGCATTACGGAAATGAGTTGGATCTCCACAGTTGTCGCAAGCACGTCCATACGGAAAATGCTGAGCATTGGGTTGGGGGAATGGTTGGGCAATTGGTTGAGCACCAACTTGGTTACCTGGGGCTCGAATGGGTTGGCGACAAGCATTGTTGAAGTGACAATACCTAACACAATTCGTGCATTGGCGACATGGGGTAGTGGCAGGATGATGGTACTTACATGTGTTACATTGGGGAAAAGGCCCAGTGTAAGGCTTCTTATTGGGTTGAGTTGCAGGAGTGGCTTGAACTTTGGGTGCGGTTGGTGTGGTGATTGCATAGTTGTGGTTGTTGGACTTTCACTTCTTCTTGTTGGTTGAGGATGGTATGGCCATAACATCTTTTGACGGCTCGGTAGGGATCTTGTCAGTTACTTTCTTTGCACCCTTTCTTGTTAAGGTGCCTGACTTAACGTGATTGTCAGATAAAGTTGCAGCCAAACGGATTGCATCCTCGAGAGTAGAAGGGTTTCTACCCCACACAGTATCTTGGATTTGCATTGGGAGACCTCCAATGTATTTCTCGATAGCTCGAGTGAGTGGTGTGACCATGTGTGGAACTAGCAGGCTCAATTCATGAAAACGGGTAGTGTAATCTAGGTTGTCACCACTCTCTTGTCGGAGTTCCCAGAACTCGGCTTCTAACTTCATGATCTCGTTTCTCGGGCAGAATTCACGGGTCATCAGTTCCTTGACTTCGTTCCAGATAAGGGCCATAGCAGCTTCTAACCCACGGGTGCGCTTCTCACCATTCCACCATGTGAGCGCCCTCTTTTGGAAGACCCTCGTAGCATAACGGACCCTTAGATTCTCAGGGCAGTCGCTATGGAGAAAAGTATTCTCCATGCTTTCAAACCATTGAAGTAAGCCCGTAGCACCTTCAGATCCATTGTACTTTGGAGGATTGAACGAGTTGAAATGTTTGATTGTGCATCGGGGAGGGTTAGCACCACCTTGAGTGGCAGGGACAGGGTTAGAATTGATGGTTTGTTGGATTTGTGCAACCATGTCAGGTATAACTGCAGCCATTTGACGAGCGATTTGTGCTGCCATCTTGCGGCCAGAGTTACCAGAACGACGGTGATGACGAAGAGCTGACATGCTGCAAGTTCTGGAACGCAAACGATTATGAGACTCGGAAATGTGGATCGATTGTTAGATTAATGGGACACGAGAAGAATGTAATGAAATCATAAGACTTAGGCTATAATAGCAACTCAATGTGATAGGTTATGAATGTAACATAGGATAGCATAGGGTTTTGTCTAGAGATAGAATATGATGTTGGATAAATAATATCGGTGGATTGTATAATAAAAACCTCGACTTATCAAAGTTATTTTAGTTCAAGTGACGTTTGGTATGACATGCTTTGGCCTAATAGGTTAAGACACTCTCTTCGAGAATCCCCAGGAAAGCAAGACTGGTCCCTCGGTTGATTGGGATGTATACGAATTGTTTTCCTAGAAAGGAGTCTCAGATAACGATGTCCACCCTTCCAGTTACTACATGTCCGTCATTTAGAACTAAAACTTTGACGAGTTTGAAAATCAAAATCAAAAATAAATTGAATACCGAAATTTCAACAAAATAGCTTAATGAAATTTCATCTAAAACATATGAATATGAATGTAGTCTAAGCATAGCATAAGTATGAGAAGAATGAAAGTTATGAGCACATAGGTGAAATCAAATAGCACGTATATGAACATAGAGTGTTAGGCATGTAAGGCATGAGTTACCTCATGTTTGGACACCTAAAGCTATAAACTAGGTCACCACTTCTAATAACCTAATTCCCTATAGCCACGGCTCTGATACCAATCTGTCACACCCCAACCGACGACGGAATAACGTCGGGGCGCGACGCGATTGTTCATAACACGTGACGCTAATTAAGTTTCATAATTTAATCATACCAAATTCAATACATGCTCAAATCAAGTAGTATTCAACATAACAAAAGATAAATTAAACATTGTTTTTATTTACTACACTAGGTCCATAGCATCCTACGTGTAGCATCAATTTGACAATAATCAAACGGCATTTCCTGCAACATGTATAAAAATAGGGTCAACTAAAAAGTTGGTGAGTAGACATAGGTTTAAACTATATGTAATAAAATTGAGACTTTTGTGATTCATATGTCAAGGTAGATTACAAGCATGTATGTATAAACATATGTATGATCAAACCTTTGTTGACTTGACACTCGACTCGAAAGTCGCGATTAGCTTGAATTGGTTTCAATCATCCAAAGGCCCTCATTAGGGTCAACGATGGATGGGCGTCACCCAATAGATCTATTATTGTTACCATTGGCTCATGATAGAGTTAGTGATCATATAGAATTAGACTTCGAATAGCACACACATAGAATCATAGTTTAACACATATGACATAGTATCATACACATAGACATAGAGTTTGAATCCGCAAGTTTTGTGAAATAGAATTTGAAATTGAATAGCGTATACATGTTGCACCCAATACTTTGAAATGAAAAGGGCTACGAATACTCACATAGTATGATTGATGATCGAATTCTTGATTGTCATCTATACGAAGACTTACAACTCGGTTCCTATAACATAATGAGTTTTCTTTTGAGATTGTGAACCTACTATAGTTTATGTGATTGTGCTTGTGTTCCATTTGTCAAGATTTTATTAAAACAATAATGTCCTAACTTATACTTGAAATATTATTTTATGATGCCTTGAAATTACTAAGTGTTGGATTTTATAAAAATTTCGTCATTATAACGACGTATTTTGGGAAAATTATTATTTTGCTTAACAACTTCAAAACCCATAAATTATATCAACTTATATAACTATATTTACAAATATATGTATTATATCACATCATTAAAGTGTGTATATGAAATATATATACATTTATATATGTGAAAATGATCAATATTTATGTAAAAATGTCTAAGTTTATAAAACTGCTTTTGGACAGATTCTGTCCGGCTTGTTCGGATGACTTTTAAAAATAGAATTCATTTGAATAAAATTATGAAACTTCACAGCCTTTAAGGTGTTTTGAACAACTTTAATTTAAAAAATTTTTCGTGATTTTGCTTGTAAATGGGTGAAAACAGTCTCACAAGTATAGGTCCTTAAAGTTTCTGTTTTGACAGATTTAGTCCAGTGAGTTCTGGTTCATTTTTGACATAGTAAAACTTTGAGTTAAATTATGAAACTTTCCAGTTTACTATTTTAATATGTTATGAACAACTTTCATTTAGAAACATTTTCATGATTTGGAGCTTAAGTAGGTCAAAACAGCTGCACAAGTTAGGGGGTACAAATCCGTGCACTAATCTTGTGAGGGCTGTTTGGGGTATCATTTGGTCGAGTTAGAAGCTGAATAAGTAGTGCATGGAAAGCTAACTCAATGAACTTATTCATGGAATCTGAGTTTGTTGCATTTGGAGTTGTTATGACCATTTTATGACTCTTTGAAGTCGGGACAACAATCTGCCAGAATCTTCATGAATGCATGTTTGTGTGTATGTTTATGAACGATCTTTTAAAACGAGTTTTTGAGGCTTTACACCATTAATAGAGCTGAGAATGATGAAGAATAGTAATATTCATCGTGATTATCATTTTTCTCATACAAATACATGCATGCATGAATCAAGTCACCAAAAACAAGTTTTTGGACTTGAAAAACTCATTTTTAGCACATGCAACTTTGTTTCATGTAGAGTTTTAGGTCATGGCTTCAATACCCACGAATTTAGAGTGTTAAATGGTGAATATTTCATTTTCAAAACTAGGTCTTGGCCATGGTTTAGAAAGTGTATGTGATAGAGTGCAAAAATGTGAAGAAAAGTGAGTTTTGGAAGTAAATCGTTCGTGTAGGCACCTTGAGCTTGTGTGGCTTGATCCTAGATTTGCTCCTTGACTTCTTGGAAGCTTTAAATGACCAAGAATGGATGGATTAGGGGCTGAATTTGGCTGGAACAAGTGAGAGAAGTAAAGACAACTTGGAAAATTTGAAGTCTTGAATGTGTGTGTATGTTTAAGGGAAAAGAGGGGGATTTTAAAGAGATAGGAGAGGGGGGGGGGGGGGACGACCAAGGAGAGAGGGGAGGGGGTGTCTTGGGTAGAGGGAGAGGAGAGATTGGATGGTGGGGTTGAGTGTGTAAAAGAGTTGATTTGGTAGTTTGTTGTTTTGTGCTTGGAATGATTCTTGCATGTATGTAGTCTTGTATTTGGTAAGTATACATGCAAGATTTGTGTGTGTGTGTCATATATATATACACCCAAGTGTAGGTGAAAGATGTATAAATATCGGGTATTATGGTGGTTAAATCTTGTATCGGGTATAAATTTTGATATTATTTATACGCGATTATTTTACGATAATTAGTAAAATAATACAACTTACTAAAATAATTAAATTTTAGTAACTAACAAGATTATTAAATGATGTGTCGCGTATATGTATGTCTTATCCGGCTAAATACAATTATCTTTCGTTTTCAGGAATTTTAACGCGTCAAATTGCGAGAATTACTAATTGCAAGACTATATATATATATTGACGAATATTGCTAAACTTTAAACAAGAATAAACATTTAATTATCATATTTCTGAATAATTTCATCATAGTCAACGTTAAATACATTAACGGTGTCAATAGTCAAATTCAAAAATTAACGGATGTCACATTACATATACGTAATCAACAAAACAGAACAATGTAATCACATATGTAACCTGATTACGTATATGTAATCATACCTGGTGTAAAGGCAAACGTTAAAAACCTGATTACGTATATGTAATCATACCTGGTGTAAAGGCAAATGTTAAAAACACCAAGTATAAGTGCACATCTAACTTGATTTAGACGAAATATGGAACAAACATGAAATGAATTTCAAATTACGAACATGGCAGGAGCATTTTTTCTCAGCAATTGTGAAATAATTGAATTAAAGAATTGATTTACTTTTCATATTTTGGTTAATTGAGAAAAATAATTGGTTCAGACGAAAATATGGAAGAAATATGATATCAATCTCAAAATTCGATAATGACATCTGCATCTTTTTTTTCAATCGATTGTGTAATAATGTGAATTGAATAATTGATTCACTTTTAATATTTTGGGTAATAAAAAAATGAAATTTAAATATAAAAGACCTTCCAAAAATATATATTTGTAATATTACTAAGTTACCCTTTTTAATTAAATAAAATGAAAAACTAAAGAAATGATTTGATTGGTCGACATGAGTTTTCTAGGTTTTCTTAAATTAAGGTGGTTTTCTCATTATCCCTCCCCTATATATATATATATATAATTTTGTTCTATTATGTTGATAATCTAATACAGTTTAGCTTTTTGTCACTAAAAGTTTCAACTTTATAATTCGGCTCTTTCATAACCTTTTCTTTTAGGTTCTTCATAGATCCGTATTTTCATAACCGACATGTTTTTTTTTCCAGTTTACTCCCTTAATTAGAGCGTCAAACAATTGGAACTGGTCAAATTCTATCACATATGAACTCGAACTAAGATAATGATGGCATATCAAATACCATTGAAAGAAATTAAAAACGGTTTGTGTTTTTTATTTATACATGATATAGATGGTTTTCTAATATAAAAAGTAAAAGAAATAATAAAGGTCATACCTCTAGTTCCAAGCAGTTGCCGTAACTATAACGGTCCTAAGGTAGCAAAATTACTTGTCGGGTAAGTTCCGACCAGCACGAAAGGCGTAAACACTTAAACATAACAATTTTTAAAGACACCCTAATCACCTACATTTTAAACCGAAATTTAAACAAGAGATCTTTCAGTCCCAAATTCTTATTCCTCACTTTCATATATTACTGAGCTAAATGCTTGTTGGTGTCATCAATTTACTTGCCAATTCCAAAGCAGGGTTTGTTGTTTTGGTTTTTGATGTTATAATAGTGACATAAGAAGATAAAATTAAAGTCGAAAGAAATGCTAGCTAGTGTGAATATAATACACCAAAGTAACAAAAAAGAGGTTAATGTCAATATGATGAATTTTAATTGATAATAAACATGTAGTAATATTAATTAGGTCGAACAATATTAAAATAGATAAATGCGTCTTAAGATAATCAATTGATATCTACCAATAAATGATACGTATTTGAAAACAAATATATATATGCCTTTTGTCACAAAGTTTAGACGAAATCTAACAGTGTTGGAAATTTAGTGAAAATAAGTTTTTAAATATATTGATTTGATAAGTTTTCAAGTTGAGTGGTTGGAAGATAAAATATATTGATTTGATATGTTACGTTTTTAAATTAAATTCTTAAATAATTTTTTTATTATTTGAATATGTTTTTATTTAATATTGTGGCTATGACTTTTAAATTGAAAGCATAAGCATATATTAATTACTAATGGTTAATTGGTATAAGTTAAATGAATAAATTTCAATTGTCAGGTATAAACAATGAGCTTTATGTTTAATTTTTTTTTGTTGAATCAAGTTGTGTAAAATAAAAAAGATATATGTTCTCTCTAGTTCATCAATCAACTCAAACTTCTTATATTTCCTAACAATTCTAAACATACTAGAAATTTAATGATATCTCAGGTGTGCGAACATTCTTGACAGTACTCGAACTGTTTTGGCTGCTGTATCCTGAAATACATACGCGTTCGTCTTGAGAAGATACGCAAAATATGATTTAAGGGAAACATATTAAACATGTGCTTCAACCACACATCAACACGTTTAATTTATGTTGCGGTGGAGAATAAGTGGAAGACACAATAGACTGAAAATTAGAGTAAAAAAAAGTACAAAAATGAGCCTTGAAAGATTTGTTGCAAACATCTATTTAGATTATATATAATATCTTATATAAATTGGATTTTATATTTATATTATCATTCATTTAGTATTCATGATATTATATTAGTTTACTAGCCTAGAATCCCGTGTATTACACGGGTTGGGTAGTAAGAAAACATATAATTTTTAAATGTATATATATAATCAAAAATGAGGTAATCTTTTTAAAATATAATCGTACAAGTAAAAAAAATAATACAAGAATTATGTTTTATGTTTAATTTATTGAAAACCTAAAATAAAGGGTTTCTAATTGAATATAAAATAATTCATGTAAAAATTAGTTTTGAGTAAGTAATAGGCAGGAAAATGAAAAATTTAGGATGCTAAAAATTTGACAAGTATCGTCCTAAATATACCCTTCATTAGTTTAGGGAGATTTTCAAATATAACCAGAGTATTGTCATTATATTTTTTAATATAGTTTTAATAAAACGTGATAAAGCTCTTGCAAAAGGTTAAAACAGGCTATAAGACATCTATCCATCACGTAAGTTGTTTCCACATGTCATGTGTCTTGGTTGAAAGGATCTCGCCGACATAAGTTTCGTTTAGATGTGACTCTTATTACGTAAATATATCTCATGAAAACATGTGTTATTATTTGGGTCTATGATCGTAACCGAACCGAACAAGCCTTGTTTGTGTTCTTTTGTTTAATGTTTAACTTATACTCAACCGGTTCACGTTTACGTAGGGTAGAGTTTGTTTTTTTTAGAGTAATAGTGAAAAAGTTGACTAATAAGTCACCCCTTAACAAAAATCTTATTCGTGTTCGTTTGTTATTAATTAAGGAATTGAACTTCTGTATGAACACAAACTTACATATATTATTTAAAAGTAAAAATTAACATTCTCAATCTCAAACTTTAGATATAGTCATCTTATATAAATATAATATAAATTTAAACACTTAATATACAAATAAAAAAAATAATTATCTTAAAACAAAATAAAGTTAGAATTAATAATCGTAAATGAAACTAACCAAAACTAATATTTCAAAGATTTGAGTTTTAAATTACTAATTTGCTATGTTTCTTTCAAGATATAAATTTCAAATTATTAGATATTATAGTTTAAAACTTTAAATGTGATGGTATTAAACCAAATATAAAAAACTTAATAATGAAAAACATATTTAACGAATACATCTATAATAAACGAATATAAACAAACACTTTATCGAATGTTCACAAACACAAATAAAGAAAGCAGCTTTTGTTTATGTTCATTCACCTAATTAAATGAACAAAATTTCTTGTTTATGTTCGTTTATTTATTAAAACAACTAAGATGAACGTTTAGCCCATTTGAAGCTTTTTTTGATCCATTGTAAGGTTAAATTACTCGACATGTGTTCATAGATGCCAAGTATGTTTTGTTATCGTTAAAAAAATCAATGTTTTCGAAAAAAATAATTTGGTCGATATTTTTTAAAATCTTTTTGGTTAGGTTGCTATTATCTTAATTTTCCAAGGACATTAATGTAATAATGAATTTTTCTCGTCTATCACCCTCAATTTATCATTGACTATGTCACCTTCACAAATTCAAGCGTTATACCTCAACTTTTAACAAGTCAATAAACTACATCTACATGACTATTATTACATAAAGGAAAAAAAACAAAAGAAAAAACTATATGCCTTATAGCCTAAAAATATATATGGCATGGTAAATATATTCCCATCGTGATTAAGGGCTTTAAATTTTGTAATAGAATTTAATATAAATTTAAATGTAGCTTATAAAAGAAGAAAATAACACATAAACGTAATCATATTGATCAATTATTTTAGTTAAGTTGCGAAAATTTTGTTCGTTTATTAAATTAACTTCACTTTAGTTTATTGTTATAATATTGTGTGACTATTAAATTACTTTTTTTTCCCTTATTTTTTTTATTAGTGTTTTATAGTATCATTTTATAGTATAAAACATAAAAGTACAAACACAATTTTGTAAACAAAAATTGTGTTTTATTTTTATTGTTACACGCTAAAAAAAATTTATAATTTAAAAAATAAATAGATATTTTTTTAAAATTTAAAACTCATTATTTTATCAATTTTAGAGTAAAAAAGATGTTTTTAATTTATTTAGTTGAAAAATCTATGTTATTTTTTATTACCAAATCCATGTTATTATTTATATTTTTCACTTTCTAAAGATAAAAAATATCAAATGTAAAATGGCAGATAATCGTTAGCAACCTAATAAGTGGCTAATTATATAATATTAGATTAAAAAAATGAATCTTTAGTGACCCTAAAGAAAAAAAAAAGTTATTGGCTTAATTAAAAAAATTTAAAAAAAGTTGGCTATATTTTTATAAATTTATTTTTTTATAAATTTAAGTAATCATGTGAAATTGGGGACGTGAAGGGACCATTTAACCGTGAACCAAACAGACTTTTGTAGCCGGTTTGAATTATCACCGACCTGTTGGCCGCTTTCCCTTTGCGTGTCCCCGTCACGATTCACCGATTCTCCGTTCAACTCCTTCATAATTCACACCTTCCGCACGCGAAATGTGATTCCAACTCTCTCTCTCTCTCTCTAACAAACTCACATACACGCAATCGCAACTTTCTTTTGTTTAGCGTTTTCGAATTTCATGATGAGCTCGATCGTGTTACCGGCGGCATGTATTTCCGGCGTTGTCTCCTCCGCACAATATAATCTGTTACCGTGTTCATCCTCACATGCTAGAGATTCTAGACGGACGCAATTTTCTTCTACGTTCTCGTCACTACGGTTCTCCGATCGCGATCATAGCCGTTTGCCAGCCGTTCCTTCCGTCGCTGCGTATTCGACCAATTCAACAACCGTAAGCATTTGAATTTGTTTGATGTATTTCTTTTGAGAGATTCTAGGTAGCTTTATACCTTTTATATGCTGAATTTTGTTATTTTGGATTTGTTGTTACTGTTCAGCTTTATGTTTCAGATCTGATATAGAAATGACAGGTAATATGTAGCTTTTGTTTAATTTGGCTGTGATTTATCAGGTGAGGGGTAGAATTTTATGAAAAAATTAAGAATCATAAGTTATTTCGAGAGTAATTGCCGTTATTGAAATTTCATGTTGGTATGTTTCTCGTTTGTTATTGAAATTTTGTGTTAGGATGTTTCTCGTATGTTGCTGTGCAATACATTTTGCTGCTCTTATTTTACATGTGGAATTGTCTTAGCTGTAGTTTTGAAATTTGGGAATCAGAACAGATTTATCAGAAATTTGCAGTGGTTGGTCTAAGTTGAATTAAGATTTGATGCAATACTTTATATTTTATTGAAGGATGACAATTGACAAATGTTGATAAATACAAGACAGAAGTTACTGACCTTGGGAGTTGACTGCTATAAATAGATTTTATTTGCATTCTGAAATTATTTATATTAGAATACTATATCATGTTAGAAGAATAAAATAGTGTAGAGAAAGAAGGGATGGGCTAGAGAGAATATAATCCTGTCCAGATTGATGTAATGTGGAAAAAACAATAAAGGGAATCCCTTGTGTGCGCTGCAGTCCTCTTTTCTTCAATAAAAAACTGAATTCTTTAGAGTGTGATATAGCTCAATTGTCTGTAATTAGTGTATGTAAATTTGCAGCCCAGAGATGGAATATACACAGTTGCTGATTTTATGACAAAAAAGGCAGACTTACTTGTGGTTCAAACATCAACAACTGTTGACAAGGGTATGCATAATATTGATGTTTTGATATGGTAAATTTACAAATCCGACGTGATATATTAATTTTCTATTATGTATCAATAGCACTAGAGATTCTTGTGGAGAAAAGAATTACAGGCTTTCCAGTGGTTGATGCTGATTGGAATTTGGTATGTAACTTCCTTTTTCTTGGTCATTTTTTTTTGTAGCTTGGGCGAATGCAATAGGGATATAATGTAGTATACTTTTCATGATTTTATTTGTTCATTTCGTTATGAATGGATATATTATTTTTGCAATTGTCTCCAGGTTGGTGTCGTTTCAGATTATGACTTGTTAGCGCTTGATTCAATTTCAGGTACTATTTTTTATTCCTTGAAACTCTGATGAGCTTGTTGGATTACGTTTCTGATAACTATAAATACTTTTTTCTAGTTGCTGAATTATATGTTTAAATGTTATACTACATTCCATTAAGAATAACCAAATATTGTTATATTAATTTGAGATATTGAAAGAGTCATTGTTATCAGTTTATATTTTATGTCAGATCTTTTGATGTTACTGTGCATTAACATCTAAAGCAGCTTTTGATAAGTATATCAAACTGTTAAGTTGTCCTAGATCTATACATTGTTTTCTAGTTGTTAAACTAATACCAGTTTAGTGCGCCTTTTTATTGATTATATCACGATCTTTTTAATAAACGTACTTGGGTATTGAGTATTTATTGGTAAGAATTAAATTTTAATGCCATTGCTTTGAAGCATGTTGGACATATTTGTCTTAGCCATCTTGATTCAATGATTCCTGGATAATGTTCAAAGAATCATTGCTCACATGGCTGTTGACGCGCTGTCACATATGATGTAAAGCTTGCATATTTGTTTCTCTTACATTTTTATAGGTAAATGATACGGATTTGAACACCAACACACACACAATTACGAAATAGGATTGAAATTCAATTGATAATCAAAGGAAATTACAAGGAAAATCAACTCTCTCAATTATAGACCTCTCTCTCTTTGAAAATCAGAGGAGCCCACAAAATAACAAACTCACCAATACTCAATCTAACTTCCTCTCCTCCTTTTATAACCTCCTACGTAACAAACTTTTAATGGTTATTCCCTATCTTACCCCTTCTAGAATAAACATGTAAAATAGGAGGCTTATGTGTCACTTTTATTTCCTCATCATTCGTATCAGTAAATAAACAAAGTTTCCTTTTATGTACCCAGTTTAAATTGATCACAATCATTTCTACTGCTTTTTTTTTTAGCTTAGTTGTCATTCATATCAGAAAATTAGTGCAAATATTAAGGGTTTTAAATTAATATATTGTGAAAGGAGTTTTAGCTTGTTAAATAAAACAGAGCTTGAAGGTTGGGAACTTACAGGCGTTTAGTTGGAGGGTTTTTAGAGAACTAGAAATGTGGAATTTAAATGAATTGGATTTGAAACTGAAATTTGCCAAAGGAATTGGATATGGGATGCGTTAAAGAAGTTGGAGTCTAAGTATTGATTGTGGTGATAGTGGTGGGCAACTATGGTAGGGTTGTGACTGTGACAAGGTAGTGGGAGATTCTAATTCCTTTGGTCAATTTCTTCACAATTTGGAAAGAATATTGGACTCCTTTCCTAGAAGGAATTTGGAGGAATTTTTGTAATTCCATTCATTCCCCAATTAAACATGTTACCATTCGAATTTAGCTTTCAGTTCCTATAAATCCTGCGAGCCAAACATGTTAGAAAAGAAATTTGAATTCTAGACAAACCAAACACCCCCTGGATTTGTGAATTTTCATGCCAATGTAACACGAAGGTTGGAATCTATTCACTGTGATTGAAGTAGTTGATTAATAATCTTGTTCATACATGAAAGAAGAAAACCTTGAAGATTGAATTAAACTTTTTCCCCTCATTTTTCTTTTATATTCCTGTTATTGAATTTGTGCACTTTTTGCTGTTTATAAAGCTTTTTAGAGCTTCTAGCTTATCTTTATTTCCCCAATACATTAACAAGCCGTATGTTGAAGTACCCCAAATCCATAATTCAACACCCCAACTAACAATACGGGCCGTATAGGTCTACACGGGCCGTATAAGAGGGTGTTATTCGGCTCGCACAGACCTCTACACCCTGTATTTCACACCTGAATTTCCCTTGTATTCTGATCCCCACCAACCTATACGGCCCGTACAATCGACCGGTGTATGGGTCGTATTGGGTGTGTTGTACAGCTGTACGGGCTATACATGGGGTGTATTGAGGGTATAAGAATAACACGACCGTACATTAATACCGTCATCTGTTTTCAGGTGGCAATCATGCTGACACAGTTTTGTTTCCCGATGTTGATAGTTCTTGGAAAGTACGTCAAATAATCTCGTCTTAAAGAAAAATTCATACATCCATTTGTACTTTCTATATTTGATTATTGCGAATGCAAAAATCTAGAATACAAAATTCTATTACTTTGTTGTACTGCAGACTTTCAATGAGATACAGAAACTACTTGGTAAAACTGACGGGAAAGTTGTTGGGGACTTGATGACGCCTGCTCCACTTGTCGTTAACGAAACATCGAACCTTGAGGAAGCAGTAAGGTATTGTAGATCCACAAAGTTTTCTTCTTAACATAATTTTATTTTATTTTTTATATATCATTTTTACGTTTTTGCAAACAAGGTTGTTACTTGAAACAAAACATAGACGACTTCCTGTTGTTAATGATGATGGCAAGCTGGTTGGACTTATTACAAGAGGTGATGTTGTCAGGGCTGCCCTTCAGATTAAACATGCTATTAAGAAGTTGAAATTATCTAAAGATTGAAAATTTAAATATCATTATTTGGAGGTCATTCATTGTAAGCATACGCCTCATATTTTCTGTTAATCCGTCTTTCTTGTTTACGAAACTTGCTAAGCTCGAATTTGTGTCGGTTTATTACACTCTCAGATTCTCACCATTGCTGTAGAACCTTGTAGCCATTTGGCGCGTAGGAGTCGGAGGAGTGATTTAGCAACATGAGGTATTTTGACATATATATTTTATTGTTATTATCCTGTATTTAATAGCATAATGTTTATAAGGTGTTAAATTAGCATTGCATTTATATTTGAGTAAACATATTGGTAAAACTGCAAGTGATCTTGACATTCATATTTAAATTCTTGCTAGAAATGAGATTGAATTTGATTATACAAGGAAAATAAAAAAATTTAGGATGCAAATAGTAGCTCTTTAAAGACAAGCCTCAACTCGACTAGGCTTAAGCTCATACCTTAATGTGTGTGGTTGAACTCAAATTCGACTCAGACTGAGTTTAAGTTTGACTCGAGGAAGATTCAAGCTTAGTATTTATTTGTTAAAACCTTTAATATCGGTGTCGATTTCAACCCATCGTCTAGTCTTGAAATTTTAAAAGAAATTAGCCGAGTTGTTTGTTATTTTAGAGAACTCTTTTGAAGCATAGAGTTTGAGAATCATATAACTACATGTAATTTGTAATCATCAAATATATTATAAACTGAACCCCTTTTTATATTTATAAACATTTCTACCGACAACTTATAACTATGTTTGGCAAAATGGTTGGGTTGGTCTAGCCGGGTAACATGTCAGATTGGGGTGGGTCAGAATGGATGCAGGTATAGATGAGTTCTAAGCAAAATCAATTTAACAGGTCAGATTGGGGTGAGTCAGGTGGGATGCAGGTCTAGATGAGTTTTAAGCTAAAGCTATTTGGATCTAAATGGGTTGTTTTTAAAAATATCAATTTAGTTTAAGTTAAAATGTATTACAAGTAAGCAAATATTTTATTTTCCTAATATTTAGTATTTTTATCATCAAATCTTTAATTAATAAAAACTTAATCTCCTGAATCTATTTATTCTCATAGTTTTAGGGTACCTATCTTAACCGTATTGTGTTAAGGTGTTATATGTTACGATGATACTTGTTTTAACCTAAAATATAATAATTGTTCACTTAAATAAAATTATTTGTCTTGTTTTAGGTTAAGAGTTAAAGACTCTGATGTCACTGCCCTCTTAAATTTTAACGTCAAGAATCTACTTTCGTCATTTTTCCAAGGACCACTTATTTAGGAATCTTCTTTATTCGTGCCTAAAAAGGACCAAATCCTCCTTGCAATCAAAGATCAATTATTTTTCCAAATTAGATAAATGAAATAAAATATGTTAAGCTTACTCAAATTTTCTCTTTTTCTATTAAAGTATTAAAAGGTTTTCAGAAATATCATGTTACTTGTCATACGTGTGATGTTACTTCTATTAAATTTTAACCAAAATAATACTAATAATAAATTAGCGTCTTTAAGTGTTTCAAGAATTCAAAACTATTATAAAAAGAAAAATCATATGAACATCTTTGTCATTTGATATTCTTTATAAATTGACAAAAGAAAAAAAACAAGATGTGTCATCAGTATAAACAGTATCAAAAGAAAAAATTGATTAAATTGTATGTTTAATAAAAACAAATTTAACATATAGTTGCACATTGTATAGTTGAACTCTGATTTAATAGATATATCATATAGTTATTACCTTTTACGTGTTGCACTTCTATTTTAAACAAATTTTGTCTATTGTTTTGAATGTAGAGACTATATTTATTTTACTTGTCTTTTTTTTTAACGTTTAATTAAAAGTTCTAGTGAGATGTTTATAGCAGCATGCGAACATGCGTGTAAAGTTAAACAATAACTTTACACTTTATACTTTGAAAGATGCAATGTACGTATTTGAATGAAATGTAGAAATACTAAAAATCTTTAAAAGAAATCTAACATACTACCCGGGGAGTCCTCGTGATCGATACCCACCGGTGGGAAATCGGCTCCCACCCTTGTCACGATCAATGCTTGTCTAACCACCTCATGCTTCTCCTCAGTGGCGGAGCTTTGGCGAAGTGAGAGGGGCGGAAATTTTTGAAACCCATAATACAAGTTTATTTTTTGATACGAGGGGGAGAAAACACTATTTTTAGCTAAAAATAACATTTCGGCCGAAAAATTAACACTATGGACGGAAAAAATAGGGGCGGTAGCCCCTAGCCCCAATAAAGCTTCGCCAATGCTTCTCCTTCCTTTGGATCTAGAAACCATTCCTATCTAAATATGGCTTAAGAAGAAATTCTATATACAACAAATTCATAAAGGCGTTTGTAAGGAGGTCTTGAGCAAATGCAAAAGATACGACCGCACATTACTTATTTTTTATAGGGTCCTAAAATTTCAAAAAAATGTGTGCGTGTATATACCAGATAGATGAGGACTAGAAATTTTTGAATCAACTGCTCTTCCAGAATGGCTGGTAATACCACTTAAGGGCGGATAGACCGTCCACCTAGTGCCACTACCCACTTATACTAAGGCTAGGCTTAATAGGACCAAGAGACTTGGTGGCAACAACCAAAATGATGTATTATTTAATCGTGGAAATGCCATGTCAGTCGCACATATATATAAATTTATTTTACAACAAACACATATAATTTACAATCCAATTTTTTAAATATATTTAACCTAGTTACGAAATTTATAAAAGTTAAAAGAAAAACTTGTTCCTTAAACATTTAACACAATAACTCATTACAATTTAAAATTTAGGTCAAAAAAAAAAACAAATTAACTCACTTCAAATTTAGTTACAAATAAATTACCTCACACACACAGAGGCCTATTTTAACATCCACACATAACACATAATCTCTCAGAGACGTCGCTAGGTATTTGTATATATATGTGCATACCCATCCATATCACATATGCATATTTAAGAAAAGATCTTAATCTTCTAATTTTAAATTAATGATTAAGATTAAAATACTGAAATAAAAATAGAAGGGTATAATTAAAATACTTTTTTTTTTCAGATTCCCTATTTTTTTAAACTCTTCTAGCTTTGTTATACTAATAATATATGTACTTTTAAATAAATAAACCATGAAATCAAACATTTTTCCTCCTAACATTTAAAAGAAATCCAGTTGGTTAATGTTTGTATATTTTTTATGTACTGTATATTTTATGTTATAATTTTCTTTACTATATTTTTGATAATTTTGTGTTGTAGCTATTGTTCTATTTTCATGCATTGTATTACATTAAAATACAATTAATATCTAGAAAATTCAGTACATGTTTTAAAAATCTAGTATATATATTAAAAATTTCGTAAAAGTTTAAAAAATAAAATAAAAAATTATATCGATATTTTATAGTATAATTTTTTTTTTCAAATAATGTTTTCAGAAAAAGTTACGAGCATTTAAAAGAAAAAAATATGTAAAGATTCAAAAAACTGAAAAAGTAAACAATACCAAATTACCATTGTTTTTTAACATAAAAAATTATGGGACGGGTTATCTACACACCTCAAAAACATATTTTAATACCCCCTGTCAAGTATACGCCTCATAGTGGTCACTACGAACGTATAGCTGTCTTGTAGTGGTCACTACGGGACGTATAAGGATACAATAATTGACACTAACACCCAATTATTGCCCATCTATACGCCTCGTATTAACCAATACGGGGCGTATAGGGGTGTAAGGTGTGTCAGTAGTAGGGATGAGATTTTTGTACCGAATACCGGTACCGTACCGGTTTCATACCGGTACCGTACCGAACCGATACCGTACCGGTAGATTCGGTACCGGTAACGGTACTTCATTTTCTCAAGTTTCGGTATCGGTACTAACCGGTATCGGTACAGGTAAAATACCGAAAATTCCCGAAACGGTACCGGTACCGGAATATAGATATTTTTTTGTTTTAAATTTGATTATTACTAATCTAGTATATTTTAAAAAATATTTACCATGATGCATTAAAACCTAATTAATATTTTAATTATTAAATATAAAAAAATACTATAGAAATCCAAAAGACGATATGTTCAAATTTTATAGTTTGTAATTCTTCGTTTTGTGAACTTGATTTTTTATAATATATTCATATGATACATTCATATGCATAGATTTTTCTTATAATTATGGCATAATAACATCTATAATTTCAAGACTAATATTTTTCATCTTCATCTCAACAAAAAATTGAGAAAACGGTACAAAACCGGTAAAGTACCGAAAATACCGGTACCGGTACCGATACCGAACCGGTACCGTACCTAATGTTTCGGTACCGGTATCGGTATCCATTTTTCAAGAATTTCGGTACCGGTATTTTCGGTATCGGTACCGGTACGGTACCGGTATGGTACCGATCTCATCCCTAGTCAGTAGGGTGTGTGAATAACACTACTCAAAATTATTTCATATCATTGTTTCGAATTGGCTTCCGTGTAAAAAGGCACGTAAAACTTCAAAATTTCCAATTCCATGCTGTGTTTGAAGTTTCCAAGTAGTTTGAGCCATATTTACACTCCACACGTACAAGTAGTTGTGGCGAGTAAAACTTAAAGGAAATGAGCTTACCAAACATTTAAGCTTCTTCCTTGTAAATAAATCTCTTACAAGATTGAAACAGATAACTAGAGGTGGCAATTTTCACCAAAATCAAAAGAAATGGGTTGGTTTATGCCTGACAAAATGGGATGGGCGGGGCGGGGCGGGGCGGGGCGGGTAGCGGGTCAGAGCGGGTTTTAAGCAAAATCAGTTTGGGTCTATAAGGTTTGTTCTTAAAAAACATCAATTTAATTTATCTTAAGATGTGTTTTAAGTAAACAAACAGTATATTTGAATAATTTTTAGTCATTTTCTCATCAAATATGTTATTAATCATTTCTTAAATGTTTGAATTCATTGCATTTACATACTTTTTTGGTTATCCGTCTTTACCCGCATTGTGTTTAAGTGCTACTCATCTCAACCCATTCAATATTATGATGTTACCTATTTCAACCCATTATACTACAATTGTTTACCCAAACCAAGCCATTTCCTTAGACATTGGTACAAATTGCCACCCCTAGTTTGGGTAAACAATTGTTGTATAATAGGTAACATCATAATATGGAATAGGTTGAGATGAGTAATACTTTAACGCAAGACGGGTCAAGATGGACAACCTGCAATGGATTCAAACGTTGAAGAATGATAAACATATTTGATGAAAAAATCACTAAAAATTATCGTAATGAACCATTTGTTTAGTTTTAACGCATTTTAGTTTGGGTAAACAATTGTTGTATAATAGGTAACATCATAATATGGAATAGGTTGAGATGAGTAATACTTTAACGCAAGACGGGTCAAGATGGACAACCTGCAATGGATTCAAACGTTGAAGAATGATAAACATATTTGATGAAAAAATCACTAAAAATTATCGTAATGAACCATTTGTTTAGTTTTAACGCATTTTAATTTGAACCAAATTGATATTTTTTTTTAAGAACAGTATATTTAGACCAAAAATGGTTTTGCTTAAAACCCGTCCTGATCCGTTACCCAACCAGACTGAACCCACCCATATTGCTAGGCATACACATAACCGCATATATGAAACTTTTTTTTTCTCAAAAGCAATGACCATCTAAAATGTCACTAGAAAGTTTTGAAATTAGGTTTTGAGAAACCTTCAAGTGGGTCTTACCACTAGGGAATCTTGTGAAGAACATAGAACATATAATTATATAAACATATATAAGCAATATTTTCAATTGTGTTAGGAGGGTTGTAACTAAGTGAACTAGAGCAAATGTGTTCTTATTCATGTTAATTTGTTTAGTATTAAACTCATTGGCAAATTTAAAAGGTTTAGGGAATGAAATGTTAAAACATATTGTTTTTAAATTACTTTGCTTAATTTTAAAATAAAAAGAAGACACAAATCTAATTATAAAATGACATGATTGGAAGTGAATTGATTATTTGATGATAAATATGTTCTTTTTATAGACTTGTACAAATATTAATTTTTCATGTAACTTTAAAAGTGATTATACAAGTAATTGTTTTTCTAAATACTTTTGATAGGTTTATTTTGTGGTTTCAATTAACTCTATCTGCTTTAACCTTGACCCATTTTTGTCTACCCATTTTTGCCCCTTGCAAAAAAATTTTGGACCCACCACTCATTTGAACATGTATATAAATGTTTCACAAACGAGTAAATGATCAAAATTCATGTTTGTGTTTATTTATTAACAAATCGAACTTGTTTACAAACGATACACAAACTTAAAAGAATTTATACTATTTAAAAAATAAAACTCAACATTCTTGATCTCAAATATAAAAAATAATCACATTAAATAGATTTAAAGTAAGCACATGACATGAAATACAAAAATATAATTATTTAAAAACTAAAGCACAAGTTAGAAATAATAATCATAATAATTATTCTAAAATACTAACTCAAAGACCTAACTTTAAGCTTTTAAGCTTTTAACAAGATAACAAGATACAAGCTTAAAATAACTAGATTTATATTTTAAATGCTCAGATAAAAAACTAAACATTTAAATATTTTTAATTTAAAATACATTTAATGAATGAATGTAAATAAAAATAAAATAACAAATTATCTAACGTTTGTGAAGACAAATAAATAAACGAGACATTTGTTTATTTTATCCATTTAATTAAACAAATAAAATTTTGTATTCATGTTTACGTAGTTATTATTGAAACACAGGTAAATAAACATTCTATCGACTGAATAACAAAACTATTCATTAATTCTCCAATTCATATATGACCATGATTACCAATGTTCTTAAGCTCAAGTGGTTAAGAGTATGTACCATATGACTTCAATATTATGGAGGTCACGAGTTCAAATCCTGACATTGGCAACATATGGGTTCCATGCTGAACTTGGGGTTTTTTTATCATCTATGATAGGTTTTCTCCTATTGAGTGTGGATGTGATGGGGTGGGTGTATGACCCGCCAATAACCCAAATTTTCGTCTGAATTTAACATAAAACCCATGTTTCCCTTTTGTTTCCCCCAACATATAGCCGATATTATTTAGCTTTAACACCACTTAATTGGTGATTGCCATTTGGCATTAGTTACATTGGAAAAGTGATCAAGTTCTTGTAAGATGTTGTTCAATATAAATTTATATATAAATTGTATCACATGAAAACGTAATAATATATCTCTTATAACTTGGATTATATATGAGAGGGTTATACAGAAAAACATAATTAATTCGGAAGAAAACTTAGAAAACGAATCACAATCATTTCCAATAAACTTTGTTTTTCGTTTCTTGTTTTTCATTTCTTTTTATTACGATGTTATAAATGTTAACAAAAAGAAAAGAATAAAAAAATATATATGGTTCTTGTTATTGCATATATGCAACTTTTACGCTTCATATATGAGTTACGTATATGTAATATTATAAGTTATATACGTAATTTCGTGAGTTACATATATGTAACTTCGTGATTTACATATCTTTATTAAACTTTCTTTTTACTTATAACATTTCTAACCTTATGATAAATAATTATGAAAAAAATAAAAATTGATTGTTTAGTATGAATTTTCTTAATTTTCTTCAAATAATGAATTTTCTTTTGAACACTTTATTTTTTTAAGATGCATTATCAACCTTTTTTGGTTGGTCGAAATAAATAAAGTGGTTGCATATAGCCTTTACGCAAGTAATAATTGTAGAAAATTAAATTTGTTATTTGAACATTCAGCTCTTGCTGAAGTGATAACGGAATCATTTAAATTTTTGGCATCAACCTCCAAAGAGTACTTTTTAAAAAACATAATGCCCTTAATCTCCGGTTTTGCTTTTTAATGATTGTCACTAACGACTAAAGTTTATCATTTTTGGATATATATATTTTTAGATATATATCGAAAACTCACTTAAGAAAACTAACGAAACCAGATGTAACAATCAGATTTTCTTTTCTATCTTTCTTTTTTTTTTGTTTATGTAAACTATGTTATTATAAAAGAGTAAATAAGAAAAAATAAAAAAATAATTAAGAGTCTATTTGTTTCACATATGTTACAAAATAACATTTTTAAAATTTGGAATACTAAAACCAATGTGTATCATGTTCGAAGCAGATATTTAAAGATATTCTTTTTAATTTTTGATTTATTCTTTTTAATTTTGTTGTGATAATATATATTACATGTATTAATAATAATTTTTATTGTTTCATAGGGCTTCATGAATTTTTCTCAACCATAGTAGGTATAAATTAATTCTTTCTTTTGTGTTTTAAAATTTACGTTTTTAGATCATTCTTTTCCTTCTTTCGCCATTGTCTCTAGTCATTGTTTATAGGATTTAAGATTTTATGAGGCAGTTCTAGCTCAATCAAAGTTTGTATAAAATGATTTATAAGTTGTTAAGATACTTTTAACTCGTTTTACCATAGGTCAATAATCGTACCTATATCTTATTTTGTGTGTCTATATATATTATAAAGTATGCATTTCTACATACATGATTTGAGCAATAGAAATGGGCTTTGTTATTTACACACCCAAGTTTGTTATTTTAACACCCCATCGATCCTACACGTCTGTCGTCTTGTATAGGTATATACGAGACGTATAGCCTCACTAACACCTAATAATTGGTCTCATATATGACTCGTACAGGACTTATACGCCCCATAAAGACCGATACGAGGTATATAGGAGTTCAATCATTGACACTGCAAATTTTGACGAATACTCAAAAATGATCATGTCATGAGTAAGAAAATATATCTTTTTTTAATTACACGTGGACATGTTTTAAGTGAAAAAAGTATACATGTTTCAAGAGAAAAAAAGTATAAATAGTTTACGAATGAACACGAATAAAAATTTTCAAGCATCTAAATATTTAAAAAAACGAACAACACCAAGGACTAAGCCATAATGACACACGAAGAAGATTATGCGAATTAGGCATCACGAACAAGAACAAGGACTTAATGGCATTATTTAACCCCATCTAAACATGCATAATAGAGGCTCAAATTTATACTTTTTGACCAAAAATGAAATTAATTAATATTAAGTCTATAGCCTATATTCTTTAATAATAATAAAAAAAAACAGTTGCTCCATTAAGAAAACAAGGTCCACTTCTCAGGGACAGGAAGACCCGACCACGACCCGACCTTATCCCCACTTTTAACTTTTACAGTCAACTTAAATCCTTTCCCTCCAACCAACACTTGTATCCTCATCTTATTTTACTTTTTATTATTTTAACTTTTTGTAGAATTATGATATTTAATCATTAACCTCATCAACCTAAAGGAACTCAATTGTATGATATTATTAAAGGATTGATAATATTTTACTTCTTCAATTTTCTATTTTAATATTTATTCTTTATAATAATTTTATTTTTATCCATGTTATCATTCTAACCATGCACTTATTTCTTTACCTTTTATGTATCAATAAAAAAAATAGGTGAGAATGACTTTGTAAACATACATTACATGTTACTTGAAAGCAATCCACTCCTAAGGCAAGGCTGGTTTTATAGTTAAAAAATATATATATATCTTAGGACTCCAAAATCATAAAATTTTGGGGGTAAATCAACTTTTTAGTGTAACGGATTTTGATCGGTGTAAATTTTTTGTTGTTTTAATATTCATAATTAATGTAGTTTTCTTCTCTATGACTATCTATATATTTATAAGGGTATTCAAAATAACCGTATTTGTATTACAACTTCGGTTTTCGATTAAATTATTTTGAGTGGATGCCCTAATAAACAAGAACTGAGAACCATATTTGATTGAATATGGTTGAAAGCGGTTTAATTCGAGTTGATCGGTTATTAACCGAATCCTTACCGATTTGAATTTGGTTGAATTCGGTTCGACTAATCATGAATACAGTTCGATTTGGTTGGGGTAATAAATCTACAAAACTTTTAACCAAACCAATAAAACACTTAAACCGTAAACAAAACCGTTACAATACCGTGCATATATATCATATCCATCGAGAATATTACTCTCAGAGTAATTAAAGATAAATATCAAGAGATAAATACACCCATACAAATTTCGTGATTTTGTTATACAATAATCGAGGCAATATATATATTTATATATTTATTTTAAAAATGTGGGCCTAAATTCTACTCGTACGATTTGGGTATAATAACCTCGTGATATGCACCCTCTCTCTCTCCTTAAATTTCTGTCTCACCACACACTCTCTCTCTCTCTCTCTCTGCATTTCCGATGAAGCCCACCACCAACACCAAGTTCATCCTCCTCCACCCCTCCATCCACAAAGCACCAGCTCTTGCCGGCGCCGGTGTCGGACTTCCTCATTCCCACCACCGTCTCCGTCTCCTCACTCTTCTCTCCCTCTTCTCTTTCGCCCTAACATTCTCCCTCTTCACCACCCTTCCGTACACCAAAACCACCGCCTCAGCCACCACCACTGCCGCCGGCGTACATCCATTACCCAAACCCGTATCCGACGCCCTTATATACTATGCGGGGGTGGTTTCAAACTCAACAAACCCGTCACGGATGTCTGCCGCGGAGCTCAACTCGATCGCCGCCGTCCTCCGACGCTGCTCCGCCTCCTGCAATTTCCTTGTTTTCGGTCTCACCCACGAAACACTACTCTGGCACGCACTAAACATCAACGGCCGGACAACGTTTGTCGATGAGAGCGCTTACTTCGTATCGAAATTGGAAGAAAATCACCCGGAAATCGAAGCTTACGACGTTCAATTCACCACCAAAGTAAGTGATCTGCAAGAATTGATCGCTTACGCGAGATCGGAGATTCGGCAAGAATGTAAACCCGTGCAGAATTTACTCTTCTCCGAATGCAAATTGGCGATCAATGATTTACCAAATCACGTGTACGATGTTCCTTGGGACGTGATTTTGGTGGATGGTCCACGTGGGTATTTTCCAAAAGCTCCCGGAAGATTGTCGGCGGTATTCACCGCTGGTGTGTTGGCGAGGAGCAAAACGACCGGCGCCGGCGAAACCCATGTGTTTGTTCATGAGTTTGATAGGGAGGTTGAGAAATTGAGTAGCAGTGAGTTTCTGTGTAGTGAGAATTTGGTGGAAACAGTGGGTTTATTGGGGCATTTTGTGGTGGATGAAAGGAACTACGGTGGTGATAGTGTTCAATTTTGTCGGAATCCGCCGTCAGCGGCGGTGGTGTTACCGGAATGACGCCCTCATATTGGTTGTTACGTGAGACCCGTCGACAAATTATGTAAATACAAAATATTAAATATGAGATGTTTTTTTGAACTTTTTATCTTGTAATTTAATTTCATGTTATTGAATCTTTAAATCTTATGTAGATTATTGTTCATTTGATCTCGTTTGTTAGTTTGATTACAGATGGGTTATTCTCACTCCCAGCCCTTTTAAGTTTTACACTTTGTATACGTCTGGTATAAACGTATAAGCGTCAATCATTATTTGTCAGGCTTTATCAGTATTTATGATTAAACTCGTATACTTCTTATATGTCTCGTATATTAGGTCTTGATACAAAACGTATATATGACTGTGAGAGAGAGCTATATACATCTTCACATTTGAAAATTACCATACCCTTTTTATTGGACGAAGGTTTCGTCTTTTTAATGAATTGGTGTTATATTTGAAGACAACGGGTTTTGAATTTGAGGGGTGTAAGTGTGTAACGTAACGTTCGAAACGGAGTTTAAACACAATTGTTGTTGTAACTTCAAATCTACCTCCTTTAATATATAAGCACTTCTAGTAAACACGCGTCGCCTTTTAATTAAATCTGAAAAAAGATTTTTCGCCTCTCTCCTAGTATATATTTATAAAATTTTTAGTAATTAAATTATATAATTAAATATTAAAAAATATAAATCTTCTTATTCTAATTTAATAAATTATAAAAATATTTCAACTATAACTTATCTTAAAATATAATTTTATAATTATCAAATATTTATTCTTTTAATTAATAAATTATATTTTTTAATTATTTAACCTGTATAATATACGAAGTGTTAGATTAGCAAAAAAATAAAAAAAATAAAATGAGAAGCGGGTTTAATATGTATGTAAAAAACATGTTTATGGAAGGTACAGTATCCTCTCCATGGGGATTTATTACCTTTATTCAATGAATTTTTAAATTTAAATGTAAAAAGAATAATCTACCAATAAACCATCCTTCATACAAAATAGGACATGTTTAGACATTTAATTTTTTTTCAAAGAAAATATATATTGAAGTTATATATAGTCCCTTCGGAAATACTTCTCCTGCAGTCCCGCTCTCTTTTTTCTCCGAAATTTTCAAATATTTTAGTTTTTCGTAATATATACTTTCACAAACAGTATATGTTGGTTTAAGATTTAAGTAGCTCTGAGTTGGAGCTGATAAAAATTTAACTATAGAGTGAAAACGTTGATTAATTGTTTTTTATTATTATTATTATTATTATTATTATCGTTATCGTTATCGTTATCGTTATCGTTATTTTTATCGAGTTATCGTTATTGTTATCATTATTAGTCATTTCAATTGGAGTGTAGTTGCAATATATCTAGAAGTAAATGCAAGTTAATTAAGTATATATGTAGCAAAATAAAACCTAAAACTTAGGTAACTTCAGATTTTCTAATTATAATGCAAACATGTTTACTAATTTGATTCATATCAATCTTATTTTACCAATGAATCCAATAAAGTTTTGGATTAAACAAAAATAACCAACATGTAAATTAAAATAATAATACGATTTCATATTTTTAAAATTTATTAAGAAAATTGTTTCCTTGTATAATATATAATTTATAAAAAAAATAAGAAAGAACTTGAGTTTATAGATGATTTGATTCGATAATTTCTGCTATGCTAACACTCTATCATAAATAACTGAACTATACAACTTAAATTATAAAAAATCATAACCAAGCTATAAATTGACTCCTCAATTGTTTGTTTATCTACTTTTAATTAGTTTATTCAATTATTCATGTTTTTTTCACTCTTTTCGTTTAAGACATATATAATTGATTATATTATTAAAAATTAATCTTAGAGTGGAAGGGATGGTTTTGGGTACTTCATTAGAATTCACGAGTACACTAGTGACCACCCCCACCATTTAAGATACTGACATTAGACTATCCACAGCGGTCATCCGTCATCCCACTGAAAATCCATCCTCACCGAAATTTCTTGCCACGTCATCACCCCACTGAAAAACTTAAAACCACACAGTGGTCACCCCACCGGAAAAACTACCCATTTGTGAGAGAAGAGCCGATGGTGTGTGAGAAGGGTGGAGCGGGGAGCGGTACCCACTGAACCCACGAAATCAATCCCGCCGGGGGAGGGGGGCGGTGTTTTCGCCGATTGCCCGCTATCCCGCAAGGCCAGCGGCCTTGCCGCTGCGTACAGTCTTAGGAAGGGAGAAATTGTGAATAATAGAGCCTGTGAGTCAACCCATGGTATATGGTTGTGTTTATTTATTTATTTTTTATTTTTTTTCTTTTTTTGCTAGGTTAATATTTGGTAAAAAAAATTAAAATTTGTTTGAGTTATTTAATGTAATTTTAGGTAGCGATATGATACAATTCTATTGGTGTTTGACTGTCATACTTGTGGGTTGAGAGGTTCCATCCCTTAATCCCTTGTATTTTGTATATAACTTTGTAACTATTCTATCATTTAACTATTTTATCTTATTTGGTTTTATATATTTTGTGTTTTATCGAATTACATATTAAAGAAAGTAAAGATATGCCGATATCTTTGTTAAAATTCTATATGTTTAAAGTACATACATTAAAGTTAGGTCCAAAAAGTTAAAGTTGTTGCATGTGGTAGTTCTTCCATATTGATGAAGTTAAAGTTAAAAAGTTATTTTCAAAGGGTTAAAAGTAATTTTAAAAAATAAAATAAAGAAGAAGATAGACGACTCCAGATCCATTCAAAGACTTGGTCGTAAAAGATAACGGTCTCTTTTGATGCACAACTTCCCTAGTGACAAGACTAGTTGGCTATGGGGTTCGTATGTATTCTATCACATACTTCCCGTAACAGGTTTAAGGTACTTAATTATAGGTATTCTACGGTTTCAATGTTTTTTTTATGATCGTAGAAACCCACTTACATGGTAAATCCTCGGGTCCCCTTAATACCCGACTAATTGAGAGAAACAGGTAAAGTGTGGTTACAAACAACCGTATCGATGGCCTACAAGGAAAATTGTTGTAAGTGAGTATTGAACTTGAAACATTTAAGTTGTCTATTCTCTATTTTAACAACTATATCACTTTCTTGGAGGTTATATAATTGAAAGACTGTCCTGCGAATTCAGTCTACTGGTTGGGGTTTCATCTTGTGACCGAGAGGTCATGAGTTCAAGCTAGCTCTGACAGAGGCGATTTAAAGGACATTCAGGTGAGGGAAAGAATCTTGAACTTAATCTCGGATTCTGGACCAATGGGGGGCGGGGTTTACCTATTACAGGGGGTTCTCGCACATCTGGTGTGACCACGTCTTACCTCTGCCCGGTGGGCCTGTTAAGACAACATACGTAGTATGTAGGATCGTCGCCGTTAAAAAAAACATAATTGAAAGACATGTTTATTAATTACTAAACAAAAATTCTTATCTTCATTAAAACAAATACTTATAGAAAGCGATTTCAACAATAATAACTAATTCATACACATCAAATTTTGTTAAAAGTGTGTGAAAGGTATTGGTCTTGTAATAAGTTTTAGCACGTGTGTCACGTGGTTAAAGGGGAGATATGTGTCGGTGTGACCGTGTGAGTGAAAACACAGTGGGACCCAGGTGAAGGAGTGTGTTCGACGTGGTTCACACAAAATGAAATCGGTTTGGTGGTTATGCAAATGGGTTTGGTCAAGTGTCATCAAGTATACACAATCAGACTCGACTCCATTATTGTTCCATTATACATCAATTGGGACACCCGTACATTTATTTTGTCTTAGAAGTAGTTTTACTTGTTTTTGTTCACATTTAATTTTAGTTTTCATAAACATTCTTTTTTTTATTTAGTTTCATGATGTGATTTTATTTCAGGATTTAAAAATAAGTATAAAATAAAAATAGAAACTATGGGATCTATGTGGTAAATAAAGTAATTTGTTTATTCTCCTGTTTTAGATTAAATTACTACGGTCGTTGTATTTTGTTAGTATTTTACTCTGTGTCCTTAAGTTTCATAAATTACCTATATGGTCTCAAACTTTAAACATTTGTAACAAATATAGTCCTTATGTGAGGATAATTGAGTCAAGAATGTGAAGGCAATTTGGTGACCTAAGAACTATATGTGTTACAAATGTCTAAAGTTTAGAACCATATGAGTAATTTATGAAATTTATGAACTAAAAGTAAAATGCTAACAAACCACAAGAATTATAACAGTTATTTACTTCCTATTTTAACAAGTTATCAGAGGTATGTGACATCTTTTTTAATCATCGTTTATGAAGAAGTATATGTGACATCGGTTTTAATCATTCTTTTAACTTGTTCATCATTATCTCATACTACTTTTTTAATATTTTCTCTCTTATTTAATATAAATTTTTGTAACTAAAAAATATAGATAAAATTAACACATGCCACTATTATAGAATATGGGTGAAGTTATAGTAAAAAAGATTAGATTGATTAGAAGTGTGATAATTATTATAGGAAATCAAATATATAATTTAATGGTTGAAATCAAAGTTGTATTACACAATAATCTGAACGTACAACTCAATAATCTGAATGTAAAATAGAATGATAAATATATTACACAAATGGCCTGAATATTAAACATAATGGCCAAAATGTATTTTTCAAAACATTAAGATAATTTATGTTTTTTAAAAATTATGAGTATTTTAAGGTGCAATGGTGAAATAACATAATTATGTACTTTTAACCAATCTAATCTTTTTTACTAAAACCTAAACCTATAGAGCATTTCATACTAATAATAAAATAAAATTAAATTAAATCAAATTATATTATTTATATTGTTTATATTTTTTTATTAAAAAATAAGTTTCATAATATTAAAGAAGAATATCTTTTTACTAAAAGACATAATTTTTAAAAAAATCAAATTATTATAAAATTAAAAATTTTTATAAAATGTATTTTTTTTCTAAAACAACAAGCTTTTTAAAAATACATAATATTTTAAAACAATATTGTTTAAAAAGAAATTTTGTCTTTAAAAATAAAGTATAAAAAATTATTAAAATCCAACGTTTTTAAAAAACAAGACATTTAGAAATATGACATTAAAGAAAAGTTTTAGAAATAAATTATTAAAAAACAATCTGTATAAAAAAAGTTCAAAAAAACTATTGGTTTATTACTTAAACTTTTGTATATAAGTAATTTCAATAATTTTTATTCTCAAGTTTTTGTTTATATTTTTTAAATGTTTTTCTTCAAACTATTTAATGTTTTTTAGTTTAACATGTGTAATACCCTAGTTATTCATCCTAGTAACTAATATGTATAAAAATATTAAGAGTAATTTGCAAGGCTGATCCATGCGGTTGATTAAAGTAATGATTTCGTTCATAAACATATACAAACTATGTTCGTGTAACATTGTTTCAATGGTATGAAATGATGTTAAGGTGTTTTTTTTTATTAAACAGATTTAAGGATCAAGTCCTAATGTGGAAAAAAAATTGACAAGAAAAAATATAACATGTCTATTTTCAAAATTTTATAACAGTTATAGTCAAATGAAAAATAAATAAATAAATAATTATTACTTTCTTTTTAGGGGCCAACACTAACTAGTATCCGTAAGACTATCCACAGCGGTCACCCCACTGAAAATCCTTCCCTACTGAAATTTCCTGTCACGTCATCACCCCACTGAAAACCTTAAACACCCACAGTGATCACCCCACTGAAAACTCTTCCCCACTATTCCACGTCACCTCACTGAAATTTCCATATCTCATGCTTTGGCCAATCAAAAACCAGGAAACCAAGTAGGGAGGGGGGCCGTGGGAGGAGTTTGGGCGGGACCTGTTGAGGCTGGTGGCGGTGTTCCCGCTGGAAGCCGTCGGAGGGTTGGATTCCGCTGGCAACGCGGGGCAACCATTGCGGGTAGACTAAGGCATGCAAGAAATTGGAACTCAATAATAGTCAATAAGAAAACCTGAAACACGGGACCATAATGTTTATGGGGGTAATGAAACTGCATTCCAGTACAAATTTAGATTAACAACAGTTGATTAAAAAAATTTTCAAAGACATGAGTATGGCTTTGAATAATGCCTGTCATGTTACCAAAAACAAAAGCATACATACATTTTCTTCTAAAAAATAAAAGGTTTTAATTGTAAATTGAGTGAGAAAAATTGTTAGATTTAGATGTGATATTTTCTTAATTTTTTTTTAAAAAAGAACAAAAAGTAATTGCTTTGTACTTGTCACGTTATTGTGTTATATATATATATATATATATATATATATATATATATATATATATATATATATATATATACACATAATGTATATATATATATATACATATATATATATATATAGGGGATGAAATTTTTTATAACCCTGATCTTTTGCTACAACTACATAACCTATTTCAACCAATATAAAAGTTACACATAAGCTTTTAACTAAAATATTAGAAATGACATCATAGTCATTTTACCTTTTATAAGTTTCCCCCATCTTTATTAAACATTAATAACTTTTTTATAATCTATTATTTTTTTTAAAAAAATTGCACCATTATATTCGTCTCATTTTTCTCTTTAATTCCGTTATAGTCTCGACTAATTTTTTTAACTTTTTTTAGATGCCATATATTTACATCATTGTAACGAGCTTAAAAATAACAAATTTATTTGAAATTTTTTCTAACAATGATAAATTACAGTGATGTAATTTACATTGACGTAATTAACGTGATGTAGTTTACATTGACGCAACATTCGGTTTCGGTTTTTTTTTTGTTAATTCGGTTCCGGTTCGGTTTTTTCGGTTAATTTGGTTCCGGTTCGGTTTTTCCGCTTAATTCGGTTTCGGTTCGGTTTTTTGGCTTTTTGCTCATCTCTAATTTGTAACGAGCCTAGATACAACAAATTAGTTTGAATTTTTTTCGAACAATGATAAATTACATCACTATAATTATCATTGTTAGAGAAAAAAATCAAAATAATGTGTTATATTATATCACTGTGATTTATCATTGTAATTATCATTGTTATAGAAAAAAATAAAATAATGTGTTATATTACATCACTGTAATTTATCATTGTTAGAAAAAATTCAAAATAATGTGCTATATTTATGCTCGTTACATCGATGTAAATAATGGACAATGAGAAAAAAATTAAAAAAACTAGTCAACATTATAACGGGAAATAAAGATAAATTTACATCACTGTAAATAATGTGTTATGTCAACCGTTAATTATGTCATTATAAATTACTTCATTTTGTGTTACATTACTTCATTTTATGTTACATTACTGTAATTTACTATTGTTAGAAAAAATTTCTAATTAATTTGTTATCATTAAGCTCGTTACAATGATGTAAATACATGATATAAAAAAAAACTAGTCGAGACTATAACGAAATTAAAGAGAAAAATGAGACGAGTATAATGGTGCAATTTTTTTAAAAAAATAATATAGTATAAAAAAGTTATGAATGTTTAAAAAAAGGGGGTAAACTTTACTTAAATAACAAATGTTCTAAATGCCCTTCTTATTAAAAAAAGAAATTGACATGTGGCACGATCCTATATACTTACTTTTTTAAAGTAACCATTGGATGAGGGTTATGTAGTTGTAACAAAAGATAAGGGTTACAATATATTTCATCCCCTATATATATATATATAGGGGATAGTTCGAATGTTAACCATTTCTTATTGCGTTAACCAAATAACTACATCTTATTACTTTGGGCTCACATTAAAGTAAATCTAAATGTTAAAGTTTTTTTCTTCATTTTTTATTAATGTAATTGGGCCCTACATTAATTAAAAAAGAAAAATAACATACATCTTTATATTTACTTTAATGTGAGTCCTAAAGTAATAAGATGTAGTTATTCGGTTAACGCAATAAGCATGAGTTAACATTTGTCATTTGATCATCTTCCTATATTTATCATTATGTTTTATGGTTTATTTAATATTATATTGTTTTTACATATCAAATAAATTTGTTGTTATTTAACTTTTGTGTTTTACATACTAAAATGCACCATTTTGTAATTTCACCATTGTAGTTTCCATAATTCATGATTTTAGAAAACATAAAAGTTTAGGTCATTGTGTAATATTTATTAATCATCATGTTTTATGTTTTAGATTATTTTGTGTTATTTGTCAATTTTTTCGTATTAGATGAATTTATTGTTGTATATTAGTTGTGTTTTATATGAAAAATACATAATTTATTTTACAATTATGTTTTTCAAAACTCATGAGCTAAAAATGTTACTTGTTAAAATTTCTCGTATGTCGTTGTTATACTAATTTTTTAAAAGTGAAGTACCTTGTTTAAAAGTAAAAAAGAAAAAAGAAAGTTTTGACAAATTACCTTGCACCAACCTTTTCTTTTACAATTTGTTTTTAGCCATTAATAAATATGCGCATACCTTCTTCGCACATTTTTTGCATTAAAACCTTTTTACAACAACCAACTCTTTTTAGGTGCTGTTTGTTTTTTAAGAGGTAAAATGTCTGCAGTCTGCGGACCACATCTGCAAACATCTGTAGAAGAAGAGGTGGACCAAACATCTGCAAGAAGTAGGTTTGTTTTTTAAAAAGGTTTTCAAAACCTCTTTTCCTCTCCCCAGTCCCCACGACCGTCATCCTCTTCCCCTCTTCCCCACCGTCATCCTCTTCCCCACGACCGGACGACCGGAGGACGCGTCACGAGCAGAGGGGCGAACCCTCGACGACCGGAGGAGGCGTCACGACGACGACGTGCAAATCGCCGACGACGGTGACGATGACGTGCTCAACGCCGACGACGATCACGTTCGTTCCCGATGATCGACGAATTCCAACGCCGTTCGTTCCCAAATCGACGAATCGCGTTCGTTCGTTCCCAAATCGACGATCGCGTTCATTCCCAAATCGCGACTGTAGAGGGAAACGGCGGTGTGGGCGACGGCGGTGGGAGTCGCGGCTGTGGTCGGAAACGGCGGTGGGGCATGCGGCGGTGGAGGGCAACGGCGGTGGGGCATGCGGCGGTGGAAGCAGACGGCTTGAAGAACAGTGAAGAAGAGGATGGAAGAGCTCAAAAGAGCTTGGTCCAGGTCTGCGCGAGGAAGAGGTCCTGCAGACCTTTTTTTAGTGAAACGTCTGCTGGAAAACAAACAATCTGTATCTCTCAAAGCTCTGCCCGCGTCTGCCTCACGCAGACATAAGAGGTCCTACAGACCTTTTGCCAAAAAACAAACAGCACCTTAGTCATGTTGGATCCACTAAAAATACGTTTGTGTCCAAAATCTCTAATACACTTATTTTAACTAGATTTGAACATTTTTCCTACTATATTTTACTATTGTGATTTACGTATTAAAAGTACAAAATAATGTCAAATTATTGTTATTTCTAAACCTTATCAATTAAAAAAATTGTAAAACATAATAACGAACAAAAAGAAAAATTGTCATAAAACATAAAATATAATAATTAATATATTAACACAATAGCATCATCATCGTACTCAGTATATCCAATCATTAACAAAGTTAAGGTAGTGTCTGAGGAGGGTAAGATATAGACAGTCTTACCTCTACCCTGTAGAAATAAAAAGGCTGCTTCCAATGAGACCTACGGCTCATGATGCCTGATTAACCAACTAACCAACACTTTTAACGTTATTTTTACAAAAATTACGTAAAAAAACGTTAAAATCAGTGCAATTTTATTTTTGCCCATTTGGAGTCGACACTATATTACACTATATAAGCGCAACGCTTTATGATAACACAATATCTAGAACGTAAAACACAAATAAAATATACTTTATAAAAATAAAGAAAAATATCAACTATTTTTTTCTTCGTAAAATCTGTAAATTTTATTTTACAAAACAATTTAATATTGATGATTTGATGGCTTGAAGAACTCGTCTAAAATCACGACAAGTTATATCAAACTAGGTTTATTCCACCCGCGCGTTGCGGCAGGTTATCACAGTATACTTTCGAGAATGTGTATTATATATCATCTGTAAAAGCATAAGTTATATAGCAAAATCAAATCTCTCATTACGAACTAAACCTTAAGCCATAAAGCCTAAACTCTAAATCAACAAAACCCAAATTTATAATGAAATCTCTTAAATTTAATACTCTTATATGTGTTTAGTAATTTTCAAAGTTAAAAAACCTTCTTATGTTCCAAGTCTAAACTTTTAAAACATCACTACATTGATCAAACACATATGCACTACATCTTATTACTTTGAGACCCGCATTAAAAGAAATATAAAGGTGTAGGTTTATTTAATTTTTTAATTAATGTAAGTCGGGCACATTAGTTATATTAATTAAAAAAAGAAGAAAAAACATACACCTTTAAATTTAGTTTAAAGTGTGCTCCAAAGTAAAAAGATATAGTTATTCGGTTAACGTAATAAACATGGGTTAACATTTGATCCTCTCCGTATATATATATATATATCAAGTAATGAGCCCACTTATTATATAATAATATTAAATTTACTATTCATTTTTCATCCTTTTTAATATATATAATAATTCTGTAACAAACGATGAATAGGAAAAAACAAAAAGTAATTTAACGTGTTTGTCTCAACGACTATAACGAGCGACGAGTTATACAACTTGTTATATGTTTATTCATATGCAAAACTATCCGTTTAATTTTAAAAACTTCAAAACTCACTTTCAACTTATTAAGTCGTCATTTTAATCCTCTTAGGTTTTAAAATTTAAAATAAATTCTTATATTCTTCATACATATTGTATTTCATATAAACACACATATAATTTAGATTATGTGGATTGACGATAGCATACTAATACAATAAAAAGTGAAACTGACGCCGTTTGAAAAACATTGTTACTACTATATAGTTGTTTTTTAATCTATGTTTAATCTAGAGGTGTTCATCGGGTTGGATAACGAGTTATTCGGGTTGGAATTTTTTTTGTCTATCCGAAATCCGACCCGAAATTCAAAATATGTTATCCGGCCCGAAAATCCCGAATTCGTTCATTCGAATAACCTGAACAATCCGAATAACGATGTTTTTTTTCGGATATCCGATCCGAAAAATCTAGTTTTTACATATCCGAAACCCGACTCGAATCTAAAATCATATTATCCTACCCGAAAAACCCGAAATAGATTTCGGATACGGTTTTTTTGGGTTTCGGATACGATTCTAATTTTGAATTTTTTCGAGTTTCGGATATTTTAAACACCCCCTAGTTTAATCTTTATAACCAAGTTGTAACTTCATACATTTCTTTTGTATATCTAACTACATAAATTTCATTGATGCAACATGTGGAATGAAATTCGTAAATGATGTACCGTGTGATGTCGCTTTTGGTTTTTCTTATATTCTTTTCTTTTAAATTACAAATTTAAAATTCTTATTCCACAATTTACAGAGCATATTCATTTTTGTTATCTATATCTTAATCTCAATAATCGGTCTATTGCAATTTATTTATTTCTTTTAATCATATTATCAAATTGTAACACACATGTTTTGGTTGTACTCGTAATCATAGTTAACTAGTAACTTTACCCAATTATTTTGAGAGAAAACATGGGGCTTTTAGGATGAACAAAACGATCATGCCATAAAAAATTAAAAACAATGTTATAGTTACAAATTTAGATAATAGAATGGCTTGATTGATGTTCATAATGTGTTAAAGCTCCTTTTGGCTCCAAGTATTTAACATCTTGCTAGACGCTCCAGTAGAGGTGGCCAAATCGTGGTTTTTTTTGAAACTGGTCCCGGTTTTGGTCAACAAAGTCAATAACCAATTTAGGTTATGGTTTTTAACCGGCTTTTGACCGGTTCCATATTTTTTTGCCCACCTCTAGCTCCAAGTACTACCAAAAAATCAAATTCATACAAACAAACCTATATGTAGCATTTTTTTTTTGACACGTAATTTTTAATAAGTTGAGATATATGAAAGACGTTTTTACAAGCTAAGGACTAAGGTGGATTTTATGAGACAACTTTTCATTGACCATACCTCCTACAAAAAACGACCATGTCGATTGGGGTAAGTTGTAGGCATAGGCGCACAGTGCCATAGCCCAACCCATATGGCCTGTGCTGTATTTTGGGCTTCAACCGTGGTTTGGATTTAAAATTGGGTTTAAGTTGGGATGGAATTGGTTTTCACCCCAACTTAATAACTTATTCGACAACCAGATTGATATGGATTCTCAAACCGGTTTTTTGCCCAACTCTAGATACAACTAGAGGTGCACAAATCGGATTTTTTTTGAAATGGGCTCCGGTTCCGGTTCCAACAGCTTCCAGTTCCAGTCAACAAGGTCAAAACCGGTTCCGGCTCGGGTTTTGACCGAATACAGGTGGAACCAATTCCGGCTTTACGGCTATAATTTGTCTAAAAAACCGGACCCGTTTGTATCCACCGATTCAGGTATGATCTGGTTTTTTTTGCCCACTCCTAGATACAACCATGGCATGGAAAGCCATGACTGGTTTCCCATCCATGGATCCAACTACTTGCAATTTACTGGAATGCTACCCGCCATCGTGGACAAGTTCACCTGTATTGCCACCACCGCCTGATCAGGACTATCAGTCTATCACCCTTGGAACTTGTTTTAGCTATTGGTGCCTTTGCGACGATAAAATCGGCCTTTATCTCATTATGGAATAGTCAAATCGGTTCAAATCCAAATTTACGATGTATTGGTAGAGGTGCTCAAACCGGTTTTTTTGGCCAAACCGGTTCGGGTCCCAAACCGAACCGGTTTCTACAGTGGATGGGGCAAACCGGTTTCTCCACAAACCGGTTCGGGTTATAAACCGGTTTATATCATGGAAAACTCGAACCTATAAAACCGATTTGGGTCGAAGGTAAACCGGTTTGGGCCAAATGGTTGTAGTTGTAGTCGTATAACTTTGTTGTCGGAGAGTTACACAAATTCGCCCATCGACCTTTGAATTTTTTCCAGTCTGCATCCGAAAAGCTTGCATTGCAGTGTTTGGCAATATTTTCGTATATGTGCCATCTGCAGAGATATTTTGCAGCTTCTGGAAACACCTTACGGCACGCACTCATAACAGCAAGGTCTCGATCTGTTATGATCACACGTGGCTCCATACATTTATTCAACATACTCTTAGCCATTTCCAAGACCCAGACGTAGTTTTCCTCACGCTCTTTGCTTACGAACGCGTGAGCAATACTAAATGTCTGGTGTATGGAAATCACGCCAACAATTTGAATAAGTAGAAGCATGTACTAGTTCGTTTTGTACGTCACGTCCGTTATCAGTACGTGCGGAATTGCACGCCACCAGCAATACGATTTTGGATGACAGAAGAAAATGTCTTCTACGACGTTTGTTTCAGGATCCTCCCGGGTATAGTAAATGTACCGCTGACTGTGACTCACGTTTTCCAAGACCTGCATCGGAGTATCACCGAATTTCTTGTTTTTTATCTTCTGCTGTAAATTGTATACATCCCTAGGGACGGATACATTTGCAGGGTTATGTTTCTTTATGCTCAAAAGTATGTTACGAGGATCCATGTGTCGCTCGGTCAGATTCTCAACCAGATCTTCTTCCTCCTGAGTCAATCTTCTAACATATGGATGACCCTCTAGATCTGAGCAGGTTCATGATTGTGATTGTCATTAATCACCTGTAATTTCCAGGATTCACGAACTTCGTTGTATAACCCTATCAGTTGAAACGGACAACCGATTTTCTTGCTGCCTGACCGTCTAAGGATTGCGATGCTATTGTGCTCGCCACCACGGTCACACATGAGCCAGACTTTGATTACACTGCCTGTTGTCTTTGATTTCTTCGTTCTTCTTTTGACTACAATGTAACCATTGTCTAGTGCTCTACTTTTCACCCACCCTACCAGCGCTTCCTCCGACATAAACTCCTGACATAAATACCGTAAATGGATAGCGATAATATACAATCATTTAACTTACCTCTTTGGTTTCCCAGTTAACGTTTGAAGCCGCCGGCTTTTCTTCATAACTCTCCTCCGGGTTACTTTGTTTACTGTCGTCATACACGAACCCATACGATACTTGACTGTCAAAACCGACATCAACGTTAGGTTCAGCATTCAGATCTATCGTGCCGTATGAATACTCAACAGGAGGCTCTTCGTTCAAATCTGGCACAGAATAGTTGAAAAAACTCTCATCCCAGAACGACATCGTTACAGATATGAATTATTTTGAAATATATTCGAATTCGAAAGTTACGCGTTCGTTTGAAACGATTCAAGCTTATATACAAATTTGAAAATGTTCAATACGGCCCGTACTGGGTCAAATCAGTGTCCTTTTGTCTGAATTGAAAAAGCAATACGGGCCGTACTGGCCAGTACGGGCCGTCTTGATGTCAAATCATTGTCCTATATTGCAGGAAATGTCTGTACGATGAATGAGACGGGCCGTCCTGACCAGTACGGCCCGTCTTGATCCCAATCATTGGCGCAGGTTTTCAGAGGGAATGTTTGACCGAGGACTGAGACGGGCCGTACTGGGCAGTACGGGCCGTCTCAGGGGTGTATTTTTAAAAAAGTGGGTGTAAGAATAACACCACCCTTAATAAATATACACATATAATACAATTGGTCTTCCTTACCTTTCCACCAAGCCAAGATATCAAAGGACATAAACTCTTGAGGAGTCATGCCCGACAAAAAGTCGGTAGCAATATATCTTCCAAGTTCACTACTTGGAGTATTGCCTCTTTGTCTTTTACTATTCTCGTTCATTAGTAAATTATAAAAAGCGATTTGTGGATCGGAACTACTAGAACTTGATGCCGCGTTTCTCATTGTTTGGTGTATGGTTGATGTTGTTCCATATTTTTGAACATAAACATCAAACATATTTGAAAATTGTTTGCTAAAAGTTGTTTGCAATGTTTGAGCGTAAAAAGGATCGGCATCATGTAAATCTAAATCGTAACAAATTTTTTCAAGTAATGTTTCAACCCCCGTAACATTTACGCAAGGGTTTAAAGCGGAGGCACAAGTAATAACTGGTGGCATTTCTTTAAAATATTTTAGAAATTTTGATTTCATTGGTGGAACCATATCACTTAAAGGTTTTGGTCTAAAAGACAATTCATTTAATTTTGAACTCATTAAATAAATTTGGTTAAGTACCAAAGGACTTGTTGGATAATAAACACCGGATAAAAATGCTGTTGCCGTTTTAAAAACATGAAGCATTTTGGCTATTTGTTCAATAGTTTCCCAACCCGACGGATTAAATTCTTCAATCCGACGCTTTTGCGCTAAAAGATTATGGTAAACAATTAAGCTATCTTTTTGTTGTATAGCATTCTCAAACATGTTACATGTCGAATCACACCTAGTTGTTACGTCCCAATTTGGACCTAGGTATCTAGAATTCGATTCTTTACAAAAACGACGATACATAGTATGTCGTTTGGTTGAGCTAAAAACGTCGTGTAGCATTTGTTTAAATTTATCTTTTGTATCTTCAATAGTTTTAATCCCGTCTTGAACCGCCAAATTAATGATGTGTGCAACACATCGACTATGAAAAAAAAAACCTTTGCAAATAGGTTTGTATTTTAAAATTAGTTGTTGGACCGTAAGCGTATTATTCGACGTGTTGTCAAATGAGATTGAAAATATTTTGTTTTCCAATTTAAAAGTTTTTATAACTTTGTCTAAAACATAAAATAAATTCTCACCCGTGTGAGGATAGTCAAATAACTCAAATGCAACCGTACGTTTCATTAATTGTCACGTATCGTGTTGCACCCAATGAGTGGTAACACAAATGTACGAGTCGGGTGAACCATGTGGGGCGGACCAAACATCACAAGTTAAACTAACGCTGGTTTGTAAGTTTTCAAAACCCAAAATAAGTTCATTTTTAGTTTTTTTCCACATTTTTAAACAATCTCTTCTAATGGTAGAACGACTTACGTGTGCGTAACGAGGCTGAAGAGTTTGTTGAATAAGTCGAGTTAGACGAGGGTTGTCGAAGTGGTTAAATGGCAAACTTTGTTGAATCACGAATTGCGCCATTTGCTCCCGAACCGCATCGACACTATAAGCGAAAATACTCCCGTCATTCGACATCGTCGGTTGACCTCGTGCCGCTTCGTTCTTCAAAGTTTTGCAATATTTGAACTCGTGATGGTTTTTCAAAGTAGTATTCGCGTCGTGTTTGAAAAAACTATCACAAAGCTTGCAACGAGCTTTATTCAGACCGCTCGAGGAATAACTTCAACAACTTCAAGGTTTGTTGAAGCACCACAACCAACGAAAGAGTTAGCACTTGATGAAGCCATTTGTGAGCGGGTTTGCGTTTGGAGAGTTTGGAGAGCGTTTTTTGCGTTTGAGAGTTGTGTGATTGAGCCTAAACAACCACTACCTATTTATAGTGAAGATATGGGGTGTATAATGCCAAAAAATCATGAAAGACGGTCAAAAAAGCCTCAAACGACTAGTTTTTTTTGCCAAAAAACGGTCACAAGCTTCTCCAACGGTAAAAACCGGTTTGGGAACCGAATCGGTTCGGGTCGGGTCCAACCCTATTCCAACGGTAAAAATGTCAAACCTATTCCAGACCTACGGACCGAGTCGGGTTGGAAACCGGTTTGGGCAGAACTAGTTTGAGGGGCAAAAAAAACCGGTTTTGAAACCGGTTTGGCGAACCGAACCGGTCCATAGGGTCTGGGAGGAAGGATAGATACAAACCTTACCCCTATCCCAATTGGGATAGAGAGGCTGCTCCGAAAGAGTCATCGGCTCAAAGTTATTGTTTGAAGTTGATCATCCCAATGATTTTAAGATCAAAGAACATAAATAATGTTCATGTTCATTCGACTGAAAGCATAAACAAACAAACCAACAAACCAAGTGAAATTCCACTTTGTGGGGTCTAAGAGGGGATGAAAACAAACCTTACCCTACACCATATGGGGTTGAGAGACTGCTTCGACTGAAAGCATAATATTAGGCACAATATTCCAATAGAGGATTGAGAAGGGTGGTGCATAATCTTGGTAAATCATTTGACAAATTTTGCTTTGCGGCTATTCTTTTCCTCGATGCCTGATTGAGTAAACCTGAATCGAAGAATCTCAAGAACATCTTCAAATCTTAAACCTCTGCGAATTAATAAGACCATTTCATGATATAACACATCTGCCATCTCTGACAGAGTTCGCGAGTCATCCTCGTTCTCTTCTAATGTTCTGCATAACTCATCAGCTTCTTCGCTGCAAAAAGTAAAAAGGAAAATTAATATAAACTATGATTAAATGAAACTTTTATGATAAAAATCAACATACCGGATCTTTTTGCATAATAACTTATCATCAAGCAACAAGCGTTTTGTCCATGAAGGTTTGCCTTGTTGAGATGCTGACAGTTCTTCCTTTCGTTGGGCGAGTGTAGATTCCAGGGAGTATAATGTGGTCAATGCTAGTTTACTTTTTTCCACCTTACCAAAAAGTTAAATAAGGAAACAAATAGCAGGAGTCCAAGGTTTAGAAAAAGAAATGAAAATTGAATGGCGATCAAAGGAATGAAATGGGCACCTGTGGTTCCTTTAATGAATCAAAAATGGATGTGTAATAGCAAGTTTCAGATCCGGTATGGCAGGTAGGACCATCAGGCTTTCCAAGGTATATGATCTGGCAAAATGTTTAAACATTTCAATTACCTTTTACAAGGAAAAGAAAACAAGTGGCAATTCCATGTGACATATTAACAAATGGGTCGATTTAAACATCCAAGGAAGTAGTGTAGCGGTTAGAGTGGAAGTCTCAAGTTCAATTTCACACTAAGGCCGGTTTTCCTTGAAGGCCACTGACCCGATTGTTTAAAACCACGCTTTACCCGTTTCCTCTTGTTAGTCGGGTAGTCTACCACTTAGGTGGGTTCCCACAGTTATCCAAAAAAAAAAGGTTGATTCAGGTTATGGTGTATCTCTGGTGATGAAAGTCAAACAGGTGAAGTTAAAAATTTAGAAGCAAATAGGTTGAATGGGCTGAAAGTTGCCCAAAAATGTATTTATAACGCATAAAACCTTCTTAATCATTTGATTCAACTGGATTAATATAATATACTTTTAGCATATCTTGAGCAAACCACTAATAAAAATTATAAAAAAAAAATTTGGAGAAAAGTGTAACCGGTCTACACGACTCTATCAACCTGCCTTTTACCACCTATATTAGAAAAACAAACACATAAAAGCTGCTCATAATTTTTACTTACTCTGTCTTGTTAAAAGTTACATGTTTTTTTTACCACGGTTGCAGCATTACGTTAAAATAGTCAAATATCAAAAGCATGTTTTAGTAAAGTGAAATATAATAACTTTGTTTTTTTCCCAAAAAGCAGCACCATGTTTTTATCTGTAATGATTATAATGAGCAAATAGACGAGTTTAATATTGAATCATTCCCTGAAAGTTAAAAAAAGAAAAAGAAAATAAAACATTGCAAGTCATCATGGGACATCTCAATAAAAGGGGATGTTGAAACTCACTGAATCACGATCACAATCAAGGAATATATCAAGAACATTGATGAAATTAAGGGAAGTCTCTCCTTTTGTCCACAATGTTGATCTTGATCTGCTATAAAACGTTGCCTTTTTGGAAGAAATTGTGGTTGCAAGTGCGTCCCTGTTTGCAAATCCTTGCATCAAGATTGCTCCTGAGTCTACATTTTGAGCTATAGCCACAGCCAAACCCTTTTCATCCCATTTCACACTATCCAACACCAAATTTAACTGAAATTCATTTTATTTAAATTAAGTTATTAGTATATGTCAAAAGTTTGAATAGATACAACATAAATGCAGCTGTCACTCTGTCAGGATTGTATATGGTTATATGCAAGTCATTTGTCATTCATTTTAGCAAGGGAAACATAGAGTCAAACATGCAGCATTATCAAGTAATATTTTTGACATGATACGCTAAAATGGATAAGAAAACCTGTAACTAGAAGAGAATCTGCAGGAAGCATGAAGTGTATAAATTACCTTGGATTCAAGATGACTATTTTCACCAGAGTTGTTAATGCACGCCTTGATAGCATAACACCTGTTGTTGGATGTATCATTTTGTGTGTGGAAGCTTCTAGACATGAATATGCATTCTTGTGAAGTAATTTGCAAAGATTGAAGTCCATGAATAAGTGCAAATGCCATAGGGAATAACACAACCCTCACATCAAGTTGTATCAAGCTACAGCTGAAAAAAAGGGTGAAAATGAAGATAATATATGCAAAACACTGAAGTCAAATTTGTAAGAACAATAATAAAAAGAACTGCAAAGAGTAAAGTCCATATTGTACTTGAATTTCAGTAGCAAAAGAGCCCCACCCTACCTAAAACCTTTCCGTATTAAACAAATAATTAATTAATTTTCCTTTTTCAGATGCCATGTAACAAACAAACAAACATACTCGGTAAAATCCCACTAATCAGTAGCATTTGTGTGTGTTGGAGCGGGGGGGGGGGGTAGGACGAAGGCAAACCTTACCCATATCCTAATAGGATAGGAGGTTGCTTCTGAGGAAACCCCTGGCTAAAACTGATTATCATCCTTGTATTGAAAAGGCAAGGCAATTAAGATTTCTACAAAGGATACTAGGTTCAAGTTACAATTTGAACTGCTAACTATGGCTATAGAAAATGACAAACCAAAATGGATCTCTTGCCTTTATCAACCGTTCTTTTTTTCAGAATCGCCTGCCTGTATTAGGCTTTTTAAAATGATAAAGATGTATCATGTATATTATACATATGAATAACAATTCGAACTGCTAACTATGGCTATAGAAAATGACAAACCAAAATGGATCTCTTGCCTTATCAACCGTTCTTTTTTTCAAAATCGCCTGCCTGTATTAGGCTTTTTAAAATGATAAGATGTATCATGTATATTATAAATATGAATAACCGCACATTCCAGATGCGGAAAAAAAGATAATAAAGGTTAAACGGAGGATTTCAAATTCAAACCATTGGCTGAACTGTTAAACCCGGCTTTTCAAATCGTGGATCATGCAGTATAGATCTTAAGCCGGTCGTGCCAGCCTGCTTGGGGAAATTTGGCTGTTTCAATGTCTATGAACATCCCGAATACACATTACTTGGAGAGATAAAAATTAACCAAAGCCATGAGCTTCAAAGAATCAAATAAGAAAAAAAGGTATGAAAAAAAAAATGTCTTGCTGCTAATAAAAAAAATGTCTTGCTGATAACCAATTCGCCACAAGACACAAGTCCATATAAAAAAGGCAATTATAACACCATACATAAAGAAAAGACGCTATGTTAAGAGAGAAAAAAGAAGTAGCCGCATAAGATGCTAATTTTAATGTTATTTTACTTAAGTTTTGTAAAAATAACATTAAAAGTGTTGGGTTAGTTGGTTAATCAGGCATCATAAGCCGGGGGTCTAATTGGAAGCAGCCTCTCTATTCCTACATGGTAGAGGTAAGGATGTCTACATCTTACCCTCTTCAGACCCTACATTAGCTTTGCTAATGGTGAGATATATTGAGTACGATGATGATGACTTCCAAATCATAAGAGGGTGTTTGGATTTAGTTATTAAAACTGCTTAATACTTATGCGTTATGAAATGAGAAACTCTCGACCTGAATTTTAAATGCGCTTATTCCATTTCACTACAAGATAATCAGATCAACAATTTAAATAAGTAATCCCAAACACATTGAATCAAAAAAGCTAATAAGATAAGCAATCCCAAACGCCTCCCAAGTTTCTTTTTCAGTTTTTTGATTCATATTTGGTATTAATGTTGGTAAATTGAGAGGAAGTTTCAAAATCAAAATCATTCACAAAAATAAAATTAAAAACCTAGATTATGTTTTATTTCGAATATTCAGACGTCTTGATTTTCAAAATTAAAATCATTCTTGTTTATGACACAAATTAACATGTATAGCAGCAAGACAAATAGCTTAACGCTGATGTTTCGTTTACAACAACATCCATCTATATCACAGAATGCTAGAAATGCATCAGCTCATGACCTGGAAAGTTGAAACCATGTCGTATTCAATTGAATCGAATAACAATCAATTTGAAATCAACTACATGGTCAAATGCAATGAACCTATATAATAGGCAAACAAGGTTCTACATACTTCAACATCGCAAAATTAATGCACAAAATCCACAAATCCACATTGAGAGCATGTGGAGACTCGATTATTTCTTGGAATTGTCACCTTATTAGGGCACAAAAACATGATTTTGCAGGGTTTTTTTCTGAGGGAGATTACGTACCTGATGTAAGGACTTTGACTAAAAGTAAGATAGAATGGAGTGGAGTGAAGAAAACACTTAGAATTATATTATGAAATAAAATTAGCAATCTTATTCTTGAACATAGAGATTTGGAGAAGAGTTTTGAAGATGTGTCTAGTTCAAAAGAGGTTTTATTTTTTATTATTAGAATACAACAACATAAACATAATTCATATAATTGCATGTCTGCTTAAAAGTGAAATATGTTACGTTAATGGCATATTTACAACACATTCAAAGGTTTAAATATTTCATCACAACTGATAGTAAATCTCAGACCATGTAAATGTCTATAACACTTCTAGAGTTTCTTTAAAGTGGAATTTAAGATTTCTTATCACAAGAATTGTTTTTCAAATTGACATAGTAAATTAATGCAAACACCGTTACTAACTTTCATAAGGTAATGGCCATAATTGTTAAACATCCATATGTTAATAAAAATGGTCTAACAACTCGATTTGACTCCTAATCTGATAGTGACTATGAAATGATTAGCATAACATGCAAAGGAAGTATAACAATAAAACATGTAAGTACTATGATGTATTCTTCAAGTAAAATATTTCAAAATAATTTTCTTTTTTTTCCCTTTGCTCCAAGGGTGAATAAATCTTGAATTAATGTTCCAATCCCTATTTAGATTTGTCAAAACTATTCAAAAACCATCACAAAGTCGTTGTCAGACATACTATACATTGAGGTGGTGTATGGTACACCACCTAGAAGCTGTATGGTGATATCCTTTTGCTGCAAGACACTTTATACGTCTACCTTGAGGGGGTGGTGTATGGAACACCGGATGCTCATCTCTGATGTACTTTTCACTTTTTTCAGCATTCGATGATTTTGAGCATGTCTAAAAGTGTTTTTTTTTCCTTTGCCATAGTGTTTATCTACAATTTTCACTCCTTTTTTACAATGTTTATTGGTTGAAATACATGCTTAACCAAATGCATATAAGCTCTTATTTATATAATCTCTTCTGTGTTTCACTTTGTAACAATCATTAAGTCTAGATGCTATGGGCCAAGGCATATAGGCATACAAATGAATCTAGGTTATGAAGGGGTCGCACCTCACTCCATTTAATGACTACTCTTAACATTGTTGGTAGACTAGAGTTGGTTACATGTTACTTTATTATGCAAACATGACATGAAGGTAAGATTGTAAGATTTGATGTGTTATAAAAAGATGTTAAGCATATACACTTATACACGTGATGAAATGCTTAAAGTCAAATGGTCATGAACAGTAATATATTTACCCAGGGGGGAGTGTTCAATGATTTGGTTTATGGTTTAAACGGTTTATTCGGTTCGATTTGAACGGTTATGAATTCTTTTACCCCAGCTGAAAATTGAACCAAACCGTATTCAGAGTAAGGTAATCCGAAACAAAATCAAATCACTTCAGATTTGGCAAATAACTGAACAGTCCGATTTCAACCGTATTCATCTAAATAACTAAATTAGACTGAAAACCACTTCCTAAATCACTAATAAGAAAGACCAACATGTATTTCTCCCTGGCTAATATTCAAATCTAATCCAATTCCTGAAACAACTCTTTTTACATAAGCATTTAAGGCTTTTTCCAACTAATTTATTTAATTATTTTACTTCTGACACAATGACATTGCTAATTTGATTATATACCTTCAAGTCTCAACAAATAATTTGATTGTTTGTTAAGCCAGACACACTCGATTTTGAATCCCCTACTCCTACTGATATGTGTATGCATATCACAAACAAAATTACAGTGTCCTAGTTCAAATGCAATCCATTACATTATCCTAGCACAAAAAACTCAAAGAAACAACATAATCAAAATTAAAAAGAACATAATCTAATTGAAATCCAAGGCTCCACTGATTTTTCTGCATAAAACCATAATATGCATAACACCATAACATCCTAACTACCTAAGAAAGAACCTAATCGAATTTGAGTACCTGTTGCCGAGATGTGCAGCGGCTGCGAGTGCCGGTGCGTCGCTGGTAGTGAAGTTTCGGGAGAGAGGTCAAGACTCGGGTGATAATTAGAGAGACAAGTCGGTGAGATCAATGAACTGGGGCGTTGGCTGGAAAATTAGGGATTAGGGTTGCTCAGGGAGTCAAAATTAATAAACAATAATATTTTTAAATATTAATACAAATAAAACGGTTTAAACCGAATAACAAAACAAACCAAATTTGAAAACTAATGAAACTATAAACACCAAATTATAAATTTGATCCAGTTTCTACAATTAGAGAGATTATTTGATTAACAGTCTAAAACGGCTTTCGGTTCTTCATAACACCACTAACAAATACTAATACTATTTAAGTTGTATTTCAAACGTGCAATCATGGTTAGCATCCGTGGACAATACCTTACTCACATGGATGGTACGATAGTATCGAAGGCTTGTAGGACATTATAACATCTTATACGTATGTTATGGTGTGATATTTTTTTTAAACTTATTTTCTTCTGACAATGATCAAGTAATTTAGAACTTTATCATTATAGTGCCCAACCCATTGAAAGAGTTATAATCAAGGGTGTATCTTCTGATGTAAATGTAAACAAACAACAATAACAATAAGCGTGCCCAGTATAATCATACTTAGAGTGGGGTCTGGAGGGAAACATAAAGACACACCTTACCCCTATCTACAAGTAGAATAGAGATGCTGGTTCGATAGAGTCTCCCGGCTCAAAAAACGGGTTTGTTTATATATTTATTTGTTTCTTTTTATTTCTTTTTTTGAAACACAACATATAACCACAAGCTGAAGCATAAAGTATAAACATGCATCACCAACGAAATAAACGAAACATGTAAGCATTAAATCGTGTAAGTCATCTAAGAAAGCGAACAACCAACCCACCATCCCACAAACATTCATATAACAATTAGTTATGTCCAAAGGATGGCATGACAACATGACCAAGGACAAACACCTTGTTGCACTTTCTTTACTCCTCCGATTCTTTCCCGTCTCCATTATCTTTCTCGCCCTCTCTTTATTTAAGAAAAGTACATTTTCATTACATAACAGTTGAACAAATATTTTTTTTTTTAATTTTAAAATATACTTATCACATTTGTTTAGTATACAACGTTGTTTAGTATGTAACATTAAAGGAACAAAAAATGAGTAAATGGTTCGCGAACAATTATAACTTTTGGGGCTTGCAATCATGTCTTTTTTTTAAATGGTTGGTTACCACTACGTTCTAAAAACCAGATCATTATTATTTACTTGTTTAACTGTCTTATTTGACATGTATAAAAAAATACTCAGTGATATCTATCATAAACAATAATTTTACAATATACAGGAATCAATTTTGAAGTAAAATCTGTTACCCTCGATGTTAAATTGTTTTTAAGATGAAACAAATTTAAGTGAATACAGTAAAAAATAAACACACTTGGAAAGAAAGGATCGGATGTGCACAAGAATCGAAAGTGCAGGTCTTTTTTGCAAATACATAAAACTTATCGACGCATTTTTTTTTCACTTGTAGCCTTGTTCAATCTGATAGCGCGGATAAATACGCAAATCCAGAAGACGACGCCTGCTACTGCTACTGTCACCGGAAACCGCCGCTAGCCACCGCTTAGGTGTCGGCCATCCGAAACCACTTATCCTCGTACGATATTAGTTAACTCTGTTGCTTAAACTATTCGTCGATATGTAAGTGTTCATTTTACAAATCACTCTTCGTATCTGAAGTTCTGTATATACCATCATAAGTATGAGTGGATGAGTATGCCTTTTTTTAATGATTGATTAGGGTTTCTGATTGTAAGAAATTCCTTTGTAGAATTTGCAAATTAGTATTTTGTTTGGATCCGTGGATTGCGTTGCCCTTTTTGAGGAATGAAATTTGACTTGATCATTGGTCAAATTCCTATGTGGTGTTTTAAGATTCTGTAGTTAATCGGATGACAACTTAGCAATTAGGATTCTAGGGTTTAGTTTGGGATTAATCTGCGAATATATCCATATGTTCTATCACTTTAGTTTGAAGTAAAGATCAGTATTGATTGCTTCAATGCTACATATTGATGATTATTTATAAAATGATTGCTGGCTTAGTTGGTTAGATGAATGTGGTTATTCAGTTTCATTTATTTTGGCTCAGAGCGAATTGTTGGCTTTTTGGCCATGTCTAGCAAAAAACTTCCTTTCTATTGTCTAGTATTACTGGTTTGTTATCTATTCATGGGTTTGTTAATCATATACCTTAAACTCATGTTTTATAGGATAATTGATATCTTAAACGGCTTCTTCTTACTTGTGCTGTGTTTTTGTCTTCATAGATTTGTGTTAAAGAGATTGATCACAAAATGGATGTAGAATCTTCTAAGACAACATTACCTCCTGTAAAAGACCTGGGCCCACAAACCATTTCTGCAGAGGATAGTGGACATGATTCTGCACAAGATTCAACCTCAAAACCGTCCACATTTGGCATAACCACATGGGCCAAGAGTCTGAAACTTCCCCAACCTTTGGGAGGCAAACAAGAGGAATCTTCATCTGAAAATGCAAATACTGCCAGGTCACCTTTGGCTCGTTTGACTAGCGGACTTGGGTTGCGGTTGTCTCCAAAGGCTCACCAGCAAGATGATAATAGTAGTCCTGATGGAGCTCCAACAACGCCTTCAGCTGGCATTATTGGAACACTTGCAAAAGGTTTTGTGGACACATCTAAAAATGCGGTCAAGGCTGTCCAGGTCAAGGCTCGTCATGTTGTATCACAAAACAAGCGAAGATATCAGGTACATTTAGAAATTTTAAATTTATATGCACTGTTCCTCGTTTTTATTTTGATTTCTGGAAAATTATTAATTCTCACATCTTTTAAAATTTTATATTGGGTTGAATAGTGAAACAAAGGAAAAAGAAAGAAATGTACATAGATTTAGGCCACTACGGTTTATACTGATGGGTAGTATGTGTTTCAGTGTTTGATTGCATATATGTTGTTCAACTATTCTTCTCTCTCTCTAAATGCTGCTTAGCTGAGTTTTATGATAAGTTTTGTATTTTTATATACCGTCTCACAAGAATTATTTTATTAGATAAATCTCATGCTGTTTCTTTATGCTGGCTTCAGGAAGGAGGATTTGATTTAGATATGACATATATCACTGAGAATATAATTGCTATGGGATTCCCTGCTGGTGATATGAGCTCTGGCTTCTTTGGATATGTTGAGGTCAATATAATGCTTCTATTATTGACTTATTAGAATTTTACCATATTTGATGAAAACAGCCTAGTTGATATATTTTTTTCCTTTTATATTTGCTTTAGGGATTTTATCGTAATCAAATGGAGGAAGTTATCAGGTTCTTTGAAACTTATCACAAAGTAAGAACATGTTCATGTGGTTCTTTTACAACCCATCCACAATTATTTTATGTATTTTACTTTTATAGTGTTGTATATGTATAATAGATGAACAGTCTTGCATGGGTTTGATGAATTTGAAGATGAAAGATGTTTGTGATGGTTTTGGAAAGTATATAAAGTTGACACTAGAGATTTGTTTTTTTTTCCTATCTAATTTTATTCTTAATCTGAAATGGGTTAAATAAAGGAATAACTAAAAGGGGGTGGGTACCAAAATTATATTTAATTACCCAAACCATTTATTTAATGAGTTAGAATTTTAGTTTAATATTGAAACTTGCACATTTTTTTTTAAATTGACAAAAAAAACTGTTTATGGCAAATTGACCTGGCTGTTTTGACCCGTTATAAAAATGACATGTTTCAACCTGAACCCATTAAGTCAGTTACCTGATCTTCTTGACACCCCGTCTTTTTTTCCTCTAGTTATCATATGGTTCTTTAATCTTTTTCAGAGTGTTGCTTGTTGTCATTAATTTGTTCTTTTAATTATGATTGCTTCCCAATTTCTGCATTTAGTACTTGTCTCAGAAGATTTGGATGTTCATTTTCATTTTGTTAATGTGTAAATATCAGGATAAGTACAAGGTGTACAATCTTTGCTCTGAGAGGCTCTATGATGCGTCATTGTTTGAAGGGAAGGTCTGTCAACAACTCAACCTACTTTCAATATACATGTCTTAGTCGATTAAAATCATGCTAAATTGTCTGCAGAATTTTATCAAGCAAGATAAAATTTTAAACATTATTTCTGATTCTCTGCATAATTTTTGGAGTTGGAGCACATAACTTATTTCTATTTGTTACTAAGCTAGATTTATCTTTCATGTGGCTAAACATTTTTTAACTTCATGCAGGTTGCTAGTTTCCCATTTGATGATCACAATTGTCCTCCCATTCGACTCATAATATCATTTTGCCAGAGTGCATACTCATGGTTGAAAGAGGACATTGAGAATGTTGTGGTTGTGCATTGTAAGGCTGGGATGGCTAGAACAGGATTAATGATATCAAGTCTTCTTTTATATCTGAAGGTGAGTGTAATATCATTAGTTATTCATTTGACTAAAATATGATCTAAATTTATATTGATCTATTTCTGCTTTGGCATTTTTATTTCTTCCATGCAGTTCTTTCCTACTGCTGAGGAGTCTATATCATACTACAACCAAAAAAGATGTGTTGATGGAAAAGCTCTTGTTCTCCCAAGTCAAATAGTAAGCTGGCTGAGTTTTGTTTATAGGTTAAATTCATTTTATATGTGGATGATGTGCCAATTTTAACCCATTTGTTTATGAATGGGTGGATTTATATTGTGTTTTTATCTCAAAAGGGATGTCACAACAGGTCAAATTAAACAGGGAAATTATCTTAGCATGAATCCTTGTTGGCTCATTCACCAAACCTGCCCAGTTTGCTATTTAAAATGGGCAGTGTCTCATTTTTAAGTTGGCATATATCTGATAAGCACCTCTGTTGTTTTTCTTTATAATAGAGGTATGTCAAATATTTTGAACGTGTTCTGACATATTTTAACGGAGAAGATCAGCCAGGGCGCAGGTACGTTTTATACTTCATTTATAAATGTTCAATCTTCAATACAGTATGCTTACTTTTGAAGCTTGTAATTACTAATTAGCATTCTAATATTATATATCTGCTTTTAGAGTGATTAAAATATATACCTGTATAGCTAGGGCTTTTAGTTTTTAACCTTGTTTAGATGGAGATGGGTAGCTTTTGGTTGAAAACAAAAGTCTCCAAATTAAAAAAGCTCTTTCAAAGAGCTTCTAGCCTTTAGCTTTTATACATTTCTATACACAAAATCTCTAGCTACCTCTTCCAGCTAATGCCAAGATTATCCTTGTTGCTTTGGCTTGTATATTATCTCAAATGGGTCAAATAAAAAGAACTTTAGCTTAAGGGGGAATAGATTAGACTGGGTAAAAATCCCCACATTATGTTGTAATGAACAAAATATCCAAAATAGTGTTGTTCAAATATTTAAATAATTATTATAACAGTGTTAGTATTTAATTAACTGGGTATGTTTGTTTTTGTTTGTTAGTATTTAAATCATTTAAGTCTTCACCAAAATGATCAGTTGTAAGTTAACCTGATCTGAACCAACCGTTGTGACCCTCATTAAAACCGAAAGTTTCAATCACCACCCATCTCGCCTTATTCGTCCATTTTGCAACTTCTGGTTTTACTTGGTACATCTGCATCACTTTTGTTACCATCAGTCATTTGGATTGAATGGTTTGATTTTTGTATTGTAGGTGTATGCTTAGAGGATTTCGTCTTCATAGGTGTCCATATTGGATCAGGCCCTCTATCACCATCTCAGATCATAACGGTAAACACTTAACATGTGTGAATACGTTTTTTGTTTTCCTGTTTTCTAAACTTACCCCTTGTGCATATCTTTTGATTTCTCTTGATACACAGTGTGCTCTTTTATATGTTGCATAATTTCATTATTTATATTTTAATGTTTAATCTGAGGTATGGTCTATCAATCTGCAGGTGTTCTCTTTTCAACCAAAAAGCATCCTAGAACCAAGGATTTATCGGTACATCACTTCTGCCAAAATTTATGACTAGCTAATTTTTGGTAAATCATGTTTCTGGACAATCAAGAAAATATTTTACAAGTAATACATCCACTGAAGGTTAAAACTTATAGTCTTGTTGACTAGAATATCCTGAATATTAGTGTCTTAAGAATGGCAAATAGTTCAATGATGAGATATTGGAGTTTAATAAAGATTATGTTCTACTGTGCAGCCTGAAGACTTTTGGTTTTCTGCACCAAGAAAGGGTATAATGGTCTTTGCTCTGCCTGGTGAGCCTGGTTTGACTGAGTTATCTGGTGATTTCAAGATTCATTTCCATGACCGTCAAGGCGACTTTTACTGGTAGTCATCAAATCAACTAAACTTAAACAGCTTGCAAACCGTTGTATATTTTTTCTCCCTTCCATGGCATTGTCTTCATCTGTAACTTTTTTTATAATTATATTTTTTAAAATTGTAGCTGGCTGAACACAACAATGATCGAGAATCGGAAGATTCTAACTACTAATGATCTTGATGGATTTGACAAGGTAGCTTTTAAATTTTTATAAACAGGTTTGCAAATTGTGCTACATACCATGAAGAGTTCATGAAAATAACAAATTAATTATCTGCAGAGGAAATTGCCATCCCCTGGGTTTCAAGTGGAGGTTGTGGTTGTGGACTATGATGGTGCTGCTGCACAATCCAAGCCCAAAACGGAAAGTACCGCCAAATCAGAAGAGGGTACAAGTGCAGATCCTCTACCACCTGCTGCCTCTGAACCTGTTGTCACAAACTTACCTAAAGACTCCAAAAACAGTGAAAAAGAAGACGAGGTGTTCTCTGACACGGAGTCCGAAGCAAAAACCGACACTGCATCTGAAACAAGTTTGACTTCTGGGAAAATTGCAAATTTGTCAAACGACACCAAAAACCTATCTATAGGAAATCCAGGCCCGACCCAAATTAGTTCTGCTAGTGGACCCAATAGTGATTCGGTAAGCCCGATTGGAGAGGTAAGCGACTTTAAGGCGATGGCAGCTGATACATCTGTATTTACATTTGGAGACGATGAAGACTACGAAAGTGATTGAGAATGATCATATGTCGTTGGTTGTACATAAAGTGGACCTTGAAGAACTTAAACTTGTTTAAAAAACCCATTTCATTCATTTCGTTCGCACTGGTCATAACTCATAAGGTTTCATGAATGTTATGTTACAAAGATGGTTTGATAGTATCCTGAATCCTGATGTATAGAAGTTGATGGATGTAATTTTCATGGAATTTCTTTTTTGCACCAGGAATTTATCAGGAAACTTGCTTCTCATTGAACTGTATTTTGGCCATAAAGTTGTTCTTTTGTTAGGCTTTTTATGTTCTGTTAAATAAATTATAAAATGTCATGTATTTCCCCTATAAATTATATCATTAAAACATTTTCTTTATTGCGTTTAATTTAAACATACGATTAAATGTATGGCAAATTGGATTTAAATAATCCGAACTTTTATCAATTGGCCGTTGCTGATTCCAGCTATGAAAATCCCTGATAACGGTCCGTGCTTTCGACTTATTTACCTCTGGTGGACCGCCGTCAAAAAAGTTAACGGCGTTAACTTTTTTCAAGTTTCAAACGGATTTTTTAGGGCTTTTGTTCAGATGTAGAATGCGAGTTGAATGACGTATTACTTACCTCGAAACATTGCTCAAAATTTCCCAATTTTGTTTAAACTTTCAATTCGTCAAAGAAATCATCAAATTGGGAAATTTGGAGCAACGTTTCGAGGTAAGTTATACGTCATTCGACTCGTATTCTTGTTTAGAACAAAAGCCCTAAAAAATCCATTTGAAACTCGAAAAAAAGTTAACGTTGTTAGGTTTTTTCTTTACGGCGGTCCGCCAGAGGTAAATATGTCAAAAGTACGGACCGTTATCGGAGATTTTCATAGTTGGGACCGGCAACGGTCAATTGATCAAAGTTTGGATTATTAAATGCGAATTTGCCTAAATGTATTGACCTTTTATATCATTAACTAATTATTATAAAGCAAAAATTAATGGTTATTTTTACTTTGTTAGTTACTATAAGATGCACATCATCAAAGCACACGCTGTGTATTTGGTGAATAAATAATCGTACTAAACAAATAGATAATCAACTGGATTTTAATTTGTACTTTAAACCCACAATCGTGTATATAAAATATTGACTAAATTAATATATTGTTGCATGATCTACACACAAGTCGAAATTAGTATTGTAATTTATTCTTCTCATTATTGAAACAGACGACGAAATGATCATATGAATTTAAGAAAAGAATTACTTTATATTATAAAAGTTAATTTAAAATAAAATAAGAAAATTACTAAAACTTTAATAAAAAATAAAATATGTAGTCTAAAGAACTAAATTGAATCAATAAATAATATATTAAAGAACTTTTTGTTAAAAATGCTTATTAACTTATAACTTTTTGAAACGAAGTTTTTCAAAATATATTTGGATTAGTTTTGTGTATGAAAAAGTCAAAAATGAGTTTTTAGTCATAAAAAATTAAAAATCCACAAAAAATAGCTTCTTAAAAATGACTTTTTAACACTACTCAAAAAGTGTTTTTTAAATAACCAAACATCTTTTTAACTTAATTACTTTTTAATCAAGTCAATAAGTTAAAAGGTTAATTTCAAATGAAATCAACATGCATTAATTGATAAAAACGAAATTACTATATATAATTAAAAGTCATGAGATTGAATAGTAAAAATATATATATTAAATAGAGTGTGGGTCTCATGATATTATATATATATATATATATATATATATATATATATATATAGGGTATGAAATTTTTAATAACCCATCAAATATGTGATAACCTATTAACCATCATCCAATGGTTTCCTTGAAAAAGGTAAGTGTGTAGGATCGTGACACGTGTCAATTCTTTTGTCTTTAGTATGAAGGGCATTTAGGACATTTGTCATTTATGTAAAGTTTACCCCTTTTTTTTAAACATTCATGACTTTTTTATACTATATTATTTTTTTAAAAAAATTGCACCATTATACTCGTCTCATTTTTCTCTTTAATTTCGTTATAGTCTCGACTAGTTTTTTTTTATTTTTTTGATGTCATGTATTTACATCATTGTAACGAGCTTAACGATAGCAAATTAATTAGAAATTTTTTATAACAATGGTAAATTACAGTAATGTAACACAAAATGAAGTAATTTACAATGACATAATTAACGGTGACGTAACACATTATTTACAGTGATGTAATTTTCTCTTTAATTCCCGTTATAATGTTGACTAGTTTTTTTAATTTTTTTTTCTCATTGCTCATTATTAACATCGATATAACGAGCATAAATATAACACATTATTTTGAATTTTTTTCTAACAATGATAAATTACAGTGATGTAATTATATAACACATTATTTTATTTTTTCTCTAACAATGATAATTACAATGATAAATTACAGTGATGTAATATAACACATTATTTTGATTTTTTTTCTCTAACAATGATAATTATAGTGATGTAATTTATCATTGTTCGAAAACAATTCAAACTAATTTGTTGTATTTAGGCTCGTTACAAATTAGGGATGAGCAAAAAGCAAAAAAATACCGAACCAAAACCGAATTAACCGAAAAAACCGAACCGGAACCAAATTAACCGAAAAAACCGAAACCAAATTTTACGTCAATGTAAATTACATCACGATAAATTACGTCAATGTAAATTACATCACTGTAATTTATCATTTTTAAAAAAGTTTTAAATAAATTTCTTATATTTAAGCTCGTTACAATGACGTAAATATAGGGCATCTAAAAAAAGTAAAAAAAAAAAATTAGTCGAGACTATAACGGAATTAAAGAGAAAAATGAGACGAATATAATGGGGCAATTTTTTTAAAAAAATAATATATTATAAAAAAGTTATTAATGTTTAAAAAGAGGGGGTAAACTTTATATTAAAAATTAGATTTATTAAAATATTTTAGATAATGACACTTGTCACTACCATATTAATTCTAGCTTTTTTAGTGGTAACAAAATGTATAAAATGCCCTCCCATATTAATAAAATAATAATGCCACGTGTCGCGATCCTATGCACTTACTTTTGAAACTAACCATTGGATGATAGTTAATGGGTTATCACATATTTGATGGGTTATTTTTTAACCTTCCCCTATATATATATATATATATATATATATATATATATATATATATATATATATATCTGTGTGTGTGTGCGCGTGTAGTAATGTATAGTGCATATGTGTCTAATCCATGTAGTGACGTTTTAAAAGTTTAGAATTGGACTAGAAGAAGTTTTTTTAACTTTAAAAATTAATAAACACAGATGAGAATATTAAATTTGAGAAATTTGCTTAAAGATTTAGGTTTTAATTAAATTTGAGAGATTTGCTTATATATATATATATATATATATATATATATATATATATATATGGGTTTTTGTTGGTTTAGGGCTAAGGTTTCCGCTTTAGGGCTTAGGGTTTAGTTCGTGACGAGAGATTTATTTTGCTATGTAACTGATGTTTTTACAGATGATATATAATACCCGTTTTCGAGAGTGTACTGTGATAACTGTAACACCCCAGCCTGAGTAAGACTGATATGTCATCTTTATAGAGTCAGATCAAAAACATAATTCCATAAATCCTTAAATATTGTGAATTTTAACAACTTAATACCAATATACACAAAAGCTAATCTTCTATATTTATTTGTATAAATATCTTTTTATACTCTCGAGCACTCTTCGCTATTCCATCTCTTATTGTCTTGATAACCTGGGTACAAGAAGGAAAACACAAAACGTACGTCTGAGCAAAATAATTTATCTTGCCCAGTGAGCGGATAGAGTGTAATAAAATGGCTTCTTTATTTTTAATAAATGTATCGAGTTTCATAAATCAAAACAGATAAAATAAACAAATAAATTTAAATATTAATATAACTTCAAGGATGTATAACTTGTATTTTTAAATAAAAATGTAAAATATTAATGTCTAAACACCAATATATATATATATATATATATATAATCAGAATTTACCCAAAGTCCCAGAAGGTTCATTTAATTTCAGAGGTTAATGCAGGGTAGCTAGCCCATACATTCAGACGTGAATAGAGTGTGGGCAAATCACACAGATCATTCACCAGATAACAGATATATTAATTTTTCCTAGGATCAATCCATACGCCTCCAGAATGTACAAAATGTACCAGAATGCTCATTGAGCCAAAATGAGACGCCGTGAACTTAACGTACTGTCACGGTAAGTACTACATCATTTTATGCCACAATGATGTACCTGGGGTCAACTCCTCAGGTGGTGACAGACTTGGGTACCAGATTTTAAATAACATAACATATATTCATAACAAAATCTCATATCAAATTAATCTGAACTTATAACTTGAGAGTAATCAAAATAATTACTTGCAAATTAACAAAACTTGTCACTTGTAAACATGCAAGTTTGTAGACTTGTAAATAAGTAAATTTGTAAACTCGTAAGCATGCAATCCCGTAAACATGCAAACTCATAAACTTATAAACTCATTAACAAGTAACTCACAAACATGTAAACTCAGAACATATAAATAACAAAGTTCTTAAACTATATATATATATATTTAGAATATATAAACTATTTTTAAAACAATTATAACTTTAAACTTTATTTTTATAATCGAACTTCATACGATATATAAACATAATAACATAATTTAAAACAGAATAAAATCAGAATAACAAAACTTAATACGAAACATTAATAAGAATCAGATGCCCGAAGGCCAATTGGTACATATCAAAAGAAAGATATTAGACTATCCGTACCTTAGTTGTAGATTGGAATCACTACACAAGCTTTAATCAAGAAAATGTTGAAAAGTCTGAAATTTCACTTGAGAAAACGTATATATATTGGTTTAACCAAAATTTTGTTGTACGTCGGTTTATTTATATATTTTTCAATTGTTCTTCCTAATCTTGAAGATGCATACATTGGTATTTGTTTTGGTGACTAATGTTTATGTTTTGATTACTCACTTTCACACGTGCATCACATCTAGATTTTTAGGATTGTTATTATTATTCTTAATATAATTATTATAATTAATTAATTTAGTTAAGATTTTTATTTTATAATTATTATTATTAATTAATTTGGTTCAAATTTGATTTTCTCTTGTAACTTTCAAAATATCATGTTTTATAAAATTATGCGTATACGGTTAAGACCTGCTTATTTTTCTCTACGTTTCGGCCTAAGTTTCGTTAAAAACGGATCATGGTCAAATATAATATATTTTTAAATAATAAATTTTATCTTATTAAAGTTCGGGATATTACAATAACCCACCGCAGCGCGCTGGTGAAATGAACCTAGTTATAATTGAAATCCAGTTTTGGTAAATCTGGTTGATTAGTTCAATCGATAAGTGAAAACGGATCCAAGGCATGCTAGGCACTTGGTTTTAGATCCAATTTGGTTGTGAAAACAGTGAATGACCCATAATATAGGAAAAGGTTTTTTTAAAATAAATTAATAAGCATGTTACATTAATTATTTTGAGTTTAATTAAAACTTGTTTTATCTATTCTAACAAGCCAGCAACTCGGTTAGGCATCTTTGTTGTAACTACTAACCTGCATAGAACCCAGCCTACGCGTTCAATTAATTAGATGCTATATAAAAAGAAAATTATGCTGTTAAGAAAAATAAGAAGACCGTTTTATCGTTGTTGAAGTAATGACTCAGGGAACTCCTTCCGATCCTGTCTTCTAGTCTTGTCTTGACGATCATGCGATAACAGAAAACCGTTAGCCTTACAGCAGGAGGAGGCCTTTTGCGATCGGACTCCGGCGTTAGAATAAGTATTCGATCGGAGAATGAAGTTATGGAGTAATAGTGAGAGTATGAGAGTATGGAACGAGATACCTCAATGAACTCTCCAATGGTTCTATTTATACTACTCGGTTGGCTGGGGTTCTGGTCTATCTAGGAATCAGTATCTTCCTTTTCTGTGGGTCAAGCCTCCTGCTTTCTGGGCGTCTCCCTCGTGTAACCTCCTACTTTACATTTCCGTATAACAAGTTAACTTGTGCCACTTCTTTCTGCCTTGATGCCTTGACGCCTATTCTTTATGACTTTATCCTTTGGATAAAAGATAAGGTTCCTGGTAATGCCCTCTCACCTTTACCTTTATCGGTATCTGGTGAGTTGAACCCGATGTTGACAGCTCCGCTGTCTGGCTTTTTTGCCGTTATGTCAAGGCATCCGTGTAGTCTTGCTATCCAGCTATTTTTCCATGTCTTGCGATATCCTCCTACGTCATCAATCGATAACAACTTCAAATTTGTTTTAATATATCGTCAACCTTCCATCCCACAAGCAAAAGAAATTCGTTTGTGTTTGCCCTAGCTAAAGCTAAACCATATGATTTTTGAAGATGACTGGGGAGGGGAGGAAGGCATTATTATTGGATGTATGTTTGGAAAGAAATATATTACATTTTAAAAATAATGCAGTCAAATACATAAAATTTACTAATATCTATGTTTTTAATTAGGGCAAACAATAAAATTTTGGAATTGCACCCATACGACAAGCCATTTTCGGCGTTACGGGTTCATGAAACCACTGATGTATTCATGATTTTCAAGCACATTTGATTGTATTTTTATTAAAATCAGAAGAATCAAAATTCCCTGTTTTAAAGTACAAGTTCAAAAGATAATAAACCTGTGAACATGACAGAAAAACACACTTTTAAAGAGAAGCATTCCAGTCAAGGGGTCTTAGAGCATGTGCATGAGGTGCGACCGCACATGGTCCATTTTTTTAAGGGGTCCTAATTTTTTTTAAAAATTTGTATGTATTATATTTATTTTAATTTATTTTACAACCAACAAATATAATTACAATCTAATTCTTAAATATATTTAACCTAATTAAAAACTAATTACCAAAACCAAAGTGAGCTTTTACATATTGTTGATCAAGCAAGTGCTTCATTTCAAACAACATTTGAACAATACAAAAAGTATGAAAAATTATTTGGATTTTTATTTCCTAAAAAGAGGAAGGAATTGAACGACAATAACATTAGTTCATGTTGTATTCTTTTTTAGGATGCTCTGAAGTATGATGAAAGATCATACGTTGATGGTTATTAGCTTAATATGGAGTTAAAGTTGTTGGATGTTTTATTACCTAATGAGATCCTAAACCCGGTTGATGTTTTAATATATTTGAAGCAAGTCGATTGTTTTCAAAATGCATCAATTACATATAGAATCTTGTTGACTATTCTGGTAACTGTATCCGCAGAAAGAAGCTTTTCAAAATTGAAGTTGTTAAAGTCATACTTACGATAGATAATGTCTCAAGAAAGAGTTAATGCATTGACAATGATAAGTATTGAGAATAAAATACTAGATAATGTGGATTATGAAGATTTAATCAACAATTTTGCATCAAAAAATGCTAGAAGAACGTCACGTTTTATTTAGTTATTTGAAACATTGAAATGCATCATTTTGCTAAAGCAATATTGTTTATATTGATTTTACTGTTGTTTTAATTATCGTCAATTTTTGTGTGTTTGTGCGTGCACACACATAAGGGCCCATTTTTAGCATTCACACAGGGCACATAATCTCTCAAAGATAGCCCTGATTCCAGTTTAATAACACATTAAAGTTTGTTTTCTATGTCTTCTTCCTCTGATTCCAGTTTAATAACACATTAAAGTTTGTTTTCAATGTCTTCTTCGCATCATACCATTGTCCGTCACCAAATTCGGGATGTCCCTGATCGGTGAGATTGGCACCAAACACTCCCCAATGCCTCCTTCCAAATGCCCTTACAATCATTCAATTGCTCACATAATGCAATCGTTTTTGAAACACAAGATAAACAACATAACTGACAACAACTTGCAAAACCAATAGAATGACACCGTTAGCTAAATATCATTCTTAGTTTCCAAATATTGGCACAAGTGAAAGAAATACACCCTACAATCTGATGAAAGAAAAAACCCAGTTTTCCATACCGAAGAAACTGACACTAGATTGACATCCAGAATAAAATAAAGATAAAGGTCAAATGGTCAACCTCCTCGCATATGAGCACCTAATTCCCCGAATTGGTCATCAGCTTCTACGGTATCCTCTAGCAGGCGAACTGCATCCAGCTTCTGTTTCAGGACATCAATGGCATTAATCACCAACTGAGAAGCCTTGATTGCACCAGTCGACTCAACCGTGAAGATAAAACTGTCTTCTTTTGCATATATTTCAACTAGCCCAGGTTTACCCATGGCTTCCACTTTCTTCAGCACCTCATCATCATATGTGTATGCCTCAGGATCCACCACCTCCACCTGAACACATCAGTACATCACAACCACCACAAACAGACAAATCAGTATCAACAATTCATGCTCTTCAAACAAGGATAATCTTGAACTGACATCACAGAAATAAGTTCCCTGTGTTTTGTAATTCAATGTTTACTTGGTTCAAAATTGGCCGAACTTGGTCAAGATTGAGGGTCCATAGGAGGGGTTGATAAAAACCAAAGGGATGGAGAGATTATGAATAGTTTACTTGACAAAAAGGCTTATATGTAAAACATATGAGACAGTTGCAACTTTCAGTTGTACATAAAGCTTATTTGGTTGTACCCAGAACACTTCACATACATGAAGCTCTTGCCTCATGCCTTGCGCCTCTGCGTTCTGGATCTAAATGCCTCGCACTTTTTAAACCAATTATGTTTATGTAAATAACTACTAAAGGGTTGATAAAAAGATGAAGAAACCTGGTGAGTTTGGGGATTTAAGGCAAAGACTTTGGTAGGGCTGCTCTCAACTACACTTGTTTCTCCTCAAGCGATAAAGTCTCCATCATTTCTTCATTGATGTGAATCTCAGGCTCATACATGAAAGTCACAGTTGCAGCAGGCGACCATTTTGCATGATCTTTACCGATTCCCTTTCTGGCAATCGCTCTTAGCCTCAGCTCTTGCCCTTTGCGAAGTTTCACAATTGTGATGCCCCTAAACACAATAAAAAAACATCATTAACTAGTAACATACTTACTGACAGCAGACTCCACACATGTTTCATATTTAATAATAGCAATGATAATAGAACGTATAGTTATTAGAATTTAGAAGTACATCTACAATCATTCATCCACCTAAACCTAAATGAGTAACTGGTATGAAATTAAAATAAAATATGCCGACTAAGATATGATTTTGCTTCGAACAAGGAGAATCAAGAACAATGTGATGAGAAAAATTCATTTCTAGCAGATTTATGATGGTATAAAAGAAAAGGGAGTCTTTGGGAAAAAATAACCATCAAGAAAGTGCTTTCTGATACTCCTCAGTAGCAGCAAAGAATTAAAAGAAATAAAAAAAAAATTAAGTAACTTCACATAAACTGCCTTTTTTATAATATGACAGAAAGTTTTGACCCAATTCCAGTACATTTTTTTGCTCAAATATCTATTCTAAGGCTTCAAGATTTAAAGTAAAGACCAAAAGTTCTTTCTGGGCATTGCTTCCTGATTGTTGATTAACCCAACTTATCTTAACCAAGAGTCCAGGATAACAGGAGACTTAAATCCAAAAGTAAATAAAAATTTGATTAATGTCGAATGAAGATTGTATGTAGTGGGCAACAAGACTCACTTTTGTGAGGTTTGTTACGCTAAATCTTTGTACAGGTAATCCTACATAATTCAGGAACTTTTAAGCCAACAATTTTTGTGATACTAAAAGCAATTCCAGAGCATAAAAAAAACAAACATGGGTCCAAATTGCCAAGTTTTAGAAAGGTCTAATGCATGCAGCATTACTTATTTACTTCTATAATTATGAAACTCTTTCCGTGGCCAGAATCAACAAGTTCAGAATGACAATGGATAATTGCCTAATTGGCAACACTTTCACATATTTCTTTAATGTAAGCAGGTTATTTAGACCAGAATCTGGTCAAAGTACTCCCAGTGACTACAATCACATCTTCATAACTGGATTTTTTGAAACAAAAATACACAAACTCTAACCATTCACAACTGAATCAAAAATATGTTACGGCCATAAGTCACAAACCAATTTCAGATAAAGAATTTTCAACAACAAAAATTTCTTTCTAATGCTTCATGATTACAAAAATTCCAAAAGTCCTTCTGAGTTTTGCCCCATAAATGTTGGTAACCAAACTCACCTTAACCAGGATAACAAAAAAATAATCAAATGAAAAATGAATCAAAACTAGTTAAAGTTAGACTGAAGATTATATATAGGGTGACTCACTGACCCACGCGCAACAAGACTCACATTGTGAGGTTTGTAAAGCAAAAACTTTGTGCATGTAATCCAATATGAATCAGATAACTTTTAAACCGACAATTTTTTGTCATACTAAAAGAAATTGCAAGGCATAGAAAGGTCAAACACAGGTCTAGCCAATGCCAAGTCTAGGAAGTGTGTAAGACATGCAGCATTACTTGTAAAACGATGAGTCTATGAGATTAGATCCATGGTCCGAATCAATAAATTCAGAATGGATAACTGTCAACATTTTCACACATTGCTTTTGTCTAAGCAGATTATTTAAGCTCAGTCTGGTAAAAGGACTCTTAATTTCTACCATCAAATCTTCACAAAGTTTTTAAAATGATAATGCAAAAACCCAAACCATAAACAACCGACTAATAAAATGTCACTGCCCTAAGTCACAAAAAAAAAAATCAGATAAATAACTTCCAACAAGTTAAATATAAATGAAATAGAGATAGACCTCTGATCATCAGGATTTTCATAGCCGGCGCCAGAATCAGAGAAATCAACTGGCACAACAGTATGGTCAGAGCTATACAGATCTTTACTCGTAACATCAAGCGTTTGATCATTTATACACTTGGCTCTCAGATGAAACTCAACGGAACAGAACTCGCATTGGCCGTCACCATCACAGGCATCACAATCACGCGAGAACCGCATACTCATCGCACGCTCGCTGGTAAGAGGTATCAGACCAAGACGATGAGCGATGAACTCGTCATTGAGAACTGAAGAGTTTACCTCGATTTCAACGAGATCGATGGCGATCGTCGGAACCTCAGCGATCATGACGCGACGGAGTGCGTTAGCCATACTGGCGTCCGTTTCCCTGAGCTCGAATTTGGCGTAATCGTCTTTAAGCTCGCGAATTTTGACCTTGGGGAACCTCTGGTACGATGCTCCTTCCATTTTCGCTGTTTTTCGCTCTAGGGTTTAGAAAACCCTCCTGCAAGCAGAAGAGTGTGATGATTTTGTAATATCTGGGTTTATATTTCAAAAATGTTTGTATCATATTTTCCCTTGTGGTTTTAAGATATTTCATCACATGTACAAATTCCTATTAGTATTAGTATATATATTAAAAGGCAAAATCTACTTGTGTCTCAAGAACACTGTTCATCTTGGTACGAACATATATGCGTGTGGTACAAGCCTATGATGTGTATCTAGCTTTCTTGATAATATGTATCCCCAAGACATAAAAAAAGGGGGTCGCCTCCATCTTCCTTCATTTTGGTTTCATTTCTAGGTTTACCTTACCTGCTAGCTTTTGTCTTCATTCTTGGTTTACCTTAGCTGCTAGCTTCCGTCCTTCTGTCAGCTTGATGCTCAAGACTGAAAGTTGAGATCAGGTATGGTTTCACTCCGTTTATGTATCCTTTTCAGGCGATCTAATTCGGCGTTGATGAAATTAGGTTTTTTTTGTGGTTTCTTAACGTTTTTTCACTCATTGCCACTATTATATCAGTTTTAATTTAATTCTTCATAGTTTTTCCTTCAACCATCGTGGCTCAGTTCGTTGTTTGGTTTCTGCTACGTCAACTTCAATGATCATGATGTTTTAATCAATTTTTTGTGTGTTTATTGTGTTATGTTTGATAATCTGTCTCTAAAATGAAATCAAGACAATTGATTACCATTTGACATGGTGTTAATCTAACCTAATTTTATGTTATTGGTTAAATTCAACTTTATCTTGAATAAGGTTACTTGATTTTTTTGCTCGGTTACTTGATTTTTTCTGCTCGCGTCTTTACATATAGTTGTTCGTATTTTACTCATGTGCATATGTGTATGGTGTTTGTGTATATTGACTATCTTTTGGTGCAAGTGAAGGGGTGATGATTGGCCACAGAGTTAGTTGATTCATTAAAAACTAATTTGATGTTTGTAATCGTGTTAATCCTTTTGTGTTCTTGAAAGACTTTGTTGTAGTATGCCCTGTTTCCAAAATAACTTAAACCAAGCACCCTTCAACCAACATATATAGTTTCATTACCAATTCTACTGAACAAGTACATTAGTTTTCATCTTAGTGGTACAAGGTAGTAAGAAGTTTTGAGTAAAAATTAAGAGTCAAACACGTATACGATTCTCTCTAAAAGTGAAAACTAAAAAATGTTTAATGTTTTTCATTTTTTTTGTATAGTTTGAAAAAACACAACCAATTTAGCTTCTAAAGTCAACTTTGCTTCAGCCTTAGAAAAGTGCCATTTTTTAGATTTGTTTTATTATAAATTCTATGTTGGGGAACACCTTTTGTTGACTATATCTCGGTGTTGCAGGTGTATGCTTGCTCTTGATGCTTTGTTGTTTATGTACTGCAACCTGACCTCTGTGTGTATTTTGTAACAAATACTTCCATTATCTTTAGTCAAGCTATAGGATTATAATAAAGCATGTTAGTTTTGGGGTTTGTATGTTGCATATAACTGCCATAAATCATTTCGTTTTGAGGGTATGGTACTAAGACATTATGATTTTCCAATTATAACAACCAAGATCATGACTTTTTTTACATGTCAATTCCCCAAAGCATTGCACGAGGACAGAGGACTACGCGCTTTTTTCTAAATGTTTTCATTAAGCATTATATATATATATATATATATGTAATTTAGAATATGGAAATTTTTTGTAGGTTTCTTTATTTTTTTTACTCTTAGACATTCTTGGCCTTCTAATCACACAGTTTTTAATTCACCATTTGCAATACACTCAAGTATAATCATTTTTTTAATTTAGTAGCTATATGCCTATACTTAAAATAGTTTGATCTTTTAAGAGACACCATAAAGGTTTCATGAAACACTACAACTTGCGTCTATTTGGATCAAGATTACTTATTTCGGGCTGAGGAAACTACATTTCACAAGAAGAATGCTTAAAAGCACATATTTTGTAACTGATTAAAGAATGGAAACAAATACTAATGTAAGTTACATAATATATGCAACCTCAATATCTATATAACCGCCGCAACGCGCGGGTCGTGACTCCTAGTTTTATTTATTTATTTGTTAAAAATGGTAATAGATGTCCCTAGCTAGTATTGATGTATTGTATTTTTTTTGAAAGCGTTATTTGGATAATGGATCAGTTAACACCCCTTAGCTCTATACGGGTCGTATAGAGTTATACGGGTCGTATGAGTGTCAGAATTTGTCAGAAGGTTGAATGAAAATACATACGGGACGTATGACCCTATACGACCCATATAGTTACAAATTTTTTTCTAATGAAAAATAAAATTTTTATTTAAAGAAATAGAAAGAAAATAATCAAACACTCATGCTTTTACATAAACAGTGAAATTACAGCACTGCTACAGTGGTGTTCTGGCTAGTATTGGCACAAAAGATGCTTTTTGGCACAACCTTACTCTCGTTAATTCAAAAGATGCTACAGTGAAATTGCAGCCTTTTAAATTGCAGCCTCATGGTGTGTCAGAACCTTTATTGGCACAAAAGATGCTTTTTTAAATTGCAGAATGAATATCCATACGAGACGTATGGCTTCATACGGGCGTATGGTGCGTGTCAAAAAGTTGATTGATGTGCCAGTTTTTGTCAGAAATAAAATACTCATACGATCCGTATAAGACCATACGATTCGTATGGATGGTGTATGTTGAACCAGTCTGGCATCTCCCTAACAGGTCTCCTTTTTTTTTCACCTACATGTTACTCTTATCAAAATTTACAAATAATTATGTTATTTGTTATGAGTGGTTAGCTCGAAATGATGACATCTTCAACCATAAAAAGGTGACATCTAGAAGCATCATTGATGATGTTCAGACAATGAGTTTCTTATAGGTGAAAAATAGGAGAAAAAAGAATTTCGAATGGCCAAAATGGCTCGCTTTTGACGTAGGTTGAATTTCAAACTCCTTGGTGTAATGCAGCTTTAATTTTCCTTGTACTATCCGAGGTTTTAGTCACTTACTATCCTCATTTTAATAAAATTTTTGGCTGTTAAAAAAAAAATTGTTACGAGTGGTTCTTCTGGGTATGAATGATTGAAATTTGAATGTTATCTTGGTACATATCAAATATGTTTGTTTTGATCATCTAACCATACAATGTTGGGTGACTAATTATCCATGTTATGGTGCATTGGATAATGTAGTGCTTTGGTACTCATTATGTTTCAAACTTCCAAATTTCCTAGGTTTGAAGTAGCTGGTGTGGTTCTTGTCTAATACTTCATTGAGCTTGTTAGTCACAACCAATGATCATGGGTACAAACTAAATCAGTCGATGTTATAGCATATTATGTAAAACATGCATTAAATATATCTTGACATGAACGAATATAATGTGTGTACTTGTTGTCTTACCTTCTTTATTGATTGTGTCACATGTGAGAGTGTCAATCATGTAAATTGATGGGTTGATTCAAACATGAACTATTTATTTTATTAATTAAAAAGTAATTGAAGTAATCTTTATAAATGAAAAATAAATAAATTCTTTGGTAATGGATCACTCATTTATATTAAATATTAAGAAAAGTAACAAATATTGATTCCAAAATGGAAAAAAAAATTGAAACCTAAAACGGGTTAACATATCATTTCGAATACAACATAATTTTTTAACATGTTATATTTAGTAATCCAAAACCTAGTTATTTTCATGTCGTGTTTAGGGTCATGTAAGGAGTTATCACCCGTGAGATACAATCAGAAGATCCTACGTACTTGCCACAATACCCATCATAAATAAATTAAACCAAAGCATTCTACTAAGTACATGTAGATAGCATTTATCTTTTGTCACAAACCTTCTCATTTTTAGATTTGAACTTTAAACGAAATTACACAAAATATTATAACTTTCAGTAGGGTCTGGGGGAAGGTTGGACACAAACCTTACCTTATTCAGACTTCCATTGAGATAAAGATGTTGCTACAAAGAAGTTCTTGGCTTAAAGTTATCGTTTAAAGCAGATTTTAACTTTGAAGAAGCAAATTCCCTTATTGGAATCGTTCTGTGTAAATATTAGAGTCGGTTTCTCCTCCTAGACTTCAATAGTGTACTTGCCAGTAGGTATATAATCCAACAAAAATCCCCTTTTAACTTTTCATGTGAGAGGCCTTTGATTCGAATATATGACATGGCAAGATAAGATGTTTACATTCAGGTTTTCTCCATGATGGTATCAAATTCAAGTCCGACTTGAAACATTGAACAACTGAGACAGTTGAAATACTTTTAGAGGACCCGAGCTATAATAATGGTAATAAACCAAAACACAATTAATAAAAATATTTCTTCTAAATCATGTAACATTATATACAGATGCTATATGAAAAAAACAAGAAATAATTTTTCATATGTTTTTAAACTTTTAATCATTTACCTACATATATAGATAATATACATACACACGAGTTACACATGTATAGATGTTATACATTACATAATTTATTCGTTATTGTTGAATAAATTTCATGATAGAGGAAAAAAATATCGTATTTCATCATTTTCCTTGTAAAACAAGGTTGAAAACTACCTAGTCCTAATCTGATGATCAATAGTTCAAACTCAAGAACACGATTCGTCAATAAATCATAAATAATTTAATATACACGCACATAAACATACAGTTGCTATGAAGTCTTAATATGATAATCAATAGTTCAAACTCAAGAACACGATTATTAAAAATACCCCAAGAATACCCAAAGATAATCTAAACCTTTCAATCATGACCTATAACAAGATAAATGGGTAAATTTGGATAAAGAATTATTGTATTTTGGGTTGAAATGAGTAAACTTAAGATATATAATGAGTTAAGATGTGTAACACTTTAACACAAGAGACATCAAAGAAAACCTAATTTAGGGCAAGAACACGTGTCCAGTGATGAGGCTCACACAAAGTCGGAACCAAACCCTCGTATTTAGACATTGATGCGAGTTGCGATGATTGTGGAGAGAGATCGGCAGGAGAGTAAGTTTAAGCTTTTTGTACTATATACAATAACTGGCGGACCTAGAAAATTTTTTTTGTGGGGGTCGTAATTTTTTTTGATAATTATTTTTCATTAAACATTTTCTTTTTGGGCCAAAATAAATGGGTCAGCTCAAGTCGAATCACTCGAAAAGATAAAAGATGATAAAACTAAATTAAATCACAAATAAATAATAAAACCACGCCAAATTATTATCTTATTGATTAGAATGATATGATAAAATTGGTTTCTTTTGACAGATTCAAAAGATACTATTTTAATTAATAAATTCAAGATTAAAAGAACTTTTGAAAAAAATGTTTCATATTACCTAAATATGCAAGTTGTATACAAATCAACTAAGTTTCTCATCATGCTAATAAGTTTCTGTTGAACTTTGAAATTATATAATAATTACTCAATATATAAATTGTGGTAGTTGTGATGTAAAGGTCAACGATGTATACTAGTAAGTTATTGATCCAGTGTATTTTTTAAAAGGGAAATAAACATGAATTATAAACATCAAATTCAATCACTCAAGTTAAGTTATTTGAGTATTATTGTATTATTTTTGACTTTAAAATGATTTTAAATTGGGCTCTATCTTGTTCGTCAAATTTCATTGGGTTGGAGACAATTCTTGGGGGCCGGTTGAGATCAGATCTATCTATTCTAATAAATCAAGCTTTTTAGGGACACGTGGCGTGTTATTCTAGAGCTCATTTTTATCTTTGATTTCATGTGTCTCTCTCTCATATGAAAATACACCTCATATTAAATAATAATATTAAATATATAATACTTTGTTTCACACTTTTTTAACTAAGAAAACATACTTTATAATACACTAAAAATATATTATATAAAAAAAAAACACATTTTAATATCCAACTTATTATAAAATACACAATTTTTAAAAATGTATTTTAGAAAAAAAAACAAAGAAACAATCCTTGAAAAAAGTTATTGTTAAAAGACATAATATAATTATTTTATTACTTAAAAATTAAAAATTTTAGCCATATTTTATATTAAAAAAATCTTATACTACCTAAATTTTCATTAGTGACTTTTTATTATATTTTTATCATTAGCCCGTGTAATACACAGGGTGCTAACCTAGTCATATATATAACATTAAAAATAAAAAAAAATTATGGAGTCGGTCGAACCCCATACCCACTATGTGGGTACGCCTATGTATACAATTATTTCAACAATGAACCTTCATCAAAAGGTTAATTCATAGAGTTGATAAGAAAATAATATATAAAGAGACTCGTTATTTACACACTTAAAATTTTATTTTTAACAACCCACCGACATGAAATGTCTCGTATGGGTGTGAGATAACAGATGCTTGAATAAATAGGTCGAAGAGTATGCCTATTTGATAAAAATAAAACTAAAAATGAAATGTATACAAATTGTGATGTGTTTAACAATCTGTTTAAATTACTGAGCTAAGTGGGTGGGTGTGTTCTTCTTAGTACATGGGTTCAATTATGATTTGTGGGTTAATACACATCTGTTGGGAATTTATAACTAAGCAATTCATTATGAAGAGAAAAACTAAGTAGGCAAAAACATTGTGTCACATAAATCATCATTGCCATCATTTATATATATTTATGCCCACTAAAATTTGAGGGAAGAGATGATTTTATATTACTAGGTTAAATTAGTGTATTGCACAGATTGAAAACTGAAATTACATTTATTTTATAAGAAAACTTGTTTAAAAAAATCATTTTTAAGAAAACTTATTTTTACAAAACTTTCATTTTACCTAAAACTACAAATTTAAATTAATTTTTTTTGAAAACAAAATCTTTCAGAAAAAAAAAATATTGTGCAAAAGTATATAGTCATTAGATTTATAGTTATTTAATAAATTAGAGAATATAATTATAATTATCATTTAATTAAGAAAGAATGAATGACAGTATAAAAAAATGACATGTGTCAATAATGTTCTAATAAATTAAAATGTGGCAAAAAGATGTTTATTTATTATAATAGTAAGATTACCCAGCTATAATAAAGCAAATTATGTTGATATACTACAGTGACACAAAGAGACATAATTAATTAACGTTAATCTTTAAAAAGTGATAAAGAAGGTTCATAAAAACTAATCATTTTTAATAAAACAAAAAAAGAAAACTCATACTTACTAATACATTGTAAATTTTTTAATTCTTTTTATTAAAAAAGGTTTAAAAAAGCTATAATGAAAAGTAAAATTTTAATAAAGATACGTAGATTAAGAATATACGTATATGTAGCTCAAAAAGTTACGCATGTAACTTACAAAGTTATGTATATGTAACATACAAGTTACATATATGTAATAGCATGAAATATATTTTTTCTTTTTGTACATTTCTTACCTTATAATAATAGAAAATAAAAAAGAAAAAAAAATTAGTAGGTAATAATTATAATTTTTTTAGTTTTCTTTAAAATGATAGTTTTCTTAGGAATTATCCACTTTAAAAAGTGATTGCTAGCCAAAAATAAATAAATAACTTACTAGATATTATAAAGCAATTAAATTATGTTGATTACACATACAGACGAAGAAAAAAAGGTTTATTTGAATTCCTCTTTATATAATCTTGCAATTATAAGGCCACAAGGAGTCGTCCCTTCCTTCCCTGTTTTTCCCCATTGTCACATCAGCGTCAATCAGCTTTCTCCACTTTTCCTCATTTTGCACGGTGTCGTCCCATTTTTTCCCACTTTTCCCCATTTTCAAATTCTTGTATTTTTAATTAATTATTTTAACAATAAATAATAATAATAATAATAATAAAATAAAAAAAGATTTATTAAATTAAAATAAAAAAAGAATACAACAAACAAAAAGGAGAAGAATACAGCCTAAAAAAATTAAATTAAAAACCTAGAAAGGCATTTGTGGACGATACCCGTAGAAAAGTTTGGTTGATTCGGAGATGACATTTGTGGACGGATACATAGGTGTGTTGAACGGATCATTTGAGCCGTTTGAACATTTTTTGGTCGTGATTTTCTAAATTTCTTGCTTGACGACCCATACGGGATGAACTTCCTTCCATTTTAATACTTGAAAAAAATTTATAAATTTAGTGTATAGATTGTAGAAAATGAGAAAAAAGTGTGAGATTTGTGGTTGTTTAGAGTTGTTTAAATAGGAAAAAAAATGGTTTTTTTGTTTTGTTTAAACTCATGGATCGAATTCCTCCCCCGCACGTCGGCGTGAATCGGTGAGGAGTCCCCGAATTACCCCAACCCCATTTCCGGGGGACGGTGTTCCCGTTTTTCCCGAACCGGTGTGAAAGGCTCCCCGGTGGAATCCCGGTTCCACTCCGAGCGCTCTAAATCTTGTGTTTTGTGGCCGTAGTATTTCAAACTTTGATTACACTGGATTTGTGACTTATACGACCAGCCACATCTGCATAGTAATCACATAATGACTCCTCAATTTAATCAAAATACGATCTAATATCTAATAATTAAGATAGGATTGTATTATATGCATGTGTTTTTTTTGTTTAAAATTACATTTTGAAGCATTATAAGCGAAAGAGATTCAAACGGACGTGTTTGTATCAACCTGCAATATACGTGTTGACATGATTTCAGGTTCTTTCATGTCTGTATTTTTTATGAAATTTTTGGGTTTCTTTGAGTTGGATGTGTTAACACGTGGACATAACTCGTTAGTATCTTAACAGATTGGTGAACTCCAATGTGTTAATATTATATTCTCATAAAGTGACTCCTAAAAGTGACTTTAGCAAGTTGACCTTCGTTGGATTGTTTGTTGGAAGGCATGATGATGTTTCCTTGTGTCTAAGAAAGTTTGTTAAACATTAGGTTAGAGACAAGAAAAAATAATAATAAAAAGAAAAAAGTAAAGAAAGAACCTATATCTTAAGCATCATTAAATTGAGGTTGATAAATGTGAATATATCCTTCATTCATAAGATAGTCTTAGTATGTAGAAGGATTTTTTTTTTAATTTTAAAAATGACGGTTAATGATGAAGTTGTTCTAGCAAGTTTGAAGATAATCATTGTTCAAAGATAATCAACATTCTGATGATCTTTTTATCAAAGCATGAAATTAAAATTATGTGGTTGTGTTTACATAAAAAATGACCAACATTGCTTCATTTCAAACTGGAAACTAATGATAGCTACAATTTATGATTCTTTTAAATTGAAATATAATTTATGAGGTTTGGATTGGAATACGGTGACACACTTCGTGATCAATAGAGTTTGTCATCTAATCGATTATTTTGAAAACAAGCTTTTGGCTTGACTCATTCAATAAACGCTCTACAACGTACATATCACACAAGTCAGTTATTGTAAGTGTTTAAAAAATGTGAAAAAAGCTAAAATTTAATA